>CM064518.1:35530658-35675658 GCA_032716605.1 Paralithodes platypus | reverse complement strand
AGATTTGAAAGTGAAGGACAAAGAAAAAGCTTTTAAAATAAATAGAAGGAGAATGTGAGAGTGAGTGATGATGAGAGTTGTTTAGATTGAGGCATTATATACAAATGTAGACGAAATGTAGATATAGACGAGGAACAATCTGAACGACATTATGGGAGGAGGGATGAAACAAAAATGAATAACATTAGGAATTAAGGGGGGGGGGGGGGGTAGGTTAATAATATTATTATTTTCCCCCGGGCAGCGCCAGGTACCTAGATTATAATGTATACCCTACCTGTTGGGCACGAGTATGTGGAAGAGATTGACAATACTGATACCAAGAGAGAGAGAGAGAAGAGTGGATGTGAGTGAGTGTGTCGCCTACCTTTATTTCTTCACGTTCTACTTTTTACCTCTCTCTCTCTCTCTCTCTCTCTCTCTCTCTCTCTCTCTCTCTCTCTCTCTCTCTCTCTCTCTCTCTTCTCCTATCTCTCTCTCTCTCTCTCTCTCTCTCTCTCTCTCTCTCTCTCTCTATCCTCTCTCTCTCTCTCTCTCTATCTCTCTCTCTCTCTCGCTCTCTCTCCCTCTCTCTCTCTCTCTCTCTCTCTCTCTCTCTCTCTCTCTCTCTCTCAACTTTAACTTATCTTTTCCTCTCTCCCTGTGACCTTTGAATCTCATTTCGATAATACGGTTCAGTGTGAGTGTGTGTGTGAGTGTGAGTGTGTGTGTGTGTGTGTGTGTGTGTATGAGTGTGTGTACCCTTGTAATATTATATGTTAGTGTGAAACAGACAGGTTCTTTGTAGGCTATAATCTCAACACTCACCTAAAGTATACCGTAGAGAAAACTGTCATATTCATAACGAAAAAAAAAGACACATTACATGTAATATAAAATATATTATATATATATATATTCCGTTATATGTGACCGTATTGAAACACTAGAATTATAGAAATACAGTTATGCATTATTTCTCTTAGTTACATATATGTATAATCTACAGTTAAAGCAAATATACGGTAAGGATTTTGTTTGCTCAAGATAATGTTGGTCTCTTTGCAGCCTACAGATAACAAAACGTTCTGATGTACTGTACACTCCCTTGTAACCCAAAGAAATCCATTGGAGTGTATTAGACAATCCACTGTGCGGCCCCAGAAAAACCTACGTCCGCCTCCCCCAATGTCAACCGGAATACCCAAAAGGAAAGTATAAATCCAGTTAGCGTCAGGTCGAACAAATGAAGGGCGGCAGTCTTACCAACTTTTCCTATAAAGCCAAGACGGACAGCCCCGGTTGTCGCGCGGGCACTAGGCCAGATGGGGAGGGTTGGCACTCCTGATTCTCCAGTCTACCCCCACATTATCTTTTTATTTACACTGAGATAAGTTCATGAATATACAAAAATAATAATAATAATAATATTAATAATAATAATAATTATAATAATAATTATAAAGATAATAAGGATATTTGTTCACCAACATTTCAAAAGCACCACTGATTTATATAGGCCTAATGAATAAATAACTAGCGCCCAAATAACGTAATATATAACAATTTACAAGATATAAAGCAAACTAAAATATGAGACAGTAATACCAAGGCAAAGTACAATTAAAAAACACATACAAACACGTAGAGCATTATACAAATGATGCATCAATCCTATTCCCCTTCACTGCGTGCCATCTGATGACTACTTACAGATACACACTTATCCCGTGATCTTTTAAAATTAAGGGGCTAGTGGCTGTTTTTTCATGTTTTTTTATTATTTTTGTTTTGTTTAGTTTCCTCGCTACCTCTATCAAGCTTAACACAAATAAAAACACCCACTACATCCCCCTTCAAGATAAATTTATAAATTTCCCGGCCGAAGGCCGGTTCCTCTTGAAATTACAGACTCGCTATTGCTCGCCAGGACAAAATCGACAGGTAAATGGCACAACAGGTCTTAAAATTGACAACGAAATGGACCGAACGTCTTAAAATCTCAAAACAAATGGGGAGAAAGTGGTCCACAAAAACGACATACCTCCCCTAATTACAGTAGACTGCGCGTCGCATTAAATATTGAAAACGTAGCCTTTCGTTTTCCATTTTGTCTGTGTGTGTGTGTGTGTGTTTGTAAAAAAAATTGGGGATCGAAAAAATTACTTCTTATGCAAACGTTACTCTCAAACTTTCTTCTACTCAACAGCTGAGCTCTGGAACTCTCTCCCAGAATCAATCTTTCCCTCTTCCTATGACTTAAATTGCTTCAAACTCCGTGTGTCCAGGCATTTTGGCTCGAGCGGCCCTTGATTTTGGCCCTGTCAATCTTTCAACTATGGGGGAGGCACTCGCTATAGGCAGTAATGCCTTTTGCCTCCCTTAATCACAGAAAAAAAAAAAAAAAAAAAAAAAAAAATTGATCAGTACTCCACCTTCATTTGAACCCAAATAGATCCCATTAGCTTACAATTCATGTTGGTTGCCTCCTCTACACTCCACTCCGGATTTACCCATTGTAGCCCCCCCCCAAAAAAAAAAAATAAAAAAAAATATGGCCATCAACCGTTTCTACTCTACTGTATATTAAAATTGTCAAGTTACTTTCAATGTTATTCCAGCTGAAAGTAAATGTTCATGTCACCATCTTTACGCAACCATTACAAAGATTGTATAACAGAATACTTTGTTAATTATAAAAACTTGGTATTAATATGGAACATAGATATATATTAGGATTTTTTTGGGGGGGAATCAGCTGCTAAGGATTTAATTTTTCGCCTTGCGAAACAAAACTAAACTTCCAGACATGACCCACATTTTGGTGGTGATTACATGAACCCATTGGAGGGTGCAGGCACTGCAGGGTGGCCTCGATCCCCAGATGTTATCATTTTATTACCTCCAGAATTCAATTTAAGAAAACATGACATTTGGTACCAACATTCTTTGGGTCAACACGCATACCATATTGACTTTTATAAACTGTACCAGCAATAGTCTTGAAATATTTCTCAAGAACTTGCAAACTGGATATAGCGACTCTAGGTACGTGAATTCGATCGACAACACCCTCTGACTACTAACTGTTGGTAAGGGTTATATAGACGTAACTACAGCCACTCCCTCCCCCCCCCCCATCACACACACACGCACACACATGCACACTTCATTAAGGACCATCATCAGCTATTCACGTGAGAATTTTTTTGCATATACTTAAGATATATGCTATCCTGAGTTATCGCGGCAGTATCAGCAGTGTGCAGGGTATGCATCCTCCTCGGATTCACTTTCAGTGTTTCATAAGAGCTGTTGGTATTAAATAGATTAATTTAAAGCAAGTTAGGTTAGACTTGTTTGAGTAACTAAATAACGGTGTTGCCATATGTACAGGTATGCACACAAATAGTGTTTACAAAGCAACTCAATTATCCAATTATTATTTTGTTTATAATAGAAATCGAAAGCTCAAAAATAGACTTTATTTATTCAAAATATTGGTTAAGGCAGTATATTTTACTTGCAATAGTAGGCCTATACTAAAAAAAAATCTAAAATATCGTAAAAAAAAAGTACCCTGTAACATGTATGGGTGTCCCCAAGCGTGCAAACTCCCCCATCTGATCAAGATAAAAAAATCAGTCACCTGCTTCAATTTCTCCCCTCCTCTCCTTTCCCAACCCCTCCTCTATTCTCCTGTCCTCTCTTCCCCCTATATTTCCTCCCTTCCCTTACTCCCACTTCTTCCCTCCTCCTCATCTCCTATCCTCTCCACCGCTCGCGAAAACATGGCCATCATTTTTTTTAATCGGTAATAGAACGCGACTCTGCAAAAATGTTCATCTCCCGTAAAAGTCGGATATGATCGCTAACCTTTCTAGCTCAGGTCCTCGGCGCTGTCAAAGGCTGAAATACTGTACTTTTTGAGAGAGAGAGAGAGAGAGAGAGAGAGAGAGAAAGAGAGAGAGAGAGGAAGAAGAGAGAGAGAGAGAGAGGAGAGAAGAGAGAGAGAGAGAGAGAGAGAGAGAGAGAGAGAGAGAGAGAGAGAGAGAGAGAAGATGAGAGAATAGGAGAGAGAATGAGAGAAGAAGAGAGAGAGAGGAGACGAGAGGATTAGAGAGAGAGAGAGAGAGAGAGTTTTACGATAATATTTCCTGAGACTGTAGGAAGAGTGTCATTGTCTATGGCGGGCGGAGTGTGGTGCAGGGGAAAAGAAGAAGAGGAGAAAAGGAAGAGGATGAGAAGCCCAAGAACCAAACAGACGCCATCTTCAATGACAATTCCACCTATACTAGGCCTATGGTGCAACAAATGAGGCAATGCATAGGCAGTCAATAGGATGCATGGTCTACACCAACAAAAGTAACAAAAATATGCACCGCAAATAATGAACACCACCGCCAACTGGACTCTCACACCATATTAAATCCAAAGAATATCCTTTCTAGGTTATACAAAAAGGTGAGCATACAGCTAACGCAGAACCTTAAGCATGACAAGTTCAAGCTATTATACGCTGCTTGATCGTGTAGATATTATCTATATCTTATATCTATTACCTGATATTATAGCTAGTCAAGAACACTATCCATTATGAGTCAGAACTACCATACCCTGCCTGATCTTATAGCTATTGCCGGATCTTTTTGCTACTGCATTATTACATAGCTAGCCCATTACTAGTCAAGACCTGATCCACAGCTAAGACAGGTACCTGATAGTGATATTATACCAGTAACTATTATCTGATCATATAACGAACCCAATACCTCACATATTTTGACGGTGGCTACTGTATGTCAGAGTAGTCGGTATAGACGGCATTTAGCGGGATGAGTTGCGTCCTTAATTTATTCGATAATTAATATATTATGCTTTATTTAATCATGTAGCTAACCCAAAACTCTACCTATCTCGAGTTAGAGCGTTTATGCATTGACTGATCTTTTGCTTGTATCTGATTACATAGCTAATCCATAATCTATATCGAGTGAGGTACTGTACATTACCTAAGTGTTTTAGATAGCTAATCCAAAACACTACATATCTAGAATAAGTTATCCTGCGTTACCTGATCTAATAACTACTACCTGATCAATATTGCTGACCGAGAACCCTACCTTTGTCGAAGGTAAGTACTGTAATAAAATGGCTGTATTCCCCCCCACCTCCCCCTGGACTTCTGGACAACTCAACCAGTAGACTATTTTAACTAGTAGATCTCAGCCAGTACCATCCCAACCAGGGCCAACTATCTCTGTGCCAAAATAATGACCGAAACTAGCTTAACCTAACATAACCTATTCTAAGAGATTTGATTGAGTTTGGACGGGTTGAAAACCACTGTCTGCAATACCGGTAGTCTACATGTCCAAACCATAGATTATTTATATGATTCAAAACATACGACGATTAAAATAAATTTTGACACAAATTGCTGTATATTTATATAATCCCATTATTTTGTGTCGCTGTTTATATATCGATATCGCTTACTAATTGGTCCACCGCGTACAAATTGGCTAGGTTATCCCTTGTAGTTGTGTTTAGCCCCTTCAATACGATGACTTTATCTTCATGCCATGCTCAGAGCCTAGATGGTTTTCCTAGGCTGAGTAAAATGATCTAAGCCAGAATATATGTAAGTTAGCGCCATGGTATAGATAGGCTTGTCAATTGGCTGTCACCAACAACACCTTGATGTAATAGTCTACTTAAGTTAATATGACGAGTCTAGAAACTCAGGGGGGGGGGGGGGGTTGTAAATGTCTAGACTTATTTACTGTTTGACTCTTCCGAAACGGTAGAAATATCGGCTTGATTGCTCAGGTACTTTGTTAGTAACGAATAGACTAGACTTGCCGGTACCAGTGCACAATGGTAAAGGAATGTGGTTAGAGACTAGTTGCTGATCATAGAAAATGCCGAGAAAAGTGCTATTGTAAAAAAGTCTTTATTAACTATTTTAATCCAATGACGCTAGTATATAATCCAGACAGTTATATATAACTTATGAAGGACCTGTTAGAGCTACAGGGTAAATTAGATGTTCGTTAGTCCTTTCATTCCTACTGGTTCCTTCTAATTGCTAGTACAATCCTCTGATTGTAACAGTAATAAAGTTTGAAACTTTTCATGTAATGGAAGGAGTTAATAATTAGACCAGGATATAAATATGTCCTAAAATCATCATTCTACTTCAGCAGATACAATTACTTACAAATTAAGTAACCAACCTTTTGTATAAATGTGACGTGTATATATTAAATTAAATACATTATAGTATTATGCAGGGCTGCCCGAGCGAGCGTACATCAAGAAAATTATAATATTCGGTTGCATTCTGCTGTTGTTAACTTGTTTTTATAATGTATCTCCCGTGTCAGCCATCTTTATTTCCTTGCATACATAGTAAACAGACCGGGCCTCGCAATTAGTATTTTTAGAGTTATTAAATTTAAGTATAATTATTCCAGCTCGTGGTGCGTAATATTCTGGGTAAGCTGTATAATGAGGCATGACCTACTGTAGATAGTTCACAGTTGTTTGTCTTCATGCTAAACCCCTTTATTACGATGTCGTCATTACCATTATATATTAACTATCGATAGATGATTATGCTAAGCTTAGGAAAAAGCTCTAGTAATCAGTTGGATGAATATTTTATTACTTGTCACTCTGATTCCCACAGGTCCTTCCTAAGCTACATTATATTTTCTAATGATAACCAGAATATGAATAAAATTGTGTCATCATATATATATATACTAGCTGGCAGCGGGAAAATCGAAGTATCGGCTGTTTTCTTCACCATAGAATATGTTTAAGGGGGGGGGCCCTTAAACATATTCTGGCGCCCCCTTAGTATGCATGCCAAGTATGGGCTCTCCATCTTAACTGAGGGACAATCCCCCACCCACCTCCGCTTAAAACATATTCTGGTGCTCCATTATTATGCATGTCAAGTATGGGTTCTCCATCTTGAAACCCGAGGGAGTAGTTTGTGAACTAGCAAACACAGAATTCTCAAAGAAAGTACCCTTTCATATATATATATATATAAGATAGAGAGAGAGTTACTGATAGTGAGTGTCTTACCATTAATCGTACACCCTATACAGCTAATGGTTTATGGGGTAAGTAAACCTGCTGCCATTCACATCAGGAATTGGTCTTTAAAATGGGAACCCGCTCTCTACCATTATTAAATAATGATTTATTATGCCCTTGAATTTTAAAATAATTCATCTTCCATATCATTTTGTGAAATATTGAACAATAATTCTTCTTTCTTAACATTCATCATATATTTAGAACATCATTTCTCTCATGTTATTCCCTTGAAAACTATTCATACTATTCCTGTGAGACGGAGATAATTATATTTCATACTTCATCTTTCTACATGTTTAGTTTATTGTTTTATCTAAGAAAGTATCTCCCATAAATATCCATACAACGCTACATAGAATATTTAAGTTATTCTCTGTTAATTAGCCTGATTGATATACATGTATAATTAGTCAGGTAATAAGTCTGTTAATTAGAGGAAACCTTTTCCAATTTAATTCAAGTTACCAACAAACGTTTTTACTTCTCTTGGAATGATATCGAGTAAAAACGGTTACTGTATAAGTATTTAACCCTTTGATCCAAAGAGATCGGTCCTAAGCTGAAAGAAATGGTATGTACTGTTGGTAGATTGGAAAACACCCACATTTGCGTCGTCTGATCATGATTTATAGTAGGTTTGCCTTAACATACTGGCCTCTATTATGTAGTCTTCAAGTGTCTACACCACCTTTTCTTGTATCTTTATTTTTAATCGTTGTGCAAAAATATTTATACAGCATTAGTTCTACTTAAGACTTTCTCTATTTAGTTCTTCTTATTCTCTATTAATTTTATTACATCATTGTTCCATTGCAGATTCTTAAATATATCTTCCAATCACTCAGTGACATTCCTTTGTTGAAATTGTGTCTTACACCTGTCTTAATTGGTATTTTCTAACTTTCCTTGTGAAACTGTATTGTTATTATTCTATCACTCTAGCCTATATAGCTTCCAATATTCCTTGTTTCCGGTTGCTCTTAAAACAGCTAAAATTTCGTCAGAATCAAATTCCTTTTCATAATCTTTGAATATCATCTAAAAGGTCCTTGTTAAATCGTCTGTTTTCTCAGTTACCAGTACCTTATTAATTACTAGCAGTTGGTCTTCTATCGATAATCTACAGTGCTACTAAAACATGCTTCTTATCTTGGCTGATTTGAGTTTAGTGTTCTACTTATCCGGTTGGTGAGGATATTCATAAACACCTTATGCAAAACTGAGAGCAACCTAATAGTCGATAATGTTTTAGATTTATAGCATCTCTCTTTTAATGGATACAAATAATAATGTAATTTTTACTGGATTGAGGAACCTTTTGACATTTAGGTATTGTGTGTATGATTGTGCAAGCGTATTATGTGCAATATCATCTGCATCCGTGACCTTAACCCAAGAAGATTGTCACCACCTCTTGTGTTACCCCTCCTTGCGTCCCGGGACTACTGTTGCCACAGGTAATGGTACATAATTATTTATATCTTCGTCAACCTCTATAATGTCTTCTGGTTGACATATGTATGTATATGCTGAGCATATACCGTATATATACAGTATATATGTATGTATATGCTGAGCATATACCGCATATATACAGTATATATGTATGTATAATTGTATATGCAGTATATATACCGGTATACCCGGTACCGGCTGTTGTATTTTTGTTAACTTGTATCCTTTTTGCACAGCCTTGGTAGTTTGTAGAGCTTGAACCTTTAAAAGTTTGACTCACTCTCACTCACTCTCACTCACTCTCTCTCTCTCTCGCATATTATATATTTTTGTATATCTATCCATGTATTTATCTATATATCTTCACTCCACTCCATTGGCCTCCACGACTAGCCTTTTGTCCACTGTTATTATTTAATAGGGGGAGGGGGGGGAGGAAAGGGGTTAGTAGGGGAAGAGCTAGTGGATGAAACTTAAATCAGTAGGAGATTAAATCAAAAGCGGTATGGTTTAGTTTGTTAGTTGTGTTCTGCCTTCATTCGCTGATTGTTTTATGACTGCACACCCAGGCTATGCACCACGGGTAGTCCCCGGTCGACCCGTCACTAGACTCCCGCGGTTTGCATATCTAGGTTGACTCAGGTTTGTGGTGGTTTTGTGTGTGTGTTTTTTTTTGTATTGTTTTGTTTAATATCTAAGCTAAGCTAGTGTGTTGTTCGCGTTATATATTTATTATTATGAGTGTTGTCTTTGGATAGATGTTAGTATGATTAATATTGTTAGTATTGTTTTTGTTATTGTTACATTCCTCTATTTCTTCCACTCTACCGCTCTCCTCTCCACTCTATTCTACCCCTCTCCCCCCCCCCCCCCCTGTGCCGTCAACCTCCGTGCCCCACAATTACAACTTTCCTGGACAGTTTTCATCTCTCGGACTAGAGCCACTCTACAACTCTATTGCAATTTACCGGAATTCTAACTCATACAAAACATATATTGTAATATATATATACAGTATATATATATATTATATATATATATATATATAATTATATATATATATATATATATATATATATATATATATTATATATATATGTATATATAATCTCACAAATACACGTGAGCTACTACATATATATTTTCTATGTTCTCAGGGGGGGCTCGAACCACCGACAGTCAGGACGATTGTCCATGCTTACACCAACTCTACCACGGCGTGATAAAGGGTACTTAACCTTTTACTATTATATTAAGGAGAAGGTAAATCCTGAGTTGCGTGGGGGTACTTGTAAAAATCCCTTCATGTATTAGGCAGGGATTTTTACAAGGACCCCCACGCAACTGGGGATTTATCTTCTCCTTCACCCCTTCTTTACCGGTGATGTATTTTTCATTACATTCTGGCTACTATTAGATGATTTTGGTCAGCTTAAGAAGGACGTCTACCCATTAAAAGGCTACAGACTATCTTAATTCATCATTTTACCTACCATATATCTTTGCTAAGCTTCATAAAATCGTTTAAATGTAGCTCAAATCAAATTAAAAAAGGCGTCGCCGGTACAGAAGGGGTTAATATAAATAGGAAAAAGAATGAGTATTCTTTATCACGTCGTGGAATATGGATCCTACGACTTGTGTATGAACTGAAATACATTCTCCAAGTAGGATTTCCCTTCTCCATAATATAAATAGTATTAGGTGAAACATATTTTATCACGCCGTGGTAGAGTTGGTCAAAGCATGGACAAGCGTTCTGACTGTCGGTGGTTCAAGCCCCGCTGAGAGTATATACTGTATATACGGTATACAGTATATATACGGTATACAGACTACTTTCACATCCACAACCAGTCCAACAGTACAATGTTTTTTTTCAAATGCACCCCCACACACTATACACACCAATGGGCAGTTGGGCTGAAGCGACCCTCCCCTGTCAACATGATCAAGAATGAAAATTGAATGAGTAGCCTCAGGATATGGAAGCTCATTAAGACGGTTCATTCGTGTCCACCTCCTCGGAGATTAAGGTATCTGGCAATAGATAGATGAATAATAATAAATAAACAAAACTAAAATACAATATACTTGTAAATATGAATTTGGCATTTTTTGTCAACGATATTCTTTGCACTGCATAGTTTTCTTCAAAGACTTCCTATTCAAGTTGCATAATGTCTGCAATTAATTCCAATTCCTCAAAACGCCCTCATGGCTGATACGTGCATAATCCCAGTTCTTACAGTGTAGTCTCGCTCCATAGTACTGTCGATCCACCTTCACAACTTCAACCCAATGTTTTCCTCTTATAGGAAACAAAATACTACAACAATAGTTAACACAAATTTAACGTAAAGGCTTTGGCCATGTGTTCGTTAAGGCATCGTTTTCTGTAACTGGAGATAACTAATGTTTAAAGAACGCGACTTTTGAGAATGACTGTAGCTCGAGACTGGCTGCGGAAAAAGGCTCTTGTATCGCGGGGTTTATTAGGCTGAACAACAAACCTGACTCTATCTTAACACACACACACACGCCAGCCCTTTTATTTCTTATAATGGAGTACAACGCTCAAAAAAAAAAAAATAGATCTTGCAGCTCTTACCGTACATAAGGCACCACCACTTCTTATCTTATTGCCTCTTTACACACACACAGACACACACACACACACACACACACACACACACACACACACAGAAGGAGTAAGTATACTGTATATGAACTAAAATTGAGAGAATTACCAAAACATTAAACACATGCGGTACTATAAGCTCACTGACTCATAGTGACGACGAATTCTACTTTATTCCAACATAAACATTTAGGATACAGTATATACCTTTTACAACAACTGACCCCATGCTATGTTAGCTATTATAATGAGGCACAAGATATATATCAACCCTATTTGGCAGCCTATGTATCACGTCATTAATGGATACGTAGTGATGATGTGATATCATTATTATTTCTAGCAATACCAAAACAAAGAAAAACAACGCTACAACAAATTAGCTTTTCAAGCTAATTTGTGACTAAGATCATCGAAAACTATTACCGGTACTATTTATTTTGACCATTAGCCCCTTCAGTACCGGTGCCGTCCTTTTAACTTTATTCTGTTTACTATTAGAAATTTGTTTTCATTTAACAGGCTTAAAACTATTTCGCTTAAATCTTTTTACTACCTCAGATCCTTCTTAAACTGCACAACATCGTCTAAATGTAGCAAGAAAATAATAAAAAAAATCGCCGGTACGTAAAGGGTTAAACAAGGTAATGAGAATTTTGGATTGTGAAGTTACCAGTGGAGTGTTACCTTCCAGTTGCTAAAGCGGAGTTATCCATCGATTTTTACTGAGGTAACTATTGAATATATGATGTCTATATACATCTACTTATTAATCACATTATACCTACTCGATTTATGAGTGACGAAAATGGATGCAATCTGTTGTTATTGAGCCTTTAACCTAACCTAACTTAACCCTAACCAAATCAAACTTACTAAAACAAAATCTTATCTAATCTAATATATTCTTGTTTATTTATAAGTGTGAGTGAAACAACTTGAGTGTGGGCAAAACAACTTGTGGGCCAAAAGGCATGTGAACGAACAGACTTGCCGGTGAAAGGACGTGTTGGCCAAAAGGACTTGTGAGCGAAGGAACCAAATAATGCCTCCCCAGCCACTAATTAATCATCGAACCTGCCTAGGCCATAATCATCGAACCTGCCTAGGCCATAATCATCGAACCTGCCTAGGCCATAATCATCGAACCTGCCTAGGCCATAATCATCGAACCTGCCTAGGCCATAATCATCGAACCTGCCTAGGCCATAATCATCGAACCTGCCTAGGCCATAATCATCGAACCTGCCTAGGCCATAATCATCGAACCTGCCTAGGCCATAATCATCGAACCTGCCTAGGCCATAATCATCGAACCTGCCTAGGCCATAATCATCGAACCTGCCTAGGCCATAATCATCGAACCTGCCTAGGCCATAATCATCGAACCTGCCTAGGCCATAATCATCGAACCTGCCTAGGCCATAATCATCGAACCTGCCTAGGCCATAATCATCGAACCTGCCTAGGCCATAATCATCGAACCTGCCTAGGCCATAATCTTCACACTCATTATGGCGAGTCTGAAAATCACGACCCCATCCTATTATAACTTAAGGGGAGGTTTTTAGTTTGGTCTCTAGATATCCTTCAAGCTTAAGATTACACCCCCTTGAGCCCCTGTCAAGATAAATTTGTACATTTTTCGGTAGAAAAATGTCCCGGCTGAAAGCCGGTTCCTCTTAAATTACAGGCTCGCTATCGCTCGCCAGGATAAAATCGACACCTAAATGGCACGAAAGGTCTTAAAATTTACAGAAATGGGTTGAAAGTTCTTAAAATCGTCAAAATAATGGGGCAAACTTCTTACAATTAGAAACACAATCAGGCTAAACATGAGGGAGAAAGGAGTCAAGAAAAAAATCCCTCAAGTGGATATCTCCCCTTAAACAAGACTTTAGGGGGGATGGACCGTTTTTCTGGGCCCTCTTCTTCCTCATGTTTAGCCCCATTAGTTTTGAGATTTTATGACATTCGGCTCACTAGTTTTGGCTATTTTAAGACTATTCGCCCCATTTCTTTGTCAATATTAAGACCTTTCGTGCTATTTAGGTGTCGATTTTTGTCGTGGCGAACACTAGTGAGCTTGCAATTTTGGAAGAGCCGGCATTCGGCCGGGACATGTACAAATTAATCTAGAAGGGGGATCTGATGGATGATGTTTTAGTTTGATGGAGGTTTAAGGAGGAAACTAATAAAATAATATAAAGATACATAAATGAGCAAATAAATACATCCATCTTCCCTTAAGTAAGCGAGCTGATAGTATCACTATACCAGTATGTATTTGTATAGCACCAACCAGTAAATAGGTGTGGGAATTTAAAGCCCATTTGCATCAGCCCTCCGTGAGTTGCAAGAGAGTATGGGTTACAATGGTTAAACTCATCGTAATTAATAGACTGTGACATATTTTCACATAGCCTAACCTAACCTAAGTTCACCCTAACCGAACCAAATGTTTCCTGTCCCAACCTACCCTAACTAATTATTATTTAATTATCGTAAATATCTCTCTCTCTCTCTCTCTCTCTCTCTCTCTCTCTCTCTCTCTCTCTCTCTCTCTCTTTCTCTCTCACTAATAAATCATCGCCCCTGCCTATACCGCGATCATCGTACTCATGGAGGTAGCCGCGCATGGAGGGAACTTTCTCAAACGACAAAGGAATTAATTCATTTCAGCGATGCAGCCAGGCAGGGGGTGGGGGACTCGGGGAGACGGGGGGTGCGAAAAGTTGTGTGCGGGAACGAGTTAAAAGCTAATTCACACGCGTTCTCTTCCCATCAACTTTGTCCAGCAATTCTAGCCTGGAAGCTTCCGAGTTCGACCTTAATAAGCTTTCAGTCAACTAGTATATGCTACCTTCTTTCTAGTTGCCGACACCAGTGGATAAAGGCCTCCGGAATTTTGCCCACCAAAAGTGGTTACCGATCCTTAGTTGTCGGGAAAAAGCGATGGTGTGAATCTGCCTTTTATGGTCAAATACCGGGGGTTTTGTGTGGGGATCAGAGCGACGACAGTCAGGACAGTCCTCTGGCTTCCGGCTACTGTGTCTCTGGGCCTCTTACCTCTGTTGGCAAGGGTCAGGGGGATGGGGATAGGCTTGTAGTGCTGGTACTGGTGAGTTATATTCTTGTGTTGAGGTATGATGATGGCATTGTATTGTGTGGAGTTGTGTGTGTTGGGGTTGGTGGGTGTGGAGTGGTTGTGGTGAGTTTTATTCTTGTGTGAAGGTGTGGTGATAACATTTAATTATATTGTGTGAAGCTCTGTGTGTGTGCGTCTGTGTGAGTGTGTGTGTTGGGGGGGAGGGGGGGGGGACTGTAGTGTTTGTGTGGTGTGTGGATGTAATAATATTGTGCTAAGTTTTTTTGGGGGTCATAATTATGTTTATGTGCTGTTTGGTGCGTCTCTCCAAACCATCGTTTAGTACTTAGTCCATGCTTGGAGTTTAGTATTTGTCGATAAGAACTTTAGGCCTGTGGCTTCGATTACTACAGTGCCTCAAGAGTCAGTATGTAAATTTCCAGCAACGTGGTTAAGATCACGGCACCATCTACCAAGTCGAGGTCAGTCGTCTGGTTAACCTTATCAGTATCAATGCATCAATGGAGGCCAACTCTGGGACTGCGCCTGGCTGCACTCACCCTCCTACTCCATTCCCTGGGTTATTTCAGAACGAGGTCCCAGGTCACGACTCGGCTCATTCCAAGCAGTTCCCGACATGAATGCTCGACTTTCTTCAGCCATGAGTGATGTGGTCTTCCCTAAGTTCTCCTTCCCTTGGGGTTGTCACCACCAAAATGACTGCATGAGTAGGGTCAGCTTCACTATGCGATGACGCATTTCTTCCTTCCATTCTGGTTATCAGTAGACAATTATATTCAGTTCAGGAAGAAGTGGGATGCTGAAGGTTAACTGTGACAGCTCCCTTTGATCCATAGATGTCCCCCTCAAGCTGAGTGAAATCTTATAATGAAAGTCAGAATATCAAGGAAATGGGTGATATCATACTGAAGGGGTTAATGTTGTCAGATGTTCCACAGCAACTCTGTCTGACTGTCTGGCCCACTAACCAAGTTTCGGCCAAACTATTCAGGTGTGTGCGAAAAGACTTGTGGGTGAAAATGTTAAAGTTCCACAACCAGAAAAAATCTTAGATTTACAAGCACTATAGCCTTGAATGTCCCCAAGCGACGATGCCTCGGGTGAAGACCTTAGATCAGTCAGGCTATGTTTTTAAGAGCAGGAAAACATAGTCTGTACCAACCCCTATCTTTTTCAATGGTGTGCAGAACGTCTACGACGTTAGTTTGATCAGGCAATGGATCACTAAAGTGGAACTCGTTTAAGACTCTAACCATTACACCAGCAAATTGATGAAGAATAAAAAGTAGGGAGGAGAAGATGAGAAAAATAGAAGGAAGAGGAGAAGCAGCAAGAAGAGTTATACACCTTGCAGCTCTGTTATGAGCCTACTTACTCTCAGCGTGTATGTGGCAAAAGTATACTCTCACTCGCTTCCCCTTACACACCTTCCATTTCCCCCGCGCCTGTGTTGATCTTGGGGCATAACTTCCAAGGGCTTCACCAAAACTTAATGACTGCTGGGTTTTGGTCACAGAGGGGAGATTCTTGCGCGTCCCTTGAGCCATCCACAAAAACAAGAAAAGTGGACCTGAGAAGAGGGGGAGGAGGAAGAAGAGATGAATATGCAAGTGACATTTTCTTGTGCATTATTTGTTTACCCCTTTATTGAAAGAACAAAATTGGACCTATGAGGAAGAACGAGAAACCGGAACATTCTCTAACTTTGTTGTTTTTTTTGTTTTTTTTCGCCTGGTACAAACGAAAAAATAGTGGAACTAAAAACAAGAAGCAGACAGCAGACGAAGCCTATCATTCAGATTCCTTTAGCATCGTGTATAACTACTGTGTTCCTTTTGCTGTCACTTTGAAACATTCGTGGGTTAATTATGGTTCTCTGTATACAGGCATCATCGGGTTTATGTAATTGCTGTAACTTTTTACTCATTAATGTGACATGAGTAATATAATAGTTTTTGTATGTAAAATTATATTCATATTTTATTTTATAAAGGTATATTTGTCAGTGTATTTTGTATGAGTAACTGATTTCTTCTTCTTTTTTTCTATGTGCCTGAAGGAGACAAAAGGCAAAGCTACCTGTAACAAGTGTTTCCGCCAAAGATGGTAGAGTGATAGTCGCTATTATTAACATTTATTAATGTATTGGAAAGAAGTATGGTGTGCTTATTTAGTGTAGTGAAATATATAGGAAGAGGAGGTGTTTGTGAGAGCTAGTGGGATTACTCTCTGTGTAAGTGAAACACAAAGAGAAACAGTGAGGGAAGCCA
Source organism: Paralithodes platypus (assembly GCA_032716605.1). Lineage (NCBI taxonomy): Eukaryota > Metazoa > Arthropoda > Malacostraca > Decapoda > Lithodidae > Paralithodes > Paralithodes platypus. The sequence goes on along the minus strand of CM064518.1, from coordinate 35,659,088 downwards.
GACAAATCAAACAGGAGTTCCAGCAACTCCTTATGGCATGCTTATGAGGCATCTCCTGGGTATTTCCCTGCTTGATTGGTGTCTACAATCTCCCCAGCCCACTCCAACACCCAGGACGGAGACACCACGACCAAAATACAACTTGACACTCACTCCAGACATCCACCTCTTCAGTCAATCCCCAGAGGAGGTGGAGAGTAAAGACCAGGGAGTACAAGCAGAAGAACTTGAGAGTGAAGACCAGGGAGCCCAAGCATTACCTCCACCAACTGAAACTGAGGCAACACCACCGCCCCAGCCAACTGCCACCAAGCCTGACCCTCCACCACCCTCAGCACGGCCCAAGAACAAGCCACCAACAAGATCTACTGGTTGGCCAGGGACCTACAAGAACGTCCTCCAGAAATACGAGTTCCACGAAAAGCACCTACTGTATCTATGGGATTCACACACAAGGACTTAGTGCCCTTCCTACATGACTCTCCGAGTGCTCCAAAGGTTGCCGCTGTGTTGTCCATGTCTACGATGAACGACGAAGGATGAATAAGCCCTACTGCAGCGCAGAAGACGATGAAATCTTCCTCAACATGATAAAAGAAGTGAAGCTGAACACCATAGGATCCCTTTAAAGCCAAGAGGGGTAACCCCATGAAATAAAGTACCACCCACTGTCGGGCTACCCAGAGCCTGTGATGAGTTAACCTCATCAAACCTAATCAATCAACCGGATAGCTTCAGTTGGTCAGAGCCTAGCCAAAAGCATCTGCAATGTTGCTCCCCTGGCTGCATCATTTTTCAAAGAATAGATGGCAGCCCAAGAGTAAATGGATTGTTGAATAGAGAGCGGCAGTACCAATCATTCCCGGGAAAGAATAGCTGTATCATCATTTGCCCAAATGCAGCTACGGTATCCAGGAGCCTGTGCATACATCGCCCGTCTGCACCAAGTATCCCAGAAGCTGCAGGGGTTGACACATGAAGTGTGACTAAAGAAGAAGAGCTGAGCAAATACCCGTGGCCAAACGTGATCAGCTAAGGCGAACAAGAGGAAGAAGCTGCTGCTGTCTAATGCCTATAGTGGCAGATTTCTAGACTGGGGCAATATTTAATTGTTGAGATCTCTTCGCCCCGCAGATATCTTGAAGAAAAGAACAATGACCCAGTCAACAAAACTAGATGTTACCTATATTAGGTAAACCAGAGTCAATTAGGAATATACTATAATTGATGCAGTAAAAGACCATTGATTTGAGATATCAATTATTAATTGTTAGTGAAGCTATAAGCTATTAGCCGGATAGAAGTTACGAATCCTATAGCTTATGTAAATGGTAGCGAGTTAATGAAATATGTGGCGTAGTTTCCCTAGACTCACGACTCACTTACTGATCGAGGGCACAACAGAGATTCTTTTGAGGTCACGGCAGTCGAGCCATATGGCCAATTACTTGTATGAAAGGAATAAATGAGATTATGTTGATGTCCCGGCAGGGCCCATCAGTTATATGAAAGACAGGATAACCTAGGACATACTGTTAAATAAATTTAGTTGATGAGATAGATAAGTAAGGCAAACACTGCCGAGAAATTGAATTATTTTTGTTAAAAGGAAATCTATATACTTATTCGGAAATATATATTACGAAGTAGTTAGGATGCTAACGTAACGCGAATATATTTTCCTTTAAATCGTTATTCGTGTAACCCAAATTTTGACGCTGAAATAAGTCAAATAGCGGATAACGTTCATAGTGGTATATTGTCACGGTAATTTATCATTCCAAGGGACAAAGTTATGCACTGTGACCGTAATATTAAAATATTGTCTTTTTATATGAATCCATTTCCGTTAGATGTGGGGGATTAGCAATAATTAAGAAAGTACCTGGATAAGAAGGGTTTATGAAATAGAATCCAAGTCCATGATTAACTGTCAAACTATTCCAACACCCCTAGGCATAAGATTATTTTATTTTATACTACACCAATAATAAACGTTCAGCTATACTGGTGCGGAATATATAGTTTAGTCTTTGGATCTAAGTTTTACACGATCTTGCAAAATATACAATTACTGCGTCCAAATATAAATGTGGGCGACCTCTGTTACTACATGATCAATAGAAGGTGTAGGAGTGGTCAGAAGTGAGTTGCTGACAATAAACTCGCTGCCTCACAAAATTTACTGCCCAAGGAAAGGAAAATACCAGCCATTTTTATTCATTCTGGCAGGCTGGCGAACCCTTCCATCCAGCCCGGGATGGGAAGGTAAGGTTTGCTTTGGGCAATCATAGAAAATTCTTTACTATGTGTAATATAGCCACATATTGACAGCTTTTAAATACTGAATAAATAACTACTGTATATATATCTTTCGAACAACTCGCACTAAGATAGTTCATTTATCTTTATTAGGGTAAATGAATAACCCCAGGCATTGAGGAGCGAGGCCCAGATAGTCCAATTCAACTTTCTTGCTTGCGACGGAAGTACAGTATAATAGGGAGAATCCAATCAAGGCCTCTGATATGTCGTGGTATATCGATGTCAAGGTAGCACAGCCTCAAGTCAAGGGAGGTAGGACCTGTGTGCCAGTCTCTAATTACTTACCGGGAGATTAGTAACAATTTTTCATTTTCTGTGATGTGCTCACATTATCTTCCTGTGTCGATGGTAAACCAGGTCCACCTCTCCCTTACCTCGTATGCAGATAAGGATGTAGGTATAAAGTTGACTTAACTTTATCGTAATGGGGGTGGGTAATGAAGATTTGTTTTATATATATATGATTACTTTATTGTATTGCCTACACCAACGATAGTTTTCATGGGTTGATCAATCATTGGCATTCTTATGTGAAGTGTGTGTGTGTGCGCGCGCGCGCGCGCGAAATATATGATGATGTTACTAGAATTGAATAAATGATGGGTCCTGTAGGTCATTGAGTTGCAAGATAAAGAATTGAAAGACCACCTCCTATGTATACAGAATATCACATACATAGGTTAGTACCTTTGTAGAGTTGCCTCTGGTCCATGAACATTTGTGTGGCTCCGGTATATACCGACAGTAGTATTCAGATAAACCACAGGAAATGTAACGAGCCTTATTCCTTTATAAGAGTTTTGGTGCCGTTGGTGTGGCGCGCGCAGGTATTGTTGCCAAATTAGCTGACGTAATGGTGGGAAAGGGACAGGCGAAGTGCAACCTCCTGTTCGGCCTTTTATTGCACCATAAAAAAGGCCTCGCTCCTGGCTCTACACAGACCTTGTTCGGCGTGGCGTGGAGAGCGAAACTGGCAAAAGCAAATTGGATTATAGTCGGCGCGTGGAGGAGGAGGAGGAAGAAGAGGGCATTGGAAAGCGTAAGATAGATACCGAGATGAGAGAAACCGAGTCGGGTTGAGGAGAGGTGGGTTTGTTTACTTTTCTCGTCTATAAAGCACCCATTTGTTTGCAATTGTTCAGGATATTGGGGCTCTTTGGGTCATATCTGGAATTGCAGATACATTTCACGGTATTTTGAAATGTGTATAACTGGAAGGCAGGGACCAAGACAGAAAGACAGACGTTGTCGGAGAGATTAATCGATTCCATCAATCCATCCACCCTTTGGCAATAAATATTTATCAATCTCTAACTGTGCCATTACCTGAACACCTCTTACGGAAACCAGAACCACATTAATAAAGCAGCGTGGAGTATATTTTAGTTTCAGTCCATTAGATCGTGAGGTGTGGCGGATGTGAACGGATGTGTGGTCGTAATTCGCTCTTGTCCCAACCTTAAGTAGGGTGGATTAGGCCATATTGTTAACAGCAGCTTCCATTTTGTATCCTTTTCGCTCTACACCATCATGTATTGTACAGTCACGATAATAAATTATGATGCCTTTTGAGGCCATATCCATGAAAGAGGTGTTGCATGTAATCATCACCTAATTTGAGATGACCCACGCCCCATCCCCCCCCCCCCCACCCATGACCTATCTCCTCAAATTTCCCACCCCCATTTTTCAAATGTACTAAGAATCTTCGGGTATAATAAAATACTGACTACCGGTATTCAATTGTACATGTTGTAGGTATTCTAGGAATGTAGGTCAATTGCCATATATTGTGTTACTTCGAGCATAATTTTTGGAGACCACGTCATAATTATACAATTTTGGAGTTAGTGGGCCCCCTTCAAATATGTCGTTATATTCGTACAATCGTAAAGAAATGTTACGTATTTTTTTCTATGTGTATGAAGGAGACAAAATGCAAGTTGCCTGTAACGAGTGTCCCCCCAGAGCCAAAAGAGGGGGACGTTGGAGTCAAAATTCCTGGACACACGAAGTGTAAACCCGTTTAAGTCATAGGATGAAGGACACATTTATTGAGGGAGAGAGTTCCATTGTCCAATGATTGCAGTTACTGTTTTAATTTGTGCATGAATATTAGTGACACTGTCATATAGAATTATGTGGGGTTTGCTACCCCTATCCCCCAGGATTACTGAATTCGAACAATCATCATCAAATTTTAACTTTAGTTACATTAACCAAATATAGTGGTAAACTGTCCATAACTTTTTAAGATATCGGTACAGCATGTTATAATTTGGAGGGTCAATACCACTAATCCATGTTGGATTTCCGAAAGTTAAACCAAAAGTTAATCAATAAAATGTACAATATGTAAATAACCTTGTCACCGAAAGTCAAGTTATTTCGTGCTCAGGACTTCATGCATACATACATTAGCCTATAATCGTACACTACCATATTTCGAGGAAGCTTGGGTGGAGTGGTCTTTCTACTAAGGTACCGGTAACCCAAAGGTCTGAGTTTAAAACATGGTGTGTCAATGTGTACTTTACTTAGTTTCAGTAGTTTAGTACAGAGTCCACCAACATATCCTGTAAAACAGCCTTGTTGTTTCCAATGTATTAGCCTTGTATGAATATTCTAATATTCCAAATATGCTGTGTGAGACAGTACCGGTACCTAGTGAGAAGCTCAACAGGTGGTGTGACATATTATAGTCCATGAGCCAGGCCAGATATCGGTACCACCTGGGGTGACTAAACACGAATGGTACTAAAATGTTTATAGAGTGACTGTAAGTACATTAAGATATGATAGCCTTCTCGCACTGGTAGCTTAGTCTAATTTTTTTGATGCAATAGGGGCGCTACCCAAAAATAAAGATTTTTAGCGTGACGCTCGGCGTTTTCCTCATTTTCTTTAAAATCCATCACACAATCATCGCGAAACTTTGAACACCTATGTAGAATTATATTCTCTACCAGAGTTGTTCCTAGGTATTTTTCAAATTTCCTCATATTTCGGAATATACTCTATATTTTGGGTATTTTCCTCTAAATCTAGAATAAATCCTTAAATATGGGGAACATTGAAAAATATATTCTAACAGCTCTTGTAGCTTATTTGATTCTCTACAAGAATTATTCCGATGTGTATTTCAAGTTTCTCCATATTTAGGGGTTTATTTCATATTTGGGGATTTTTTGTTATATTTTGGGGATAATTTATTATTGGAAGGAGCAAACATATGTAGAGTGGTTTCCATGTAATGTGTTTGTTTGTTCATGGTTTAATGGTGATATTTTTTGCAGGTGTGTGTCGACTGTTTGACGGCAGGATGGAACCATCTGCGAGGAAGAGAGCACGGATCGACTGTATCATCCACTGCTCTGATGATGACAGCGATGCTCTGGTGTCACCACAGGATTTGGACTCCTGGAACACATTGCTCAGGGCTGCAGAAATCAGGCAGCATGATCCAGTCCTGGAAGCAGCCAAGGGCCTTGAAGAAGGAGGAATACCACATACATTATCACCGTAAATGTCGTAGTCTCTTTACAATGAAGAAGTCACTGGATTCTATCCTTGCCAAGGGTGTCAAGATAGAATCAGCAAGCGTCGACCCCAGGAGGAGGGCATCAAGGGATGCCCCTAGTACTAGCAGGGTGTATGCCAAAGTATGTATCTTCTGCGAGAAGTCAAGCAAGTACATAAAAACAACAAAGACAAGGGAGCCACTCATACAGTGTGTTGAGCTACGAGCAGATGAGAAGATTCGCAGAGCAGCAATAAGGAAACTCAACCAGAGAATCCTTGGTTTAGTTAGCAGAGACCTTGTTGCTGCAGAGGGTCACTACCACAAGTCGTGCTACAAACTCTTCACAAAAGATGATTTCCCAGCGGCCGCCAGGTCGGGTGCAGGTGAAAATCAGGAAGAAAGCGAGGAAGCACGCTACGAAGAGGTTGAGACAGAAGCCCTCGAGGAACTCTGCTTGTATATAAGGACCAAATTATTCCCCAACCCAGAGGTACTGCCTATGACAAACCTCACATCTAGGCTTGAGATCCATGATGTCCCGTGGTATTATCCAACTGAAACCAGCGACAAAGAAACATGTTCGCCGAAAGATTGAAACCGAGTTTGGAGAATCACTACGCTTTGTCCCAGATGAGAAAGGAAAGCTTCTAATCTATCCACGCAGCCTCTCAATGGACGACCTTGCCCGGCAAGCACACAAAATGGCAAAAGACCTGCAAGAAGCAAGAGCAGCTAACTCTGAAGATGTCTTAACCAAAGCAGGAATGCAGCTGAGGAATGAGATCAATAAACAAGATGTGAGTCAGCCATGGCCTCCCGATACAGATCAGAATGTCATTCCTGCAGCAGTCACTCAATTCCTGCACACCCTGCTGACAGGAGAGTGTGAGTGTGAAACTCCCTCTGAAAGAGCTCAACGTCTTGCCACTTCCTTTGGCAGTGACTTGGTCTTTGCTGTTACCAGTGGCAAGACAAAACCACCCAAGCACGTACTGCTGACCAATGCTGTAAAGTCTTTGACAGGAAACACAGAACTGATCCGAACTCTGAATCGTCTTGGTCACTGTGTGTCTTACTCAATGTTTGAGGAGATCGATACAGCCCTTTGTATCCAGAAGCTGGAATGCTCAAAGGATGACATTCCACTGCCAGCAAACATCTACCCTGGTGTGTTCACAACCCTGGCCTGGGATAACATTGACCGACTTGAAGAGACCCTAAGTGGAGCAGGTACTTCTCATAGAGTCAATGGCATTGCTGTCCAGTCCAAGGTTGCAGGCTCTGTGCCAGAGAAAGTCCTGCCAGAGATTACCAAGTCCAAGATAAGAAGCATCACTCAGACATCATCAATGCTGCCAATATACAATGTTGGGCGGCGGGCAGGGCCACCTAGGATTGAGACTGCGTATGTCGACACTACCAAGGAAGTCCAGGATTCAAAGACAAAGAACCATATCTGGCTTCTTACTCGAATGTCAGACCATGAGGACCAGTCCATCAGCAGTTGGACTGGGTTCAACATCAAAATGCGCAGAGACATTGCAGTGGTTCAGGACACTGTAAGCTACCTGCCCACTATCAATGCTCCCGCAACAGAAATGTCCACCGTTAATGAAATCTTGGAACAAACGCATGCTATCATGCAGTCCTTACAGCTTAACAAGATTGTGTGCGTGTTTGATCAAGCACTCTATGCCAAAGCTGCCGAAGTTATCTGGAAACAAGAGAAGTTCAAGAACATTATCATCAGGATGGGCGTCTTCCACACAATCTGTAATCTCATCTCCACCATAGGAAAGAGGTTTCAAGATGCAGGTCTTAGAGATCTGTGTGTGGAATCAGGTATCATCGCAGAAGGATCAGTGTCAGGAGTGATGAACGGCAAGAGGTACAACAGAGCAGTGAGACTACACAAGCTCGTGTATGAAGCACTGATGAGGCTTGCATGGAAAGGCTTCCTTTCATGGCTAGAAGAAAACCATTCAAGGGACATACACCATCTAGATGAAACACTGAAGGACATCAACAGCTTTCACAGCAATGTGTCTCAGGGACTCTTTCAAGAGCTGATGGAGAGTGAATCATGCACACATATCATGAAGCTTTTCCAAGTTTATCTTGAGACCCTCAGAGATGAACACAACCTCTCAGCATTCTGGATGTCATACCTGGACATGGTTGAGATCATGCTGGACTTAATTCGAGCCTCCAGAGAAGGCAACTGGATGCTCCACCTAGGAGCAATCCGACAGATGATACCGTGGTGTTTGCCTATGACAAAGTGAACTATGCCCGGTTCCTAACCTACTACTATACCTTGATGTCTCGACTGCCCATTGAACACCCAGAGGTCCATGAACACTTCATGCAAGGTGGCTTTTCGGTCCAGATCGGTAGCAAGAATCCCTTTGGACGGATCCCTGTGGACCAGACAATCGAAGAGACGATCAACAAAGACACCCAGACACCAGGGGGCACAAAAGGCTTCAGCCTGAAAGGCGGAGCTGTCGCCAGGTACTACCTGACATCGGAGTATCGCAGCAGGTACTTAAGGCAGCTCAGGACTATGGTAGTAGGCCAAAAGTATACTGACTTCAGCCACCCAGACCTACAGATGCCCAGGATTAGAAGAGATGAGGCCGATGTCCAATCTTTAGTTCAACTGATGGAGACCAGCTGGTTGAACCCCTTCAACGCAGAGCAAGAAGATCTTGTCAGTTTGTCAACTGCGACTATGGCACCACCAGAAGTTGTCAAAGACCTTCTAGGGGCCTACAGAATAGGAGAGGATGCATATCAAGCCTTCAAGGAAGAGCGCCTGGAGATCGATACGCCAACTATACAGTTTCATGACACGATGACGAAGACGAAACTGAGAACGTTCACTAACATCAGAATGAAGCCACGCTCACAAGACCATGCCAAGGAGGTTATCTTAAAGGCTGACAGGAACCTATTTGGCCAGATGATCCTTGTTGCCGAGAACAGAAAGCTCAAAATGAGTGATGTCTTGGCTCATCCCCTGGGGCCTTTGCCTTGGGCACTTGCCAGCGGTGATGGGTCTCTCCGCAAGACCAACAAGGCTGCCCTCGCAAAGGAGTTAGAGAGGAATGTTTCTCCTGCAGAAGTGATACCCGAGCCCTCTGCTACCATAATTGATGGGATGAGCCTAGTCCACAAACTGAAGGGAAACGACAAAACTTTTTCACAGCTTGCAGGTACAGCACTGAGTCACGCTGTTCATGAAGGTGCTAAGAGCAGGCGCATTGATGTTGTGTTTGATATCTACAAGGAGACATCCATCAAGGATGCAGAACGAGCCAAAAGAAGTGCAGGCACAGGAATTCATTTCAAGAACATTCAACCTGGGCACAACATCCAGCAGTGGAGAAAGTTACTCGGTAGTTCCTCCAACAAGGCAAGTCTTATCAAGTTCTTGGTAGAAGAATGGAAGGCACCACAGCACAGGGAGAAGCTCAAGGACAAGGAGCTGTATGTCACATGTGAGCAGCGCTGCTTCAAGATCACCAAAGAGCAGTGGGAAGAGGCTCCTGAGCTTAAGTCAACTCAAGAAGAAGCAGACACACGCCTTTTTCTCCATGCACTTCATGCAGCAGAATCTGGGAACAAGTCTGTCATCATCACTGCAGAAGATACAGACGTCATGGTGTTGTGTCTTGGCATGTGCCACAAGATCCCATCCCATCTGTTCCAGAAGTGCGGGACGAAGAACCGGACAAGATTCCTGGATATCACCACACTGAGCCGCACACTGGGAGGCAGCGTGTGTGATTCATTGATTGGTATGCATGCCTTTACAGGCTGTGATACCGTCAGTGCATTCGCTGGCCGAGGGAAGATGACGACACTCAAGCAGGTGAAGATGGACAAGACATACCAGCATGCTTTTCACGAACTTGGACGCTCATGGGAAGTGTCTCCTGAACTCTTTGAGAAGCTACAGGAAATCACCTGCCACATGTACCTACCATCTACCCACACAACTAAGGTAAACAAGCTTCGGTATGAGCTGTTCTGTGCAAGACGTGGAGAGGTAGAGTCAAGTCAACTCCCTCCTTGTGAGGACTGCCTCTTCATGCATGCACTGCGTGCAAACTACCAGGCTGCGATCTGGAGGAGAAGTCTTCAGAGCCAGCCATTTGTTGCGAACCCAACAGACTGCGGTTGGATGACAGATGAGGACGGTAAGCTTGCCGTCAACTGGATGCGAGGCTCACCAGCACCAGATGCTGTTATGCAGCTACTGTCTTGCAAGTGTGTGCGGTCATGCGAACTCCCTAAGTGTACTTGCCTCAGCAATGGTCTAAAATGCACGGACATGTGCAGGTTACAGACATGTCAGAACAAGGCTATTGAAGAAGAGCCGGTGGCACAACAGTCAGATTCCGAGTCTGACGTAGATGATATTTAGGAGTAGTAATTTGCCATAATAGTATGTACAAGCCCATGGCATGCTTAGTGTGTATTTACAGGACTTGTATTAAATGTGACAATTACTATATGCATTTTGTTGACATTTAGGCATTCCTGTCCCCAAATTTGACATTTTAAAAAAATTCGGAATTTTCGGTAGGGTATGTCTATTCAAGAAGTGATAACGACCATTAAGCTACCAATGTGCAAGGGCTATCATATCAAAACATAAACTAGAGACATGTAGCAAGCTAAAAACACCTAAGAGAATTAGTCACCCCGGGTGGTACCGATATCCCAAAATTCGGGTCTTGGCTCATGGACTATTATGTAAGTCTGTGATGATAACACTGTGGTGATGCTGGTTCGGCAACACTAGTTTGTGATATCAGACTTGCACCTAGCCGGTTTTAAAACTCGTCATCTATAATAAGACCTCCAGAATTCAGCGTGTCCAATGATCGAATCTATCGGTTATAGATAACCTATGAGTGGAGGGAGAGTTTCATTAATATATATATATATATATAGCCTACTAGTCTACAACCAGCCTACTCTGTTCCGCAAGGATGGCACTCATCTAAACCCTGTGGGTTCAGCACGCATGGGTCGTCTCCTACACGAAGCAGTCCGCAGCCATGGATAAAAAAACGCCATCCGAGAAGAAGCAGCAGTGACATAAATCATCCAACACCAAGAAAAAAACAGAGGCAACCGAGGACCACCAGCGATAAGGACCGAAGACAGCGAGGACCGAGGACAGCCATGAACATAAATGTAGATCCGACAACAACCAAAAATATTATTAAAGAGCGTTCCGTGAGTTCTAAAATAAAAAATTTAAAGATTTTCTATGCAAACGCTCGTAGCATACGCAATAAATTTTCAGATTTAGAGGAGCTAGTGTTTACAGAAAATTATGATGTGATTGGCATAACAGAATCTTGGCTCAATACAGAAGATAGAGACTTTTTAGCAGAGTATTCACTTACCGGTTATGTAATGTTTGAGAAAAGCCGAATAAATCGAAATGGAGGTGGCGTTTTACTTTATATCAAAGAAAGTCTTAACCCTACCTTCTTGTCAAAACCTCAAATTGTGAACGTCGACGCATTTTTGTGCTAATAAAGAATAATAAAGGTACAAAAATAATACTTGCATTAATATACAGACCTACAGCTCAATCAGTGCAAACTGACCGAGAAATTTACGAACAAATTGCAGATGTAAGTAACTCACAAGATACCGTAATTTTTGGCGACTTTAATTTACCTGTGACCAAGTGGGGCGATACTCTTACTTCACACTCCGGACATGACTTGTATACGAACTTGCAAGAGAGTTCGCTTTATCAATTTGTTCGAACGCCGACCCGTGGTAATAACGTTCTTGACATTGTACTTGCAACAAAAGAAGAATTAATAGAGAATTTGAATGTTGGTGATGAATTCAGTAACAGCGACCATCGTACGATAACTTTCACTTTAAAGTTTACTAGTAACGAACCAAATAGTAGCATCGAAAAAGTCCCTAATTTCAAGAAAGCAAACTTCCATAAACTTAGAGCTATGTTTAAAGAAACTGACTGGAGCTTTTTAATTCACAATAACGACATAAATAAATCTTGGAAGTTATTCGAAGCCACTTACCTAAAAGCAATGCAAGACTGCATACCATCGAAAATACGGCGTCCAGGCCATAATAATAAGCCCAAATGGTGGAATAAAGATATTTCAAACTGCCTGCTTGCTAAAAATTTTTGCTAATGATAGATTAAAATTCTCACAAAATGACGAAGAACGGCTGAAATTTGTAGAGCTACGACGCAAAGCCAAAAAGTTAATTAAGCAAAGTAAAAAGATCTTAGAGTTACATATTGCGAATCAAAGTAAAACAAACCCGAAAGAATTCTATAGTTATATCAGAAAGAAAAAAGTAGTTACTTCAACTGTTGGACCGTTAGTCGATGAAAATGGAGAATACACCAAAGACGAAGTACAAATGAGTAATGCCCTCAATACCTTCTTTGCATCAGTTTTTACAACAGAAGACCTCAGTGATATCCCTACACCATCGCCGATTCAGATTGATAATTCAGATGTTCTAAGCAATATCACCGTTACAGAGAGAGAAGTATTGAATTGTTTAGATAAACTCAAGGTAAATAAAACGCCTGGACCTGATACAATCTCACCTAGAGTTCTAAAGGAAGCTAAGGATGAGCTCTCCAAACCACTGACATTACTATTCAATAAATCCTTGCAGTCTGGAACTATGCCCGATCAGTGGAAGCTAGCCAACGTAACACCGATATTCAAAAAAGGCAGCAAATCCCTACCCAGTACCTATCGTCCAATTAGCTTAACCTCAGTTGTATGTAAAATGCTAGAAACGGTCATACGAGACAGACTCGTAAATCACTTAGAGGAAAATAACATACTTAAAGATACTCAACACGGCTTTCGTAAAAAACGTTCCTGTTTAACAAACCTCTTAGACTTCTTCCACGATATCCTCAACCTCTACGATGAGAGTAAAGCTGTAGATATTATGTACCTTGATTTTCAAAAGGCCTTTGACAAAGTTCCCCACAAACGTTTACTGCTAAAACTAAAAGCGCATGGAATACAAGACGGTGTGTTGAAATGGATAGAAAATTGGCTCAGCGACAGAAAGCAAAGAGTGGTCATAAACGGTAAGGCATCTAAATGGACCAATGTAAGTAGCGGGGTACCCCAGGGATCGGTACTAGGACCAATTCTCTTTCTAATTTACATCAACGACATAGATGAGGGTCTCACCTGTACAATCTCAAAATTTGCTGACGATACAAAAATTGCAAATAGCGTACTCTCAAAAGAACAAGTTGACGATATGCAACACAATCTAGATAAATTGTCATGTTGGGCCCAAATTTGGCAAATGAGTTTCAATGCGGATAAATGTAAAGTACTACATATCGGATACCTAAATGAGAAAGCAAAACTATTCGATGAATGGCACTCAGCTTAAGAATGTAAACAGAGAAACCGATCTGGGAGTAACAATATCGAGTAACCTAAAACCGAGTCAACAATGTTCAGAAGTTGTTAAGAAGGCAAACAAAATAATTGGCTTTATAGGCAGGTCATTTGAGCATAAATCCAAAGAAGTTATCCTAACCCTTTACAATTCCTTAGTCCGCCCTCTTCTGGAATACTGCGTTCAATCCTGGTGCCCTTATTACCAAAAAGATATAAACAAGCTAGAACGAGTTCAACGTAGAGTTACCAAAATGATACCTAGCCTAAAGAACAAACCATACGAAGAGCGTCTTAGAGAATTAAATCTATTTCCTTTAACCCAGCGCAGATTAAGAGGTGACTTAATTCAAGTGTTCAAAATCATCAAAGGCATCGACAATATGAACTGTAGTAAGTACTTCACTATCGACCAATCTAATTACACGTGGGGAAACGGTTGCAAAATTATTGGTAAATCTTTTAACTCACACGAATCTAAGAATTTCTTCTTCAATCGAGTTGTCAACTTGTGGAATGGGCTTCCCCGAAACGTTATAGACTGCATCAACGTTGATTCATTTAAACTCCGCCTAGACAAATATCTCGCATCAAACCCGCGACTGACTGCGTTTGTAAATGAATAACTTTATTTTATCCCCCCCTCAGTTACTAACCCATCTGTCCCCTACTAACTTCCTAATCCTGCCACGGACATTAGTTCCAGGGCAGTAATTCCCTTTCCAATGTTCCCTTGCCCACTCAAAACCACTGTTTGGACACTTGATCCTCAGTGTTTTGGAGGACAAGCAACCTAGAAGGGTCACTAGATATGTTGTTGCTTGATTTCCTTTGTACTCCTTTGTACTACTACCATTTCCACCACACTTCAGAAACAATATGGGCAACACAAAACAACACTTCGCCCACTGTGTCACAATTTGGCTCAACACAAAAATTCCTTTCTCCACTACAAGAGCACCAGCAACATTCCTTCGCATCTCTCTCTCTCTCTCTCTCTCTCTCTCTCTCTCTCTCTCTCTCTCTCTATTACACTTATGTTTAAAAATTGTTTTTTCAGAACTATCTCTGCGTATACCTCCCCTCTTACGAAGAGTAAGTGGGACTCCCCTTTCAACACATTCCCACCCCTACTCTGTTCAACTCTCTAACCCAAGAGTGGACTGGTTTTCACAGACTTTCTTCCACTCAACAACTAAACTCTGAAACTGTCTTCCTCAGTCCATGCCCCCTCCCCTCCCCCCTTCCTATGACTTAAACTGTTTTAGGCTTTTGTGTATCCAGGCATATTTACTTCAACGCACCTTGAATTTGGCTTCCTATCACTTTTACAATCTGAAGGGACAGTAGCTATAGGCAATCTTGCCTTTTGTCTTTTTCTTTAGATAAAGAAAATATATGTCTATGAAATGTAAGTATTTCGTATAAGTTTGGTTATGATATGGGCGGTAAATTAGGAGAGTTTAGGTAAGTAGAGTTAAGTTAGGTAAACAGTTATTTCCTCTGAAAACTAATGTCAAATTCTAATGAATTGCACCATAAACCATCGGGCAAACCTAGTGTAGATTTAATTTGCTAACATAATTGAATAATGTTCTACAAATTTACCAATATGATTCCGAACTTATGTAGCATTTTCAAAGTTTGCCATACTTCTATTTCTCAAGCCCTCTCAAGTTCCTAGCCTCATTTTTTTCCCCAAACCTTATATTTCCCAGTCTCCATATTTCCTAAACCTATTATTTCCTAAGCCTCATAATCCATAAATTCCCAAACCACTTGCTCGTCAAGCCCTAGCTATATAATTTTTCAAGCCCCCTATATCCTATATTTCCGAGTGGATAAATGAGGGGGTGCGAGGGGGTGGGGGTGGGTGGGGGGCAGAAGTTGTTGGCTGTGGGAAAGATAATTAAGATTAGGGGTCAGGGGGGGGGAGGGTTTCTGGGTAAGGGGGAAGGGGGGTTACTGAGGCACTGATCATTATAATACAGCATTTGGCCAAATTATCACCATGGCGGCCATTTTGGAGCTTGGTCATATAGGGTAAACTGCCCATTTCGTGCACAGTGGTTCAATTCTGCCTTTTGTCTCCACCACTCACATAGAAAACAAAAATAGTACACGAAATAAATATAGAGATATTACCTGCAAAAGTAATTGAGTTAGTTAAATATAATATTAAATTGTACAATAGCTGTGAGGGACATTTTGACACCAAAGTTAATGATCTAGCTCTAGGCTACTTATTATGTGTGGGTATTGTTTATTGATATCACGTACCAGTTGGACCACTTCGTAACAATTGGCTAGTCTATCCTATAGGACGGAGATAGTCATACAGATCATTCTAGATGCGGTTAAGGGAGTCACAGAGTAATTACTATTATTTATTTATTTTGTTATCATATTTTTACGGTTTTTATATCATTTGTATTCATGTTTTGTTATATGTTTCATTTTTTACTAAATATTAATTTAATTTTAGCAAAAACAAAATGTATTGTTATGTTTATTTAATGTTTATTATATTTGATTATATTTTATTGTAGATGAATAATTGTAGGTGTTTGTAACGGGTTAGGCCTATGTAATTAACCCCTTCAGTATACCATGACGCACCTTGCACGATGTTGTGTTTAGCTATAGACGATTTTAAGGGAGCCCACCTCGCTTTTCTTCTCTTTCTCTCCTCCCTTTTGGCTTGTATCCATTCAGCCTACTGTTTTAAGACGTTTACCCCCATCCAGGTGTCAATATTTTCCTGGCGAGCGGTAGCAAGCCAGCATATATATATTTTTGTTTTGACAGAAAGCTAAATTTGTACATTTTTCGATAGAAACATTACTCCGGCGAAGCCGGATTTCTCCATACAATGCTGGCTCGCTATCGTTCGCCAGGAAGAAATCGACACCTGGATGGGGATAAACGTCTTAAAACAGTTGGCTGAATGGGGCCGAATAGATACAAGCCAAGGAAAGAGAGAAAAGGAGTAAAGATAAAAAAAAAAAAACGCTGACCCCCCTTAATCAATTTAGGAATGACCTCTAGTAATCCAATGGTTATGCATTATATTGATTTACCCTTTGACTCCCACTGACCATTTACCCTTTGACTCCCACTGACCATTTACCCTTTGACTCCCACTGACCATTTACCCTTTGACTCCCACTGACCATTTACCCTTTGACTCCCACTGACCATTTACCCTTTGACTCCCACTGACCATTTACCCTTTGACTCCCACTGACCATTTACCCTTTGAGTCCCACTGACCATTTACCCTTTGACTCCCACTGACCATTTACCCTTTGACTCCCACTGACCATTTACCCTTTGACTCCCACTGACCATTTACCCTTTAACTCCCACTGACCATTTACCCTTTGACTCCCACTGACCATTTACCCTTTGACTCCCACTGACCATTTACCCTTTGACTCCCACTGACCATTTTTTTTTTTTTTTTTAAGAGACAATGAACGGAGGAAGGAAAAACACAGATAAAACAAAAAGGTCCATGTGCCTAAAGGCATCCTCCATTCATAAATTTTTTGTAACAACTGGATTTAAACATTTGTAGATTGTAAGTTTGTGGAAAGCAATTCGAGGGAAGTGAATTCCAAAGAGTAGTAGCTCTGGGGATAAATGAATTCTGATATGCAGAAGTTCTGCATTGTGGAGGAGAAAGTGTAAATTCATGGGCGCTCTCAGCTGCCCTAGTTCTACGGGGAAAGATGTGGAGAGGCGGCACAATTGAAGCAAGTTCCTCGGAACAATTGCTGTGAAAATATCTGTAGAATAATGCAAGGGATGCAACGTTTCTTCGTATGGATAATGTAGGAAGGTCCTGTGTGATTGCAGGGTTATTGATTAATCTAATAGCTTTATTTTGAATTTTGTCCAACTGCCTCAATGCAACCACTCCACTTCCACCCCACAGAGGTGAACAGTAATCCATCTGAGAACGCACATGACTTTTATATATTACGGCCAACTGCTCGTCAGTGAAGAATTCTCGAACTCTGTACAGGAGTCCCAGTTTTTTAGAGGCATTCTTAGCAATGCTTCTAACATAATGTGTCCAGCTCAAGTTAGTAGTTAATGTTACACCGAGAATGTCAATACTAGGGGAAGTGGGAATATTTACATCATTAAAAATATAAGGGAGTCAGTGAGATTCTGTCGGTTAGAAAATTGAATGTACTTGGTTTTCTGTGCATTAAAGGAAACTAGATTCTTTTGTCCCCATCCATTAATTCTAGAAAGGTCCTGGTTCAGAGAAATTGCAGTGTTTATTTTTGAATTTATAAGATCGGGTTGGGTGAAAGAATTGGTAAATGTGAAGGAACTGTGGAGTGTTGAGTCATCTGCGTAGGAATGTATTGGATTATGAGTGGTAGATATGAGATCATTGATATGAATGAGGAACAGAATTGGGGCCAAAACTGATCCCTGGGGAACACCAGCATTTATTGAGTGAAATTGAGAATAAAGGCCATCTACCATTACACGTATTTTTCTGTTATGAAGATAAGAAGAAATTAGTGGAACTAATGATGCAAGGCCGTAGTGTGACATCTTCGACAATAAGGATTGATGCCAGACTCTATCAAATGCCTTTGATATATCCAGTGCTATTGTATGTGTTTCACCACGTTGGTCTGTAGCTTGGTTGATTTGATGCGTAAGAAGGCAAAGCATGTCTGCAGTTGATCGACATCGTCTAAAACCATATTGCCTATCACTGATTAATTTATTATTCTCAAGATGCTTAATTATGTGATTATTTAATATAATTTCAAAGACTTTACCAAGAGTGGAAGTTATAGCTATTGGTCTGTAGTTTGATGGATCTGAAGAGGCACCTTTTTTAGGAACTGGATGGATGTTTGCTTCTTTCCAGGGTACTGGGAAACATGAGGTATGAGTACACAGACGGAAAAATTTTGCCAATACAGGAGCGAGCACCAAGGAGCAATTCTTAAGTACTATTGGAGGAATTTCATTTGGACCAGGAGCCTTATCTACTGAGAGATTCTGCAAAATAGTTTTGACATGTCTGGTGTGGATCTTAAGTGAGGGAATCTCAGGCGAATCAAAACTAAGTACAGGGACATCTTGATTTATTTCATCTTAAGGTTGAGTTGGTGGAGAAAATATCCGCAAGAAGGTTAGCTTTACCTCGTGGGTCACTTACAAGATTGCCAGTCGGAGATTTTAATGGTGGAATGGATGAAGCAGTAGTGAAGTTGGATTTAAATGAGTTAAGAGTAGACCAAAATATTTTGTTATCATTTGGATTATTTAGAAGTTTATTTGCCTGCTTGTGGAGAAAGTTTGATTTAGTTAGGTTTAATACAGTTTTGGCATGATTTCTGATGTTTCTAAAGTAATTAAAGGCTTCATGTGTTTTTGATCTTGTGTATGCATTGTAGGCTATTGCTTTTTGTTCAGTTACTCTAGCACAATTATGGTCAAACCATTTAGGTGAATTAGATCTTTTACTGTACCTTTTGACTCCCACTGACCATTTACCCTTTGACTCCCACTGACCATTTACCCTTTGAGTCCCACTGACCATTTACCCTTTGACTCCCACTGACCATTTACCCTTTGACTCCCACTGACCATTTACCCTTTGACTCCCACTGACCATTTACCCTTTGACTCCCACTGACCATTTACCCTTTGAGTCCCACTGACCATTTACCCTTTGACTCCCACTGACCATTTACCCTTTGACTCCCACTGACCATTTACCCTTTGACTCCCACTGACCATTTACCCTTTGACTCCCACTGACCATTTACCCTTTGACTCCCACTGACCATTTCCAGCCAGAGAAAAAAAAGGAAGACAATTAAGGGGGGTCACCGGCTTATTTTTATCTTTCTCTCCTTTTCTCTCTTTCCCTGGCTTGTATCCATTCGGCCCCATTCAGCCAACTGTTTTAAGTCGTTTATCCCCATCCAGGTGTCGATTTCTTCCTGGCGAGCGATAGCGAGCCAGCATTGTATGGAGAAATCCGGCTTCGCCGGAGAAATTTTTCTATCGAAACGTACAAATTTTGCTTGCTCTCAAAACAAAACAAATATATATGCTGGCTCGCTACCGCTCGCCAGGAAAATATTGACACCTGGATGGGGGTAAACGTCTTAAAATAGTAGGCTGAATGGGGCCGAATGTATACAAGCCAAAGAGAGAGGGAGAGAAAGAGAAAAAAGCAAGGTGGGCTCCCTTAAACCTATTATTCGGACCAAATGTTGACCCGTTCAGTACGATGACGCATTTGGTTCAGCTTAGGAAGGACCTCTGGCAATCAAAGGGGTGAAATCTGGCTCAATTCATTCTTTGCCTCCCACAGTTCCCTTTCAGAATAACTAATTTGTCCAGTAATAGCCAAAATATGAATAATTTTTCTACCGAAAAATGTACAAATTATCTTGAAAGGGGGTCTAGGGAGTGTATTGTTTAGCTTGATGCAGTTCTAGCGAGGACAGTCATAAATACATACCGTAAATAAATCTATACATTGACCCAAAACCAAGCACTATCCCCTTAAGGGGGGTATTTAGTTTGTTCCCTAGACCTCCATCAAGCTTAAAATTACACCCCCTTGATTCCCTTTGAAGATATATTTGTACATTTTTCGGTAGAAAAATTTCCCGGCCAAAGGCCGGTTCTTCTTAAATTACAGGCTCGCTATCGCTCGCCAGGATAAAATTGACGCCTGAATGGCACGAAAGGTCTTAATATGGGGTGAAAGTTCTTAAAATCGCTAAACTAATGGGGCAAACGTTTTATAATATCAAAAGCAATGGGGCTAAACATGAGGGAGAAAGGGGTCAAGAAAAAAATCCCTCAAGTGGAGACCTGCCCTTAACAGAGAGTTGACCAAAGTGTAAATACCAGAGCTAGGACACGATATATTGGAGCGTGATTGCACAACACAATGTCTGCAGGACAGGTAGTGTTTCCGCCTCTGTTTACTGAAGGGGTTAACATCTTCAGTAGTTGAGGGTGCATTTAATCCTTTTATTCTGAACAGCAGTAGATGATTTTATTTCGTTTAGGAAGGAGGGTTAATTGAGATGGGCTTTACCTCTTTTATTTTTAGAGGGTCTTCCAAATCTAAAGAAAATCGTCAATTAAAAAGCCCGAATATATACAAACAAGTGTCCTAATATTGAAAGGGTTAATTAGTTGTTTCTACTACGGTGAGTACAAAGGTTGAAATACTGGAGACCTGAACATGATAATTGAGTGTTAGGATACAAAATGTCTACCGGTGAGTTAGTTGTCCGGTGTCTGTGTGCTGGAGTGTCTCTGGTCCCGGGGGTGATTAAGTATGTTTACACAGGTTCCTTAATTGCCATTTTGCATGTAATTTAAGTGATGAATGGAAGAAAAAACATATTTTCCTGAATCCTAACTCCGACATGTTTTGAAAATGTCAATGCTTTTAATAATATCATTTAAACAAGGCCAAAGTAGGTTGTACTTGTTAAGGGGGGTCACCTGTTTTTGTTATCTCCTTTTCTCTCTTTCTTTGGCTTGTATCTATTCGGCCTCATTCAGCCTACTGTTTTAAGACGTTTATCCCCATCCAGGTGTCGATTTTGTTCCTGAGGAGCGGTAGCGAGCCAACATATTGTTTTTAAATGTGTTTGACAGCAGGCTAATTTTGTACATTTTTCGATAGAAAAATTTCTCCGGCGAAGCCGGTTTTCTCCATATAATGCTGGCTCGCTATCGCTCGCCAGGAAAAACTCGACACCTGAATGGGGATAAACGTCTTAAAACAGTAGGTTGAATGGGGCCGAATGGATACAAGCCAGAGAAAAAGAGAAAATGAGATAAAAAAAAAAAACAGGTGACCCCCCTTAAGGATATTTGTATCTCCTTTTATTGGACGCCTTCCATCGTGTATTTTTTTGTTTTTCGATTATAAAGTACTTCTCGTAGTCAGGTGTTTAACCCTTTCAATATAGA
Organism: Paralithodes platypus; assembly: GCA_032716605.1. NCBI lineage: Eukaryota > Metazoa > Arthropoda > Malacostraca > Decapoda > Lithodidae > Paralithodes > Paralithodes platypus. The sequence goes on along the minus strand of CM064518.1, from coordinate 35,637,794 downwards.
GGACGCCTTTTCAAATGTTTTCTCTCTACTATTACATGATTTTATGAATATATAGGAAGGCCCTCTGAAAATCTAAGAGATAAGAACTATATCAATATAAATGTTGACACCCACAGACCCTTCCTTACCTGAATGAACCCGTCTAATGGTAGACGTAGAATGACGAACACTATCCACAATATTTGAAATTTATCAAATGAGGAGAGGCTGAAACCCCTTGGCTTGCATTCTAATTGGATAGACGAAGGTGTTGAGGAGATATGAGAGAGGTGTTTAAGTGGATGAAAGGTATCAATAAGGGAGATATAAATAAAGTATTAAAGCTTAATAACTACAAGATAACCCGTTCAAATGGCTTCATATTGGACAAATTCCGCTTTAGAAAAGATGTAGGTAAGCACTGATTTGGAAACAGAGTTGTAGATGTGTGGAATAAATTGCCTAGTGCAGTGAGTAGCTCAGGAACGGTAGGAAATGTCAAGGGCAAACTGGATAGTCATTTGAATTATTCGGGTTGGGTGTGAATGAGATCTGCCTCTTGGGCCGGTCGGCCTTATGTACATTTTTCGATGTCTTATGTTGTTATGTTCTTATAAAATCATCGGTGTATTTGACATGCCGGTACCCCCCAACTCCCCCTACCCAGTCACCCAAACTCTCAACAGTGTAAATATTAACTAGTCACATTAAGGGAGCCCACCTCGCTTTTGTTTTCTCTTTCTCTCCCTCTCTCTTTGGCTTGTATCCATTCGGCCCCATTCAGCCTACTGTTTTAAGACGTTTACCCCATCCAGATGTCAATATTTTCCTGGCGAACGGTAGCGAGCCAGCATATATATATTTTTGTTTTGACAGCAAGCTAAATTTGTAAATTTTTCGATAGAAAAATTTCTCCGGCGAAGCCGGATTTCTCCATACAATGCTGGCTCGCTATCGCTTGCCAGGAAGAAATCGACACCTGGATGGGGATAAACGTCTTAAAACAGTTGGCTGAATGGGGCTGAATGGATACAAGCCATGGAAAGAGAGAAAAGGAGAGAAAGATAACCAAAAAAGCCGGTGAACCCCCTTAACCCGAATATACCTCATCATCTCACCTCTGTTTAAATGGGTGAAATTGGCTTGTCAGTGAAACTAGATATCCGATCATTAAGACAATATTATCATCAACACAATAGCTTTCTTCCTATCGTTGTAACCATATTGACATCATATTGTGTTAAGCTGACAATATACTGTAAGTCCTGTAATTTTAATCACTTGTGCTATCTAGTCTTTATGACAAGTTGGTATTTTTAGTGAAGCCTCTCCCTTGCAGTCAGATGGCGCCAGGTTTTTACTATATTTTATCTACCCCCAGACGATAGTACTCAGCTAAGGAAGAACCTCCAGGACTCTAACTTACCCCTCTAACTCTCCCTCTTGAATTGAATAAAATCGGTACCGGTACATTTAGCCATTTCAGTAATTTGACTAAATGGGGTAAATGTAATGGGAACGGAAATTCTAAGGTACGGTACTTTTTTTCTTCAAAACTTTATCACATTTGTAGGCAATAAAAGGTCACTTTTTATTTTTGTCCCGTTCATAAGCTGCTTGGATAATGGCACGTTACATTTTTTGGCCACCAACGTCATTCAGGTGTAAGTAGTGTCTCTACCAACAGGCATTACCAAACTCTGGAGGAGATACCATCGTACTTCTCTCTTCTGATATGTTTGTTATCTCGGACTGGGACATTATTCAATCCCTCAAAAACTGAATTCCTTCAAATATGTTTTCGTTGAACTCCTCCCCAAAACTTTTCCTTACATAACAACACGTAAATCAACCACTCAGCTTCTCTTAACGCGCTTATTGTCTCTTTCTCTACTGACCTTTCCTGGAACTATTACTTCTTAAGTCAGCTTCCCAGAAGTTACTCAACCAACTTCGTGAGTTCTCTTCCAGGTAGTTTTTTACTCTGTATAGGATTTTAGTAAGCCCCTGTCACCATGCGTTGAGTATTGTGCAGGTGTAGAGAGGTTCATTGTTATACCTCCAAAGGGTGGAATCAAAAGCTTTTGGTTTCATTAAATCTCCTCCTCTATCTAACTCCAATTGCTTGCCTATCTCCGCAATGTAGCATCACTTTATCTGTTTACCGTCTTGGTGGTGTAATGGTTAAGGTGTCTAAAAATCTGTGTGTGATAACCCGGGTTCGAATCCTGGTGGATCACATAATATATGTTTTCATTAATATCATTGGAAGTGTTTGGTGTTGTGGTGAAATTAATAAAAAATAAAATATATATATATTTCAACCAGCATTCTCTTCATAACTTTTCAGTGCATAGGTCTTCTTTCAACACACTCTTACCATTTTTCTGTGCAACTGTCTAACTCTAAAAAAAAAAAAAAAAAAAATTGTTTACTTAACGAGAGAGAGAGAGAGAGAGAGAGAGAGAGAGAGAGAGAGAGAGAGAGAGAGAGAGAGAGAGAGAGAGAGCAAGGGGGGGGGGGGGGGTATAAGAGATGTGGTCGAGGGTTGTGTGGTGGAGGTGGAGGCAGCAACATATGCGAAGTTTTGACCATACCAATAGAATGTAGTGAGGAGAGTGAGCCGCCCCCCGTCACGCCCAGGTCGATGTTGGGTTATTAAAACTTTTGTGGAGGTGTCTCCAGGACTGATGAACGAGGGAGGGACAAATGGCAGAGAGAGAGAGAATGAGAGAGAGAGTGAGTGAGTCTTGGATTCCAGACCTCACCCTCATACATCTCCAGACTGTTTCACCATCATCACCAATATGTATTTGTTCTATACTAAACACAACTGAACCTTCTTTCTAATTTGCCAAGTGGAAGGTAAAGTTAGTCAAGTAAATCAGTCAAGTGGTAGTGGTAATTTGTCCAATAGTAAGTCAAACGGGAATCACGAAGTCCTTATTAGTCTGACTTTATTCAGTTGCCTGACATTAATTATTCCATTCTGATATCGCTCCAGAATTGCCATGTAGCCTATAGCAAAGTTTCTAAACTTGTCACAACTGCAATGTTACTTTACATGGTATAAATAGTGCTTGACTAATAATGATTAGTCAACTGACTAATTTATCAATTAAGTAACTAAGTGTTCTAGTCTTTTATTAATTATTTAAATGATTTCACTATTTCCTGAGGGCTGGTCCTATCCAGAGTGAGGTTTGGCATCCTCTACTCAACCTTAGCTGTTTCTGTCTGTCTCTTTTACTGTCCTACTTTTGCTTCTGAGGGCAGGGGGCTAGGAAACCTCCTCCCCTTGAATAATTGTCCTACTCGACGAAACAGAGAAACGGGCAAGGGAACGCGAAAGAGGTCCCGGACCCTGAGAATAGGAACTTTAAATGTTGTTTCTGTTCGGGCTCTGTCTCGTATCGGCCACCCCCAGCAATGGGGTATGAGTCTGAGTACATACATACATATATACATACATACATACATACATACATACATACTATTTCCTGAATAATAACTTGGTAAGTATTTTGTCACTAGTACATAATTCATTAAAGGTGAATTTTAGACATTGGACTAACATTTATTATTGGGTTGACTAATTGTTATGTTAAGTGTAGCCACTATGATCCAGATTATAGAAAGAGGCACGAGAACGACTTGGGTTGCCTGTCTTTCTTGACTATTTAAACTGTGGGATCTTTCTGCATCCCCCCACCTTGTTTCGTAAGTATTGCTTATCATCAATACATAAGGTTCTGCTTCTGTATTTGTTCATACCTAACCTCTAAGTAGAGTTAATGTATAACTTACTTTGGTATTAAGTATTATAACACAGATGATTAGTTGTAGTTATAATATACTAATTTAGTTTTAAACAAAAAGTGTCAAAATAATAGTAAGTTATTATTATTCGTAGTAGTAGTAGTAGTAGTAGTAGTTTCCTCCGGCAACGAAGTTGGATCCTGGTTGTTTTCGCCTCTTTTTGTCTGTTTATCTGTAAACAAGATATCTCACAAAGTTATGTACCAATGTTCACGAAATTTAGTGGGCAGATAAGTTATATGTCAGGGAAAAAGTGATTCAATTTAGGATTCGATCCAGAGGTCTTCACGAAATTTGGTGGACAAATAAGTTATGCGCCAAGGAAGAAATGATTCAATTTAGGAGGTGATCCGGAGATTCTTACGAAATTAAGAACCAGCCAGCGTAGGCGGAGGTATGCGCTCTACCGAATACCCTTCTAGTTCTTGTTGTGGTCTTGTTGTTGCTGTAATAATAGTAGTAGTAGTAGTAGTAGTAGTAGTAGTAGTAGTAGTAGTAGTAGTAGTAGTAGAACAAGAATTTAATGATGCTATTGCACTGAGGTATGATTGGCCGATTGAAGGACTGCCCGATCGATGCGTTTGTGGAACCATCAACGATACAGACCACACCATGATATGTAAGAAAGGAGGATTCATCAGCATCAGGCACGATGAAGTAAGAGATATAACAGCGAACATGCTCAGGGAGGTGTGTAGAGATGTGGTGAGCGAACCATCACTCATTCCCTTGGGTGGAGAGATCATGCAGCACAGGACGGCCAACACATCCACTGAAGCAAGATTGGACGTTAGTGCAAGAGGCTTTTGGACAAATGCACAGCGAGCGTTCTTTGACATAAGAGTATTTGACCCAATGGCCCACAGCTACAGCGAGCTGTCTCTGGAGGCTGCACACAAGAGGAACGAACGAGAGAAGGTCAGGACATATGGAGAAAGGATCTTACAAGTCGAACATGGCAGCTTTACCCACTAGTCTTCACCACATCAGGAGGGATGGGACCCAGGGCCCAGTGCTTCTATTCAAGGCTAGCAGAGATCATCGCAGAGAAGAAGCAACAGCCTAGGAGCCACATCGTAGCCTGGATGAGATGCCGTCTATCTTTCTCATTGCTCAGATCAGCACTACTATGCCTGCGGGGAACAAGAAGGTCTGCACGACAACCAGTGACGGTGGCAGAAGTAGACTACGAGGCAGCAGTGGCAGAGGGTCGCATTGGAAGGAGACTGGATTGAAGTTGCATGGTGTAGAATAGTAGTATCTGATGCTTGTGAAATTTAGTATGTGTACAATATTAAATATAAGGTAGTGGTGGTGGTGATGGTGGAGGTGGTGATGGTAGTAGTAGTAACATGAAATGTATGAAAAATACTAAATACAAATCAATGTAGTAGTAGTAATCCACGATGATGAGTCTGAGTGCTTACCCCGGAATAGGAAGTAGCTGAATGACAACAAAGTCAGGCGCTTTGATGACTATTCTGACCTAGTCTAGGGTCCAAAGAGGGGATGCACAGACTGAGTGGTTGCTTATTTGAAAAAAAAAAAAAAAAAAAGTAGTAGTAGTAGTAGTAGGCAAAACTCACAGAAAAATGACCTGGCACAATTGATGGGACAACTTCACCCGAGACAAACAAGAAAACTACAAATAGCACAAGAAACGGGCGCTTCAAATTGGCTGACAACACTACCAATCAAGGCAAAAAGCTTCAATCTCAACAAACAAGAATTTAATGATGCTATTGCACTGAGGTATGATTGGCCGATTGAAGGACTGCCCGATCGATGCGTTTGTGGAACCATCAACGATACAGACCACACCATGATATGTAAGAAAGGAGGATTCATCAGCATCAGGCACGATGAAGTAAGAGATGTAACAGCGAACATGCTCAGGGAGGTGTGTAGAGATGTGGTGAGCGAACCATCACTCATTCCCTTGGATGGAGAGATCATGCAGCACAGGACGGCCAACACATCTACTGAAGCAAGATTAGACGTTAGTGCAAGAGGCTTTTGGACAAATGCACAGCGAGCGTTCTTTGACATAAGAGTATTTGACCCAATGGCCCACAGCTACAGCGAGCTGTCTCTGGAGGCTGCACACAAGAGGAACGAACGAGAGAAGGTCAGGACATATGGAGAAAGGATCTTACACGTCGAACATGGCAGCTTTACCCCACTAGTCTTCACCACATCAGGAGGGATGGGACCCAGGGCCCAGTGCTTCTATTCAAGGCTAGCAGAGATCATCGCAGAGAAGAAGCAACAGCCTAGGAGCCACGTCGTAGCCTGGATGAGATGCCGTCTATCTTTCTCATTGCTCAGATCAGCACTACTATGCCTGCGGGGAACAAGAAGGTCTGCACCACAACCAGTGACGGTGGCAGAAGTAGACTACGAGGCAGCAGTGGCAGAGGGTCGCATAGGAAGGAGACTGGATTGAAGTTGCATGGTGTAGAATAGTAGTATCTGATGCTTGTGAAATTTAGTATGTGTACAATATTAAATATAAGGTAGTGGTGGTGGTGGTGATGGTGGAGGTGGTGATGGTAGTAGTAGTAACATGAAATGTATGAAAAATATTAAATACAAATCAATGTAGTAGTAGTAATCCACGATGATGAGTCTGAGTGCTTACCCCGGAATAGGAAGTAGCTGAATGACAACAAAGTCAGGCGCTTTGATGACTATTCTGACCTAGTCTAGGGTCCAAAGAGGGGATGCACAGACTGAGTGGTTGCTTATTTGAAAAAAAAAAAAAAAAAAAAGTAGTAGTAGTAGTAGTAGGCAAAACTCACAGAAAAATGACCTGGCACAATTGATGGGACAACTTCACCCGAGACAAACAAGAAAACTACAAATAGCACAAGAAACGGGCGCTTCAAATTGGCTGACAACACTACCAATCAAGGCAAAAAGCTTCAATCTCAACAAACAAGAATTTAATGATGCTATTGCACTGAGGTATGATTGGCCGATTGAAGGACTGCCCGATCGATGCGTTTGTGGAACCATCAACGATACAGACCACACCATGATATGTAAGAAAGGAGGATTCATCAGCATCAGGCACGATGAAGTAAGAGATGTAACAGCGAACATGCTCAGGGAGGTGTGTAGAGATGTGGTGAGCGAACCATCACTCATTCCCTTGGATGGAGAGATCATGCAGCACAGGACGGCCAACACATCTACTGAAGCAAGATTAGACGTTAGTGCAAGAGGCTTTTGGACAAATGCACAGCGAGCGTTCTTTGACATAAGAGTATTTGACCCAATGGCCCACAGCTACAGCGAGCTGTCTCTGGAGGCTGCACACAAGAGGAACGAACGAGAGAAGGTCAGGACATATGGAGAAAGGATCTTACACGTCGAACATGGCAGCTTTACCCCACTAGTCTTCACCACATCAGGAGGGATGGGACCCAGGGCACAGTGCTTCTATTCAAGGCTAGCAGAGATCATCGCAGAGAAGAAGCAACAGCCTAGGAGCCACGTCGTAGCCTGGATGAGATGCCGTCTATCTTTCTCATTGCTCAGATCAGCACTACTATGCCTGCGGGGAACAAGAAGGTCTGCACCACAACCAGTGACGGTGGCAGAAGTAGACTACGAGGCAGCAGTGGCAGAGGGTCGCATAGGAAGGAGACTGGATTGAAGTTGCATGGTGTAGAATAGTAGTATCTGATGCTTGTGAAATTTAGTATGTGTACAATATTAAATATATGGTAGTGGTGGTGGTGATGGTAGTAGTAGTAACATGAATTGTATGAAAAATGTTAAATACAAAAAAAAAAAAAAAAAAAAGTAGTAGTAGTAGTAGTAGTAGTGGTGTAGTAGTGTTGTGGAGATGAGCGTTTGCATTATAAATTCACCACCTATTAACTGTTTAAACAGTTTCTACTCTGTAATAGGAGATTCTCTAGGAAATTAGTTTTCTAATTTTCCTCTTTCGAGGCAGCAGAGGTGTTTATAATTATAGTATACAAAATACATCTCATGAATACCAACTAGTTCAGTCCCTTGGTGCCATTCCAATTTGCTCTTTACCTCACTTCTTAGTCGCATATCTTATCCACATTAATTTTACTGTATTTGTTTGGTTATTTTATGATTATTTGTATTATTATGTATATCAATTCCCAGTCGCATTTTCATCTAGTATAATGTACCGGTTACTATTATTATTATTATTATTATTTTTAGTACTATTATTATTATTATTATTGTATTATTATTATTGATATTAATTAGGACCAGCTGTTTAGTGAAGTACTCCTTGTAAGAGCTTTATGTGGAATATAAGGATTGCTGAGCATCCTGTCTAACCACCTGGCCTCCTTTGATGTTTTTTTCCTTCCGTGCCTCAGTTACATAACCTAAATAGCAATTATATCTACCCAAGCCACTCAGTCATATCCAACCACCTCAATCCAATCCAACTACCTCGGACAAATTCAACCACCTCATACTAATTCAACCACCTCATACCAATTCAATCACCTCAGTCCAATTCAATCACCTTGGACCAATCCAACCACCTCAGACCAATGCAATCACCTTAAACCAATTTCATCACCTCAGACCATTTCAACCACCTCTGACCAATTCAACCGTATCGGATTAAAGCAACCGCCTCAGACCAATTTGACCACCTCAAACCAATTCGACTACCTCTGACCAATTTAAATCACCTCTGACCAATTTAAACCACCTCAGACCACTTTGACCACCTCAGACCAATTTAACCATCTCAGTCCAATTCAACCACCTCAGTCCAATTCAACCACCTCAGACCAATTCAACCACCTCATCCCGTTTCGCCCCACTCTGTCCAATTCAACCACCTCGGTCAAATATGTATTTTCCTCAATTTTAACTCAATCAAGATTGTATAAAACCGACAAGCGAATCGTGGTCAGCATGTCTCACTCTACCACTGTACAGATTTCTATCAATATCTGCATGATAGAAGAAGCGTTCTGCACGATATTTTGGTCAAAATCAAGGTCCCTTCACCGTTGAGCGCCTGTATCTCCGCGCCCTTTAGGGTATCTCACTCCGAGCAATGTTGTTGAAGATATTCAAACTTTTGGAAACATAACTAAACTCTCTAGAATATCAGGTACCGGTACCTCATTTTCATATCGCGAAAAATCGTATTGGTACTTGCACCACCTCTTGTTGCTGGTAGAACTTTAAAAATAGGTACGGTACATCATGTGCTGTAGACCTTGAAGGTGAATTTAATTCAGATCAATCAAATTGTGGGACGTGGGAGCCAAAATAATGTTTCGCAGTTTTGGGTAATCCATGCGCTGAGCGTGCTAATTTCTCCCCGCACAGTCTGATTTCCATAACCAACTTTACACAAACATCCAACTACCATTTGACTGTTTGCGGTTTGAAAGACGACAACAGCCAGGCATTTAAAATGGACGAAGATTATTTGTACTTTGGATTCCATATCGGTGGACAAAATGTATTAATATAGTTCAAGGGAATTTGGTGATAGACATACTGGTTACTTAAGGACTTTACATTAATAATATAATGGTAATTATTGTATTACATTAATTAAGGTTTTAAGCCTAAGGATTTACCTCTAAAAGTTATCATAACATTATCTCTAAAGCGTATGAATGAAATTAAAAAGAATTACATTCCATAATCTTGTGAGGCTTATTCTAAGCTGAGCTTGGCTGCAGTGCTCATCCCCAATAGCATTGCCACTTGGAGCCTGCGTTGGGTAACTCGGGTGAGTTATCCACTACCAGTCTGGTACAGTCGCGCTAATAAGTGATGTCTCGTTGGTATCAGCAATATCTAAGCTTCATTTCGTCATATCGAGTGAAATATACAAACATGTTCCTACACTTACCCACCCTATTCAACATCTGACAGACATTAATACAGCACATAGAAGGCTAAACATAATGACAGATGGGACATGACTTATTAGTGCGACTGTAAATTGGGGCAATTATTATCTAATGTTCAGTGAAGTCCCCGTAACAAGGGTACGCCCGAACCCTGTCAATCAAGGGAACTGCATCAAATTGCACTACAATTTACTTCCCCAGATCGCACATCACTAACTCCAGGATCTTATTGACTATACTCTGTTACTCTTCAGCTGACGGTAAATTGAATCCCTTAACAGCTAATTTCTCGATAAATATGAAACTACTATGTCTCTGCATCATATTAAGACCAAGTTTGTATAATTACCACCCTATTTCACTACAAATAATAACTGATAAATCGTGATGGGAACTTTGTAATTTACCGTCAGTTGAAAAAAATATATATATATATAATAGGTGAACAGAAGCACAGGATTAAAAGAGACTGCCTTTTCATTTTGCTCTGTCCAGTATCTTCAGTGGGTTCCAACATATTATTAGCCAATTCGACTTGCTTTCGACTGTTCAGCACAATTACTTTCATTTTTCCTTGACGGTTCTCTTGTGTTTCTAATAGATCGCTACTAGTAATATTAGTTTCACGTCGTAGGAGAATCCATCGTTCCTAGTAATATATGTTTCACGTCATAGAATTGTCCATTTGATATTATCTCTTTCTAGATTTCACCCAAATTATCATAAAGATTTTTGGCGAATTATTGATTGTGGGCTGCACATAGTACCATAATTTGATTTGTGGGACCCAACTCGAGGTAAAAAATTGGCAATCACAGAAGTGCACCCCTTTCAAGCGCCACCAAGACCCACTTTCAAGCTAAATGTATGCATGGTTTGGTATAAAAATTGTTCCGGCTAAAAGCTGGTTTCCCTTAATTTGTATTGAGGCAAAAAGTCCAAAAAGACTACATTTGGATTAGATAAGGTTAAGAGTCTACTACATCTTTGCTTCTGATTAATGTTGTTATAATTGGAGATATATTCCATTAATATTAAGTTACAGTTCCGTGATGAAGTTAGAGTGAGGGAAATAGTCGCCCGGTTAAGATATGCAGAGTTTAGATTAAATATATTGGCAAGTTCCATTTGACAAGGGGAACAGATAATACGGTGATAGTTTATATAGACATGTAAATAAAATAGTAGCAACCAATACGCCAGTCGAATGATTTGTAATATAAACTTACAATGTATAAAGTTGTGAATATACTTACATGTGGAAAGGAATGAGGCGCGCAGGTAAGAAACCAATGCAATCTAGTATACGTAATATAAATATTATTAAATCAGTTCGTGTGTCTGTTTGTCTGTGTTCTTAATAGGCGGTAGCAGTTTTGGACCTGGGGAGCTGAAACTTTGCATGTGGGTGTCAATTGACCTGGGTAAGGTCATAGAGGGGGCGAGGCCACGATCGGAGGTCGTTTCGAGGCCGAAATTGAAAAAAAAAAAAAAAAAATGCCGTTTGGGGCAGGAGGCCTCCGATCGAAAAGGTGTATGGAACGAAAGTTGTTCGCAGCCCTCCAAAATGGGGATACGGATGAGGTCAGATCCAAAATCGGAGGTCATTTAGCGGCCGAAATCGAGGTCGCCGTTTAATGAGGCACAGGGAGGTCGATGCCGGTGATTATGGTAGTAGTAGTATTGTGATGATTGTGGTAGTAGTGATTGATGATGGTGATTATGGTAGTAGAATTTAAACCCGGGCAACGCCGGGTACCCCTGCTAGTTTAAACTGAAAACTGTAACGGGTATACTATGGGTAAAACAAAACTGCTTGATCTTACTGAGCTCGGGACACAAAATACCCTTCCAGAGAACACCTACCGCTATATAGCCAAATTTTGCCAGCCTCCGCGTCCAATAGTTACAAAATTACGCGCGGCCGACCTGACGGGACTCGCCGCTAATCTATATATAAACAAACGCGACCCCGAGTCTAAAGAATTCTTCCACCACTATATTGGGCGAGGGAGGCGAGTGTGTTTTAGGCAACCCATTTATGACTTTTGGCACAGTACAGTAGCGAAGATATAAAGCCGGGACGAGTGCTACTGAGGATAACGCAGTGTACTGTGTTAATTCATGTTAGTCGCCATATTAATAATATGCATACAGTATCACAAAAGGGTTAACTCATAAATTCACTTTCAAAGTGTAGAACTGTGAGAGCCATAAATTCGATCACCCATTCCCATCTCGTGTCTCAAGTTTATGTTTAATCAACTATACATATATACATTAATCTAACCTAGTCTGATATACTCTAGCCTATATTATTTATATAATATGTAACCATTATGTAAACCATACCACTTTTCCTCTCTCCTAATGGTTTAAGATTCACCCATTATTTCTAGTCTAACTAACCCGTTCCTTGCCCTCTATCTCCGCTAAAACAAACTATTAAGTCAAATGATCCGTGCCTGTTCCGAGGTGGGTTGCGTAAACTAGACTGGCGTTGGGAAATGGCCAAAATATAGCGTCTCGGTGGCGTCATGTTGCTATTTATTTGCCATTTTCACCCTCCTATGATTTCTTTAGGGGGGACTTTAGCTTCTTCCCTCAGAAAAATGACGCCAGCCAGCCACCAAATTTTCTCTGCCTGCACTGGAGGTTTTTAGGAATATGGAGACCGGTCTTCTTTTTTTCACCATGACGCCATTTTGGAGATTCTAACACAGCTGGCGGTGTTTTTCCCAGTTATGCATTTTCTTAGTTTGCTCCAATACTACCAAATATTACGGTGCCATTAGTAGAAAACTACTATTGCATTTTATATTACAGGATCATTTACACGTATTTGTACTTATTCCCTCATTAATAATAGAAATAATTAAGATTGTAAACTGTCAGAAAATTATATGAAATTCGTTAATAACTAAAACTAGAAATATATATGAAAAAATAGCGCCTAAAATATAATCTGATATTACATTTTTGGATAATTTGAATACAGTATAATATAAATTAATATATGTGTATTATTGTATTTAGTGAGGTTATTTTACTATTTGAACTAGCACGTACGAATTGATTAAGCTACCTTGTATGGAACCTGTTGAACCAAACCTTCATCTACAATTCCTACGTTTATACAAATACGTAACCTTATTACCTTAGTCATCAATGCCACTTGTTAAGCCCTTCATTACGATAGCGTCTTTTAATTTTACTCCGGCCAAGATTAGACGATTTTATTCAGCTTTTAAATAACATATGATTAGCCTATTACAGAAGACAAATCTATCTCACTGACTCGGCTATTTGTTTATAACAATGTTGTTCGTCAGCGTGAAGGATTTGATATAAGTGAGGTTAACACTATATATTATACTGTATATCACCCGACATCTTGGGGATTATCAGGATATTTTGTTGAATTAGTATTGAGGGTTCTCTTAATTGTTTTTTGCCAATTTTGAACAACTTGTTTTTAGTGTGTCCCCTAAACTAATAGCAAACACACACACACACACACACACACACACACACACACACACACACACACACACACACACACACACGCACGCACCTCTCACACTCACTCTCTCTCTCGAAAAAAGTGGGAGATTAACTAGATTAAACTTAGATTATGTTCGGTGGCTTATTTTTGCAAATAACATGAATATTGAAATGACCAGATGAGAACTGCTGGAAAATAACAGGTCAATGCCCATTATTATTGGGAATAGGCCTATATGACCTTATTAACTTCAACAACATTGTCACAGAAGGGTAGACTAATATAACTCCTCTGCCAAGTACGGTATATTATGAACCAGTGAGATCATTACCACCTGCCACCCGTACACCACTTGCCCCAGGGGTTGGTGTTGGGGTTGGTGGTACAGTTGACCGGATGGGAACCTGGGACAAGGGCTGTTAATCAATAACAGGATCTAAGGGGAACTTTATCTGTCTGTATATTTGATATTATGTTTTAGTTTCCTCTCTAGACCTCCACAAAATTACATTAATACCCCCAGGACCCCTCTACGAGATTAGTTTGTACATTGTTCGGTAGTAAAATGTTGCGGCCGAAGGCCGGTTCCTCCTATATTGCAGATGCACTATCGCTCGCCAGGAATATATCGACACCTAAATGCCACAAAAGCTCTTAAAATTAACAAGGAAATTGGTCAAAAGGTTGTAAATTTGCCAAACTGATGGGGAAGAACGTCTTTAATATTTCAAAACTAATGGGGAATTAATGAGAGAGAAGGGGACCCATGAAAACCACATACCTCCCCTTAAGACTCTCACAGGTTAATACATAGGCCTACAGTAGTTTCAAGGCTGAGGGTAATTTTTCAGTTTGCCCTTCTTGTTATAATGTTGATTGAAGGGAGTATACAGTATGCATTTGTACTGTACATTAAGAAGGGGGGGGGGGGTTAATTGTTATATATAGTTATTCACGAAATAGGTCAACACTAGCTCATCCGATGTGTTAAGGGGTAATGTTTTTACATTACTAGTGTTAGTTTTGATTGGTTTAGCCATGTTCGAGTATTTATTGTTGTTTAGTTCGTCCACTACTCCAAAAACAAGGCCTTATCAGAGCACTTTCAAGTTTAAGGGGAGATGGGCTGGGGTTTTTTGGTCCAGTAATTCATGTATTATTTTATTGTCTAGTTTCTTCGCTAGACCTCCCTCAAGCTTAAACAAAAACCTACCCCCCCCCCCCCCCAATATAAATTTGTAAATTTGTCGGTAGGAAAATGGCCAGGCCGAAGGCCGGTTCCTCTTAAATTTACAGGCTCGCTATCGCTCGCCAGGAAAATATCGACATTTAAATGGCACGATAGGTCTTAAATTTGACAAAGAAATGGAGCTAAAGGAGCTAAACTAATTTAATGGGCCGAACGTCTTAAAATTTCAAAACTAATATGCTAAACATGAGGGAGAAGGGTGTCCAGAAAAAGCGAGTACCTGCCCCTTAACCTCATTGAACCGGTTATTCACCCATAATACTAAAAGCCAACGTAAACATAAGCATTATCCATATACCAACTCCACCTCAGCTTGGTTGGGTACAAGAATAACACTTGTATGGTAATAAGGGTAAAATTAACCCTGGCATTCTTTACCGTCTTTGCTACATTTACGTCTCCCGAGCGTAACACTAGCCCTGCTGACGTTCAATGCAATTCAAAATATTTGATTGACACAAAAGTTGAATACAGTATATTTACGTTCAGAGGTTTATTTTTGGTGTTTTCGTTTAACTATTTGCATGGGTTTTGAACCCCCCCCCCCCCCAGACCTTCCTTCAAGCTAAAATTGTAAATTTTTAGGCAGAAAAATATCTCGGTCAAAGTTCTCCCAAATTGCATTCTCACACTCGCTCCCCGTAACAAGGATGGTTCATAAAGACCACACACAGATTAGATAGGGTTAAGTTCGACAAGCCGAGGACAACTTCTTATATTAACCTGCTAGTTACCCAAAATACCTTCCACCAAATTTACATAAGTAGTATACATACGAACTTCACTCCGTCTTGCTTGGATTTTAAAATATGCAAGCTAAGAAGAGGCCAGAAACCTCCGCCATTGTTTACTGTTGGTGCCGATGAGTGGATTTACGGCTTCTACAGATTGTACCCCAAGATCAAATTAGACCTTACGAGACGAATATTAACAGTAGAGCAACTAAATCCATCCAAGCCAAATCACACTATTCTCACCTAAAAATCAACTGAACTTAACCTGCTAATACCCCACATTATTCCCAACCAACCTTATCTAAAAAAAAAATATTCTTAAAATCAAGCAATGCCGCTTGACTTTACTTAAACCAGATATACACCCACTAATCCCACCCCATCTTGATCGGTTTACAAAACGCTTGGAAGGTAGCAAGAGGCTAAAAAATGGGACATTGTTTACTGTTAGTGCCAGTGACTGGGTTTACGATCGCTGCGGCTTTAAAACGGGTGGCTTTCCTCTCTCCCTCTAAACCCGAGTTCTTTAAGGGAGCCCACCTCGCTTTTTTTTATCTTTCTCTCCCTCTCTCTTTGGCATGTATCCATTCGGCCCCATTCAGCCTACTATTTTAAGACGTTTACCCCCATCCAGGTGTCAATATTGTCTTGGCGAGCGGTAGCGAGCCAGCATATAGGCTTATATTTTTTTGTTTTTACAGTAAGCTAAATTTGTAAATTTATCGATAGAAAAATGTCTCCGGCGAAGCCTGATTTCTCCATACAATGCTGGAAGAAATCGACACCTGAATGGGGATAAACGTCTTAAAACAGTTGGCTGAATGGGGCCGAATGGATACAAGCCAGGGAAAGACAGAAAAAGAGAGAAAGATTTAAAAAAAAAACGGTGACTCCCCTTAAGAGGCAGACTAAACTTCGAGGATGGAGAGGGCGGCCAAGAAAAAAAAGTAAAAGTCGAGTTTGTTTTGCGTACCGTACATGTTGCAGGAAATACGTCGGTGGAGGCTGCAACAGTGTTTAGGAATTACGAAGGAGTACGTTCCTAAAAACAAGTTTGGGGGGTGACTTAAGGGGAGGCAGATCGTTTTTCTGGACCCCCTTTTCTTCCTGGCGAGCGATAGC
Organism: Paralithodes platypus; assembly: GCA_032716605.1. NCBI lineage: Eukaryota > Metazoa > Arthropoda > Malacostraca > Decapoda > Lithodidae > Paralithodes > Paralithodes platypus. Next base: position 35,621,501 of record CM064518.1, on the reverse strand, counting down.
GAGCCCTAATGCTTAGCCCCACTAGTTTTGAGATTATAAGACCCATTAGTTTGGCCCATTAGTTTGGCGATGTTAACACCTTTCGTCCCATTTCGTTGTTAATTTTAAGACCTTTCGTGCCATTTAGGTGTCGATTTTTTTATGGCGAGCGATGGCGAGCCTGCAATTTTAAGAGGAACCGTCCTTCGGCCGGGAAATTTTTCTACCGAAAAATGTACTAATTTATCTTCAAGAGGAGTCTAGGGTGTGTTTTTCTAAGCTTGATGGAGGTCTAGGGATGAAACTAAACAAAATATATGAATAAATTAATGAATAGACCAAACAAACGGCCAGTCTCCCCTTAAGCTAGGTTGCGCTTGGCCGTGGTGCTAATCTCCGTTGCATTGCCCATTGGAGCTTGTGGGTAATTCAAGGGAGTTATTCAGCCTGGTACAGTCGCGCTAATAAGTGATGTCTCGGCACCAAGTATATTTTGATCAATAGTTGGTATCAGCAGTATCTAAGCTTCATTTCTTTATATCGAGTGAAATATACAAACATGTTCCTACACTTACCCACCCTATTCAACATATGACAGACATTAATACAGCACAGAGCAAGGCAAACATAATGACAGCAGGGACATGACTTATTAGCGCGATCGTACATAGGGATTACTGCATATTATCCAGATTACCACATTATACTTCATCGGAAGGGACGTCACAAATATCCACTAACAACAGATTCTACCGCTAGTTGCACAGAAGCATAGGATGTAAACAACATCCATGTCATTAACACTTACAGGGCTGTGTATAGCTAATCTAGGTATCCCAAGGCCAATACACTTACAGGGCTGTTTATAGCTAATCTAGGTAACCCAAGGCCAATACACTTACAGGGCTGTTTATAGCTAATCTAGGTAACCCAAGGCCAATACACTTACAGGGCTGTTTATAGCTAATCTAGGTAACCCAAGGCCAATACACTTACAGGGCTGTTTATAGCTAATCTAGGTAACCCAAGGCCAATACACTTACAGGGTTGTTTATAGCTAATCTAGGTAACCCAAGGCCAATACACTTACAGGGCTGTTTATAGCTAATCTAGGTAACCCAAGGCCGATACACTTACAGGGCTGTTTATAGCTAATCTAGGTAACCCAAGGCCAATACACTTACAGGGCTGTTTATAGCTAATCTAGGTAACCCAAGGCCAATACATACAAACGTATTGGTCTTGAGTTAACCTAAATAAGAGAGGAAGGATAGTGTAGCAGGTTCTTCTGAAACCATCAATTATTCCACTGTAAATTATTCCCCATGTAGCATGAGATGTATGTATAATTCATTGTATAAGATTATGTAATATAATTATGATTAGTCTCCAAACAAAAGCAATGTAATCCACACTCCTTATCTACCTGGGCTGCGTGAATCAGCAGCGTGATCTATGAAGGAAATTATTGGTGGTATTCTGTAAACGTAGTCAGTTAAGGGGAGGTTTTTAGTTTGGTCTCTAGATATCCATCAAGCTTAAGATTACACCCCCTTGAGCCCCTTTCAAGATAAATTTGTACATTTTTCGGTAGAAAAATGTCCCGGCTGAAAGCCGGTTCCTCTTAAATTACAGGCTCGCTATCGCTCGCCAGGATAAAATTGACACCTAAATGGCACATGTTTTAAAATTGACAGAAATGGGGTGAAAGTTCTTATAATCGCCAAACTAATGGAGCGAACGTCTTAAAATATCAAAAGCAATGGAGCTAAACGTGAGGGAGAAAGGTGTCCAGAAAAAAATCACTCAAGTGGAAATCTCCCCTTATACAAGCGAACATGTGAAAATAAGTAGGCCTATCGATTTTAGTGGAGTTCACTCTATCACGACACCATGACGCAATATACTATTGTACTTTAGCTATTACGGTACTTGATTTGATTGAGCTTAGAAGGGATCTGTGAAATTCAAAAGATTAATCGACATATATTATACCGCTTTACTTGTTTGATGGCCTTTTTTAAGTTGTAGAAAGTCGTCTATTGGTAATCTATTGTATTACTAATTTCATTCCAACACCAAACACCTCCCAATGAAATTAATTAAAGCATTATGATCCACCGGGATTCGAACTTGGGTTACCACACACATATTTGTAAACACTAACCATTACACCATCAAGACAGTTAGTAAGACAATTATTTACGAAAGGCCATACTTGAAAGGGTTAAGTGACCGATACACGAAGGGCTGTATTCCTAAACATGTGCGAAGGAGGTTGTCAATCTCATTGTGTGGTGATTTATGAAAGATAGTTTGATATCACTCAGCTTCCACAACATAAAGATATACCTCTGTAGATTTCGTTCAATATGGCGAACAAGATTATGCATGAGTTAGTGTATTACTTTTACAGAGAATTGGAGCATTGATTTTTAGGAACCATTCAGGCCACTCAGCCCATCAATGTGCCATTCCACCTAGCCTACCTCAAGACAGTTCTCCTCCCTCCCCCTTAGTTATTAACCCTTTGATTCCTGGTGGCAAAGTGTTTCAGTTAAAGGGAGGTTTAATAATTATGTCCTTAGACCTCCATCATGCGTAAAAATATTACTCCCAATACCACCCCTTAGAGATAAATGTGTACATTTTTCGGTAGAAAAAGGTCCTGGCCAAAGGCTGGTATGGTACATCTTAAATTGCAGGCTCGCTATCGCTCACCAGGAAAAATCGACACCTAAATGGCACGAAAGGTCTTAAAATTGACAAAGAAATAGAGTGAAAGATCTTAAAATCGCTAAAGTAATGGGCGAACGTCTTTAAATCTCAAAACTAATGGAGTAAATAATTGTGTCAGCTTGGGTAGTGGCCGTTTAGGAGTGTGGCTGTTTTGACCTGCTTCCCGTTAACCCAAACTGCAACCAATCCTAAATTTTCCTTTACAGATGAGGGTTCCGGTTCTGGTGAGGTTGCCCCCTGCCCAGGTTGCCCCTACTTCCTGAACACCCCCACCTCCCTGACCACCTCCAGGGGCCGCCCCGTCAACCTCACCTGCGGCGTCAGGAACATCGCTGACGTACAGGTAATGTAATCTAGACAACTTTTTCTACGGACGCCATTTGGGTACCTTTAAACAACGGGGTGTATTTATTTATTTTGTAATTATATTTGTTTTGTTAATTTATTGTTTTGTTTTGTTTTCGTGAATGAGATAGAGTTAACCCCTTGAGGATCATGACGCGTTTTGACAGTTTATTCTGGCTATTAGTAGACGATTATATTCAGATTAGGAAGGGTATATGGAAGTCAGAGGGTTAATTGAGATAAGTCTCTACCCTCTCCATTCCCATAGATCCTTCCTAAGCTGTATAAAATCGTCTAATAATAGCCAGAATAAACTGTCTAAACGCGTCATGATACTCAAAGGGTTAAAGACCAAGCTAAATAACCCGTACCAGCAGAATTTCCGAATGTTTATTATGGGTGTGGATGTACTTGAGTGTAAAGAGAGGCTAATGATATCTGTGCCACCAAAAAGGGCGGAGGTTGGCCGACCACCTTTACCACCGGATGTTATTGGAGTCTACAAGTTACCGTACCATATTATTTTGAGCGTGTGTTGCAATATATTTGTGTATTACATGTTGTGGTTCAAGATTAGGCCTATCAGGTACAAGAGTTCTAATATTGTTGATATGGAGGAGAACGTTACCCGGTACTAGATTATAGACTTTGCTTAACCCTTAACCAGTCACCAGTTATCACCAGTCACCAGTTATCACCAGTTATTACCAATTATCAGTTATCACCAGTTATCAGTTATCACCAGTCATCAGCAGTTACCCGGTACCAGTTATCACCAGTCCCAGTCTATCACCACTCACCAGTCACCAGATAACACAAGTCCCCATCTATCACCTCTCACCAGTTATTACCAGTCACCAGTTATCACTAGTCACAAGTTATCACCAGTCACCAGTTGTAACCAGTCACCAGTTGTAACCAGTTAACACCAATCACCATTTTCACCGGTCCCCATTTTTTCAGTCTCTAGTCCCCAGTGTGCTAAGCCCCATTTCCCAGTCCCTAGTTCCCAGTTCTCAGTCGCCAAGCCCTAGTCACAAGTGTCCAGGCTCCACCAGTCACAGATTGTCACCAGTGGCCCATGTTTACTAGCCTTCAGTTTCCCTGTTCCAAGTTACCACCAGTCCCCAGTTTACCAGTCCCCAGTTCCTAGGCCCAATCTTTTCACTCGAGCATTTCCAGATTTTTTTCCTTTCAAACAAATTTGAGTGTACCATTATTACTACAGTACTGTCTATTAACGCTTTGCTTATAAACTGTACATTGCACTTCATCATTCTATGGTACCTGAATAATTGAAAGAATCCCTACTGTCTCTCCGCTAACTAAATCAATATATTGCTATATTAAAGAATTGGCCCACAGTCACCATTTCCTACTTGTCCCCTGTTCCCAGTTCGTACTTCCCAATCCCAGTCCCCCCAGTGTGAAAGCAGCAGAGACCTCGGTGCTCACTTAACCTGACAGTCGGAGATGGCAACACTTCCAACTTTACACAAACTCACACACTCACACATACACAAACTCACACACATACATACACACACACACACACACTCACACACACACACACGCACAGGCACACACACGCACACACACACACACACACACACACACTCACACACTCACACACGCACACGCACACTCTCTCTCTCTCTCTCTCTCTCTCTCCTAGATGAAGGTAAGCTTTGAGTAAGGTAAAGGGATTGGACAACTTAGCATGTATATACAGTGTAGGCCTATATATATATATATATATATATATATATATATATATATATATATATATATATATATATATATATATATATATATATATATATATATATATATATATATATCTAGAGTTAAATCACAAATTATATATATATATATATATATATATATATATATATATATATATATATATATATATATATATATATATATATATACCGGTACTCTGGCACATACAGTATATGCCCTTTTTTTTGTTTAGGGTGGCCGACTCGAAACAGAGCCTGAACAGGGACAACATAACACAACAAATAAAACAAAAACAAAACACAAATTTATACACATCTACGTCGCCCAGGAGAAAACCCCTGAGACCCAGGCCCATTTGGGGTCCCCAGCATAAGATTCCCACGTCCCAGATCTCCCGGAGAGGCTTCAGTTTCCGCAGGCAGACATGCAGCGGAGCACACCACAATGCCCGCCCGCCATGCATCCAGGCGTACCCTTCATTAATACCGGCTCCCCGGGCCAGGCGCCTGACGGACTATTATCCAGTCCAACTGGCGCCTGACCCCCTCTCCTAAACGGCCGCGTTTACACTCATCTATTCACTAGCATTCTCCATTCATTCCTATTTGTTACATACCGATACCGGTATTTATTATGCTTTGTGTATATATACTGTATATAATATATTGTATATATTTTTTATTTTGTTGGGTGATCTTTGCAACCCCCCCCCCCCCCCCCGGCCTGGCACCAATGACAGCCTCTCTCTCTCTCTCAGCCATTGTTTTTCTTTTCCTCCTTATCTTTCTAATCATTCTTCCTATCCAGCACAATCACTACTATTCAATCATGTTGTTTCTATCAATGCTACTACCACAACTATTACACTTGCTACTCGAAAATAGCTAGCACTAGATAAATAACATAAGACAATTATCCTTAGAATACATAATTATAATTTACAGGTATTACATTAATACACACTCATTAGTTTGATAGCTTAGGTTAGGGTATTCAAGGTATTCCAATTACCAGGGCCATTTTTGTCTTGCATTCATTACGCCTACTGAATGCTAACCCCTTCTAGACCTTTTACTTTGCCCTCTGTTCCTTCCACATCTTCTCTTCTCCTCTTCTTCTCTTCTCATCTTCTCTTCTTTTCTCCTCCTCTTATCTTCGCCTCTTCTCTACCTCCACTTAGAGCCTACCTTCCCTTTTGTCTCTTCCTTTCTTATCTTCCTCTTTCGCTTTCCTGTTCTTCATCTTCTCTCCTCCCCTCCCCTCATCCTCTTCCCTCCCCCCCTCCTCCATCCCATCCCATCCTCCTCCTCCTCCTCCCATCCCCCATCCCCCACCCCCTCTCCCCTTCGCTCCCCACACCTCCTCTCTCTCTCTCATCCACCTCCTCCTCTTACTCCATCCCCTTCCCCCTCCTCTTCCTCCCACACCTACTCCCCCTCCTCCTCTTCCTACTCCCCCCACCCCCCGTGCGCCAAACAAGGGCCCATCAATGGCCCTCCCGACGGCCATAATTACATTCATAATATAATCAAACCTAATTAATAGCATGTGTACATTTGCATATCATTTTATAGCGGGGCCGGGGTGTAGCCCAACCAGTGAAGTTATTAGCATTTCATTAGGAGGAGGAGGAGGAGGAGGCCCCACTTCTCCTCCTCTCAAACCTCATTCTTCTCCTCCAAGATAAACTTGGATAGGCCTAATAATAATAATAATAATAATAATAATAATAATAATAATAATAATAATAAGACTGTTGAGAAGGAACTAGTGGGAAAGGATGAAGAAGAGGAGAATAATAAAGTTCCGTTTGGAAGGATTTGCCCCCGAACTCATCATAGAACAAAAACTAATCAGGATGATGAAATAATAATGCATAAATCAGAAACTGAAGTGAAAAAGGAAAACAAAAACTAGTAAATAGACAAAGAGTATAAAGTTGAGAACAAAACCGAACAATAAGAAACAAGTACCGGTAAACAAAAATATCACACAACAAGAAAGGAAAGGCACATAAACAAACTAACATTGTGTACATTAGATGGCGAAGAACAGTAATGACAAATAATAGGCCTAAGTGGAATAAACACTGAGAAAATAGAAGACAATAATGAAATGCGAAAATGGCGAAGAAGAAAATTAGTAGTACCGGTAACAGTTTTTGTGGAATGAAAAACGAAGACGAAGCTATACAAGCATGAGATGAGAAGATGAAGAAAGAATAACGTGAATGAAGATGGTACGAGGGATGAAGAATGAAAGATAACAGAAGACAAGCATGATAAAACAGACGAAAAAAAAAGTACGAAGGGTTAACATTGAAAATTAATTAGTAGACAAGCATAAGCGAGGATGAGTAAGGAAGAACACGAATAAAAGTAGAATGATAATCAAGAGATGATAGAAAAGAAAGGAAGGGCAAAGCTGGTTAAATAGGAATAAAATAGTCCGAAAAATGAAGATAGAAATACACTGGTGGATATGTATGGAATATAGTAGGAAAAGGAAGATATTATAATCACGGATAAACAGGTCACCCACAAATCTTGAGACGGAAAAAGAAGACACGACTAAGTAAGTACGAATTATAAAAATAATAGACAAAGACTAGAAGAAAGAGACGGAAAATAAGAGAACAATAGTACGAATGATAATAATAGATATAAATAATAAGAAAGGGAGGGAAAATAAGAGGAGAATAGTAAGAATAATAATAATAATAGACACGAACTAGAAGAAAGAGAAGGAAAATAAGAGGAGACGGTATTATTTTGGGGAGATACACAGGCCACACACAAATCTTAAGGGGCCAAACGAGGTAGCCTGGTCTAACTATTACTGCGGGGAGTTATAGGATCCATATATATAGTGAGAGAGAGAGAGAGAGAGAGAAAGAGAGAGGCTAGAGAAAGAGAGGGAGCAAACAAACATACATGCATATACCGGCACACATATTGTATACCAGTACTTGATACACATAGAGACATGCATACCTACATATATACAGTAGGTACATTATTTATATATATTTAAATACAGATACGGGAGAGAGAGTGGGTGGGGAGTGACTCTAGGAGAGAATGAGAGGGGCAGAAAAAAAAATATTCATTCAATACGTAGGCTATACAATGTAGGCTACACATACCGGTACTTTACGAAAGAGGCAGTGTGAAGCATACATACAGTAGATACACACACTATATACTGGTACTCCTGCACATATGGCAGAGATTGGTTTATTGGATATATATGTGTATTTTGCCCCAAACAAACCATTACAAAGGCACACAATAGGCCCAGGTACTAGGACTCTTGATTACATTTTTAGCATAAAACACGGTTTATTATCACCATTTACAAATTTAATGTCATTACACAATTATTTATATAGCCTAATGTTAACTCCTATCCATTTGATATATGCAGTATATTTAAAGACTATATATATAGTCTTTAAATATACTGCATATATCAAATGGATAGGAGTTAACATTAGGCTATATAAATAATTGTGTAATGACATTAAATTTGTAAATGGTGATAATAAACCGTGTTTTATGCTAAAAATGTAATCAAGAGTCCTAGTACCTGGGCCTATTGTGTGCCTTTGTAATGGTTTGTTTGGGGCAAAATACACATATATATCCAATAAACCAATCTCTGCCATATGTGCAGGAGTACCAGTATATAGTGTGTGTATCTACTGTATGTATGCTTCACACTGCCTCTTTCGTAAAGTACCGGTATGTGTAGCCTACATTGTATAGCCTACGTATTGAATGAATATTTTTTTTTCTGCCCCTCTCATTCTCTCCTAGAGTCACTCCCCACCCACTCTCTCTCCCGTATCTGTATTTAAATATATATAAATAATGTACCTACTGTATATATGTAGGTATGCATGTCTCTATGTGTATCAAGTACCGGTATACAATATGTATACCAAATATATACGGAATATATATACAGTATATATACGGTATATATATATATATATATATATATATATATATATATATATATATATATATATATATATATATATATATATATAATATACAGTATATATGTATATATATACTGTATAGGCTACTGTAGGCCTACACCAAATCGATAGGAGATAATGTTACAAACATAATTGATGCCAGTTTAATTTGTAAATGCATTTTGTATTCATTGATACCGGTAAACATTGTTAGGCCTATATATCAAGTATGTAATCAAGACTTAGTACTTGAGCATAATGTGTGTCTGTGTAATGTTATATTTGGTGTATGATACAAATATCAAATATCTCTCTCTCTCTCTCTCTCTCTCTCTCTCTCTCTCTATATATATATATATATATATATATATATATATATATATCGTATATACACACTGTATATTATATAATATACAGTGTGTATATACGATATATATATATATAGAGAGAGAGAGAGAGAGAGATATTTGATATTTGTATCATACACCAAATATAACATTACACAGACACACATTATGCTCAAGTACTAAGTCTTGATTACATACTTGATATATAGGCCTAACAATGTTTACCGGTATCAATGAATACAAAATGCATTTACAAATTAAACTGGCATCAATTATGTTTGTAACATTATCTCCTATCGATTTGGTGTAGGCCTACAGTAGCCTATACAGTATATATATACATATATACTGTATATTATATATATATATATATATATATATATATATATATATATATATATATATATATATATATATATATATATATACCCGTATATATATATACAGTATATACAGTATATATATATATACCGTATATATACTGTATATATATTCCGTATATAATTAGGCTATACACTATGAATCTAAAGAAAATACATATATATTACTTGTACAAAAAAGGTGTTCTATTGACACACTACTACAGTATCAGATGGCAAAGTTAAGGATGGATTGAAGAATTATTTTTGAATGTCTTATTAAAGCTCTGAAAGATTCAATGATAAACATATTTCAACTAAGTAGATAATATTATACTGAAGAGGATAGCAATAATTACTGATATACGGTAGGCTATACAATAGGTGTGACATTATACATGAACATTATTATACTGTAGTATTGGAGTAAAATATAGATACCGGTACATATTTAACATGTTGATATTTTTCCAATATCTTTGAAAGAATAGTCTACCCTGAAGTAGTATGTATTTAGGCCTATACATTATATATATACCGGGTAGGCTATATATATATATATATATATATATATATATATATATATACCGGTATATATATATATATATATATCTATATATATATATATATATATATATATATATATATATATATATATATATATATATATATATATTATATATATATACTGTATGTATATATATATATATATATATATATATATAGAGAGAGAGAGAGAGAGCAGGGAAAGGCTATTACAAGAAATCGAGCGAGAGAGAAAAGTTCAGGACACTATTAAGATGAGAGAGAGAGAGAGAGGGGGGAGGGAAAGGGAGAGAGAGAGAGAGATGGGGGTGGGGGTGGGGGGGGGGGGGGGCTGGAAGGAGAAAGTATTCTTTCATTAAATGTAAATCTTCCAGTATCTTTAAAGTGAAGAGTTCAGGGTATTGCTCGCTCTCGCTCTCTTTCATTGTTTTTATACCGTCTTATCCCCTTCCTGCAGCCTGCCCTCTTCCCATTTAATATGTCCATTTACCCCGCGTGTCACTAACAAACACATTTCGGTCCGATGTACACTGTAAAAACAAATCATGTAAAATTACAGAAAATCTCTACATTTGCTGTATAAATCACAGAGTTCTGTAATTCACTTCAACAGATCAACTTTGTAAACACTCACAGTTAGATTGTAATATGTACAATTGTTCTGTAGAAAATATTCTAAATAATACAGGCTTCCTGTAAACACATTTACAGACAATTTTAATGATTACATGTAATATGTAAACATAACATATTTTGTGTAGGCATATTTGTATTTACAGGAAGTCTGTAATATTTATAGAATAGGGAGTCTCCTCCCCACAAAAAAAAAAAAAAATAATAATAATACCGGTATATAATAATGGAAACAAAATTATCATTCCACCTCACTCTCGTACATGTACGGTACATCAATGTCGGGATGATAGTGTGATAATCCCGACATTGACATTGACGTACGGGAGTGAAGCACGGACGTTGTTGGAGACACAAATCAAGAGTGAGAGGGGTGGAAATTAGTTACCGGTACTTGAGAAGTGCGTGTGGAGTTACATGGAGGGATAGACAGACGAATGAGGAAGTATGACAGCGTTGTGGTGTGGATGTGAATGTGCTGGAATGTGCTATGGAACATCTTGAGATGGTTTGGCCATGTGGAACATATGGGAGGCAAGAGAATGACTAAGAGGATGTACCATACAAAGAGTGAGGTGGAAGGACAGAGAGGGACAGGCAGACCGAAAGTGAGGTAAAAGGATGGAGTTAAGAGGTATATGCATGAAAGCGGTGTTGGAACTTGGATGGGGGCATCAGCTGTAATATAATATAGAGTAATATAAACAAATTGACGATACATCCGCTAACACAACTCCTACCCAAATCAGAGCCAATATATACACTATATATATTGTCATACTACCCCTATTCTCTCCCCCACTCAAAACCCCACATTCCCAACCCTCCCTAGATTGTTGGGATAGAAAAATTTATGTAATCCAAACTACAAATCACACTCAGGAAAAACCCAAATAAGTTCTACAAAGCCTTCAGTTTTGGGGAAAACATAGTACTAAATTGAGGAGCACTAGCCTAGTCTTGAAATATTTTACCATTTAAAAATATTCAATATTTTTAAGAACTACGGTAAGGGTTGTGTTATTGCGTGAATCACTTCACACAAGGTTTCATTTGCGTCTAATTTGACCTATTTTTTCCTAAATTAGGCTAATCATTTATATAACTTTTGCCCTATCAGTGTGGGTGTTTTTTCCCATATATTAGGGCTCATTCAGGCATTCCTGATTCCTTAAAGAAGTGCCTGAATGAAATTAAATGTTTGTAGCTAAAAACTAAAAGAAACGAGCTTTCAAATGACACCAGAACAAGCTCTGTAGTTTACGTAATTCAGCTGCACCGTTACAGGAGACATCAGCAATATTAACTAAAAATAAGCAATGTTCCATTACATTTGCCTTTGACAACATTGAATACCGGTATATCTCGCGAGACGTGAGGTGAGCAAGTCAGTGTCGTTGCTACTGAACGGATGTGGACCTGTCGTGCTCCTGCACTCGTCTCCACAGGCTATAATAGGCTAATAATTCTAGGATATTTCCAGGACGTGTATGTACATCAACCACAGTGAAAGGGTTAAGGTAACCTAACGTAACCAAGTACAGTTTGTATTATGATACTGGGGTTCGGGGATTGCCTTCCCCACAGTTCACACTCCCACTGATTATCCAATTGGTGGGAGTGTGGGTAGGCTACGGCAGACCTCACTAACCTAATAATATTTAGATGGTTTAGACCTATGCCTTAATTTCAGGATTTTTTTTGTCAAATTAGACGTGAACGTAACCATGTGAAGTGATAACACAACCCTTACCAAAACTACCGGGTACTAGACTTTGAAGTTTGAAATGCACCCACAAATATACCACGGTTACATTTAGTAGGATCAGTAAAGGGCCCTTCACACATAGCCGAACCGGAGCCCGAATGCAGCCCGTTTCCGAATCGGCCTCATTTGGCCGAACTGTGACAAGAAAGAATGCAAAACGAATGCAAAACGAATGCAAAACGAACGCTGCATGAATGCAGACCGACCTACACGATGCCTGGACAAACATTGCCCGATGTTTTCACATTTCAAAAAATTTAACGGTTTTTTGGCTACGCGAATGCTGGACAAATGCTGCACGAATACAAAGAACACTGATTGATTGGCGGATGAACCCTGGTTGAATGCAACCCAATGCAGCCTAGCCACCACAACAAAAAAATAAAATAAAAAATAAAGAAGAAAAATATACAAGGAAAATACGTGGTTTGTGCCAGAAGTAAATATTTCCCGTAGGCTATCTAATTAACTCCTTTATTAATGGACATGATTATTTGTTGTTTGATGTTTAAGGGGACTACACACCCTCGGACACAAAAAAATAATAAAAAAACAAATATTATATCTTTCATCTCGATACTTTTAGGGTATAATCAAATTATCAATGACGACTTTGTGGGAGCATGAGAATGTGGTACGTCATGACATCATGACGTCACAACGTGATGATGTCACAACTTCTTGCGGTCTTATTATTTGTCCTAGAGACACCTGCTGTTACATGTAAATACTCGAATACCGGTACCATACGAAGAGCGTGTAATTTAGTTTTTCTCAAAATTTCCAATACATCATGAGATATCGAGGTCATAAAATGTACGTCATGCGCGACGTCGCGAAAATCGCGATTTTGTTTAATGAAATTCCCCTGATACTCAAGTTTTTCACTTTATCGAAAGAAAACAAATTACACGATGAAGGCACAACCAATATGTGTTAACATGAGCGTTTACAAGCAGCTCCAATACAATACAATGGAGTAAAGGCACTTGGAAGTTGCCAATATATGATTGTGGGAAATCGCAGACGAAAGTAAAATATATATAACATCTCAATTATTTGGTGGTGTCATGAAAAAATGGCTAAGTTATTCATAAAAACTAAGTTTTATGATTTAGGTATTAGAAAAAAACGTAAACTAGCCAGTAATTTAGGGTAAACTAGGATTTTTCTATATGTAACCTCTTATAATACGTATCATAGGTGTATATCAGTTGTTGTTGTTTTTTGTTTTTTTTTGGGGGGGTTATTGATGTCATAGTGATGTCATATAGGTGTTTATGCCCTCTTATGTTATTCTCCATCAATTGTTGAAAGAAGCATTTTAGACCCCCCCCCCCCAAAAAAAAAAAATCATGACATTTTCTTTGTGTGTCTGGGAGGGGGGGGGGGGGGGGAGAGATGTCATATGGTTGTTTATGCCCTCCTATGCTATTCTCCTATGTTGAAAGAAGCATTTTAGACAAAAGAAAAAACAAACAAAAATGAAATTATGGACTGGGGGTGGGGGGGGGTGTAGTCCCCTTAAGCCATATTTAACCATATGAAAACATCAAAATTGCAAAGACCCTTTAGAAAACAGACCGAAAACATCGTAACCTCGCTGACCGCTAGCAGAAGAGAAAAATAGAGTAGAATAGGGTGAGGGGGGAAAAGGTGATCAGAGGAGGGGAGGAAGATTAATGAGATAAGATAGTAAAGAGGTGGGGAAGAGGGACAGTAAGGCGATTAAAACAAAGAAAATATTCAGCTTAAGCTTTTTCCTTCATTACTTTTCTTTAACTATCCCTTCTATGACTACTAATTTTCTAAACTATATCTTAATCTAACTGTAGCTTTTTCTGGAGAAATAGCCGGTAAATAGGCGAGCTGTTCCCACGCAAGCGAGGACAGCGACTCCAAGAAGAGAAGAAGAAGAAGTGTTATTTGTGTATCGTACATTTCCTATTATAATTTTCCCTGTCATCTGCTTTCTCTCTTTCTATTACTTATATTTCTATCTACTGTATTAATTTCCATCTGTATCTAGCTATCTCCCTTATTTATCAGCTTTTATATTTGACAGAGTGGATAGAGAAGGTTTGTGGAAAGTACTTACAATATACGGAGTAGATGGCAAGTTGCTGAAAGCAGTGAAGAGCATGTATGAGGGTGCAAAGGCAGCAGTACGTGTGGAGAGTGAGCAGAGCAAGTTCTTTGACCTGAATGTTGGTTTGAAACAAGAGTGTGTGATGTCCCCGTGGTTGTTTACTGTATATATGGATGGAGTCATGAAAGAAATACTATCCAGAGCAGTGGATGTTGGTTTATCGCTGAAAATGGAGGGAATTGAGTGGAAGCTACCTATACTGCTGTTTGCGGATGATACAGTTCTGATGAGTGATAATGAATGGGAGTTGCAGGGTCTGGTAAATGAGTTTGGAACAGTGTGCGAAAAACGGAATTTGACGGTAAATGCAGGGAAGAGCAAGGTTATGGTCTTCGAAAGGGGCGAAGTCACAGAGTGTGAGGTGAAGCTGAATGGTCAGGCTATGGAGATCGTCAACTCTTTTAAGTATCTCGGCAGTGTGTTGAGTAAAGATGGGACTATGGATGAAGAAGTGCGGGAGAGGGTACAACAGGGGAAGAGGGTTGTAGGAACGCTGAAAGCAGTAACAAGAAATAGGGTGGTCAGTATGGAAGTGAAGAAGTCCTTGCATGACAGTGTGGTAATCCCGGCACTGACTTACGGAAGCGAAGCATGGACGTTGGTCGAGAGACTCAGACCAAAAGTGAGAGCAGTGGAAATGAATTACTTAAGAAGTGCGTGCCGAGTTACATGGAGGGATAGACAGACTAATGAGGAAGTAAGAAGGAGGTGTGGTGTGGAGGTAGATGTGCTGGAAAGTGTAAAAAGGAACAACTTGAGATGGTTCGGCCATATGGAACGTATGGAAAGCGAGAGAATGACTAAGAGGGTGTACGAGAGCGAGGTGGAGGGACAGAGAGGGAGAGGTAGACCGAAAGAGAGGTGGAAGGATGGAGTGAGGAAGTATATGAATGAAGGCGGTGCTGGTTGGGGGGAGGGGCGTCGACTGACTGGGGACAGAGGTGCATGGGGGCGGTTCGTTCGTGGCCACCCCTTCGGGGATCACGGCGTCGGGCAATAGATAGATAGATAGATTATAATATTATTTGTTATTTGGTCTCAATGCATCTATGGAATCTGTGAATTATTTCTGATTTGATGGGCTAAATAAAATAATTATACCACTAACACATAATGAGCAAAATGACACAAGTCAATTAAACAAATGTTAAACAAAAATGTCCCCATCTTTAAACAGTGAGAGGTGAAAGCGATCGATAACGTTCGCAAAAATTGGCTTGTTGTGAAACAGTCTACAGAGACTTAGCTTTCGGAAAAGATAAAACAACAAAAGATGGGGGAGAATTTATATAATACCCGGTATATTATATTCTTTTGTCATAATAATTATTAATGTAATGGTAGGACATTATATTTTTTTTCATTTCCACGGCATTACACACTAAACAGTGATTAAAATGACATCAAACAACACATAAATTGTCCATTAGCCTAATAAGGGAGATAATTAGATATGAGATAGATAGATGGAAAGGTCGTTAGGTCTATGTGAGCGTAAAAAGAGTGCGAATTGTAAAATAAGCTTATAGCCTACTGTACTCTCTGAAAAGATAAGGTGTCAGAATCAGAACTAATTCACAGATTCCACAGACCAAATATCAAATTTAAGTGCTGATAAATAAGGGAGAGAAATAAATACAGTAGATATAAAAAAATATAAGTAATAGAGAAAGCAGATGACAGGAGAAATGATGAGATATGTACCGGTACACAAATAACTAGCCTCTGTTTTCTAAAGCGTCACCGAAGTTACGATGTTTATAGAAGAAAACGACGAAATTGTAGTATTTGATGGATAACTGCTTTAGAATTATTGTTTTAATATGCCCGAATGAGACAGAATGCTGCCCAACCGCCCCGACGTATCAGAACCGAGCTCGATCACGAGCCAACCAGTCCACTAAACATTCGGGCACCATTCTGGCAAATTTTAGTGCAGTGGTAAAATTTTGACACCTCCCCCAAACATAATCCGACCAAACCAGAATGAGGGAGAACATTGCATTGCCAGAATATACCCGATCCGCTACGCGAACGGCGAACGCTGCTGCCAGAAGCCCAGAACGCTGTTCGGGCTCCGGTTCCGCGGTTCGGCTATGTGTGAAGGCCCCTTTACTGTTTCTGTATTTGGTAAGCACTTCTTTCAATAAGTAGGCTAGGCCTAGGCCTAGTTATTTTTTACTGCTACTAGGCTATTAGGCCAATAGGCCTACCCTGATAAATTAAACTGGTAATAGGCCTATTTTGCAAAGGAGTTTTCTTACCAGTGCTGCTTGTAGTTGAAGCTTTAGGATTGTTCTCATAAATGATTGCACCACATCCACATGGACGAGCCAGGGCGACACTCCACTAAAAAAAACTTGTATCAGCATAGCCTAGCCTAATACAGAAGTCATTGTGAGCTTCATTTCACCACCACACTCGTGACTCATCACATATTCTTACACCAGTCTCAAAAACCTCCTACAGCTGATCCCTGGTGGTGATAAAATTGTCAGTATAACTCCATTTATTGGTCACCAATTATTTTAACATATTTGAAGACAGATATGGAATCTATATGCTCTAAGCATCATATTAAAATTAGTTTCAACCCTCGGCAAAACCTATTAAAAAAAACGGTAACATGTCTACCTACCGTAAAACGGTTGTCAATAATCTCTTATAGACGGCGCGGGTTTCAGCGACGCCATTTTTTCGTGAACTGGAGAGCTCTATCCTTCAACTTTTGTAATACTATCACGCCATCTGCCAATCCTCATTGGAAATACTGAGTTTTATTTCCTAACTCCTGCGCAATACGTCACGAGACACTTCTGGATTCTTATTGGGGGTTTTTTCTGACCACGTCATTAAACTCATAGATTCCGTCACGCATACAACCAGCAACCTATCAGGTGAGTTTATTGACCTTCATTACGTCATTGCACTGAACCAATCACAGATACACACCTTCATTTAAGTTTCTCCTCACTTTAGTCATGGACGCCGCTTGTAATGGTTGTTCACCCCTCCCACATTCAGTTATTATTGAGACTACAAGGAACAATTGTGCAGCCCTTAAGGTTTTTACTGAGCATGGTTGTTTACCTACCTCTGTTTCCTGCAAACTGTGCTCAAACCAATGCTACTATTATGAACCGGCAGACCAGTGGCGATGCGGTCATTATTGGTTTTTAAATAAAACTACTACTCGTCGGAACTGTGGCTTTCGCACTACCCACAGAAAAGGGACATTTCTGGAAAATGTTCATATTGAACCATGGCAAATTCTGGGATATGTAAATTTATGGCTAAACAAAAACTTTGAGCACTGGGAGGCAATTATGAACTTGGGAATCACTTATACTACTAGTGTAGATTGGCGAAGTTTTTGTAGTGAGGTGACAGGTGCTTGGTTTGACAATCAGCAGCCCATTGGGGGGCCAAATATTGTTGTCGAGATAGATGAAACTTTTATTACCAAGGCAAAGTTTCATGTGGGACGAGAACTGGCCAAGAAACAGTATTGGTTATTTGGGGGCATCGAGCGAGTGTCGGGGAAACGCTTTGTGGTACCGCTAATAGATGACAACTTCGACCCGCTCCCACGTAGTAGAGATGTTTTGCTCCCACTAATAAACAAATATATTTTGCCCGGTTCAATTATTTACTCTGACTGCTGGAGGGCTTACAGCACCATTGGTCAGCACGGGTATGAACACGGAACCGTCAACCACAAAGTCAACTTCATCAACCCTGAAAACAAAGAAATTCACACGCAGACAGTCGAGCGCCTATGGAGAGATGTGAAAGAGTATATTAAGAAGCCTGGCATCCGTCCACATTTTTTAAAACAATATCTTGCAAGATATCTGTTTCTGAAGTCGTATAGCCGCCGTAGAGCACTACACGCTTTTCTCATTGAGGCTGCTACCTTGTATTCTCCACAAGTTGAAAAGCCTTCACCTCAGCCTCACGACCCGGACTCAGAAATTGACTTCCAAGAATCAGACTGTGACGATTTTTATGGTTTTGATGACCCATGCCCTGCTCAATATCCTCAATCACAGACTCCTCACGGTAGTGCATCATCGTCACCAAGAACATCTTCACCTCCACTTCCGGGCCCCTCCACCTCTTCACCTACACGTCGAGTTAGACATCCAACAGGTCGACGTGGGAGACCTCGCCGAACACTTGAGCCTCCACACTCTCACAACCCTCCACCTCAGCATAAAGTCCCTCATCGTGAAGTTGACTTTCATGATTCACACCGTGCTACATCATCCTCTCCCACTGCAAAACGCCCACGTCCTGACTCACCCAACTCACTGCCCAGTACATCCAGCTCTTTACCTCCACGTCCCTCGCCCTCTTCACTTCCACGTGCATCTCCCTCCACCTCATCACCTCCACGTCCCTCGACTTGTTCGCCTCGACGTGCCTGCCCCTCTTCACCTACACGTACGGGTCCCTCCACCCATTCATCTACACGTGCAGGTCGCCTTGCAACACGTCGACGTGGCCGACCTCCTCGTCGAAAACGTGGACGCATCTCTTCCCCACCTACTCCCTCCACATCTCAATAAGGTATGCAATTACGCTTTCATATTTTCGCGGGTTTAAAAATGGCGAAAACAAAATTATTTAAGCAAAACTGGGCTCGTGTTTTAAGGTATTTCCGTAATTGTTTAATCGAAGTCCTTTGTTTTTCTAGTTATTAAAAACGTATTCTATGGTGTATTATATGATATATAGAAGCAATAGAACTGTTCAAATGACCTGGGAAGTGTATATTAAACCAAATACAACACTTTTAATAATGAGGTCAGAGATATGTCTTTTTTATCACTTTTCATCCCAAGACCAGCGGGGGTCTGGGGGCAACAACCCCCAGGATGCCCAGGTTACCTTAGGTTAGGTTAGGTTAGGTTAGGTTAGGTTAGGTTAGGTTAGGTTAATGACCAGCTATGTAAATACAGTAGTGAACATTTGGTTTAGTCTGTGCTCAAAAATCCATTTTCTTTAGCAGGCCATACACTAAACAATTACCCCTTTTCACAGACAAGTACAGAAACAATCTGTCAAAGATGCAAATAGCGGGGGTGTGGGGGCGGCAGCCCCCACCCATAATACTAGGATAGGTTAGGTCAGGTTGTTAGGTTAGGCTAATGTCCTTTGAAAGGGGTATAGGCTTGTAAATACTATGATAGCTTAACATGAGCCAAAAATCGAAATTAGGTTAGTGTAATTTGTTTACTCTTAAAACTCGCAAAATCAGAGCCAAGTTTTCCCAAAACTTTGCTCAGGTTTTCCAAAATTCGGGTTTTATGCCTTTGCAATTTCGGGAAACCTGAGCCAAATTTCTAAATGAGGTTACTGTCATTTGTTTGTTTACAAACTCGCAAAATCCGAGCCAGCTTTGGCCCAAACCTGGCTCGGGTTTTTCAAAATTCGGGTTTTATGGCTTTGCAATTTTGGGAAACCTGAGCCAAATTTGTAAATGAAGTTACTGTCATTTGCTTGTTTACAAACTCGCAAAATCCGAGCCAACTTTGGCCAAAACCTGGCTCGGGTTTTCCAAAATTCGGGTTTTATGGCTTTGCAATTTTGGGAAACTTGAGCCAAATTTCTAAATGAAGTTACTGTCATTTTGTTGTCTACAAACTCGCAAAATCCGAGCCAACTTTGGCCAAAACTTGGCTCGGGTTTTCGAAATATTGGGTTTTAGGCCTTTGAAATACCTTCAAACCCGAGCCAAGTTTTGCTTGAATACGTTTGTATCGCCGTTTTACGCATTTAACCCCTCATTTTCCCTGTACTTCATAGCCCTCCCCACTATCGGGCGGCGTGTCTTAAGATCGTTGTATAATGGGGAAAACGGTTTCGCCGAGGGTTCTAATTATTTCTAAACACTATATATTGATGAAAACTAACAGGGAAAAATAAAAAAATCCATGGGAAAATTGGTGACCAATAAATGGAGTTTTTCCAAATTGTCTTCCTTTGGGTGTTTCCACTGATACAGGTAACAGGAAACACATCTTTGGATAGGCTAGGCTAGGCTAGGCTATAGCCTAGGCCTAGGCCTTGGCTATTCCTCCTAGCCACTTTTATCAGATTCCAGCCTTTGACTGTTTGATAAACTTTACTTTCATCGCCATCACCACCACTGAGTCACCCACAGTCCACAAGAGCCATAGTGAAGGTCAAATGATGCACAATCCCACAAAAAACGTTTCAGAAGGTGGGAGCTGAATCCTGGCTCTTGGTTCAAATTTCAGATGTAAACAAACATGGCGGGCGATAGGTCTTCTTTTTTCTTCTTCTTCTTCTTTAGAACCCGCCCGCAGACCGTGCAGATCCACAGGGCTGACCTTTGTATCGGTACTGGCTCAGAAACGTTAGTAGGAGGGAAAGTTTAGAGTAGAAGGATAGTTTAAGAGACAGTTTCTTTTTGTTTTTATAAACCCCCCCCTCACTTCCTCCCCCCTCCCCCTCACCTCCGCTCGCCGAACGCGCCTAAGAGGCGCGTTCGGCAGACCTATCGCCGATTCGTCTGATAGCGCTTGACCGAACGGTGTTTCGATTTCACTACTGAACGACACAGATCGCCGATCGGCCTGCCAGAGCAAACTGGACGAAAATACACAATCATTTACAGGGAATGGGGGTATATATATATATATATATATATATAGCCTACAGTATATATGGTCAATAATTGTAGAATACAAAGCTATTGTACTGTATATAGTTATATAATTATTGCATGTTGTTGTTGTTGTTGTTGTTGTTATATTGTACGTTATATTCCATTATTCAAATCAAGTCACAGCTCGGTAACAAGATAGGAACTAAGACATTGGTTCGCTTTGTTGACTAAAAATAATATAGAGTAATGTGGTGTTGGTGTCCAGTGTCCAGACTAATCATATCAATACACTAGTCATATTATTAACACACACACACACACACACTGTCTTCGTGGTGCGATGCATAAGGTGTTGATTTTCGGTGTGAGCATCCTGGATTCGAATCCACGGACTGCCACATGTGTTTGTAAATTTCATTAATCGATTTCACACACAGCCCGTAGCCTAGTAGGTAGAGCTCTCGTCTCACACACGAGGGGTTGGGGGTTCAATCCCCGGCCGGGCGGAGACAAATTGGGCTTGTCTCCTTTCATGTGTTAGCCTCAGTTCACCTAGCTGTAAATAGGTACCTGGAATAAGTGGACGACGTTGTGACGTCCCATCTGGGGTTGGCAAAAATGGTACAAGGCGAGATGGGTATCATATGGTTCACCTAAGCTGATGGCTACCTAAGCCTTCGGGCGAGACGGTACCGTCTATAGTGAGAATGGTACCATACAGATCCACCCTAAGCCTTCGTTTCCGATGTCGCCAATTGGCTAAAATACAGACTACACACACATCCACAGCCTTTCCAACGATACATATAACACCTACACATATAGGAGGCGGGAAATAACGAGCATGCTCACTCCCGCAATACAACTAGAGTAAGAACTAGAGTAAGTACACACACACACACATTTATCGATATTCTTTTAAAATCAGAAATCATATAATTTCAGGTATATTTTCTCATAACATTATCCAGATCTCATAGTTTTATAATTTTGCAAATATGGCAATTGATATTACTGTTTTATGTAGTGTGCTTTACATTGAAATTGTATACAATTAAATCAGAAATATCTGAATTACAGTAAATCAGTATCATAGCTAATATGCTACGAATTCCCTTTCTATATGTATTGATTGTAATTAAGGAACACCCCGTTCTTAACAATAAGCCTCCATTACAAACCCCAATGCACTAGAATAAACTAATGAAAGCATATGACCCTCCCGGGATTCGAACTCGGGACACCACACCCAGAACATAAGCATCTAATCCATTACACCACCAACACATAGTACACGATCACGATTAATATCCATTTTCGAATTCTGGATGTTAATCTAATCATGTAGTTAGACCCAAATGCATTATGGATAACGTAATGTTTTAGTGAGAGGGAAAAACAATAAGCCATATTTTATCACTCCTACACTCCTAGTTAGGTCTTCTTAGACCAATTCCTGTATTTGGTTAGTTCACCTAATATAGCACTCATTTACTAGCTATAGAATAGTTGTGTGGTGGTTGTAGGTTATGATGATAGTTATTCTAGGACACCTATGAAGTAGTTAATGTGTGCATGGTGATTGAAGGTTATGATGATAGTTATTCTAGGAAACCTATAGAATGGTTAATGTGTGGTGGATATAAGTTAAGATATGGTGTGTGGCTGCAGGAAGGATTTCGAGATGTGCCATCTATAATACTAGTTATGATGTGTTAAGATCCCATCTTAATCTTTTCCTTGAACATCATGTTGTACAAGAATAGCCCTCATCGTGTCTCCTAATATACCTAACTGAAGTAAAGGATTATTGTCTTTCTGTCATCTAAAATCATGTTATGTCATATGGTTTATCTTTACAGGTGTCTTGGATGAGGTGGCGGGATCTGCACGTGCTGTCCACAGGCAACACCACCTTCACCTCTGAGAGCCGCTTCCGGGCCCACCACGTCCCAGGCTCACCCTTCTGGACGCTGCAGGTTCAGGCACCCCGGGTGGAGGATTCCGGGGATTACAAGTGTCAAGTCTCAACTAAGCCCATGATCTACAGGCGGTACACTCTAGATGTTGTAGGTAAGACAAGGCGTAGGAAAGGAAAAATACATGGTCATATTTGCGTGTGTATATCCTGATTACGTAAGCCAGACATTTGAGAATAATAAAAGAACCTTCGTAATTGGCGGACACAGTATTGATTGGTAGGTTGTTTGTGGAAAGTTAGGAGTCATTTTGGTTACTGAGGATATATTTCTCAGTTAGTCAAACAGCGGGACTGCATCAAAGAACAACGAGACTTTTGCATCCTTGTTGTCTCGTCCTCCTGTAATTCCTTGTTAACCTCTGAAGTGCGCATGGGGGTAATTGGAAACGTCCCCCTGTGCTGACGTATTTGAGGTGTTTCCGTCACTAAAATATTCATTGTGCCATTAATAGCATTAATACTTATCCATATGTGCCTATTATGGGTTGATTATAAAGGTATTAACCTGAAACAACAATAAAACGAGTGAAAACAGCGTTTGGATGGTCAAAATCGGAGATATAGCCCGCGAGTTGTATAATGTATGGGTGAGGCAAGCTACTTTCCCGCCAATTTCCCCCAAGGCCACTGAGACACAGTCGATCGATACTCTCTCTCTCTCTCTTGCACTCGCTTGCCATCAGTGATGACAACACCCTGCTTGCAACTCGCTAATGTTAGCACGAAAATATACCTCAGAATAAGGGAATAACAGGGAAAATAGGTGATAACTGAAGGAGAGGAGGAAAGTGGGGAAGGAGGGGAGGTAGAGGACTGAGATTTTGCATGGCCCAGGGGCCAAAAAAAAAAATAAAATAAAAAAAAAAAATTTTTTTTTTTTTTTTTTCGATGTCAAAAGTTGATATTTTTGTTCACTCACTCATAAGAGTCTCCCCGCAGTCCGCCGGGGGAACTCTTAAGAGTCTCCCCGCAGTTCCCGGGTTAATACCGTTTAACATATCGACCAGGCACTAATTGTCCATATAAGCGTGCAGTCCTTAACCTAAGAAGTGCGCATGGGGGGTATGAGACACCACACTCCTGTGCTGACGTATTTGAGCTGTTCCCATCACTAACATCGTTATTTTACCATAAATAGCATTAATACTTATCCATATGCGCCTATTATAGGTTTATTATAAAGGTATTCACCTGTTACAACAATAAAACAAGTGGAAACAGTGTTTGGATGGTCAAAATCGGCGATACAGGCCGGGAGTTACATAATGTATAGCTGAGGCAACCTCCCTGCCCTCTACCCCTCCCCTTGTCTGGAGAGACACTGTTCCGCAATAGTCTCTCTCTCGCTCTTTCCCACGCTTGGTAACAATGATGATAACGCCCTGCTACCAACTCGCTAATGTTAGCACGAAAATAGACCACAGAATAAGGGAATAACAGGGAAAATAGGTGATAACTGAAGGAGGGAAGGAAAGTGGGGAAGGAGGGGAGGTGGAGGAGTGATATTTGGCATGGCCCAGGGGCAAAAAAAAAAATAAAAAAAATAAAAACATTTTGTTTTGGGTGTTTTAAATGGATTTTTTTTCCCCTTACTCTTAAGAGTCTTCCCGCAGTCCGCCGGGGGAACTCTTAAGAGTCTCCCAGCAGTTCCCGGGTTAATGAGCTGGGAAACAAAGATTAAACCCGATACATGAGCATCGGTGTATAAGGTTTATTTAACATAGGTGTAGAAATGGCTACAATATATATACAGATATGTATATCTTATAACAATAGGAGTACATACATAGTGAAAGCAAAGTTACATCGGTTTGTGAATACAAACACAAAATATAGATCAAGACATAGGTGAGTATTTGGCAAGAGGTTTAAATATAATATTCAAGTTACAATATGAGTAGGACCCGAGAGAAGAATGTGTGTTTTTTAAGTGTAAATCAGGGCTGAGTATGAATGATATACATGCTAGGACGTACTACCACACCCACTAAATGTCAGCCTTGGCTGGGATCAAACCCAGGCCAAGAAGATTCACACGGGAGCGTGCTCTCCACTCGACCGCCGCGGCTCTTCATAGGGTATAATGCCATTCTACATTGTATTGTTAAAATGTAGTGTTAATTTTGTTATATCTCGTCTCATAATTCTTTAAAAACTCTTGGAGATATACTGTAGTATCGGGTCCAGTGGTTTTTATTAGATTTACCCGGTAGGTGTTTTGCTCTTTAAGGTGTTTTTCTGTTTAGTGCATATATTTCCATGCGTACACCTGTATAGTCTCTCGCTTGTAGTGTGCTTCCCAATATATGAAAAATAATAATGTGCTTGTTCTTAAGTTCTCACTATAATAAAACTAAAACCTTTTTTTTCTCAATTTTCCTCAATGTTGAAACAAAGTCGATGATGCTCCTCAGTGACCACGATGTAGAAACTAAAATAATTATTGTTCCCCAGTGTGATCGAAGGTATTAGTGACATCAATTTAGTGAAATAATCGACTAGAGTGCTGTTCCCACCATGTAATATTAGATTATTAAATAACTATAGTATAATCAAGGATATATTCCCAGTGACACACACCGTGCTTGAAGCCGATGGTAAGGTGTACATGAAGGCTGGGAGTGACATCAATGAAAGTTGTGTAGTGGTGGGAGAGGTCAAGAGGCCCACCTCGTGATTGTGTGCGGTAGTGATATTGACAAAGTGAAAGGGTTAACCGAAGTACAGTTTCTACGATATTGAAATTAAATCCTAGTTATATTCCCAGTGGCCCGCGCAGTGATCGAGGGCGGCGGACAACTATATATGAAGGCCGGGAGTGACATCAATGTGAGCTGTATAGTGGTGGGAGAGGTCAAACCACGCACACCGGTCACCTGGTACCACACACCGGTATTATCAATAGGTCACCACACCAGGGCACCAGGTATGTACCACACACACCGGTCACCTGGTACCATACGCCAGTATCATCACTAGGTTACCACACCAGTAACCAGGGCACCAGGTATGTACCACACACAACAGTCTGGTACAGTAACTGGTATCATCACTAGGTCACCACACTAGGGCACCAGGTACAGTATATACCACACACACAACTGTCACCTGGTAACAAACACCAGTATTGTCATTTTGTCAATCACTAAGCTCGTGATGGGTAATATTCTAGGTTATCTACAAGATCAGATAAGCCACCATATAACCTAATAACTAACTTACAGGCCCACTCACACCAACTAACTAACTTTGTAAATTCCATTTTTGTTTTCGTATTTAAACATTTAGAATATATACCTCTTACATATGATTGTGTTTATTAACTAATATATTATGAATACAAATATATATATTTAGTTGATAAGACAATAGTATTATGATGCCATCGATGGATCGGCAAAGGGGATATAAAAGAAAAGCAAAAAATGGTAATTTGAAACTTGATTTCTTTAAACTAATTCATAAGAACAAGATACCGACTATTGCATACTTTATATTACTAATAGCTTTTTCTTTTCTTCAAATGACACATATATGTGAATCCTGACATGATGTATCGGTTATATTAGGTTATCACTTCTAAATTACCGTACTCACCTAATAACTCATTGTACCTAATCAATATATGAAAGAAAATTGAGGAATGACATCTGATGTCAGTGCCCTTTATCCTTTTAAGTTGTTCTAGATTACTTATAAAATCAGATTAAGTGTAGAACAATTTACTCGTGATGGGAAGCGTTTTAGGTTAGCTTTAAAATCAGGTAAGGTACATCTTTTTCATGATAAACAGCAGCTATAAGATCAGGTAAGGTAACTGATAACTTTCACCACCACCATATTGGCGTTTGGATCATGTAGCACATAATCTTGAAAAGTCTTATAAAAAAACAAAAAAACAAAAAACAAAAAAATCTAAAATGAGAATAAAAATTTGCTGCTGAAGTTACATGTGTGACAAGCTTATGTAACTGGTGGAGTTCTCTTATTATTTTGAGTAGTTTATGTGTAATTGAGAAATGAGCAACGAAAAGCTTTTTCGTCTCTAAATTCTGTACAATGATTTCTTGAGTTTGAAGTAATCTGGCTCACACTCAACCGTCTCGATTATTTTATTAATTTAGAAAAACCTTCTCGTATTAAAAGGGTTATGTAATGGAAATCAGTTGTAAGCAGGAAGGTTAATCTGAACAGCTTCAAGTGAGTAGATTCTGTGCATCTCAGGTTTTGTGCATTGAGCGTCAATTTATGCACCTGGTTTCGTCCACAAATTCATTCAGTTGGCCTGATGAAGCTATATGCGAAACGTTAGCAATAAAGTGCCCCTCCTCACATGGTGTTTATTTTCATTCTGTCTACTTTTCAAAGTATATTTTTATCAATCGTAGTCATGTGCTGTACTCATAAATAACTGCCTTGATGGTGAAGTGGTTAGATTGTTTAAAATATGTGTGTGGTAACCCAGGTTCGTATCCCGGTGGATCACATGCTTTCATTAATTTCATTGGGAGGTGTTTGGTGTTGGAGTGAAATTAATACAATAGATTATAAACTGCATCATCATCATACTTAAGTATGACCTTATGTAATTCCATCAGTTTAGTGATGTCTCGACTTTTTTATACTATCAAGGGAGTGCACAGCATTAAAAACTGCATCTTGATCTGCATCTGACTAACACAAGACTTTTATTAAGCAAGAACAATCTTCTCATAGGTTAAGCCACGAAAATCTTTTGCAGGTAATGTGTATGTGGAGAGCATCAATGCAGGGAGACGTGGTGGTGTACAGGTGGTGACAAATAAACGCGCCGGCACCAGCTGGCTACTAGTGACCCGAGCCACTTCTAGGGATGCCGGGAACTATACCTGCGCTCCGGACCTGGCTACCCCAGCATCTGTTACCATACATGTGTTGGATGGTATGTTCTTCTGTGTTTGTAGTGTTGTGTGTACTACCAGTGTGTATGTGCACTACTAGTGTGAGTAATACTAGTGACAAGAGTTACCTCTAGGGACACTGGGAACTACACCTGCACCCCAGACTTGGCTACCCCAGCATCTGGCATCTGAGTGTTGAAGTAGTGTTGTAGGTACTACAAATGTATATGCACTACCAGTACCAGTTTGTATGTACTACTTGTGTGTGTGTGTGTGTGTGTGTGTGTGTGTTATTCACTTGCTTGTTCGTCAAGGGGAATCCACGCAATAAAGTGCCCCTCATAGCTTATTATTATCGCGCCTCCTTAACTGGGAATGTATTGTGTGAAATGCATGTTAAGTGTTTATGTATCGTTGGAATGGCTGTGGATGTGTGTGTAGTCTGTATTTTAGCCAATTGGCGACATCTGGAAACGAAGGTTTAGGGTTAATCTGTACGGTACCATTCTCACTACGGTTCCAGTCTCGCCCGAAGGCTTAGGTTGACCAGTAGCTTAGGTTGACCAGTACGATACCCATCTCACCTTGTAACCGATCACCAACCCCAGATGGGACGTCACAACTTCGTCCACTTATACCAGGTTCCTATTTATACTGCTAGGTGAACAGAGGCTACACCGTTAGAAGACTTGCCCAAATGTCTCTTCCCCGCCTGGGTCTCGAACCCGGGACCTTCTGGTTGTGAGCCAGACGAGCTATCAGTTACGCCACAGGGAGGTGTGTGTGTGTGTGTGTGTGTTTTTGTACTGCTACTGGCACTAGTGACAAAAGCCACCACTTTGGATGCTGGCAACTGTACCTGCTCCCCAGACCTGGCTACCCCGACATCTGCTACCAAATAGGTGTTGTACATTATGTGTGTTGTATTGTGTGTACTACTAGTTTGTACAGTATGTGTGCGTGTTTGATACTAGTGACCCATAGCACACATTGGGTTTCATTTTTTTTTTTTTTTGCAATGTATGCTCCTACTGAGAAGGATGATCTAGAAAAGACTTTATATTCTATACCAAACTAGATTTGCTGTGGAGAAGTGCCATGCTCGGAATA
The DNA here is from genome assembly GCA_032716605.1 of Paralithodes platypus. NCBI lineage: Eukaryota > Metazoa > Arthropoda > Malacostraca > Decapoda > Lithodidae > Paralithodes > Paralithodes platypus. The sequence continues at coordinate 35,592,297 of CM064518.1, read as the reverse complement.
CATTCGTTGTCCTTGTTAACGTAAGTGCAGTTACTGGTACTGATTAGGAGATTTGTGTTTGTCTTCTTGGCTCTGGAACCATGGTTATCAATAGTTATCTATTCTTGAACTTTGCAATGTCGAGGAAGTTGAGGATTGCTAGATCCTGGTTCCAGCAACCAAACTTACACTGCTGGACTTGGTAGTCCCCTGTTGGCAGTGTGAAAAAAGAGATCGAACATATCCTCGTAGATTCTCGTTGGAAAATTATTCAAAATTATTTGCTACTGACCACAGCCTAGCTTTTGCTATCCTAAAGCTGCTCCTCGAAACTAGAAACAATTCAAAATATCACCATGGCTTTCATCTTGAGGATCAATGATGAACAGTGTGTAAGTGAGTATGCACTTGGTTTTAGATTATTAGTTCGCTGGAGGACCCTGTAGAACTGTGGGATATCAAACGTGAAATCCTTGCAACTACTGCTGAATATGTCGTTAGTAAGCCAATGTTAAGGATAGATTTTGTCTCGGGGAAGACTCTACATGTAGACTTTGTAGAAGAGAGCCATTCTGCCAGATTGACTGGAGACTGGAATCAACACAGGGTTCTGTCTTGTAGAGCGCGTACTTAAAAAGAAAGGTATGTCAGATGTATTACTGAAGAGGTTGAGGGACATTGTTCTTATCATGACCAAACTAATTTTTGAGCCCTGAAGAAGCTCTGCTCTAAGCCTACCCCTCTGGATAGCTCAGTTTGATTGGCAGATGGCCGACTCACATCTGATGTTGACGATTTTAATGCCTGCTGGGCTGAGTTCTTTGATCAGCTGTGGATGTCTGATCCCCAAACAGACGACTTAAATCAGTCCCGCACCTTTCAATCAGTGAATACCCACCCACCTCTGCAGAAGTGTGGGAGGTTGTGGCTAGGCTGAAGAGCAGGAATGTACTTGGCACCTGTGGTATTTCTGGAGAACTTCTGAAAGCTGGGGTTAGCCATGATCCATAAGTTACTTCTGGTCCTGTCTACAGTCTGGCGATTTGGTACCATTCCTACTGACTGGAAAAAAGGGTTATAGTCATACCTATATTGAATGAGAAGGGCGACTAGCAGGACTGTAACAACTAAAGGGGTGTTACACTGCTTAAGGGAAGGCAGACCGTTTTTCTTGACCCCCCTTCTCCCTCATGTTTAGCCCCACTAGTTTTGAGATTATAAGACGTTCGGCCCATTAGTTTGGCGATGTTAACACCTTTCGCCCCATTTCTTTGTCAATTTTAAGACCTTTCGTGCCACTTAGGTTTCGATTTTTTCCTGGCGAGCGATAGCGAGCCTGCAATTTTAAAAGGAACCGGCCCTCGGCCGGGAAAATTTTCTACCGAAAAATGTACAAATTTATCTTGAAGGGGGGTTTAGGTTTTTTTTTCTAAGCTTGATGGAGGTCTAGGGAGGAAACTAAAAAATATATGAATACATGAATTAATAGACCAAACAAACGGCAAGCCTCCCCTTAACTTGCTTATATTCTGTTGAAGAAGGTTCAAGATCATTTGCTACAAGGTCAGAGGCCAGAGATAGCCTAAGAAATCAATCAATATACCAAATTGTAACACTTTTGGTCCTCATGGAATGCTGGCTTGAATTTCAAAGGAGACCGCTTGCGGTCAAATTCAAATTCAAAAGGGATTGCTGGCTGTCTATATTAACCTCACGACTGCTTTTGATTCAATGCATAGTCCGGTCTCTCAGACTTGTCAAATACAACAATGTAATCTGTTCATGTAATGGTATGAATATAGAAATCTTGTTATAGATTCACCTATCTTGGGCGTAGGTTTCGTAACAGTTGTGGATCAGACCATGATGTCATTCTTGACTTAGCATGTGGGGTTTGGGTTTCTCTCAATAAATATATATGGCACTTAACATCTATCAAGAAGGACGAAGGTGCTGATCGTCAAGACGCGGGTAATTCCTGTCTCATTATATGCTTGTGAAACATGGACACTTAACAGTTATTTGGAGACATGCATCAACTCCTTTGGTACCAAGTGTATCCTTAGGATCATGGGTTACTGATGGTATGACCACATCTCAAACCAGCATCTACTTACTGAAACTGACTGAAGACATATTGAGTGAATAGTTTGTGAGTGCCAGCTTTCTCTATATATTATTTTCCTATGTGTATGAGGGAGACAAAAGGAAAAACTGTCTGTAGCAAGTGACCCACCCCCCACCCCCATGTTAAATATGGATAGAGAGCCAAAGACAAGGTACGTTCACATTAAGTTTATTGTCACAAATTAATATTACAGGAAATTTTACAGCAATACAATATGTGACAATGAGGATGTGATGCTCTGCGGCATATGGGTCCTATCATTTGTTCATAAATTACATAAATGTTCGTAAAGAGAGATACAAAAAAAAATATATATATATAACACCCCAGTAAAGAAAAGAAAATATATATAACACCCCAGTAAAGAAAAAAAAAAGTACATTCATGCATTAGAGTGAACATATCTGGACACACGAAGCTTGACGCAGTATAAGTCATAGGATGAGGGAAAGACAGATTTAGAGAGAATTCCAGAGTTTACTTGTTGAGCGGAGGATAGACTCGGAAGATACGTTCAATCTTGGGTTAGAGAGTTTGACAGAATATGAATGGAATGTGTTTAAAGGAGGGTGCCACCCACTCTCTGCAAGGGAGGGGGTGTACACTGAGAAAGATCTGAAGAACACTGATTATTATATTAACGGTAGAAGATGCAACCTTGCAGCGTGTAGAGAGAGATTGTAGAGAATTAGTAAGAGGAGGGGAGTTGATAAGACAAAATGCTTTTGACGCTACCCTTTCGAGAAGTGCGGTATGAGTGAAACCTACCCACACATGCGAACATGGGTGCACTGTACCCTTGTGTCTTCATGCACTTGATTCTGCTGATGCAGTGATTTTGGTGGGTAACAGCCTTTCCTTCATCCTATGACTTAAACTTTTTTAAACTTCGTGTGTTCAGGCATTTTGACCCCAACGTCTCTTGAATTTAGCCTTTTCACTTCTGGCTTTAGTTAGGAAAGACACTCGTTACAGGCAACCTGCCTTTTGTCTCCTTCATGCACATAGGAAAAAACAGAAAAAAAGGCATGAATAGAATTTAGCTCTGGGAAGAACACAAATTGATCAGTCATGTAAACTACTTGGAATGAAAAGAATCACAGCCTGGGGCCTTGCCCAGGGAGACCCCAAGAGTGGAGTCGAAAGGTGAGTGCAGCTATTTATCGTCACAGCGCAAGCCTTGTTAAATTCATTGATTGATTGACCCCCTGTTAGGAAGGTTGGCTAGAAAGGTTAGGATATACTGTAGACCAGAATGACAATAATAGCCATATTGATTAGTGGCTAGTGGCTGGTATGGCCAGGGAAAAGGGACCAGAGTGGTTATGGGCCCGAGTGGCTGTATTCATTTATTATGACATCACAGTATTATTTTACAGCATTTTTATTTAGCTATAAAGTAAAATGTTGATATAATAAGGTCCATCCCCACATGGTGCTTCTCTTGGCATTGAGTCATTTCAACTTTACCTTTGTTCGATAAATGTTGTCCTAATACTGCATTAATCCGTAATTGTACAGTAATTCAATGTCTATTTATTTCCAGAAGAGGTCCCAGCAGCCATGCAGCATGATGTACTACCCAGTGTGAGTGGGTGTTGTACGGGCTGTCCCTCACTACCCACCATTATTATATTACTACTTGTACTGCCATGACGCATCACTTCAAGATGATTTTACTCACCTTAGGAAGGACTTCAAGGTATTTAAGGGTTAAAGGCTAGGTAAACTAACCCTCTAACTCTGACATGTTCTTCCTAAGTTGAATAAAACCATCAGAAAGTAGATAGAATATATACAGTAAACACGTATTAGAGTCATCTGATTGAAAGGATTAATACTTGCAGTACGATGACGCATTTGGACATAGTACACTGACTAACACTAGACATGTTTTTGGCTTAAGGAGAATATGTGGGAGTCATTTGGGTTAATTGAGATAATCTATAGCTCTTTCATGTCTGGAGTTGCTTCCTAAGCTGAATAAAGGTGTCTAGTGATAGCCATGATGAAATTATGATTATGCAATCATATTTTGATGGTGTAGTTTTCTGTCACTGGGCCATTTTGTTAAATATATGTTTCGTTTTAGTAACTGGTGTAAGTTATCCGGCCAAGAACAATTGCAATTCCCAAGACACTAGCTCAAAATACCTTGAAAGCTTTCCCCACCACCACACCCAAGATCTAATTCAAGGGATAAGATCCAGTGGCTTCTGAGCACCCTACTAGAACCAGCTGCAGGGACTCACTCTGTGTACATACACGGCACCACAGCTGATCTGATATTATACACCTACTGATAGAGGGCAGTCTCCTGGTTTGCTACCAAAAGGTTTAGGCCATGTAGTAGTAGGCAAAAGAAGCTAGTCTGGAATGGCACTGATCTGTACCCTTTGGCCTAGAGATCCAGGCCCAAGGTGTTGCATTCAATGCCAGCAGGCCAGAGTTAGGCAACTGAGGCAGCTTTCAACGTATTCGTACACCTTTGCTGATTCCACCTCAGTTATCGGCAGTTGGCCTAGCCTTTGCTAAAAAAAGCACAAACCTGCAGAGCAGCAAGGTTTCTCCTTCTAGGTAATCCAAGATACGATGACCTTGTGGGAAAAGGAGTCGACTCATCCGCAGCTAGATACCGTTATAATTTACAACATTCCTCTTCCGTGATCTGCACCATTGGTATCCTCCCTATTGACTTGCATAGGGCTTTAGTGGTTAGGTAACCGCCCACTACAAATAAAAATTTAAACAATTTACAAATCAGATATTTTCTTGTTTTAGACAATTTATATACAATAAGTAAGATTTTTGTTACCGTACTCAAGTAGAGGCATTTGCAAATTTTTTTTTTACAAATAATGCATTGAAGAGAGTATTATGCACAATGCCCGAAATAATTTTGTAAGACCAATCCCTAAAATAACTGAGTGAAAAATGGCCCTGTGTGGGCTGAAGTGGTTGTTGTTGTTGTTCCTCAAGCTGCCTGGCCGAACAGCCCCAAGGCCCCGAATAAGGCCAAGGCCATAATCGAGCACCCCCAAAGAACCCTCCCTGCCGACCACAATAAAGCCTGGGTGACCGAAGCCACTCCATGGCGGGGAGCTAAGGAGGGTGCGGAAACGCCCGGGAAACCAAAGCCTCACCCAGGGCCCTGTGCCCCTCAGCAATTATGAAGAGAAAGTTGAGGGCTGAAGTGGTAGTCATGGTTGCCTGATAAATGTGGAAGGAGTGTTCAATGTTATGAGTAAAAATACTCGCTGGCTTGTGAGACAGCACTGTTCAAATTAACTTGGCAGAACCCTCACCTCCAAATATGATTATTATGCCCAAAAGATTAAAATAAATGTAACCAGTCAGGAGTGACTTTGAGAAGAAAGGTGGGGTAAGCTGCCAAATTAATTTGATTGTAATATAGTATACCAGCGACCTAATCTTTAGCACATACGTGTAGGTCATCTGAGATCATGTTGCATGTCGTACCCTGGTCCTCCCTTTGTGGCAACAGACGGTGTCCACAAACCAATAAGACGAGCCTCGACATTCGTACAGTTCATCATGCATTAAGTAATTATGTCCCAAGTCATGATCACTGTTCTTAAATGCAACATGAACATACAAAATCATAGTTGATCTTTAATTCAATAGTCCACACTATTGCGAGGAGGGAGGAAGGACCAAAAGTTGCAAATCAGAAGATCATAAGGCAAAGCAGGAAAACAGTCAAGCTCTATGGAGGAAGATCTGTATACAAACACTTTATACTTAAAGGAATCATTCATTGGCACAATGAAGATAAGGGAGGCATCATCAAAGTTAGCAGAAGTTGAGCAAATGTTGAGAGGTGTAGCAGAAGAAGTAGATTGCAGAAAGTACTGAACCCTGTCTTGTCAATTTTAGTATGTGACCGTGTATACACTCCTGACAGTTACCACTGTCCCACGTATGTGTGGAACACTCAGTCTTAAAATTTGATGTATGTACAGTATGTATGTATGTACCACTTTGTTTCAATGGATAGGGAAGATCTCGGTAGGAGCAGGCGTCTGCACCTTGGGTATGTGAGATAAAAGCCAAAGGATATAGAAATCTATGGAATATAATTGCTGCAGGGAACAGTGAGCTGATAGTAACCCTAACGTCGAATACTAATGATTCAGGCTGCTATATTTACTCAACACATTTGTTGCATCCTCCTACTGTAATTCTCCAGAACTACAAAGCCATTCAAGACAGTGCAGTAGCCATAGCATGTGCTACCCTATTAAGGTGGATTTAGACGGGATTATTCTGACTTTTGATCTGCAATTTACTCTAGCAACAGTGTAGGGTATCTTGTATGGGTATCGGCAACTAAACTGTAGGTACAGTATATTATTATAGGTGACACAGTTATTATAAATACAAATTTCAGAAGCTGCCAGGTTAAGAGTTATGGGATAAATATCGCTTTTGTATAAACGCCTTTCGTCAGATCCTAATAAAAAGTTAGACTAAAATTGTTGTGTTCCCAGAGACCGTGAGTAAGGGGCCACCCGAGTTAAAGTGCCTTGACAGTATACTCAATGCAATAAATGAAGAAAGCCAGAAATATTTAGGTCCACTATGATATATAGACAGTATTCAATAGTAGGACAGAAACTGTTTCTATTCTCCTATATTCTTCCTCTTAACCAGGCGAGACATTTTACCCCTACCAACTATTCCCTGGCACTTGATTGTAGAGTAAGAAGTTCTCTTCTTCATAATAGTTTGTTTTGAGAATTATTGATATATTCTATTATTAATATCAAGTCATAGCTCAATAATCCAGATAGGGACAATGTACAGTATTGTCTTGGTTGGGTGAACAGACTAGAGAATAAAAAACATTGAACTTAGAACAGAGGACATTGTCATACCTCGAAGGAATTCTATTTCCATAGAATTGTCAATGTTTCTTGTTGGGGATTAGTAGATGTATGTATATATGTATGTATGTATAATTGTATACGTATATACTCAGGCACATACCCCACAGCTGGGGGTGGCCGATTCGAGACAGAGCCCGAATAGGGGCAGCACAACACAACACAATACAAAAACAAAACAAACAAAACAATCACACACATCTAGGTCACCCAGAAGAGGATCCAAAGACCCAGGTAGATACTTTGTCAATTCCTACATAATTATACGCTTTATATCTACAGTGATTAACGCCAGCTGTTGATATTGTCCCTCCCAAAAATATTTTGAAAGACATACGGTATGAAAAATCATGGATATACATTATACACTATTTCTTGTTGAATATACAAATTTTCGATTTTTTTTTTTTTGTGTTTGCTAAATATACTGTATAGTCTTAGAGTGACTCAGTGTCCATACTATGACCTGTGACGTCACATCTGTGCTATAGCCAATGAAGATACTATGCCCTCAGATGCATAGCATCCTTTTTGGCTATAGCAAAGGCGTGACGTTATAGTATGGGCAGAGTCTAGCAGTGCTTTGCTGTATTATGAATTGGTGGTATGCACTCCAGGATGTGACATTAATTCAACCCGAATTATGTGGGAATATATGTATAAATCCCTGTATGGTATTCTGGAATATGGGTCCTATGACTTTTGTATGAAATGGAATACTTTCTCCAAAGAGGATTTCTTATCGTTAATATATATAGGAAAAGGTTAAATATTCTTTATCACACCGTGGTAGAGTTGAATAAAGCATGGACTCTCGTCCTGACAGTCAGTGGTTCGAGTTCCGGCTGAGAGGAAATGTATATATACTGTATAGGGAAAGGTTAAGATAACTTTATCACACCGTGGTGTAGTGGATTAAAAGCTTGGACACTCGTTCTGAATGTCGGAGGTTTGATCCCGGCTGGGAGTATTTAAACATTTATTTGCTCACGTGTAGGTTATTTGTGAGATATACTTTATATATATATATATATATATATATATATATATATATATATCAGAAGAAACAACACTAAAGAGTGAACTATCTGTTTAAGCTAATCATATAATTCAGGAGTTTGCCAGGTGCCTCTTAATGTCTTTGAAAATTATCCAACGGGTTTGCAGACAGTATGGACATGAGGACATCTAGTGGTCAACACTGTAATAAGTATATGTGTAGTGTCCATTGTATGTACATTTGCAATACTGTATACTAAATTAATATATTCATAAAATAATGCCCCTATGCTAAAAGTATTTGAAGTAAGATAACCTAATAATAAAACTATAAACCATTGTGAATAGTTCTTCACAATAAAATTATCATATCAACTATTATTAGCATTGTTTTTTATTGTGCTAACCTATACACATAGGGTAAATATATACTTTAGTTACTTATATGAAGATTTGTGCATGTGGAGTGGATGGATGATCTAAATTGGGTGAAAAGATGCAAGTCCGTGAACGTGGAACGAGCTGCACCAAAGGGCAGACCTAGACAGACGGTAAATAAAAATATTAGGAAACATATGCTTACATTATTGAAATGTCTGTGGATATACAGTAATACAAGTAATGATCGCTCTTCTGTAAATAAAAAGTGGCTTACTGTTATGCCACGCTTTCAAGAAGCGAGATATATTCTGATCGCCTTTCCCAGCTCTGGGAATAGTGCAGTAATCTTCAACTTAGGGAACTCTCGACTGGGCGAGGACTGACCTTAGCTTTATCTATACCAAACGAATGACATGCAACAACAGAAACAATGAGGGTACAATGGTTTTATTCATTTCAACTCCAGAATACATAGAATTACATAATGCATACACTGGGTGGTATAAATTAGTACATACATGGGCAAAGAATTAATAAATATCACAAGAGAATGGGTCTTAGAACAAACAAATCTTCCTCACAAAGTACGTCGTATGGTACTAAATTAATTACGGAAACACTGATAACAGAGAGAGTGAAAACTCCCTAAAAGAATAATTACAACAGAGTCTGAATGAATTAGGCTCTAAAGCATGAATAAATCAATAAGTACTCTAGTACATAAATACACTATAACATATATAAACTTTATTGATAAAAGTACATAGACTTGAATATGCGGCAGGTACTCATCTATTTACATGTAAGTGTAGGTATAGAGTAAAATGGCAATGTTTTATATATATATATCTTCTCTTCGGGGGGTCACGGGAGCTTGGACCTGAGACAGTATGTATATACAAGGCCGGTGTAGGACAGGTGTAATGGTTCCTCAACAAATGAGGTAGCAAGAAGACAATACTGAAGTGAAGGTGTAAAACACACCTTCGATAATCTTACATCTAGGTCAAAACCTCACAACTAATCCTATACCACAACAGAACGAACGATCACTTACATAAGAAAGAAGGACAAGAGAGCACTGAGGGGGTAGAGGAACACTGGGCACGGGCCGGAACACTGGGCGCGGCCTTCGTCAGGAGGGTAGTGGTCCTGGTGCCTCACACACACTAGCCGGCTGGAGTAGGCCTTCTTGAGACCCGAAGACGACTTGTCGAGCTTCCGGACTGATTCACACACAGTCCGGCTTCTTCACAAGTCAGTGAAGAATTGCTCCTTGGTGCTCGCTCCTGTATTGGCAAAAAATTTCCGTCTGTGTACTCATACCTCATGCTTCCCAGTACCCTGGAAAGAAGCAAACATCCATCCAGTTCCTAAAAAAGGTGCCTCTTCAGATCCATCAAACTACGGACCAATAGCTATAACTTCCACTCTTGGTAAAGTCTTTGAAATTATATTAAATAATCACATAATTAAGCATCTTGAGAATAATAAATTAATCAGTGATAGGCAATATGGTTTTAGACGATGTCGATCAACTGCAGACATGCTTTGCCTTCTTATGCATCAAATCAACCAAGCTACAGACCAACATGGTGAAACACATACAATAGCACTGGATATATCAAAGGCATTTGATAGAGTCTGGCATCAATCCTTATTGTCGAAGATGTCACACTACGGCCTTGCATCATTAGTTCCACTAATTTCTTCTTATCTTCATAACAGAAAAATACGTGTAATGGTAGATGGCCTTTATTCTCAATTTCACTCAATAAATGCTGGTGTTCCCCAGGGATCAGTTTTGGCCCCAATTCTGTTCCTCATTCATATCAATGATCTCATATCTACCACTCATAATCCAATACATTCCTACGCAGATGACTCAACACTCCACAGTTCCTTCACATTTACCAATTCTGTCACCCAGCCCGATCTTATAAATTCAAAAATAAACACTGCAATTTCTCTGAACCAGGACCTTTCTAGAATTGATGGATGGGGACAAAAGAATCTAGTTTCCTTTAATGCACAGAAAACCAAGTACATTCAATTTTCTAACCGACAGAATCCCACTGACTCCCATATATTTTTTAATGATGTAAATATTCCCACTTCCCCTAGTATTGACATTCTCGGTGTAACATTAACTACTAACTTGAGCTGGACACATTATGTTAGAAGCATTGCTAAGAATGCCTCTAAAAAACTGGGACTCCTGTACAGAGTTCGAGAATTCTTCACTGACGAGCAGTTGGCCGTGATATATAAAAGTCATGTGCGTTCTCAGATGGATTACTGTTCACCTCTGTGGGGTGGAAGTGGAGTGGTTGCATTGAGGCAGTTGGACAAAATTCAAAATAAAGCTATTAGATTAATCAATAACCCTGCAATCACACAGGACCTTCCTACATTATCCATACGAAGAAACGTTGCATCCCTTGCATTATTCTACAGATATTTTCACAGCAATTGTTCCGAGGAACTTGCTTCAATTGTGCCGCCTCTCCACATCTTTCCCCGTAGAACTAGGGCAGCTGAGAGCGCCCATGAATTTACACTTTCTCCTCCACAATGCAGAACTTCTGCTTATCAGAATTCATTTATCCCCAGAGCTACTACTCTTTGGAATTCACTTCCCTCGAATTGCTTTCCACAAACTTACAATCTACAAATGTTTAAATCCAGTTGTTACAAACATTTTATGAATGGAGGATGCCTTTAGGCACATGGACCTTTTTGTTTTATCTGTGTTTTTCCTTCCTCCGTTCATTGTCTCTTAAAAAAAAACAGTAAAAAAGTATCTGGACTGAAGACCTCCAGCAAGGCGCCGACGCTGAGCTTGGTCCTGCTTGTAACCCGATGACGATTTGTCTAACTTCCAGACTGATTCACACACAGTCCGGCTTCTTCACAAATCAAGGTCTGGACCAAAGAGCTCCAACAGACGCCGGGTGTGGTGGCTGGTCTCCCTTCTCGGCTGCTCTCGTCTCGTCTCATCCTCTCGTTCGCTCACGCTGTGGAAGAAGGTGGCTTACCCGCAACTACCAGATCAACATTAGCAGTATCACTTGGCATTTTGGAGAAGTTCACCTGGGGTGTGGCTGGTAAGCCGACACTCAATAATCTCTCCTTGTGAAACGTGTTTAAGGCTGACAAGGAGGAGACTCGAGAATGACTGCTTTGAGCGCCGGGGGTGGTCTCTTGCACAGACTGAATGTTACTAAATGTCTCAAACTCTCAATTCCAACCAAGAGCAATCGAATTCCACTAGCAACAATTCCAGGTGATCCATGTAGGAATCCCTGTAGGAATCGGTTTTTACACCATACCCGAAAGAGGATTTATGGAGCTCCGATCTTACTCTCAACCATCTGAACAATTTTACCAGCACACCTAAACTTTGTTAGATGCGGGAAAAGCCTCCCGAAAATATCAAGCCCTGGTGGGGGCACGAACTCTCGACCCTTGGGTTGTGAGGCAGACACCTTACCAGTTAGACCAATAGAGATATCCCACTTGGCCTGATCGGCTCAGGGTATTTCCACATCCGATCTGTTTTAGGTTAGCCTATTTTCACTGACTTTACACTACTTCACCTTCCGGGAAGCGAAAGCTCCGAACAGAGAGGAACGAACAGAGAGGAACAAGCTTGAGCCGAATCGACCGGGAGTCCGTCAGAGAGATGAACGGGAATGGTGAGTCAACTTCACTGAGCGGTACACAACACGCACCTACTAACTGCCCAGTTGGCAACTCGCTTGAGCGGCTGGCAACTCCACAACCCAACCCAAGCGAGGTCTCACTACACTCCCTGCTCTCTCCTATCCCCTTCCTTGTCCTGTAGGAATCCCTGTAGGAATCGGTTTTTACACCATACCCGAAAGAGGATTTATGGAGCTCCGATCTTACTCTCAACCATCTGAACAATTTTACCAGCACACCTAAACTTTGTTAGATGCGGGAAAAGCCTCCCGAAAATATCAAGCCCTGGTGGGGGCACAAACTCTCGATCCTTGGGTTGTGAGGCAGACACCTTACCAGTTAGACCAATAGAGATATCCCACTTGGCCTGGTCGGCTCAGGGTATTGCCGCATCCGATCTGTTTTAGGCTAGCCTATTTTCACTGATTTTACATCCAGGCACTGACTCGACAGCAACCGTGCATTCCCGGCAAGCATTGTAACTGACGCGGGTTGGCACCGAGTTAAGATCAAAACAGCAAGCTTTGTAACCAACGTGAATTGATCCCCGGTTGGTAACTGAGTCTTGGTTCAGCACTTGCCCACCCTGATGAGCGTTGTAACTGACACAGGGTAACACTGCACGAGTAGGACAGCAAACGTAATTTGTGTGACCTTTTCCACAGCATGGACTTTAACCATCCTTTCTCACCTTAGGATTTATGTCCTTTCTATTCCTAGGACCGTCGGTGAAGCAACCAAATATTGCTTTTAAGCCAGCAGTCTGAATGATTGTTGATGATTGATTTGGCTGAAGTAGTGTCTCTTCTGGCTGGGATGTCACAGTTGGGGCATCTCCGGGCAAGAGGGGAACTCTGGGGGGCTGGGGTGTAATCTCCTCTTACCTATTGAATGCTTACCTATTGAATGAAAGTGGGGGGAATTAAGAAGCAGGCTTCTGGTGTGAACCCCACCTCCAAAGACTGGTCAGCCAATATTAACTAGGTTATGTTATTATGTTTGTCGTATCTGGCTTTAAAAGTGGCAATCGTTGGCGCTGTAACCACACTCTCTGGGAATGCGTTCCACTCGTCGATGACTCTGATAGAGAACCAATTCCCCTTCAGTGTCGTTCTCCAGTGGTCTGGTTTGGAGAGTTTCAGCGAGTGGCCCCGTAGGTGGTTGTTATTTTTCTGGAAAAACCTGGTGTATGGTATGTCCTCAAAGCCGTGTAAAAGTTTGTATGTTTCTATCATGTCCCCTCGTTTTCTGCGGTCACTTAGTGTCTGGAGGCCAAGATGCTTACACCTTTCTTCGTAGGGTAATTCTTCTAGGTTTGGGACCATCTTGGTTGCTCTTCGCTGCACCCTCTCAATAGTCTGTATGTCCTTGATTAGGTAGGGTGACCCACATTGGACACCAAAATCGAGGATCGGGCGCACCAGTGACACATAGAGTGGTACATGGATTTCTTTGTCCAATATGGAGATGTTCCTCTTAATTATGCCCAAACGATTATTTGCTTGTGCAGCAATTTTAGCGACATGTGCTGAGGATTTTAGGTCTGAGGATATAATAATGCCCAAGTCTTTTTCATTTGAAGATTTCTGGAGTGTTGTCCCGCGTAGCTGGTAGTCCTCTTTCGGGTTATTATGCCCAATGTGCAGTCTCGCATTTGTCTGGGATGTCGCAGATGAAGCGTCTCCGGGCAGCAAGGGCACGGCTGGCTTTGGTCGATTTGGTGTTGGCTCTGGTTGGGTTTTCATGAATGTGGCAGTTGTTGCACCTGGTGGTTTTGGTTGCTGGATCAGTTGTGCATGCTTTGAAGTATGGGTTAGGGTCTGGTCATCAGGGAACTAGGTTTTGGAAAGAGTTGTGGTGGTGAGTGCATCCATGTGTTTGGGTGTCTTGCTCTCTCGCTGGTTTTGGGTAGAAATCAAGGGCTGTCGGGGCATTGGAGGTTTCTTGTGGGTGCACACCTCTAAGATGGTATTGTGGGTGAAGTTGGAGGGTGTTCGGGCATGTACAGGGGTTATGGGGGGTTGATCATGTAAAGTCAGCGAAAATAGGTTAGCCTAAACAGACCCAGATGCGGAAATAACTTGAGCCGACCATGCAAAGTGATATATCTTTCTTGGTGTCACTGGTAGAGTGTTTGCCTCATAGCCCAAGGGTCCCGGGTTCAATCCTAGGCCCTGGCATATTTTCGTGAGGCTATTTCAGCATCTAACGAAGTTTAGGTGTGTTGGTAAAATTGTTAAGATGGTTGAGAGTAAGATCGGAGCTTCATAAATCCTCTTTCGGGTATGGTGTAAAAACCTATTCCTACATCCCTGTAGGAATAGGACAGTAGGACTGCTCATGAGGGACGGTAACGACTCAGTGCTTGTGAAAAATCTTTACTGCGCCGAGCGTGGGCGCGATCCTGGGCCTTCTGGGTGGAAGTCCAAGACACTAGTCACCACACCAGCGAGCCGCTGTGATGGTCTTTTGGCAATTCTTTCTCCTGTCGCATCTCAGTTTTGTTTGAAGGTTGTATAACAGACCTCCCTTCTCACTCGATAGGCCTCTATAGTTGAAGATACAAACCACACTTGTCTATCATTGTAAGGTGAAATATTTTGTACATGGACTCCCCGTGAGATTATCTATGATAATATCTTACCCTAGAGCCCCACACACCCACTAAAGTGATACACGTAAACTCAATCCCAGTGACACGTACCATATATCTTTTCCGCGTCCCCGTGACAAAGTGATATATGATATATTAATTGTGTTATATATTCAACTCATGCTAACTCCGTTCTAGAAGTGCTTTTGTGACCTATTGTGTCTGTGCCAAGAATCCTTAGTGCGCTTTTTAGGATTCATACATATCCATGATAAACTCTAGTATTTGAGAGACCCTCAGTGCATTACAATTTCATAAAGTTTATAGCATCATAATAATATTATATGAAGCACAAAACCCTATCAGGTGAAGGTATTGAGGGAAAATTAAGCCTTTACAACGGCACATAAGCCTTGACACTGATCAGGCGCGACTTAAACATTGATAATATTTTGCCACACAACCCTAATTGTGACTTATTAAAATAATTCTATTCTGATTTGAGTACTTTTAAGACATGAGATTTGCCGTACATGGATTTAATAAACGTAAATAAGCTTTACCAACACAAATTTGCTGAAATTGTTATGCCCGGTCCAAATTGGAACGCGAGATATTCTGAGTGCAATGATTAACTCTCTAACTGGAGAAGTATACCTTTAACTTTAATAAAGAGACAACACGGCAGGAGAATAATTACACAGGCGACAAGTTAACATGGGTTTTATTCACTTTACACCTGGTTCATGGAGGAGCAATATATTTAATTCTGGAACACTGAGATCATCAAAATGGCAACAATGGTAAATAGAGCATACAAATAATAATATGATTAGCAATTATAAGGCAAGAGTCGAACAATGGGTCCGGACTCAATTTAACAATAACTCCTCGGATACAATTATAGAGTATCCAAAATAGTGGAGGCTTACCTCCCACTCAACTAGATCTCAAGCAAGATCTCAGCAAGGTAACAAGAGTGCAGTAATGGCAGATGTCGTCTGGATCATACTATGATGTCCCCGGCAATAGTGACGTTAACTGACTCTAAAGCAACAATGACCAAGTGGTCATCAACAATAAGGCGGGCTCTGAAAGGCTCACAAATGAATTGTATGCTACAGGTGTGCTAGATCTCACCTGGCAAGATTATATATTCTAAAACTACTTGTGTGGGCAACTAGCAAGATGCGGAAGGCTGATACAACAATCGTCGGGAGCTGAGATAGAGTGAGATCTATTCGAGTTATGAACCTGACAGAATGTTAAGTGAATGAGGCTAGAAGTTATACAAGAGAACAAGGTTACGTGTAAATAGGTGTGTATGTCATATGCTGTGGGTCTTATATAGGCGCGTCCCCTCTGACGGGCTATGGGAGACCAATAACCCGGGAATGTGCGGATATAAGGATCCCTTGATAGTTATGTCTAATGTGTCCCGGCAAGTGGGCAGATTAACGTCAATTTACGTAGAGAGAGGAAAGCCCTCTCGCAAGACGTTATTTAGTGAGAACCCCTGAAGATAACTTCAACCACTACCCTGAGACAACTCTATACCCATAAACCATAAGAAGGCACTTAAAGGAGAGCTGGAGTGAAAAGGTGCCGTAGATCGAGGGAGAATCCAGTGGTCCAGGAGGGCGGCTGGGGCGTGGCACTTCCGGATGTTGGTCCGGGATTAGGCTGCACTCCTACGTCCTTACAGCTCCTTGCTCCTCTGCGCCTACCACGGGAGGCACCCGGGTTCCTCTTGCACTCCGCGTGAGCAGGGACTTACTAAGAGTATGCCGGAGTTCTGCTACAGGGTTTGGTGGGGGGTTACGGCGACTAGCATAATGGTCTGTATAGAGTTTCAAGCAGTCTATCCAGTGACACTATGGTTAGTCTAAGGTTTGGGACAATTAAATTACTCCCTTGCAACTCCTCTGGAACCACAAGACTAATACAGTAAATAGAGGCCAGTGAAGGTGGGGCCCAAAGTGGGTTGCACAATCTAGTCCTCTTCCTGAAGGGGGGAACCCGACCTGGTCGTCTCCGATCACTGCACACAGCTTCAAGTGTGAACACCAGCTATTCTGGCTGCTTTTGTCTCTGGAACCACAAGACTAATACAGTAAATAGAGGCCAGTGAAGGTGGGGCCCAAAGTGGGTTGCACAATCTAGTCCTCTTCCTGAAGGGGGGAACCCGACCTGGTCGTCTCTAAGTACTGCACTATCCTTGTAATCCCTTGAAAGGAACAAGACAGGAATCCTTATTCACTTGGTCTGGGCACAGCATCGAAGGCCAGGAAGGTGGGGCCCAAAGTGGGTTGCACAAGCTAGTCCTCTTCCTGAAGGGGGGAACCCGACCTGGTCGTCTCCGATCACTGCACATAGCTTCAAGTGTGAACACCAGCTATTCTGGCTGCTTTTACCCAGATAAAGAGATACCAAAGGCAAGCTTAGTTACTGATGTCCAGACTGGCTGAGTACTTGTGAATATTCTTGCCCAGACTTAAGGCGCCCGGCTTGAGAGGATCAAAGGCGCTGGGGTGGTGTCTGCGCGTGGTGGTTAGGTCCTTGTAGTCCTGAGAGTGGTGCGCCTGGACTTTTGGCTGGCCCTTGTAGATGTAGCTGGAGGAAGATTCCTCAGGGCAGATCTGTACACATTATGGGGTGATGGCTTCCTGGTGGGAGAGGAAGCGGATGAGTTTCTTACAATGGATGATGACTTATTCTGGGGGTTAAGACTTATTGTTGGCTGGAAGGATAGGCAAGTTTTGGTTTATGAGTGACTTTAACCCGGGACAATGGTTTAGATTGAATGGATGCAAGAGCTTTAGGTTCCTTGATAGGGGATATGAAAGGCAATCTGGGGAAGAGAGGTTTTGGTTCCGAAAGAGCTTTAGGTTCTTTGATAGGGGATATGAAAGGTAATTTAGGAAACAACCTGGTACCACCTGTGGTTGTGTAGCTAGGTTGAGGAGTTACTGGGCTGGCTGATGGGGGTTTGTAATGGTTACCCCTGCGATGGTCATTTTCTTTGGCTCTGGTGGTTAAAGAAAATGACTTGCCGTGGGTGACTGGTGTGGTCCACTCGGGACGGACGTGTCCCACTCGTTCCACCGTTATATTGGCGATACGGGCAGGGGCAGGGTTGTCGTGGATCTGGATGGCAGGGGGAAGGCTGTCCGAAGGCTTAGTTGGCTCTTTCGCATGGCTGTGACAAGCTGGAGATGCGGTAACACCGTTCCTAGACCGTATCTCAGAAATAATGGCAAAATCAAGTCTAGGTCAGTCTACAGATATAAGGTCGGCCCGCCAGACGACCCTTTGACGTCATCAGTCCTGCGCGCGAGAGAGAGAGAGGCAACAAACTAAGCGAGAGAGAAAGACAGAAAGAGAAGGAAGAGAAGGAAAGAGCGGGAGCAGGACTGATGACGTCAAAGGGACGGCTGGCGCCTGGCGGACCGACCTTATATCTGTAGACTGTGATCTAGGTGGCGATATTGCTAAATGCCGTAAAGTTCAATCAAAATGTCGCCCACGAAATTCGACCAATCAGAACACAGGTTGAAAAACTGGCTGTCCTATCTCTCTGTTATACTATAGGGTCTCTAGATTGAACACATGGCGAAGATATGCGCTCTACTGAATACAGTGAATTATCATGTAATGTTTATAGATGAAGACAAATATTATTGTTATTAAGTTTATTATAATATATGGCATATTTTCTTGCATCATTTAGATAAATTTTGTTTAAATATATGCGTAAGCTCGAATCCATGCTCGAGGCCATGCGCACCGAGGTCTTCAATTGTCTTTCACTATGGCCGCGACCACAACCAGCGAACGACCTTTCCTTCTGCTCTCGGTTCCACGGTGTAAGCATACTTCGCGTCTCTTATTTATCCCCGTATATTTCATTCATCAGTTATTGTATACATTTATATAATCTACTATGGGAATATTGAAGCATGTGTGATCGTATATGCCTGGTAATAAAGTTATTTTACCATAAGGTTATAGAATAGTGAGCGATGTTATAATAGTAAACTTTGAAACCATGTATCTTGTTTACAGTGACGTCCTGAGCGGCGTGACACAAGCAAGATGTTGATGCCCAAAGGAAACAGAGTGGCCATCTATGAGCACCTCTTCAAGGGTAAGTGCAATACAAAGCTTAGGCTATAGGCTATGTGTTTGAAGTACCAGCTTAACCTAACTGAAAGATAGTCCAGGCAGGTAGGTTTTCTTATGAGACTACACGGTAAGCATTCATAGGTAAGCACTGCATGCATGTACAGTAGTTTAGACCAAGGGTTTTCAGTTGATACTGTACTGTTTATAGACTGAATCATCTGAATTCACCAACCCGTAGTCTGAACACCGTGTACATAAGAACATAAGAAAATGGGAGTCTGCAGAAAGCCGATTGGCCTAAGCAAGGCAGATCCCTGTCCCACACAACCCCAATTCATTACAAAGCCCAATTATAGGCTTCACACTCTAATACCCTGAGGATCATCTTACCAAAACGGTTAGAGATTAACGCAGGATTATGGAGGTCTGCAGAGCGCTGATTGGCCCAACCCGGCTGATCCCCCTTCACACCTAACCCTTCTCATCCATATGCTTATCCAATTTTATCTTAAAGCTCCCTACAGTTTTAGATCCCACTATAGCACTTGGTAGTCCATTCCACCCGTCTACAACTCTGTTACCAAACCAATACTTGCCTATATCTTTTCTGAAACGAAATTTATCAAATTTGAAACCATTGGTACGAGTTCTTTCGCTATCACTGAGCTTTAGTACATTTGCCATGTCCCCTTTGTTAATCCCACTAACCCACTTGAACACCTCTATCATATCCCCTATAAGATCTATTAGCTTATTAGTCATCCATTTTGGTTGGTTCTGCGTCGATCTAAATCTTCTTTTAGGGATATATTTATTTTGAGCATTGTGGAGTGAAGCAATAAACTGGTTATATGTAGGTGGCAAGTTTAACTCTGGCATATCCTGACTTAATCGCTTAACAATAGGGTCCACCCTTAAGTCTCTTCTTAGCCCACCATAATCGGCTTTTCTGAAATCTGGGATAAGTGTCGTATTCTCTTTAGCATTCCCTGTCCATTGTATATTAAAATAAATAGATTTATGATCGCTATTTCCTAGGTGGTCACCAATCTCTACATTATTTATCATATGTTCATTGTTACTGAAAACTAAATCAAGAATATTAATACCTCTAGTCGGCGTATAGGTCCCAATGCACCACATAGGCCTAGGCTAGGCCTATCTCGTCAGGTCCCAATGCACTACTCCCCAGTAATAATATTTGTGGTAGGCTAATTGATAATCTTCAAGGACACTACATCCGCCTTATTAGAAACAATGGTAAATTTCTATAATTGCACCTAGCAAAGAGGCCTTAGGCTAAGAGCTAAAAAATATATTATTGTATTTAACAGGAAGGTATGATGAGGTAAGTGATGTGGTATAGGTGGCAATATGCGGAAATGGATTACAAGGGCATTCCGCCCCCTCTGACAATAGTCTATCAATCTAGTGTGACACAGATTTTACATTGTTTCAGAGAGACATTAGCCTAATAACCTAACCTAGTATTATGGGAGGGGGCTCCTGCCCCCACACCCCCGCTGGTTGGGTAAAACAGTAGAAATCCAGTTGGGGTGGAGTGAGTAACCGTAGATTTTCGTAAGGGGGTCAGAGGGGGCGGAATGCTCTTAGGCTATAATCCATTTCCGCATATTGCCACCTATACCACATCACTTACCTCATCATACCTTCCTGTTAAATACAATAATAATTTGTTTAGCTCGTATAGGTGCAATTATAGACCTAGGCCTATACCGAAACAATTTATTAGGGAAAATAGGGCGGAAAAACTAAGATAATAGATAAATCTACAGTTATACTACCCCTATTTTGTCGCTATTCTGTTGGTACTAATGGGTTAATATTATTAGTAGTAGACTTAGTATGGTTTGATGATGCGCGGAAATGTATATTTGACTTGAAGTAGATACATTGAAGTATTACAAACCTTCGCGAACCCATAAACAGGAACGTGAGCTGGGTTTAGACCGTCGCACACCCATAAACAGGGAACATGAGCTGGGTTTAGACCGGTCGCGAGACAGGTTAGTTTTCGGTTAAGTTAGGTTAGGTTATGCTAATGTTAAAAATACTAAAATGTGACGGTCCTCGGTATTAAACAACACTGTAGGCCTATATCAAATAAAAAATAAAAAACAACAACAAATTACCTGAAAAACTCTTATCTGGTTGGTGATACATTTTTATCAAAATACTTTTTTTCCAGTTTCCGCATCTGCTGAACCATCCAAAAACACGCTAAAAGGCGTGTTTTGAAGGGGAGAGGTGGTAGGGTGTAGTGGGGGAGGGGTAGTATAACTGTAGATTTACCAGATAATATTCAAAGACACTAGTGCGACGTTATGAGAAACAATTTATTAGGGAAAATAGGCACCAATAGATTCTCCATATAGTCCGTATGGAGGATTTTCGTTATCAACAAATTGAAAAATACCTACTTCACAGACAAATACACCAAAAATCTTAGTCAAAGCGGGGGTGTGGGGGCAGCAGCCCCCACCTATAATACTAGGATAGGTTAGGTTAGGTTAATGTCCTTTCAAAGGGGTATAGGCTAGTAAACACTAGGATAGCCTATACCCGGTCAGAGGTAAGAAGAAGAAGAGTCCTGCAGTAGTCTCCTTGAATGCTGCCTAGGCTAAGATGGTCACTAATTTTCCCTTGATTTTTTTTATTTTTCCCTGTTAGTTTTCATCAATAGGCCTAGCCTATATAGCCTAGTGTTTGGAAATAATTATAACCCTCAGCGATACCGTTTTCCCCATTATACAACGATCTTAAGACACGGTGCCCGATAGTGGGCAGGGAAAATGAGGGGTTAAATGCATAAAACGGCGATAAAAACTTATTTTAGCAAAACTTGGTTCGGGTTTTAAGGTATTTCAAAGGCCTAAAACTCAATTTTTCAAAAAACCCGAGCCAAGTTTTGGCCAAAGCTGGCTCGGATTTTGAAAGTTTGTAGACAAAAAAAATTACAGTAACTTCTTTTAGAAATTTGGCTCAGGTTTCCCGAAATTGCAAAGCCATAAAACCCGAGCCAAGTTTTGGCAAAACTTGGCTCTGATTTTGCGAGTTTTAAGAGTAAACAAATTACAGTAACCTAATTTAGAATTTTGGCTCATGTTTTCCTAAATTGCAAACCCCAAAAAGCATAATTTTGGAAAACCCGAGGCAATTTTTGGCAAAACTTGGATCGTATTTTGAGAATCGAAAAAGACTAACGAAATGTTGGTAATCGGCTCGTAAAGCTCGCAAATATAATTGAAAATTCCGATATTTAAAAAAGGTGATAAGTCCATAGCATCAAATTACCGTCCTATTAGTCTCACATCAATTATAGGGAAATTGCTAGGGTCAATTTAAAGATGATGTAATTAAATTGCTAAAAAATCGTTTCGATTGTTTTTATGTAGTTTAGAGTTGTGTAAGGGTGTTTTGATGTGTGAAAATAGGCGTAAATGCATATTTACCCATTAAACAACAATCTAAAAACACGTCCTTTCACTCGCGAAAAATAACTATTTGGCCATAACCGTTTGCCGTTGGATACAAAATATGTAGAGGGGGGGTGGGGGGGGGGCAAGCCACCCCCCCCATATTTATTGAAATCGTCATATATTTAAACAGTAGGGGGCAAAAACAAAATTTTCCCCAACTCTTCTTCGCGGCGGATGTAAACAAAGCCACCCGCCTCTTGCGACGTAGGCGATATAGGGGATATTTTGTTTTTTTCAGGATGAGTAATAAATGTTTACACGCATTTAGACACATATAGGAATGAAATACATGGTATAAGAAACTTGTAGGCCACGATAAAATCGATGTATGAATTTGATTACATCATTTTTATATTGTCCATTGCTAGAATCAATTATTGCCAGGAAAATTAGAAATCACTTAGATATGTTCAAGTTAATAAATCCCTCTCAACATGGTTTCACTCCAGGACGATCCTGCCTAACAAATTTACTCAGTTTTTTCTCCGAGGTTTATGAAGCGGTAGATAACGACAAGTCATATGATATAGTTTACTTAGACTTCAGTAAGGCCTTTGATAAAGTTCCACATGAAAGGCTGTTAAGGAAGATAGAAGGACATGGTATTGGGGGGATGCTACTCAAGTGGATTAAGTCATGGCTGATTGGTAGGAAACCGAGAGTTAGTATAAATGGTGTAAAATCGGACTGGGGATTAGTTAAAAGTGGGGTCCCCCGAGGGTCAGTTTTGGGGCCCCTTCTGTTCATTATCTACATAAATGATCTTGACTCGGGCATAAAGAGTAGGATCAGTAAATTTGCTGATTATACTAAAATAGGTAGGATAATAGTCAGCTAGCGACAGGGAATGTCTTCAAAATGATCTCGATCACTTGCACTAGTGGTCCATAAATTGGCAGATGAGTTTCAATATAGACAAATGTAAGGTATTAAGGATTGGAAATTGTAATTTAGATGCTAAATACAAACTAGACAATGTAGAATTGGATAACTCAGAGTGTGAGAAGGATTTTGGGGTGCTCATTAGTAATGATCTGAAACCCAGAAAACAGTGTATAAGTGTTAGGAATAGGGCAAATAGAATTCTAGGATTCATATCTAGGAGTGTTAGCAACAGGACTGCTGAAGTTTTCTTAAAACTATACTTAGCTCTAGTAAGACCCCATTTAGACTATGCTGTTCAATTTTGGTGCCCTTATTATAGAATGGATATCGACCCTTTAGAGGCAGTCCAAAGAAGAATTACCAAAAAGATACATAATATTAGAAATTTATCGTATGAGGAGAGGTTGAAAGTCTTAGGCCTGCACTCACTAGAGAGACGAAGATGTAGGGGAGACATGATAGAGGTATTTAAATGGATAAAAGGTTTAAATAAGGGCGATGTAGATGAGGTATTAAAGCTAAAGAACGGCGACATAACCCGCTAAAATGGTTTCAAATTAGATAAGTTTAGATTTAGGAAAGCACTGGTTTGGAAATAGAGTTGTTAACATGTGGAATGCACTGCCCAGAACAGTAATTAGCTCAGAAACAGTTGAAAGCTTTAAGCATTAATTGGATTCCCATATGGGCTGGGTGTGAATGGGAGCTGCTTCATGTGGGCCGCATGGCCATATGCAGTTTCCCGCGATCATATGTAATTGGGGTTGGGTGTGTCAGGGATCTGCCTTGTGTGGGCCGATCGGCTTTTTGCAGACTCCCATTTTCTTATGTTCTTATGTTCATGATTTCCCTAATTGCAAAGCCATATACAGTGAACCCTCAAATTACGCGAAATAAAACTACGCTCTAACCACAATTGAGGAAACAAATACGTAAGTACGCTCATATTAAATGTACGCGGCGCTGAGCAAAAAAAATAACCCTCCAACGTCGTCACTGTTGACTGTGCAGAGAGACACATCTCCCGTACCAAATTATTATGTATCTATAAAGCACAACAGGATATTATGAATCTATTAAAAGACTGTTCTTCGTTTTACATTGCATGTATCATTTATTGAGCTAACAAAATCGGAAATGGAAAATCTGTTTCTGTTCGGTAGTAGGAGGCGAGATTGTTTACACTTCTTTCGAAAGTCGCTTCAAAGCCCACTGCTCTCCCCTGGCTAAATGATGTGAAGCCAATTCTTTAATACCTGTATGTATATAAGCTATTGAACTATCTCACTTGACACTATGTAGGCTATATGAAACTATAGGCTATACAGGGTGAATTACTTTTTGACTCAAAACTTTACCAGTAAGCCTAGGCGGCTAGGCCTATTATTTCGGTCGATCCGTTTCGGGCGCAGTGCTATCGATCGATGGCGCAGATCCGGCATTGCTCAACCATTACCAGTGTGAGTTAATTTACGTTTGTGTCTTATTTGTATACATTAAATTTATTTTGTTTGGTAGATTAGGTTATGAAAACATATTTGTACAGTAATATGTTATATATTTGTGGATTTTAGGTGATGAAAGGTAGAAATAGTACAACTTTTGGTCGGACCCAGACCAATACCTATTTTCCCCATTTATATTTAACTCCCATTGTACGCGCCGACAGCACAGTACGCATCCCACGCGTAGTTTGAGGGTTCACTGTAACCAGATTTATCGAAAATGTAGCACTTATTTAAATCATAGGCTAAATATCATAAGAACATAATAAAATGGGAGTCTGCAAAAAGCCGATCGGCCCATACAAGGCAGATTCCTGTCACACCCAACCCCAATTACAAGGCCCGGTAAATCTACAGTTATACTACCCCCCACCACCTCCCCCCTTCAAAACACGCCTTTTAGCGTGTTTTTGGATGGTTCAGCAGACACGGAAACTGGAAACAAACTTATTTTGATAAAAAATTATCACCAACCAGATAAGAGTTTTTCAGGTAATTTGTTGTTATTTTTTATTTGATATAGGCTAGTGTTGTTTAATACCGAGGACCGTCTCATTTTAGTATTTTTAACATTAGCCTAACCTAACCGAAAACTAACCTGTCTCGCGACCGGTCTAAACCCAGCTCACGTTCCCTGTTTATGGGTGCGCGACGGTCTAAACCCAGCTCACGTTCCCTGTTTATGGGTTCGCGTAGGTTTGTAATACTGTACTTCAATGTATCTATTACAAGTCAAATATACATTTCCGCGCATCATCAAACCATACTAAGTCTACTACTAATAATATTAACCCATTAGTACCAACAGAATAGCGACAAAATAGGGGTAGTATAACTGTAGATTTATCCAAGGCCCAATTATAGACCCATCTCACTAATACCTTGAGTACTGACCCCACCAATACGGTCGGAGATTAACACAAGATTACGGGGGTCTGCTGAGCGCCGATTGGCCCACAAAGACAAATTGGGCTTGTCTCCTTTCATGTGTTAGCCTCAGTTCACCTAGCTGTAAATAGGTACCTGGAATAAGTGGACGACATTGTGACGTCCCATCTGGGGTTGGCAAAAATGGTACAAGGCGAGATGGGTATCATATGGTTCACCTAAGCCTTCGGGCGTGACGGTACCGTCTATAGTGAGAATGGTACCATACAGATGCACCCTAAGCCTTAGTTTCCAATGTCGCCAATTGGCTAAAATACAGACCACACACATCCACAGCCATTCCAACAGTACATAAAACACTTAACATGCATTTCACGCAATACATTCCCAGTTAAGGAGGCGCGATAATAATGAGCTTCGCTCGCATTGCGTGGATTCCCCTTGACGAACAAGTAACTGAGTAACATGGTAGATCCCCCTCACACCCAACCCATCTCGTCCATATGCCTATCTAATTTTATCTTAAAGCTCCCTATCGTTCTTGATCCCACTATATCACTTGGTAGCCTATTCCACCCATCTACAACTCTGTTACCAAACCAATATTTGCCTATATCTTTTCTGAATCTAAATTTATCTAATTTGAAACCATTTGTACAAGTTATTTCGCTATCACTGAGCTTTAGTAAATTTTTCATGTCTCCTTTATTAACCCGTTGAGCCCCGGCTAGTTATAATATTTTGTTCACCCCAGTCCCAAGCCATTTTCACTTATTTTGTTTGTTTGCTAAAATGGAAGACAAGGATCAGAAATGAAAAAAAAACAAAAAAAAATCACCTCTGACATTTTTTTTGGGGGGGGGGGGGGCTTCAAAAAAATGTGTTGAGCCAAAATGGAAGAGAATGGTGAGAAATGAACACACAAATAAAAAAAAACTCATTTCGGTCATTTGGGGGGGGGGGGTTCAATAGTTCGTCTCCCCCGCATGACCACCCGCCCGGGAGCACTAGGGTAAAAACTGAGTAGGGCATTATACGGCATACATCCTAAGGAGTATCTCACATAAATCTCAAGCCTCTAGCTCCCATACGACCGGAGTAATGAAGGTTCAAAGTGGCGGTAAACTAGGGGTGTAAACTATCCCCACTAAGCCCACCACCACCAGCCGCGCGGCTGTCTCGGCCCGCTCACACCTACTGG
Organism: Paralithodes platypus; assembly: GCA_032716605.1. Taxonomy (NCBI): domain Eukaryota; kingdom Metazoa; phylum Arthropoda; class Malacostraca; order Decapoda; family Lithodidae; genus Paralithodes; species Paralithodes platypus. The sequence goes on along the minus strand of CM064518.1, from coordinate 35,565,501 downwards.
CCCGGCTCCCCCACACACTACGGTACTTCCCCCTCCTATTCTCCCGCCATTTCCTACCTTACGAGCCACGTAAGTGTTTTTTATATGTCGGACGCACGTGATGCGTCGCTGGGAGTTGGTGATCAAAGACTGCCGACGCAACACGTGCGACGCTGGGTCTCAACGGGTTAATTCCACTAACCCACTTTTTTTTTTTTTTTTTTTTTTTCTATATTCCAACTACTCCCTCTCGGGCATAGGCTGAGAGCCTGTACATTCCACCGCTCAACACGGTGAAGCCCGTGAGGTCTTGTTCCAGTCTGGGGAGTGAGACATGTGAAGCATCCATCATGGCTCGAAGGAGCTCCATCTCTGAAGCGGCTGGTTGCTTCGCTCAAGTGCTTCACCGTCTCACCCTCCAGACTCAGACCCTCACTCTCAGAACGCCACCTATTGAGCAGTGAACTCACTTGAATACATAAGAACATAAGAAAATGGGAGTCTGCAGATAGCCGATTGGCCTAAGCAAGGCAGATCCCTGTCCCACACAACCCCAATTCAATTACAAAGCCCAATTATAGGCTCAACACTAATACCCTGAGGATCATCTTACCAAAACGGTTAGAGATTAACGCAGGATTATGGGGGTCTGCAGAGCGCTGATTGGCCCAACCCAGCTGATCCCCCTTCACACCCAACCCTTCTCGTCCATATGCTTATTCAATTTTATCTTGAAGCTCCCTACCGGTTTAGATCCCACTATAGCACTTGGTAGTCCATTCCACCCATCTAAAACTCTGTTACCAAACCAATATTTGCCTATATATTTTCTGAAACAAAATTTATCTAATTTGAAGCCATTGGTACGAGTTCTTTCGCTATCACTGAGCTTTAGTACATTTGTCATGTCCCCTTTGTTAATCCCACTAATCCACTTGAACACCTCTATCATATCCCCTCTAACTCTGCGTCTCTCTAACGAATGTAAGCCTAATTTCTTCAACCTTTCTTTATACGTAAGATTTCTAATATTATGGATCATTTTTGTCATTCTACGTTGTACTCTCTCCAATGAATCTATGTCCATTCTGTAATAAGGACACCAAAATTGAACAGCATAATCCATATTGGGTCTCACTAATGACAAGTAAAGTTTTAAGATAACATCAGCAGTTCTGTTACTCACACTCCTTGAGATGAACCCGAGAATCCTGTTTGCCTTGTTTCGAACGCTTATACACTGTTGTCTAGGCTTCAAATCATTGCTAACAAACACACCTAGATCTTTCTCACAATTTGAGTTTTCTAACTTTTATTATATAACTTTCATTGGTATAGGCTATAGGCCTAACGTTGGTAATTTAATTCATATCTTTCTTATTACCCCTACATATGATTCAGAAAACCTTCAGCTTTGCATATATGCTTAGGCTATATGCATATTTCGTACCTAGGCCCTATGCCACATAATAATACGTAATTCGAATACTTACAAGTCGCTGTACGGCCATCAGAATTGTCTCAATACAGTATTATCCTATTTTAGCCATTTTAAGCAGCTCCTCGTCATATAAGACGTTCAGTTATTCACAATTGTAAATCATGTGTGGAAATGCTGATACTGAAGCTACATTCTCCATATTAGCCTGAAATATGACCAGAGACCGAAAGACCGCCATTTTTAACCACTGAATGAGAAGACTGGTCTCGAAGTTTTAGGAACCCTTACACTATTCTTCGATTATATACAAAAACTACATAAGAGCATGTCAATAAATAAATATAACTTATTTATTGCACAATTAGCGATTTATAGCCATTATTTCCAAGGTAATTACAAAAAATTGCCACTAGACATCGTAGTTCGGAAAATGGCTTTGGCTTCCAACTTGATACACTTATGGTGACCATATCTTACTTTGAAATATATAAAATATAACATATAGGGGGCTAAGAGGTAGATTTATGCGATAAAAGTAGCGTCAGGCCACCCAAAACAATGGTACAGTACTTTTATTGACCAACCGCAAAAATCGCATTAGTTTTTATAAAAATCCTTAGTTTGCCACAGGGTGCATTTCATAACTCTGGAGTCGAACACAGGTTCAGCTGTTTACCGCTAGTTCGATTGCAACCGCCATTCTGAGTGCAGGTGATGTGGTTTTATGAATATTTAGAAAGTTTGGTAAGATTAGGAGTAGTGGGCGTACCACTACCAACATACAGCATAACTCATCTATAAAATATTAACCTAACCTAGTATTCATGTAGTACTAGGTTAGGTTAATGTTTTATAGATGAGTTATGCTGTATGTCGGTAGTGGTACGCCCACTACTTCTAATCGTACCGAAAGTTTTAGACCTTGTCCGTATCGACAAACCGGCGAACCTTGTCTGTCGCGCACACATATTCACTTAATAACTGGTAAGACCTATGGAAATGCTTAAATATGATGTATTTTACCTTTAAAGTGGAGTGTGTTAATAAGGGAACTAGCTGACGTGTGTGAATACGCCGAAGAAGAAAGACACAGAATACCACCCAGCTGAAGTTGGCGGTACTCAATTACGGTAGGAGAGACCAAAGTACCTATTTCGGTGTTTTACCCTAGGTCTATTCATAAAGAGCACATTCTAAGCTATTCATAAGTCAGCCATGTACTAACATGGTGAACCTTCGTGAAGTTGGCGCGAAACGGCGAATATATCGGTGGATGGAGGATGGTTCGGAAAATATTTATTTTAATACCACAAATTTTCAGGGTTTTTTTAGGCTATATTTGTTGGTGTTCATTTGCATCAATATATAGCCTAGTGTTTGTAATAAATTAGAAATCTCGGGAAAACCTATTTTCCCCATTATCGATCGATGTAAAGACACGACCCCCCCCCCCCCCCCGATAGTGGGGAGGGCTAAGATTTGAAGACATTAGCCTAACCTAACAACCTTACCTATCCTAGTATTATGGGTGGGGGCTACCGCCCCCGCAGCCCGCTGTTTGGCTACTAGGCTAATCCCTTAGTAAAAAAAAAAATGGCTGCGATAATACGAAGGCGAAAGAAAAGTTGACGAAGTCTATGGTGTTTACTCTGCAATCTTCAGCTTTGAGTGTACATTGATAACAGGAATGTACCGTATTGACAACCTTGTTACGAAAATTACATTTTAGTAGCATGCTTTTATATTAGGTTTTTCTATCTATCTATCTATCTATTGCCTAACGCCGTGATCCCCGAAGGGGTGGCCACGAACGAACCGCCCCCATTCACCTCTGTCCCCAGTCAGTCGACACCCCTCCCCCCAACCAGCACCGCCTTCGTTCATATACTTCCTCACTCCATCCTTCCACCTCTCTTTCGGTCTACATCTCCCTCTCCGTCCCTCCACCTCGCTCTCGTACACACTCTTAGTCATTCTCTCGCTTTCCATACGTTCCATATGGCCGAACCATCTCAAGTTATTCCTTTTCACACTTTCCAGCACATCTACTTCCACACCACACCTTACTTCCTCATTAGTCTGTCTATCCCTCCATGTAACTCCGCACGCACTTCTTTAGTAATTCATTTCCACTGCTCTCACTTTTGGTCTGAGTCTCTCAACCAACGTCCATGCTTCGCTTCCGTAAGTCAGTGTCGGGATTACCACACTCATGCAAGGACTTCTTCACTTCCATACTGACACCCTATTTCTTGTTACTGCTTTCAATGTTCCTACAACCCTCTTCCCCTGTTGTACCCTCTCCCGCACTTCTTAATCCATAGTTCCATCTTTACTCAACACACTGCCCAGATACTTAAAAGAGTTGACTATCTCCATAGCCTGACCATTCAGCTTCACCTCACACTATGTGACTTCACCCCTTTCGAAGACCATAACCTTGCTCTTCCCCGCATTTACCTTCAAATTCCGTTTTTCGCACTGTTCCAAACTCATATGCAACGACTTTCTTTGGCAACGCTCCAGAGACACCACATCAACTCTCCTCGGTAACAGTATCAACAGAGGACATAATAGCAGCCATCGACAAGATTGGACCAAACTCTGCGGCAGGACCAGACGGCTTTCATGCCCAACTGCTAAAAAACTGCAAACATCAGCTAGCCCTGCCTCTAAAACTGCTGTGGAGCAAGTCCCTCCAAACTGGATATGTACCACAATCCCTAAAAGAAGGTAATGTCACACCAATACACAAAGGGGGTAGTAAAGGCATAGCCAAAAATTACAGACCAGTGGTGCTGACGTCACATCTTATTAAAATCATAGAAAGAACAATAAGAGCTAAGATGGTCAGCTTCCTGGAAGATAATGAGGCGTTCAACGAGGGGCAACATGGCTTTAGAAAAGGGCGCTCCTGCCTCTCACAACTACTATCACACTACGACAAAATCCTACAGGATATTCAAGACGGAGAAAATGTAGACGTCATATATCTAGATTTCGCCAAAGCTTTTGACAAGGTGGACCATGGGATCCTTCTACATAAACTCAAATAACTGGGAATAGGGGGAGACCTTGGAAGATGGCTCCACAGCTTCATCACCAACAGAAAGCAAAGAGTCACGGTTCAAGGAAGCCTATCAGATGCAGGTGGGGTCATCAGCGGAGTACCACAAGGATCAGTACTGGGACCTCTCCTATTCCTCATCATGATAGGAGACATCGACAGGGACCTGGAACACTCAACAGCCACATCGTTTGCAGACGACACCAGACTCATGAAGAAAATCACCTCACAACATGATGCTCAGCTACTACAACAAGACTTGGACAAAATACTGAAGTGGGCAGAAGAAAACAACATGGCCCTAAACGGAGACAAGTTCGAGCTTCTAAGGTACGGGAACAAGAGAGCACTACAAAACGACACCAACTACAAAAGTGGACAGCAAGAAATTACCGCCAAGGACACAGTGAAGGACTTGGGAGTAAATATGAGCAGTGACGCCACTTTTTCCCAGCATATTACCAAAGCCACAACAACAGCAAAACAAATAGCAGGCTGGATCCTGAGAACCTTCCACACAAGAAATGAGAGGTGTATGCTAACACTGTGGAAGTCACTGGTCCTACCACGACTGGAGTACTGCTCCCAGCTCTGGTCTCCCCAAAAAGTAGGAGAAATAACAGAAATTGAAGCCACCCAGAGGACATTCACCAGTAAAATCCATGGGTTTCAACACTTTAACTACTGGGAGAGACTTAAGGAGCTGCAGCTGTACTCACTTCAAAGACGTAGGGAGAGATACATCATCATCTACGTCTGGAAGATTTTGGAAAAAAAGGTACCAAATCCAAACATCCAAGAGACTCGGCACCAAAGGCGAGGGAGGCTGTGCTATGTGAGGACTACGCCGGGATCAACACAAAAAATCAAATCCCTGATCCATCACAGCTTTACATACAATGGAACCAGACTGTTCAACTGTATACCAGCCCCTCTCAGGAACATGACCGGGGTGTCTCCAGACACCTTCAAGAAACACTTGGACATGTGGCTGGCCAAAATACCGGACCGGCCACCAACACCAGGATACCCCAGCACCAACTCCAACCGACTTCTGGAATGGAGAGTGGAAGAAAGGGAGCTGCCTGGTCGCAGTGGAGCCCCAGCTCAACTGTGTCACTAACGGACGGAATACAACTAAGTGTAACAAAGTGTAAGTGTATATACCAGACCCTGCAACTCCCATTCATTATCACTCATCAGAACTGTATCATCCGCAAACAGCAGTATAGGTAGCTTCCACTCAATTCCCTCCATTTTCAGCGATACACCAACATCCACTGCTCTTTATAGTATTTCTTTTATTACTCCATCCATATATACAGTAAACAACCACGGGGACATCACACACCCCTGTTTCAACCCAACATTCAGGTCAAATAACTCGCTCTGCTCACTCTCCACACGTACTGCCGCCTTTGCACCCTCATACATGCTCTTCACTGCTTTCAGCAACTTGCCATCTACTCCGTATATTCTAAGTACTTACCACAAACCTTCTCTATCCACTCTGTCATAGGCCTTCTCCAAGTCCATAAATGCAACATACACCTTTTGTTGCTTCTCCAGATATTTCTCCACAACACAATTCAGGGTAAAAATCTGATCTACATATCCTCTTCCCTTCCTAAAACCTCCCTGCTCGTTGCCTATCCATTTCTCCGTTCTCACTCTCTCAATCACTACCCTACTGTATACCTTCCCTACTACGCTTAGAAGACATATTCCTCGGTGGTTACCACACACTCCTCTTTCCCCTTGTATAGGGGGACTATTATGCCAGTCTTCCAGTCATCGGGTGCACTCCCCTTCTCCCATGCTAGTTTGCACATTTTCCATACCCATTTGATCACTATCTCACCACCATACCTCAACATTTCCCCATACACTCCATCTGTTCCTGGTGCTTTCCCCAACTTCACTCTTTTCATGGCTTCCCACATTTCTGACCTGATCCCCACCTCATCCTCCACTACTTCTCTTCTTCTCCCTCCCATACCATATCCAGCTATGTTTGCTGGCTCTTCATTCCTTACATTTAGCAACTCATTGAAGTACTCCCTCCATCTTTCGACTCTCTCTTGCTTCTCGGCTAGCATTCTCCCATTCTTATCTTTCACACCCTTACTGTTTCCCTTGCTACCTTCCCTAACTTTCTTGACTTCTTTCCAGAACAGTTTCTTACTCTCCCTCCATTTTACACTCGGATTCCTTCCAAATTCCTCATCTACTCTTCTCTTACTTTCCTTCACTACTCTCTTCACCACCCTCTTACTCTCCACGTACCTCGCTCGTTTCTGTCTCAAAATCTTCATTCCCTCTACTACCCAACCACACTCTATATGCTTTCTTCTTTTCTTCCACAGCTATTCTTACCTCTTCTGTCCACCATGCTGTGCCTTTCACTCCCCTCCCTCTTCTCACTCCACACACCTCCTCACATGCTGCACAGATCTCATCCTTAACCCTCCAGCCCCGGCTATGTATTATATATATATTCCTCGAAACCCGGGTGTTTTGGCCGAAAAACGTCTAGGCTAGGCTACCGTATATTCGTTAATCAGACTGCTTCCCGCGCATCCCCAAGCGTAGCTGTGTTATTTACCTGTAGAATGGCATTAAGTAGAGCTCTCTAAGTCAACTGGTTGAGCTGTGATGATGATTTCATTGGAGATAACTTTATGGCCAAAACAGCCACTTTACACCACTTTTCGATACTTAACAACAACATACAGGCACACACGAACAAGCGACGCTCTCCTTCTTGTGGCCGGAGATGCGGGGCGACGGTCCAGCCGGCTGTTGTTTACATGCGTCGGACCGACGCCTCGCACACGAAGCTCACAGGCTTTCAACCACTGGGCGTTCAAGATACCATCCGGGTACCTGTTATATGCTTTTTTATGGGCGTTCAAGAGCCCTTCCGTGGTGAGAGGGTTAAACACCTTGTTTATCTCCTCCACTTCCTCCATAACTTCCAGGTCGAACCCACCTAGTCGTCTTTCCACTGCTCTCCTGTACTCCTCCCTGACTTCCTCCTCCTGCAACCTCTCCACCCTCCTCACCGTTCCATCCTCTCGCCTCCCTCCAGCTCTCCTCACCCACTTCTTTTGTATCCTAACCTTAGCTACCACTACATAATGATCAGACAGACCCCCTCCAATACCCCTATACACCCTAGCATCCATCACAGATTAGGTTTTTCCGAGGGTTAAAACACATTTTCATATGATCTTTAGAGCTGTCGATAACTGGAAGTACTGTATTGACAACCTTGTTATGAAAAAGACATTTTAGTAACAGTACAACCTCGTTTATCCGGCATTCAGAACAGCGGCACGAATCAGCCAGGCATTAATTGGGTATAAAATCAGAGAAAATGCGGCGAAAATGAATTCAAACCGCCCGCCATGCGCGTCGTCGATCACCGACAGACTCAGCGCCGTCTGCTTACTCTGTTTTTGCTACAAGACATAGGCCTAGCCTATATATCTCCACAAAGAAATTACCTAACCTAGTTTAGATGTGACCTAACCTATGTTAGATGTATATAATTCAGCAGAACTCACTGTTATCTCTTGTTTGGGTTTGTTTACTACTCTACCGAACGGTCTGCAACACACAAACACACACACACATCAGCTGACTCGAAACAGTGACCACGAGTTCAAAACAACGTTTATTATTTAGGTAAAAGTGCTCTTTGGCCTCGGCGAGGTATTTTCCGAGCATTCATCTACGCCGCAGAGCCCTTCGCACGCCTCTGCAAAGTATACTCTCGGCGACGCTTTTTTTTTCGTGCGACATCCTCGTCGATGTCGCCGATCCCTCGGCAATGTTCGACGTTGCTTGCGAGGGTTCGGACCCCTCGCAAGTCCTCGTCCCAAATTTTGAACAATCCGAACATTTGCGAGGGACCTTGCGAGTCAAACGATTATCATGCGAGGGTTCAAGATTTTGTTGCGGCATGTCACGAATGTGCCCATTTCTTGGTGTCGGCGATGAAAATCGTATGAAATCGGATCAGTGGGAAAGGGGCATTACTGTTTCCTTGCTAACTTTATTGACTTCTTTCCAGAACAGTTTCTTACTTCCTCCATTTTACATTCAGATTCCTTCCAAATTCCTCATCTACTCTTCTCTTACTTTCCTTCCACTACTCTTTCTCTCCACGTACCTCGCTCGTTTCTAACTCTTCAAATCTTCATTCCCGCTACTACCCAACCATTCTCTATACGCTTTCTTCTCGTCTTCCACAGCTATTTTTACTTTTTGTCCACCATGCTGTACCTTTCACTCCCCTCTTCTCCTTACTCCACATATCTCCTCACATGCTGCACAGATCTCTTCCTTAAACAACCTTGCTCATCTCTACTTCCTCCATATCTTCCAGGTCGAACCCACCTAGTCGTCTTTCTACTGCTCTCCTGTACTCTTCCTGAGTTCCTCCTGTAGCCTCTCCACCCTCCTCTCATCTCCCTCCAGCTCTCCACACCCACTTCTTTTGTATCCTAATTTTAGCTACTACTACATAATGATCAGAGACCCCCCTCCAATATCCCTAGCATCCAGCACAGATTTCTTCATTCGTTCATCCACACATATATAGACGATATAGAGGATATATTTTTTCTTAAGGATCAGTAATACTATTTTTACAGCACATTCCAAGCAGCTGTGAGGATTTACAATGATCTCACCAGTGTTTCAAAATGTGGTAGAGTAACTTCACTCTGATCCACTGGGACCTCAATCTATTTTGGTCTCTGTTGAAAAGGAGTTAGACAAATTATAGTTTTTCTTTTATTGATGTAGGATTAAGGGAATTTCATTACCAAATAACTGGTTGTAGGCCTGCTCCTTGGTGCAGTAGACATTTTGAGAACTCAATCTACCCACTTTCATTTATTCATATTTTTTCACCAACTAACTTTACTTCTAAACTTAATGAAAACAACAAATACATGTGGCACTCCCAGGACTCAAACCTAGGATACACCCACCAAAATTCCGTGCATTTATGCATTACGCTATAAAGACAGTTAAATAATGGAACGCGAAAGTGGTCCCGGTCCTAAGTACAGTAAACTCTCGCTCTTTCGGACTAATTGGGGGAGACCCCTCTCCGAAAGAGTCAAAAGTCCGAAAGGGCCGAGTCCGAACTCGCACTTCAGCCATTCGGACTTGTCCGAAGTTTATAAGGCCGAAACTCGTCTCTTCGGTCCGAATGCGAAATAATTTTTCTCAGCCTTTCAGACAAATCCGAAAGGCTGAAATAATATCCGAAGTTTATAAGTCCGAAACTCGGCTCTTTGGTCCGAATGCGATTTAATTTTTCTCAGCCTTTCGGACAAATCCGAAAGGCTGAAGCATGAGTCCGAAAGTGTAGTCCGAAAAGGACGGAGGTATTTTCTCAGCCTTTCGGACAAATCCGAAAGGCTGAAGCATGAGTCCGAAAGTCTGAGAATTCAGAAAGATTGAAGTCCGAAAGAGCGGGGGTTTACTGTATAGGAATTACTGTATAGGAACTTTAAAGGTTTCTGTTCCGGCTCTTTTCCGAGTTGGCCACTCTCAGCAATGGGGTATGTGCTTGAGTATATACATACATACTGTACATACAATAGATTTTGTTCCGTCAGAACATATCTTTAAGAGACATTTTACTCGCCGAACGTTTGAAACATAACCATCCCTCTGTTATTAGGAGCAGTAGTGAGGCATTCAGGTAGATAAATTGTTCATTTTGTGATAAAAGTATCAAAATTGGCACACACAATTAAATAGTCGATATAATCAATTAAATAGTCGATATAATCAAAATTAGATATTGGAACATCATAGGTTTACTCTACATTGGCTTTGGCAGCCCCCTTTCAATTACTTTCCAATAGTTCTTAAGCACTGATTTTTGCCCCAAACTGTATACCATGGTAGAGATGGGGGTGGCCGACTTGAGACAGCCCGAACAGGGATAACATAACACAAAACAAAATATAATAATAATGAACACACAGAACACAAAATTCACACAGGGATCACCAAGGTCAGTCCAGCATTCCCCTGACCTCTCGGAGAAGTTCCGATCTCAGCAGGCAGATGTGCAGCGAAACTGTATGTTACTGGCTTAATTCCCAGCTTAGCTTACAAACAAAATACAATCTTTGTCAAATATTGACATTACTGGTTTTATCTTTTAATGAATTTGAATGTCTATTTTGTCCCAGAGGGTGTGATGGTGGCAGAGCGTGACCTGTTCATGCCAAAACATCCTGAGCTGGAGAAGATCCCAAACCTCCATGTTATCAAGGCCCTACAGGTATGTTCATTAATATTTTACTTTTGCATTGTTGATATAAGCTAGGTTCATAATTATTAGTCGTATTTATGTAGGCTTGTTGCCTCGTATTTGTCTTTTATAGCTTTGTATTATTTCCCATTTCAATCTTTAAACATTTAAATATTCATACATACATACATGCCTGTAAACACAAATCCAAGTTTTAAACTATCTATGATATAATAAAAGTATTATACAGTAGCCTATAGTCTTTGGGTTTGTAGTCCATTCAAATCAATGCTTACTTGCTTAGCTATTACGGCTCTTGACTGCACACTCTAGGACAGCCACACTTTTTGACAGTTTGTGTAGGCATAAATCTAATACTTCAAGAAACATGTTACTAAATTTTCATTTGACAATTTAGTTATAAAGCCCATCCATCTTTTGGGAGTAATATGTAACCTCCAACATAGGGATGTCTATTGTATTATAGTGAATAGGTACTGTAGACAAAAACAATTCTTATAATAAAGGGAATTAGGTAACCTCCAACATTATTTATTTGGGATGTCTATGGCTTGTATTAAGGTGTAAAGGTACTGTAGTTAAACAAATTTTGCTAATAAGATTATTCTGCTTTTTGATATCTGAGATGCTATATGTTTGCTATAATTTCATTGGTATCATCAGTTAGACTGAATGTAGATTATTTATTTTCATGAATGCTACTCCACCAGAGTCTGAAGTCCCGAGGCTATGTCGAGCAAAACTTTGCGTGGCGTCACTATTACTGGCGCCTCACCAATGAAGGCATCCAGTATCTGCGAGATTTCCTCCACCTACCAGCTGAGGTTAGTTTTTTTTAATTAAAATGTAAAACTTGCAAACTTAACAAACCAAAACTTGGACAAAGACAATATAAAGGCAAAATCGCTATGTGGCTTACTAAAAGAAATAAAACACGAATACACCACATAGGTTGTACATTACTACATGAGCAAGTTAATCTGTTTTTTAGATTCTATTCAACACACTGCACATAGGATATTTTGCTTCCTCCTGCACTGCCTGCAACAGCTGGCCTTGCTCGAGGCCACATAATACTGTAGCCGGAAAAAGCTGGCCGGGCCCCGTCGGCAAGGTGTTCATGAGAATTTTTTTGAGTAACATGGAATATACTTAACAAGCCCTTTCACCTAGGAACTGCAACGTTACTTCCGGAAGGCACAGTATTTAAGCATGTTTAAAAAATAAAACTTAAAAGTATCGTGCCAGTGCCGGGAATGTCTCAATATTTGGTGATGCATAGAAAATATTGGCATCTCTCTATATATCTTTTTTATTAATTTCACCCCAACACCAAACGCCTCCAATTAAATTAACCGAGATTCGAACCTGGATTATCACACACAGATTTTTAAACGCTCTAACCATTACACCACCAAGACGGTTACAGGGTTGGATCTAATCGGTAGCAGTAAACCAAGTCACTTCTGAGCCTTCGGATGTCAAAAGCTCAGTGCCCCAAGGAACAGTGCTAGCGCCCCTTCTGTTCCTCATACTAATTTGCGACATAGATACCAACACCAGACACAGTACGGTGTCGTCTTTTGCTGAGGACACAAAATTAGGCAAGATAGTAAACACACAAGAGGACACGGGCCGACTGCAGGAAGACATGAATGTAGTGTTCCAGTGGACCAGGGAAAACAACATGCAATTCAATGAGGAAAAATTCTAATTAATACGGTACGGAGATAATAATGGTGTTAAAGAAATTACAAATTACTTAACAGAATCTAACCACATAATAGAATGGAAAGACAGTGTGAAAGACCTTGGGGGTATTAATGTCTGAAAATATGGGTTTCAAAGTACATAACCAGGTCAAAGTGGCGGCTGCGAAACGTCTGAACGGGTTGGATTCTGCGTACTTTTAAAACACGCGGTGAATTGCCTATGATAACGCTCTTCAAATCTCTAGTGCTACCGCGGCTTGAATACTGTAGCGTATTAACATCCCCATACAAAGCAGGTGAAATAAATGACTTAGAGAGTGTACAAAGAAATTTCACTTCGCATATAAGTTCGATAAAACATCTACACTGTTGGGAGCGTTTAAGAGCACTGAATCTGTACTCACTGGAACGTAGAAGAGAACGTTACCTAATAATATACACGTGGAAAATCGCAGAGGGTTTAGTACCAAACCTACATACTCCGATAGTCATGAAATTCAGTGATAGGAGAGGCTGGGAATGCGAAATCCCCCGGATGAATAACAGGGGTGCTATGGGCTCTCTGCGAGAGGGCTGGTTATCACACAGAGGCCCACGTCTCTTCAACAAACTCCCACGGCGAGTAAGAGACGTGAGGGACATCTCGTTAGACAACTTCAAGAGAGCCCTAGATGTCGAACTGCAAAAAGTGCCAGACGAGCCCATCCTCGCAAGGGAGCGAGCGGTCGCTTCAATTAGTCTACTGCACCAAATCACCACCCATAACGAGGGGCGTCGCGCTCCTTGGTGCCGCTAGAAGAGCGGCGAACACATCCAAAGGTATCCAAATGTAATACAATTGTATTTGAATTGTATTTAAATATATTTTTAGTGTATTTGTATTTTGGCTCCCAGAAGAAAAAGTATTTAGTAGGCTTATTTGTATTTCGACACGTTAGTGTTCCAGGCAGTAGGCTAATTTAAGGCTACTGCCTTTTGCCTCTTCCATAATCAAAGGAAACATTTTTATTTCGTATTGCTACTTCTAGACAATTTGTGAGGACGAAAACATGTGAATGCGTTTCTTTTTTGTAATTTTGTTATTTTTATTACTGCTATTGTTATTTGCAAGCAGGAGCGTTGATCATTCTGAATTTGTTGTGCATCTTTTTCCGCTTGTTTTGAATTTAAATGCCACGCCACTTTTCCGTCTACGCTCGGTCAGTAAAAGTATTTGTATTTTTAAATCTTCATTTCAGAAGTATTTGTATTTTTGAATTAAGGAATAAAAGTATAAAAGTATTTGTATTTGGTTTTTTGCATCATAATGTCAAAAGTATTTGTATTTGACCACTACAAATCAGTCAGATAGTTTTTGCATAGAAATTGAGTACATGCAATATCCAATATTGTGGTATATCCAGCTCTTTCTTAATTTTAATATGGCTTAATTCTGGTGATTCTCAGATTGTGCCAGCGACCCTAAAGAAACCGACCCGTCCCGAGGGCCGGCCACGCCCCATGCACGCCAGACCAGAAGGACCCCGTGGAGAGGGCTCCAGGGATGCCTACCGTCGTGTCCCATCTGGTGTCGACAAGGCTGGAGATGCTGGACCAGGATCTGCTTCCATGGAATTCGTGAGTACAAGTGTCAATTATTAAGCAGTTATTATGCTGGTCTGGTAGCTTACCATATAATGGATGGGTTGACTTGGAAGCCGTATAAGCAACTGCTTAGCTAAGTCTCCTTGGCGGAATCCTCATTATGTAAAGAAAAAGAAAAAACAAAGGGATGGGGAGGGGATTCTTGGAATAGTGTTTTCATGGGAGAGTGTGTGTGAAGGAAGGAAGCTCCGAAGTACAGTATGTGGAAGACGAGAAATCAAAATCTTGGAATGAAAGTAAAAAGTGGAATGTATCAAGGAATTATTGTGCCAACAGTGATGTATGGGGGTGAGACATCGGCTCTGAAGGAAAAGGAGAGAAGAAAGCTGGATGTGATGGAGATGAGCTGCTCGAGGAGTATGTGTGGAGTTACTCGTAGAGACAGATTGAGGAATGAAGAGATACGTAGGAACATTTGTCAGCCAGAGTGGACAGAAGGGTGCCGAGCTGGTATGGTCATGTTGAACGAATGGAAAATGAAAGGCTTATAAAGAGAATGTGTGAGTCAGATACAAGGGAAGATAGAAGGGCAGGAAGACCCTCATTGAATTGGAGAGACTGTAAGACAAGCTTTGGGTGATACAGGAATGACTATGGATCAGGCAGGGGAAGTGGTAATAAACAGGAATGCATGGAGAATGCTTGTGAATAGATGAGTGAACACGTGGTCATTTGGGGGAAGGGGTCGGGCGCAAGTTGGACAAGATAATAGTCCATCAGGCGCCTGGCCCTGGGAGACGGTTTATATGAAGGGTGCGCCTGGAAGTGTGGTGGGCGGGCTTGTGGCTTCGGCTCCGCTACATGTCTGCCTGGCGAGATCGGAACCTCTCCGGGTGGCCGGGGGAGTGCTGGAGGGACCTTGGTGACCCTTGGTGACCCTGGTCTCTGGGTCTTCTGGATGACCTAGATGTGTAGGAATTTGTATTTTGTTTTTGTGTTCATTGTTTTCTGTTATGTGTTCTCCCTATTCTTGCTCTATCTTGAGTTGCCCCCCCCCCCCCCCCCAAAAAAAAATACAAGAAAAAAGAAAGAAAAACAAAATAGGAAAAGTGGGGATTGGACCTGAGTAGATAAATATATGTAAGGGGTTGTACGGTATGTAACTAAGTTTTTACTTGGAGGTTTATAAACAAATTAAGTCATAAGACATTGGAATTACAATTGATGTTTGTTTAGTATGAGTGGGAAGAAGAAGCATGAGGTACTTTGCTTCACAATGTGTAAGGATGTTAGACATGTTTATTTCAAATTTTTTGAGGTTTGTGTTCCATTACCTAATGGAGTCCAATATTAAATGTTGTCTAATGTTTTTTTTCTTCTGTTTTCAGCGTGGTGGCTTTGGTCGTGGTGCCAAAAGACCTCTATAGGGTGTAAATAAATAAGGAAAAAATTTAAAGGTTTCATTACCCTTCATTTGACAAATATACAACGTTGGAATTTTAATTAAACAAAGGTCATCATTTTACATTAAAAGTACAGTACCTGTGTATTATTTATTTATTATTTATATTTATATTTTTGTTCAAGCTACTTGTACACCATCTTATTGGACCTGGAGAACATTTGTCAGCTGAAGGGTCAAATAATTGTATGACTTCAATATTAGTGAACCCTGCAGCTCGATTCTTTATGGACACAGATTCAATAAACTCCTTAACTCTGATTAAATATGCTCTGGAGTCTCGTCTCTAAATACATTTTTAGTTCAAAGGACAGTTATACCTTCAACTCCTAAAGGTACTTTCCCTAAATACAAAAGAATATTGCTGCTTTTGCTAAGACAGAATATATTTGTACAAGTATAGTACCAGTATATAGAAGTATACTGTATATATTGTACAATGAAACCAAATTAAATGCCTGAAGCAATAAATTTTTTTGGAAGGCATTGTTACCACTGTTACGATCTGATAAATCTTAAGCAGCCTGGGACTGTCTCTACATTATTATTGTTGTAAAACTTGCAAAATACACAAACAAAAACAGGGACGACACAATACAAAGGCCTAAGAACTCATAAAAATTGCTGTGGAAATAACGCTTCAGCAAAATATAATTTAGGAGTAAAAGAACATAAAACCACCACATAAGGTGTACATCACTACAGTGGTGATGGGCTGGTCTATCAGAGTGAGAACTGAGCGATCTCTGCCATACCCATAGCTTACTCTGACTGTTCCTTTTACTTATATATTTTCTAGATCTCAAGTGACGGCGTCTCTTCCGTGGATTGACCTCCCAATCTACCAAGATTGGAAGCCAAAGCGTCACATTTTTCCTTTGCCCATCAACTTTCTCTTCATAATTGCTGAGGGGCAGAGGGCCCTGGGTGGGGCTTTGGTTTCCCGGGCGTTTCCTCACCCTTCTCAGCTCCCCGCCATGGAGTGGCTTCGGTCACCCAGGCTTTATTGTGGTCTTCAGGGAGGGTTCTGTGGGGGCGCTCGGTTATGGCCTTGGCCTTGCTCGGGGCCTTGGGGCTGTTCGGCCAGGCAGCTTGGGGAACAACAACATCACTACATGAGCAAGTTAATCTGCTTCCCAAGCAAATTAGTCACACAACAATGCACTATCATGATGTTCAAGGAATCAGTCAATTTGGGAAGTCCATAGAGCTACTGTATAACCGAATGAACCGCACCTTACCCGGTGATCGTTGTAGATTATTTTGTATGAGTAGGTTAGGAATGTCTTGATGGTGTCGTGGTTAGTGTGTTTTAGATCTGTATGTGGTAACCGGTTCGAATCCTAGTAGTATCACATGCTTTTATTAATTTAATTGGGAGTGAAATTTATGGATTAGAATATATGGAATGTCGCATTGAATGTATTAATTATATTAATTTAGGTATCCAGACGAAAGCTATCGTACATTGTTGTATCAACCAAAGATATTGGCCAGTACTATTGTCATAAAGGTAAGAATGTAAGGCTTGTTCTGTATACTCCTCACTCCCTCTTTCAAAGTTCATGTATTGAAATAACATTCCCTTAGTATATTGTCCATATTTCCTAATGAATCACATTTTTATGTCTGCTGAATTTTAGATGCTTGAAATACTGAAATATGACTTGTTCTGTACAGTTGCTCACATATTTTTTGCTCCTGCTTTTGTATATGGAACTACTATACGGTAGAAGTGTAATTTGTGAAGCAGTTTATCAGAAATTAAATGGTATACAACAACTTATGGGTAGATAGATCAATAGATATACTGTATAAAATTAAGACTACTCGGAGTTTCAATAATTTTATTGTTACTTTTATAGAATACCGGTACTAACCTCTGAGAAACCATGTTATGTTAGTGACTACCTTGTTACATAAGCTGATCCAAGAACTGTTACAGGATTGATAGACAAGTGTATGGTGGGTTGTGGCAGTCTACTATGATCTAAAGCTATACACGGCCGGTAAGTTATTTATCCCTTCTGTTTGCTTTTAAAAAGGTTCATATATAGTATTTAAGCTGGTATCACGCTTTTTTTCCTCAACTCATTGTACACACTAATCTGGTAACTTATGAAGTACATTTTTATTTATTAAGAGTTGTGCCACCTAAATTTCTTAATCAAGTCTAGTGTCCAATACCAATTGATCAGATCCCAGAAATTACTTTGAAATTGAATATAAAAGCTCCCCCACCCCCTTTTACAAGTATGGTACTGTGCAGTTGCATTCACAAGTATTGTCCTATATTCACATCTTGATATACATTTTCTTTAAACAATTAGATATGCCTAAAGCAAATTAAATATTAATTCTTGGTGTTTTATGTTTATTTCTGCACACAAATTTGAAAAATGTAATATCTTTACTTAATTTTGTAACCTAATTGTTAATTATCACTGAACCACTAATTTTAAATATCAGTTTTAAAATGTTCTAAAGTATAAAATACATTGATCAATATGTGCACCAGAAGTAAGGGCTATGAGGCATGAAGGAATTCCATGCAGATCTTATGATTTGTGTGGCTAGATTCATGCAAGAGAAAATGGAGAGCATACTTGTTCATTTGAGAATGTATATTAATTAGATGTTTTCCAACAAATAATTTTTTGAATTATTGAGTAGTTGACAAAATGTTTACTCTTTGAATGGGTTTGTCATATTTAGCGTTATTCTGGGCTGTCCTGGATTGATTTAGTGCACTTTTTGGAGGGGTAATTTTGATATATTTCTACATATCCTGAACTGAATGAACTTTCTTACTGCTGGTCAGTACAATGATATTATGTATATACTCAGGCACAATACCCCATAGCTGGGGGTGGTCGACTCGCGACAGAAACATGAAAGTGATGCCATGGTATTCAGGAAATAAAAAAGTATGTTAAAGTGAAATTAGAGAAAGTGATTGGTATATGGTGTCCACTTTCCAAGTCTAGCTCTTGCCCAAGATTTCTGGCATCTAGCCAAGAACCTCTCCAACTATCTTATCCCTTCTCTTTTCCACTCTTATGGCACTACTGTCGCCTCATCCTCTGAAAAAGATGAACTCTTCGCTCAAACTTTCGCTAAAAACTCCACCTTGGATGAATTCGGTGCTATTCCTCCCTCTCCACCCCCCTCTCACCTACTTATGCCTAATATCATTATCTCTTGTAAGGATGTACTTTCTGCCCTCTGTGGGCTTACTGCTAAGAAGGCGTACAAAGTGGATGGTGTTCCTCCTTTTGTACTCAAAAACTGTTCTGATCTGACTCCCTCCCTAGGCAAACTCTTTCTTCTTGTCTATTCTATAACATCTTTCCTTCTTGCTGGAAGTTTGCTTTTATTCAACTTGTCTCAGAGAAGGGTGACCACTCTCAACCCTTTAACTATTGTCCAATTGCTCTAATTTCTTGCATCTCTAAAGTTGTAAACTATTAACTCAAAATTTCTTAAGCATTTATCTTCCTATAATCTACTTTCAGATTGCCAGTATGGTTTCTTAACCTCTGAAGTGCGCATGGGGGTAATTGGAAACGTCCCCCAGTGCTGACGTATTAAAATGTAAAACTTGCAAACTAAACAAACCAAAATTGGGACAAGGACAATATAAAGTAAAATTAAATTATCAAAATCGCTATGTGGAAACAACGTTTACTAAAATTAAAATTATTAAATAAAAGAACACAATCCACCACATAGGGTGTACATTACTACATGAGCAAGTTAATCTGTTTCCCAAGCAAACTAATCGCACATATAACAACGCACTATCGTCACGTTAAAGGAAGTAGTCAAGTTTGGGAAGTCCGGGACGTTCTGGCAAATTTTACTAAACTCTGCATGAATAAAGAAACTATATGTTAAATGTCAAAATATAATTTAAAATCAAATTTGCAACATGACAAGACATTAAAGGTGTTTCCGTCACTAAAATATTCATTGTGCCATTAATAGCATTAATACTTATCCATATGCGCCTATTATGGGTTGATTATAAAGGTATTAACCTGAAACAACAATAAAACTAGTGAAAACAGCGTTTGGATGGTCAAAATCGGAGATATAGCCCGCGAGTTGTATAATGTATGGGTGAGGCAAGCTGCTTTCCCGCCAATTTCCCCCAAGGCCACTGAGACACAGTCGATCGATACTGTCTCTCTCCCTCTTGCACTCGCTTGCCATCAGTGATGACAACACCCTGCTTGCAACTCGCTAATGTTAGCACGAAAATATACCTCAGAATAAGGGAATAACAGGGAAAATAGGTGATAACTGAAGGAGAGGAGGAAAGTGGGGAAGGAGGGGAGGTAGAGGACTGAGATTTTGCATGGCCCAGGGGCCAATTTTTTTTTTTTTTTTTTTTTTTTTTTTCGATGTCAAAAGTTGATTTTTTTTTTTTTCACTCACTCTTAAGAGTCTCCCCGCAGTCCGCCGGGGGAACTCTTAAGAGTCTCCCCGCAGTTCCCGGGTTAAGGGCCGCTCTGCTGTGATCTGCTGGCTTATCTTCCTAACTCTTGGTCATCCTCCTTTCGGGGCTTCGGTGAGACTTTTTCTGTTGCGCGAGACATATCGAAAGGCTTCGATAGTCTGGCACAAATTTCTAAATTCCAAACTACCCTCCTTCGGTTTCTATCTCTCTATCTGTGACTTTTGTTTCTAAATTCCTTTCAGACCGCTCCATAGCTGAAGTTGTGGACGGCCATTGCTCACTTCCTCAACCTATTAACTCCTGTGTTCATCAGGGTTCTGTCCTGTCTCCAATTCTCTTTCTAATATTCTTTAATGATCACCACGATGATACCTGTAGTCCTATCCAATCGTATGCTGACGACTCTGCCTTACACTAGTCGACTAGTTTTTCACAACCCAGCATGCAAACACTCTAGAAGCTAACATGCCGAGGCTGTAGAGTGCCTATCTTCTGATCTATCAATTATTTCTGATTGGGGCAGAGAAAATCTTGTTACTTTCAACGTCTCCAAGACCCAGTTTCTCGCTCTGTCTCCATCACAATCTTCCACAAGACTATAAACTATTCTTCAACAATATACAACTCGACCCTTCATCTCTCAATATTCTAGGTGTATCTTTTTCATCCAACCTTTTTTGGAAAGATCATATTACCACTCTTACTAAAAACAGCTTCCCAGAAGTTAGGTGTGCTCAACAGCTTTTTGCTCTGTCTTGGGGCACAGTGCACCCCTGTACAGTATTCAGTATTGTTCGCATATGTGGGGAGGGTCCACCCATAACATGCTTCTTGAACGAGTAGAATGAAAAGCATTCCGCCTCATCAACTCGCTTCCTCTTACTAGTCCCCTACAATCTTTCTACACGCCGCAATGTTGCATCTCTTTCACTTCTATTGCTATTACAACAATCGGTGTTCTTCAGAGCTCTTGGTGCATACCACCTCCATTGCGGCGAGTGCGAGGCAATCGCCTTTTAACATAGTCCCAGTCCTATTTTGTCCATCTCTCCAACTCAAGAATTGGCTAATTTTCTCAGTCTTTCTTCTACTAAAGCAGTAAACTCTGGAACTCTCCCTCTATCAATCTTTCCTTCATCCTATGACTTAGACTGCTTTCATTTTCGTGTGTCCAGGCATTTTGACTCCGTTCCTTGATTTGGTTATGTTACTCTTGGCTTGGGGGGAGACACTCGTTTCAGGCATCCTGCCTTATGTCTCCTTTATACACATAGAAAATAAAACCAGTAGGAAGGCTTAAGTTTTGAGTGTCTTGGAAGAATGAGATTGTACAGTTTAATGAGATTGTACAGTTTAAATGGAGGTACTGTATATATCTCCATTATATGGTACAAAATCTCAATCCTTTTAGCTATTATATATCCTTCCTAAGCTTCTTTGAAATTGTCTAAATGTAGCTGAAATAAATACAAAAGTCACTGGTAATGAAGGGGTTAATAACCCTCTCAACAGTAAAATTGAGAAACATCCTCACACTGTAAGGGTTAAGGTTATGGGGGTTTTTCTTGCCTCAAACAAAATGTAGCTTTGAATGGAATTATCTTTTGGTAGCCATATAGTCTGCTAATCAGAATTGGATACAGAAGATACAGTAGCTGTCTAAAGAATGGGCAACCTTGAATATAGTTTAATTCCTGAAATTTTCTTCCTACAGATCGAGAACAGGGGAGGAAGTTTACTACCAGTTGAACGTGTTGATGGTTAGTATTGAAGTTATTAAACTGTATACTGTGGTTTGTAATTTGTCTGATTGTTTTCAGTGATGAGAAAAATGATATAATCCAATATGGTATGACTCATAATGATTATTTATCAGTGGGAATCTTTCTGATGGATTCTCTTAGTAAAATTACATATATATTTGTGGATTTGTTATTTAAAGTATTTATATTTCAGATATTGATGCAAGGGAAACTGATCTCAACAATGTTCAGATCGAGTACAGAGAAGGCATATCACTGGAATATTTTAATGGTTAGTATTGAAACTTATGAACCGTAGTCAATAGTCTGTAATTTTGATTTGCTTTCAGTGTGATGAGAAAAATGATATAATCCAATATGGTATGATAGAAAATGATTATTTATCAGTGGGAATCTTTCTGATACTCTGTAATTTCATACGATATATTTTTTTTATGGATTGTTTATTTAGGAGGTAATTCTATCATTTCAGGTATTGATGCAAGGGAAAAACTTATCAGATCATAATTGTTCTGATCAGTTGGCCTACAGAGGAGGAAGTTACTGCTAGTTCTAATGGTAGGTTAGTATTAAAATTAATAAACTGTATAGAGTAGTTTGTAATTTGTATCTGATATTTATTTTCAATGATGAAAAAAATGATATAATCCAAAATAGTATGACTCGATGATTATTTATCAGTGGGAATCTTTCTGACAAAATATTTTGACAGAAGGTCATATTTTATATAGATTGTTTCTTATGATATATTTGTTATTTCAGATATTGATGCAAGGGCAAGCAGGCCTCTCCAATGTTATGAAAGGTTAGTATGACGGATTTTATGATATAGAAGTTCATATCTGCCAAAGCGCGTGTGAAAACCATGAAGGGCTAAAGTGCTCTTTCACAATAAATTGCATATTAATATGCTCTAGTTTGGCAAATGGATACCAGTATCCTTCCATATATTTTTTAGAATACTGTATTACAAAAGTAATATTTTTTTAGATATATTTTTAAGGTTGGCAGCATAATATCCTTGGCTGTTCAGCCTTGTGTCAACTTGGCTGGCGTTCTGTCGGACAGTTGATTTTGGTGTTACTCTTCTAACCCAACCAAGATCATAAACAGAATCATAGTGCCACATTCTGTATGTTTTAGTTTGTGGCCTCCAATCTTTGGGACAATTGCAAA
This sequence comes from Paralithodes platypus, assembly GCA_032716605.1. Classification (NCBI taxonomy): domain Eukaryota; kingdom Metazoa; phylum Arthropoda; class Malacostraca; order Decapoda; family Lithodidae; genus Paralithodes; species Paralithodes platypus. Next base: position 35,542,548 of record CM064518.1, on the reverse strand, counting down.
ATGTAAAGTTAATGGAAAAATAATTTTTCTGTACAGTCAACTTCCAGATTAATCTAAAGCAGTCTAGTTACATTGGGTGCGTGACATACGCTAATGCTTAGTTTCAAGCGCATCACGTTAATGTTCCGATTTATGTTTGTTAACCCTTTCACGCACATATGATGCAGAGGTTGCCAGATTAGCAATAAGAAATAGAGTTTTCTCACTTTTATAATTACCTCTCCAAAATTAGTTTTCTGCCCACAGCTAACTCAAAGACAACTGCAGAGGTTGAAGTAACTAAACTAAAGGTTTATAAATACCCCTGATGGTAACAAGGCTTTAAAGTATCCCTAATAGGCTCAAAATTGCATCATATGTCTGAGAGGGTTAATATACATAACCATTACGCTTGATTCCGAGCCAAACCCGAAATTGCCCCCTCCCCCCACACTTTTTTTTCTTTTTTCGATCCCACCAATTTAGAGGAAGTGCCCCAAAAGGGATGGCCATGGCAGAAACTGCTTCCAGGCTCCCAGACATGCCTCCACTGACTCCACTAGTGCCATTTCCACTTAGTGCCATTTCCACTTAGTGGATTGACACTTTGTGCTGAAGGAACAGACCCAGAGCAGTCCCTCACCCGGATGGCAGTTCCACCACTGTTTTGCTATTATATTTACCCCAGTGGGGCCCTGGCTAAAGCATACCAAGCACAGTATTTTTTTGAAGATAGGAACCAGTTGGGTAATATGGGTGTTCCAAAAAGACCACTCTCTGATAAGATAGGGTTAGCAGGGAAATTACTGACCTTTAAAGGTTGATATTATTTGCCGCATCTTTATTAGATTTCTTTTACAACATATGCTCCTATTTTTCAGATAAACCACACCTGTCCTGTGAAATGGTGGCCCAAGATTAGTTTCATACCAGCAATGCCCTGATAATGGTGAGTACAGTCCAGAATTGGCCACTTGCAAGTTTCTCACTATGAGGAAGTTATATAGGCACTGATAATGAGCCCCCCTAGTACTACGCCTGTTGCTGCTATAGAAAGGCTTGATGGGGGAATGTTTCCCTCTCCCCACAAGTTTTTGTTGTCGGCTTGACCAATTTTGCATAGCTTATATTTCCTCTTTCTGTTTTCCCCCTTCAGTTCTTATTCTTTCCGTCCTTTGGGCGACCTATATCATACGCCACCCTGTCAGGCCCTCATAGTTGGCCCCTGACCTGACTGTCTCTTTCGGCCGCTAGAGCAGCTGAGCTAGCTGGTTTGGTTTTTTACCATTGTCCCTGACGCGACGTCTGTCCCGACTGTATCCTCGCGGCGTGCTTATTTTTTTTTTTATCTTGATTTGATATTTCATCCCTAGTTCTGATCATTGTTCACCCTTGATCACTTTTTCGTTGGTGTTGCTGTGTAGCAGTTCTTTTCTCATCCTTTGGCCCTGCCCTATAAGGGTTCTGATGTGGAGCCCATGTGACTTGGCTGAGCTAATTACATGGCGAGATTAGTTGTCCATTTTGTTTAAATCCTTTACGCCAGCCTCCGTGGTCTTGTGAAGCTACTTTATAAAATTTATAAAAGCACCAATACTCAAATGTATGGGTGGTGGATTGAAATGTTAGACTTGATTAATTGTTTGTGTGCATTTCAAGGGTGTTTTGGCTTGTATTCTTGTGTTACCCCTAAATCTTAGGTTGTTGTTGTTGTTCCCCAAGCTGCCTGGCCGAACAGCCCCAAGGCCCCGAGCAATTCCAAGGCCATAACTGAGTGCCCCCACAGAACCCTCCCTGCCGACCACAATAAGGCCTGGGTGACCGAAGCCACTCCATGGCGGGGAGCTGAGGAGGGTGCGGAAACGCCCGGGAAACCAAAGCCCCACCCAGGGCCCTGTGCCCCTCAGCAATTATGAAGAGAAAGTTGAGGGGCAAGGGAAAAATGTGACGTTTTGGCTTCCAATCTAGGTCAATCCACGGAAGAGACGCCGTCACTTGAGATCTAGAAAATATATAAGTTAAAGGAACAGTCAGAGTAAGCTATGGGTATGGCAGAGATTGCACTCTGATAGACCAGCCCATCACCACATGACTAGAACTCAATCCTTTCAGCATCAGCTAGGAAAGGCCCTAGAAAGCCGCCTTTGGTGGGGGGATAGCTCCCCTATTTCAACCCCTTTCGGGGTTGGGCACCCGCCAATCTAACCTAAATCTTAGGTTACTCCATATTGTGTCCATATGATTGATGGGCAGCACCCCTAGTGATGCCATGACGTCAGCATGGTTCGCGCCAAGTAATACAATTTGCCATAGTGCAATTGTGGCCTTTTCGGCCTTGTGATGAACTAAGCTTTATCCCTAGCATGCCCCCCTCCCTCCACACACATACACTACCTCACGTGATTGTGTAATTTCTCACGGCCCGGGAGACAGTGAGTTAGGGACTCAGTGAGAGAAAAGGTGTTTAGCCTTTGTCTGGGCCACGTGATTGACACACACACACGAGTATTGATCGATGTTTAGTCCCACACGCATATATGCACCCTCAAGGAGTGGATTTCTTGCATTTGGCTCTGGCAGTGATAAAGCAGCGTACAACCATGGGGTTTTCACCATTCTTAAGTTGAATGAAAGTATGTGATTGTAGTATTTGGTTTGATAATTATATGTTTCTTATGTATGAAGCTACAAGATGTATAAACAAGGCGTTTGCGAGTATATCCCCGGGTGGGGGCGTTTGGTGGGAATGTTATAAAGGCCGGGCTTTGCAAGTTGATTACGATGACCGCTTGAAACTTGCAAGTGGTAAATATTGTCAGTTGTCTTTAGGATTTATATATCTTTAGCATGATGAGAACATTGATATTATAGTATGAATAACATTGATTTTTTATCAAGTGGGAATCTATCTGAAACTATGTTCTTTATGAGTAATATAATTTATATTGATTGTTATTTTAACAAATATTCTGATATTTCAGTGGGCAAAACAGATGGCTCCTTTTCCCTTCCCGAGTATTGTCAGAGGTTAGTGCAGTAAAGACTTTGTAACCAACATTAACCCTTTCAGCACAATGATACCTTTTAATCTTCGATTCTGGCTAAAATTAGATGATTGTATGTAGTTTAGGAAGGATCTATATTATTCAGAGTGTGTATTGGCACCATATTTTCCCATTTTGAGTCCTAGAGGTACATTATATACCGAAGAAAAGTTAAATTTAACCAGAATGTAGAAAATTGTCATCGTGCTGAATGGGTTATAACTTATACTTATAATGATGATTGTTTTTTTTTTATAATTAAATTACCTGTGAGAGTCTTGTTCTAGACTCAGTGGTCTGGTTAAACAAACTTTTAATTAATTAACTGTAGTACAGTACTTTAGAAAATTATAAGAAAATTAATACTGTACTCGGTATGAATAAGATTTTTTCAGATTATATAAAAAATTATATAACTTATACAGTTCGGCCTGCCAATACACGAGTGTATGGGAGGCACGAGGCTTGGCGAATTGAAAGTTAGAAATAATGCATCTTATGGGAATAATTGCTTATGGGCGGGACCGACTCCGAGAATGACTATTTTTTTTGTTTGGCCTATTTCTCCCCTTCAATTGCCTAAATGGTGGACAGCATCTTATGGGAATAATTGCTTATGGGCGGGACTGATTCAGAGAATGACTATTTTGTTTTTTTGGCCTATTTCTCCCCTTCAATTGCCTAAAATGGTGGACATAATCAAAATAATAAGAAACTATAACTACTAAATGTAATTTAATTTTGAGGCTTAGGCCTATAAGCTAGTTTTTCCGTGGCATGATGAACGAGTATCCTTCCTTTCCGCTCCGAGGTAGGGGTAAGTGGCGTATCCCGCAACGCTGGCCCCGCTCTTAGGTAAATACGGCGTAATTGCCCGTCTTTTAGCGCTTAATTCGCATTTTGTAAGTATATCCTTGCATTTTGAAAGTATTTGATAATTTTTATTTTGGACCCCTGCTCTCGTATTAGCTGTTTCGCGGATTGGCAGGCCGAACTGTACTACCATTTTATGCAGCTTATCTGACTTGGCGGGGTTATTTATTGATTTTTCTTAGCCGGGCTCCACAGAGGGCATATTTCTCCATTTGTTTTATTGTTTTTAGCTCTTTTATCCGTAAGTAAATAAGTTAGCAAAACAAAAGGGAATCTGGCGCTCGGATTCAGATTTGTCTTTTTTCTAATAAATTAGCAATAATGCTGTATATTAACCCTCACAGACCGGTTTCGCATTCTATAAGATATCCCCGAAATCCGGGCGATTTGGCCGAAAAACTTCTACGCCTAGGCTACCGTATCTTTGTTATTTTAACAGCTACCGCATTCCCACACATCTCCAAGCGTAGATGTGTTTCGTACCTGTAGACTGGCATTGAGTAGAGCTCTCCAAGTCAACTGGTTCAGTTACGCTTTCAAGGTTACGGTGCTCAAGAGCCCATCCGTGTTCCGGGCCCTAGTTTGTTATGGGTGCCTCAGAGCCCAACCGGGTCTGAGGGGTTAAAGAATAGAAAAAATGCAGGCGATGATTGGATTAACGTATAGAAATTATGAAAGAAATAATTGCATGATACAATCCACATTGGATTTTTTCCCCATATAGTACAATTAAGGTTTTCGCCTGGCAGAAACTTTAATACCTTCGCAGCTGATTTCTCAGAGAATAAAGAAAAATACTGTCGTAAAAATGTCATCGGACATATTTTTCCACAAAACCATTGTAAAAGCGGAGTAATCAAGATAAGGCAATTTACTGCCAGCTATAAACAAGGCAGTAGCCTAAGTTAAGGTTGGAAGCATAACATCCTTGGCTGCTGAGCCTTGTGTCATCTTGGCTGACGTTCTGTCAGGCAGTTGATTTTGGTGTTTTCATCCAACCAAGATCATAACCAGAATCATAGTGCCTCATAGATATCTAGTTTGTGTGGCCTCCAATCCCTGGTACATAGTCTGTTTTGCAAGTTTTACATTATTATTTTTAATAACTAAGTTAAATTATTATTTTCTTCTTTTCCCTACAATAGCTATAATACAGTAGAACCCTATGTATTCATTTTGCCCGGCAATATGCCATATTGTATGTGCCACATGATTTTGTTTTTCTTTTTATGAGACTTGTAAATGCCCATATATAATAATCCAAATAAGTAAAACATATGTACTCAAATGAATATAATTTATACACCTTTTAGAGAGGAGCACTTGTTTCACAAAATTTCACAGATAGCTTCTTCAGGTCACTAATATACAGTACACTAGGGCCTTGGATGCCTCAAGTACCCGTCCTGGCAGGTCGGAGCGGATTAGGTGAAGGTAGGATTGGGATCCTTAGAATGCTGTAGTTCACACTTATATGCCATCCCAACCCCCCTTAGTTCATACTGACACCACCAGGGTGATGGTAAGGATGGAGTGGCCATCAGCTTCACAAGTTATTGTTACTATTATCATCATCATCATCTATGGTACCAGTTGCATTTCGGTAGTTAGCCCAAAATTTTTGTGTATTTCCTGATTTTACTGGTGTGTATTATCCATATTTAACCCCCTCCCTCCCCCTTCCGGATCGGGGGGGGGGGGGTCGTCTGTCGTGCTCCTGATTACGCACGCTCATCCCCATAGACCCTAATGAGCCAATAATTACAGGATATTTCCAAGACGTTCCAGTAAGGGTTAAGGAATCCAAATCCCTAGTATATGTTAGTGACCTGAAGAAGTTATCTGCGAAACATTTTCAATAAAATGTTCCTCCTCAAATTGTTTATATTCATTCTGTCGACTTTTCAAAGTTAATTTAACATTAACTCAAATGTTTTATTGTGTACTAATTCAAATGATGAAATAGCATTGATGTACCATATAGTAGTGTACAGTTTGCATTGTTCATAATCACAATGTAGTATTATTATATCTAATTGCTTCTTTGATAATCTCTGAATATCCCAGTTATTGGTGGTTTCCAGAAATTTAAATATTAGATAATTTGAGTTCTACTGGACCTACTCATTAGATAATGTGAGTTCTACTGGACCTACTCATTAGATAATTTGAGTTCTACTGGACCTACTCATTAGATAATTTGAGTTCTACTGGACCTACTCATTAGATAATTTGAGTTCTACTGGACCTACTCATTAGATAATTTGAGTTCTACTGGACCTACTCATTAGATAATTTGAGTTCTACTGGACCTACTCATTAGATAATTTGAGTTCTACTGGACCTACTCATTAGATAATTATTATGTTCCTTCCAACAACCAACTATACTCCTAAAATCGATTAATGAAATTTACAAACACATGTGGCAGTCCGTGGATTCGAATCCAGGATGCTCACACCGAAAATCAACACCTTATGCATCGCACCACGAAGACAGTTTATTTGAGTTCTACTGGACCTACTCATTAGATAATTTGAGTTCTACTGGACCTACTCTAACAATGATAAAAATCCATCTTATCTAAATACACACCTAGCTTACAATGTTCTATGTATTTGCCTATAACTAGAGTATTTGATATGCCCATTGTCCATATTTCACACACTCCTCCGCATCCATTGTTTTGTATACTGTATTATAATTCATTGTTACTCACTGTTTTTTTCTTCTTACACAGATGACAGAAAGCAAGCTGTTTGGCATACAGGATATTATTAGGTATGTTATAGTTGTATACTCTTATTTGGTGAATCAAACAACTATGGGTCTAGGCTTACCAACACAACTACCACTAAGATGCAACAGGTGACCATGAACCTGATGCATATGTTGTAGAAGACTGGTTCTATTGATCACTGTAGATACTAAATGCAAGGAATGATCTTCATTTCTAGTATTGCATGAAATAGTAAATTTTAACATTCTTCTTTCATTAATTATTATATATTTTTGTGCATTGTCTCTCAACAATATATAGCATCTGTATCTTGAGTTTTAACTACAAATTGTGGGAACATAGTTGGTAAGCACAGGCCTTTTGTAATTTGGCATGTAATATATGTGTATGTATTTGTTAGTTTTAGCATATTATCAGGACTTGAGGTAGTTGTAGAATTAAGGAAATATGGTTCGAGGCTCGACCTAGTCATCCGTCATAAATGTTGGTATAATTTCAACCCTACTATTTCATCCTAAATTGTAGCTACGGGACATTATGGCGCTAAATCTAGTCTCTGGAATGGCTGCTTTGGGACAGTTGGGGTGGTTCCATGGAACTGGAGACTTATTTATTAGATTATCTATCCTGTGTATCTCTCTGTATGATATGTACTGAATATGTATGCATGTGTACAGTATGTGCATGTGTGTATGTATTTAGGTGAGGGAGAGATGTGGATGGTTAGATGGATATAGATTGGTAGATAGAACCCTACCCAAGTTAACGATTGGTGAGCATTAGAGATAAACTTTAAAATACCATTTTAGGATAGATAGGCTGAATAGTAGGAATGTTTATCAAAGTCAGTATTTTACTATTACTATAAATTTTCAATCAGATGACTACATTTTGTTATATTATTTCAATTTACAAATTATTTTAGATTTGTCCTATGTAGCTTTGTGTTAGTTATTGAGCATGACGGAATTCCACACATATTATATATGGTTTGTGTGGCTAGATACATGCAAGAACAAAACTGGGAGCACAACTGTTCATGAAAGAATGTTTATTTTAGTGCTCTCAGACATTGCAGCCCTCTTATTTTAACGCTATCTAATACAGGAGTAGTCTTGTTTTATTATTACCCATGTTAGGAATCCTTCTCCCCTTGTAAAATTCTCCTACTCAACGAGACAGAAGAAGGGGTCCCGGACCCTGAGAATAGGAACTTTAAATATTGGTTCTGTTCGGGTTCTGTCTCGTGTTGGCCCCCCAATGTTACCCCCAGCAATGGTGTATGTGCCTGAGTATGTACAGTACATGTACATAAGTTTTGCCCCATTAGTTAGGCAATTGTAAGATGCTTTGCCCCATTAGCTTAGTGAGAAGACACTTTAGGGTATCTAAGCTACAATTGAGAAAGGCATAATATTATCCTTTCCGCTTTTCTTGCCTTCATCCTTTCATCTCTTCTGTTTTGTGTCCTTTCTTTTTACACCTTATTTTCTCCTTTCTTTTTTCCTCTCCCATTTTACTTCTCATGCTTTTAGGGTTGTGCAATTTTGGAAGTGTTTAGCTTTTTCTTAGGTGTATATATTGATTCTAATATCTGACATTATTTAACATATTCTAGGGCAGACTGGCATGTTACCAATAGAATTCTGTGACATTGAATACTACAATTACTGTACTAAGTAAACTGCTATTTTTTCAGGTGGAACTTGGCTGTTAAAAAAGACAATCTTTCATGGAGTTGAAGGGTGAGTAATTTTTTGTTCTAGTTTTCATATTCTAGAATAGATAAGTTATAGTATCTTAATATTTTGTTATCTATATTTTATCATTGTACAGTATGGGCATTTTCCTGGTATTTATTTTGCTCCAAATAGTATCTTAATATTTTGTTATCTTTATTTTATCATTGTATGGGCAATTTCCTGGTATTAATTTTGCTCCAAAGTTAACTAGGGGAGGAACACAATAGTTTATGATCTGTTTTAAATTTGTTTTTAATGGCTTTAGATACATGCAAGCATCAGTCATATATGCACACATGAGCCTTGGTCATTCAGAGGTGGTACTCTAGGAGCAGATTAAGAGGAGGGAATCCCTAACTATAGATAAGTTAATTAGAAACATCCAGTTCCAACCTCCTCCTACAGTGGTTAACAGCGGCATTGTATTGGTAGCATGCCCATACACCAAAGTGAAGACTAGGGTAAAGTGGATACTGCCAGTCACTTTATACAGAGCTGCACTGGTTTACACGGCAGTACTGTTTAGTTGTGAGTGGAAAATGAGGACCATCTGTTTAATAAATTTATGAGTTGTTAATAATTTTCTCTAGGGGATTATATTTAAAATCCAAATATCGGAATTAAAAAAATACTGTACCGTTCAGTACTACTGATGTCCATTCATATTCTATTAGGTTACAATGATGATAAATAGGGACATATGATACAAGAGGATTATAATACCTGTTGGAATCTCGTTTAATATCTGAAATATCAGAATATAGTTTACATATTTTATGCTTTTGTTTGTAAAGTCTAACTTTATTGATCTTTTCAGTTTTCACAATTGTCGCGTTGAGTGGAATCGTAGTCCTGCCAGAATGATTAGGTAAGTTAATCGTCTTTTGATTAATTTTCTTCACTTACTCTCCCTCGGTTTGCGCTTTTCTGTTTTTCCCCTTTTTCCCGGTGAACCGTAATCTCTCAATTATTTGTTGTATAGGGGCCAAAGCCTTGACGGATAATGCAAAAAGACTGATATGGTGACGGTACCACTCTATTGGTTCAAAATTCGTCTAGTTACCCCTAAAGTACCCATTTCCCCCCAAATACATGCAATAATTACATATGAGAATACTTTTAAATACATATGGGATTACTTACCACACAGACTTTATTTGAAATCAGTCATATATCCTCGTCTTCGTCCGACACGATTGGCATGCTTGACTGGATTTTACTGTTTGTTTTGATGGTCCTGTGCATTCAATTCCTTCATCATTACCACCAGGCTCACCGCCCCTATCACTGAATGAACTAAATGCCCTAATAAACGCAAAAGATACTTGTATAATCGTCTTCCTTTTCTCTATTTTGCTCTTTAATTTTTTATGTGGCTGTACAGTACAATATTACAAACATATTATTTTGTTGAATTGTATGTGATGATTCTAGTTACTGTTAGACAGTATCTGATATTGTTGAAGACAACTAGGGCGGACTGACATCTTTATGAACAGAATTACTCTACATTGAATATGACAGTCCCTAACATATCTCATTTGCAGGTGATTGATTGCTGTTCAATGCTGACTGAAGACTTTCATCAATTTTGATCTTATTAGGTAAGTTATAGTTGTATACTCTTATTTGGTGAATCAAACCACTATGGGTCTAGGCTTACCAACACAACTACCACTAAGATACAGCAGGTGACCATGAACCTGATTAATATGCTGTAGAAGACTGGTTCTATTGATCACTGTAGGTAGTACATGCAGGGAATGATCTGCATTTCTAGTATTGCATGAAATAGTAAATTTTAACATTCTTCTTTCATTAATTATTATATATCTCTGTGCATTGTCTCATCACCAATAAACAGCATCTGTATCTTGAGTTTTAACTACAAATTGTGGGAACATAGTTGGTAAGCACAGGCCTTTTGTAATTTGGAATGTAATATATATTGCTGTATTTGTTACTTTTAGCATATCAGGACTTGCGGTAGTTGTAGAGTTGAGGAAATATGGTTTGAGGCTCGACTTAGTCATCCTTCATAAATGTCGATTATAATTTCAACCCTACTATTTCACCCTAAATTGTAGCTATGGGACATCATGTCGCTAAATTTAGTCTCTTGAATGGCTGCTCTTGCCCTGAAGGGCTGCTTTGGGACAGTTGGGGTGGTTCCATGGAACTAGAGACTTATTATTTATTAGATTCTCTATCCTGTGTATCTCTCTGTATGATATGTACTGAATATGTATGCATGTGTACAGTATTTGCATGTTTGTATGTATTTGGGTGAGAGAGAGATGATGGTTAGATGGGATATAGATTGGTAGATAGAACCCTACCCAAGTTAACGATTGGTGAGCATTAGAGATAAACTGTTTAAAATACCATTTACTGTAAATAGGATAGATAGGCTGAATAGTAGGAATGTTTATCAAAGTCAGTATTTTACTATTACTGTAAATGTTCAATCAGATGACAACATTTTGTTATATTATTTCAATATACAAATTATTTTAGATTTGTCCTATGTAGTTTTGTGTTAGTTATTGAGCATGACGGAATTCCACACATATTATATATGGTTTGTGTGGCTAGATACATGCAAGAACAAAAAGTGAGCACAACTGTTCATGAAAGAATGTTTATTTTAGTGCTCTCAGACATTGCAGCCCTCTTATTTTAACGCTATCTAATACAGGAGTAGTCTTGTTTTATTATTACCCATGTTAGGAATCCTTCTCCCCTTGTAAAATTCTCCTACTCAACGAGACAGAGGAAGGGGTCCCGGACCCTGAGAATAGGAACTTTAAATATTGGTTCTGTTCGGGTTCTGTCTCGTGTTGGCCACCCCCAGCAATGGTGTATGTGCCTGAGTATGTACATGTACATAAGTTTTGCCCCATTAGTTAGGCAATTGTAAGATGCTTTGCCCCATTAGCTTAGTGAGAAGACACTTTAGGGTATCTAAGCTACAATTGAGAAAGGCATAATATTATCCTTTCCTCTTTTCTTGCCTTCATCCTTTCATTTTCTCCTTTCATCTCTTCTGTTTTGTGTCCTTTCTTTTTACACCTTATTTTCTCCTTTCTTTTTTCCTCTCCCATTTTACTTCTCATGCTTTTAGGGTTGTGCAATTTTGGAAGTGTTTAGCTTTTTCTTAGGTGTATATATTGATTCTAATATTTGATATTATTTAAAATATTCTAGGGCAGACTGGCATGTTACCAATAGAATTCTGTGACATTGAATACTACAATTACTGTACTAAGTAAACTGCTATTTTTTCAGGTGGAACTTGGCTGTTAAAGAAGACAATCTTTCGTGGAGTTGAAGGGTGAGTAATTTTTTGTTCTAGTTTTCATATTCTAGAATAGATAAGTTATAGTATCTTAATATTTTGTTATCTATATTTTATCATTGTATGGGCAATTTCCTGGTATTTATTTTGCTCCAAATAGTATCTTAATATTTTGTTATCTGTATTTTATCATTGTATGGGCAATTTCCTGGTA
>CM064518.1:35291144-35530558 GCA_032716605.1 Paralithodes platypus | reverse complement strand
GCCCTTCACTGTACCTGTGGGAAGACCAAAGGTGTGTTAGAGAGGGCTATGGAAGGGGTGGGTGCTAAACCAAGACCATGCACCTATACTGGGCTAAACAGTTACAGGTTGACTAAGGTGAGATGGGCCATTTTTTGTGGTCCACCTTCTCCCTCAAGCTTGGCCCCATTAGTTTTCAGATTTAAAGACGTTCGGCCCATTACTTTGGCGAGTTTAAGACCTTTCACCCCATTTTTTGTCAATATTAGGAAATGTCGTGCCATTTAGGTGTCGAATTTTTTCCTGGCGAGCGATAGCGAGCCTGTAATTGTAAGAGGAACCGGCCTTTGGCTGGGACGTTTTTCTACGGAAAAATTTACAAATTTATATCGAAAGTGGGTCTAGGGGATGTTATTTTAATGTTTAAAGTTTGGGGAGGAAACTAAAAATATATATATAAATATAATATAATTAGCAAATAAAAAGCCCATCCCCCCTTAACCTGATCTAATCCTAAGGTGTTTTTTCCCGATGTTTCGCCCATTAGTTTGGCCATTTTAGAAATACAATATTAATTTGGCGATTATAAGAAATGTTGTCCCATTCATGTGTGTATTTTTTATGGCAGGCGATAGCGAGCCTGGAATTATATAAAAACTTGCTTTTGACCACTACATTTTTAAACTGGAAACAAAAAACCTGTAAGATAGGATAGATGGCCTCATAAGTTGACAGACCAGAGTTGATGATATAAGTTAATGGAAAATACAATCTCGTGATGCCCAGCAATGTCACCAATCCCTACCATGCCAATTGTCTGCATAAACTCTAATGTAAGACAATTATGTGATACAGATACTCAGAATTACTAGTGAAGCTTGAGGAAAGCCGCAGATGGGACCTAAATCCGGAGTCATACGGCCGCTTTTCCCGACAATACTACTCACCAATTCTGGTCTGATATCATTAGATTTCCATTATTATCATAATAAATAGTATCATTATTATTTATGTTGTTATTATATATTTACATTTTGAGAATTCGGCCATCTAAAATAATCTACCTCCAGTCTACTTTTTCCTACTTCAATAATTATAATGGAGCTCTGAAATTATGCAAGAAAAAATCTCCATCGAAAACTACCAGAAAAAGTGGTTATTTGACACTTCATTTAAGGTGACGTCACACGTTTTTATTTTTATATTTTTGTTTTATTCTAACACGTACCAATTTTTACCCCCCCCCCCAAAAAAAAAAAAAAACACACACACACCACCCAAAATGGTTGTTACATCTCACATCCCTTCCCAGGTAGGCTTTAGTCCCTGTCAGTTTTGGGTCCAGCACTTAGTCTTTCGCGAGCAAAGTCTTGCTTGGTCTCTCGTCAGGCGTCCGACTTAGGTCTCATCTAAGATTAGGCTCCGAGTATCCAGATGCGCCTCTCAGTTGGTCAATGTTTTCCTGGCCATTGTTTTCCAGTACCTGTTCTACACCATCTTTTCATCTCTTTCTGAGTCTTCCTATTGGGCTTCTTCCCTTTGGCCTCCATATCTTCTTTGTAGTTATCTCTTCCTACATTCTTTACAGATGACCCAATCAACGCCACTCTGCCCGATTTTCCTAATAACAGCTGTTTTCATCATTCTTTATAAACATCTATTGTACATTCTAACTCCTCTTGGTTTTGCTAACTCGTTAGAAGATATTCTTGTCTTGTCTCTGGAGTTTTGTGTCTTAACCACATCCTTCATTTTCCACAGCATTTTTGTTTACCTCTTCCTTCCACCATGGTGTGTGTCTGTTTTAATTTCCTCATGTCAGGTAAGTTCTCACTAGTTTTGCAACTTTTGAGACAAGGTCTGTAGTAATAGTAAATTCTTCAAGTGTTTCTTCATTTTCTAAGCATTCTTCAGCTATTTACACAGCAGGAAACCATTCAAAAGTGGCATTGGTCATCTAAAGAATCCAACAGGTTACAAGTGTCTGATAAGTAATAGCTAAATATTGAAAGTTACTATTTCGCCTCAGACCTCAGCATTTAAAAGTTACCAGTGACTTGCCAAATCCAAGATTTGTTCATAATGGTAAAGTTCTCAACATAATTAGATGCATTCTAAATGAGGTAGCCAAAGAATAGAGGAGTTAAATAGGTTCAAATCATCTGGTCCAGATGTCTTTCTTCCAAGAGTTGTGTGGAAAGGCCTTTGAAAAAGTGTTTCATCGTAAGATAATGTCAAAGTTGGCTGCGTTGGTCATCAGTGAGGAGATACCTTGTAATTATGTACTGTACTTGTCTCATTGCATAGAACTTTGGTTAACCCCTTCTGTACCGGCCACATCTTTTCAGTTTTACTCTAGCTAAATTTAGACGATTGTTTGCAGTTTAAGAAGGATCTGTGGTAGTAAAAATGGTTAAGTGAGATAGTTCGAAGCCTGTTATTTGCTAGAGGACCTTTTAAAACTTAATAAAATCGTCTAATAGTACCCAGAATGAAGTTATTAATACAGCCCCGGTAATGAACGGGTTAACAAACAGCAATGAGTTGCGGTAAATGGTGCTTCTTCAGAATACATCCGAGTCACATCTGGAGTTTCACAGGGATCTGTTTTTGGTCCACTGTAGTTTATATTGTCAACAACATCGATGTTGGCCTACAAAATGTGTGATCGCCAAGTTTGCATGTGACATTAAACTTGGGAGTAAATCTGAGTAATCGTAAATCAACTGAAGAACTCAGCATTGATTTAAATAGGCCTGGGTGAATGGTCGGAGGCCTGGCATATGGCACTAAGCTACGAAATAATATGTAATGTTACTATTCACTATTGGGAAAGAATCTAGAAGAGTATGACTTGCAAACATATTTGGGTGTTCTGATTACTAGTGACCTAATGTTTTCTAATTAGTACACTGAAGCGGAGAAGAAAGCCAGAAACATATTTGGTTACATTAAAAGGCAGTCAAAGCTCTAATACGGCTCATTCAAGAATATGCTGTTCAATTGGCTGGGGCGATATCTTGTAGGTACAAATCGACCATACATAAACACATAGGCATATGAAAAGGAGTTGCTGGAACTCCTGTTTCATTTTTCTGGCTTCCCCCACTGTTTCTAATTGTGCCTCACCTACTCAGAGAGTACCGGTAGTCCAGCTAACTTTCACAAACACCTTATTCTATTCATTTCACTACACTATGAACAAGAACACCACATTCCTTTTCAACACACCGAAATTAACTCTAATTGTACCTTGATTTGGGCTCCATCACTCTTTCAAACCCCTTGTCTCCTTCATTTAAAGAGAAAAAAACTAGGGTCTCCAGTACTCAGAAAAAGAGCGACTAGAAAGGGTCCATTAATTGGAAAAATATGAAGAAAGTTGAGAACCCTTGGTCTTTTTCCTGTGGAAACGCGTAGACTACGAGATCAACTGATTGAAGTCTAAATAATATCATAAAGGTTTAACCTAGCTAGTACCAGCGACGTCTGTTATGGTTTATTCTAGCTATATTTTGATGATTTTATGTAGCTTAGGACGGATATATGGTAGGTTAAAAGGATTGAGTATGCAGCCTTGTAATGGGTAGACGTCCTTCCTGAGCTGAATGAAAACTTCTATTTTTTGCAGAATAAAGTTAAAAGAACGGCGACGGTACAGAAGGGGTTAACAACGTGAAATAACTATATCAAAATGTGTATCTTCAATATGAATATAGCACGCAACCATGATAAGAAGTCGGAACTGACTAGATTTAGCCGTAGTTTATGTATTAATATTATAGTTCTTCGGTAGTACATAGTATTTAGCACACTTTGCAATTAGAGTAATACACTATATTTGTATTTTTCTCTCGGGGAGTACCTCCATGGAATGGGCCAACAGGTTTTTGAGATAGCCTACTATTCCTTGTTACTGACTGACTGTGACTCTCTCTCTCTCTCTCTCTCTCGTCTATATTTTTACCGAGCTTGATTGTCCACCAAAACAAATATAGAGCGGAATGTCAAACGTGGGTGTGGCAATTTTTCGGTTCACGTTTTTGTCTTCTTAATATGTTTTCTTCTTCGTGAAAATGCCTGTGTAGTTTCCTTTTTTTATTATTAACTGCACAATATTTTTTGTACCAGCATATGATCAGGAATTTGTTGTTAAATTTACCGAACCAGGTAGGTCTAACTGACCTGTGCACAGTCATGATACAAGGTTACGTGACACTTCCACACTGTTAACCGTTACGGGCAAGAAAAAGGTGATATAAGGTAAAGTTTAAAAGTCAACATGGCTTCTGTTTTAACAAACGAAGTAAACAAAAATCTAGTTCAAAATACCTAGGAATCATGGACGAATCAGCATGATCTATTAATATACAGTGAATCATATCATAGAATCTAGCAACAATGAACTGGGAAAAGGGTACCTCTGTTCCCAAAACAAGTAGTGATCGAGTTAAGGGGGGGTCACAGGCCTTGTTTTCTCTCTTTTTATCTCTCTCTCTGGCTTGTATCCATTCGGCCCCATTCAGCCTATTGTTGTAAGAAGTGTATCCCCATCCAGGTGTCAATTTCTTCATGGTGAGCGATAGCGAATCAGCATTGCATGGAGAAATCCGGCTTCGCCGGAGAAATTTTTCTATCGAAAAATGTACAAATTTAGCCTGCTGTCAAAAGCTATAAATAAAATGTGCTGGCTCGCTACCGCTCGCCAGGAAAAAATCGACACCTGGATGGGAGTAAACGTCTTAAAACAGTAGGCTGAATGGGGCCGAAAAGACACAAGCCAGAGAAAGAGAAAAGGAGAGAAAACAAACTGTAACCCCCCTTAAGTCTTAGAAAGAGGTACAGATCCTTTGATAAGAAGCGATTTCTAAAGTTTACCAGAAATGTTGGAAAAAACGTTTGCTCCTTAATTTTGTAATCCCTTCAACACGATGCCTTAGTGTTCATCATATTCGGGTTACCATTAGACGATTTTCTATAGTTTATAATCTACCTTCAGGACTTAAAGGAGCAAATGCGATCTAAATATACCCTCTGGATACCATAGGCCCTTCTTAAACTGCATAACATCGTCTAAGTTAGCCGGAATATATTGTTTACAGGTGACATCGTGCTGAAGGGGTTAAACTGGACAATCTGAATGCATAGATAGGTGCACGAGGGGAGTTGCCTAAGGACTGAAACAATTCGCAATTGTCCATTGTAACTGCATTATCATCAATATGGAGAATGGTATAACATTGCCAAGTTCTAAAAGAGGAGAGAGTTGAAGATAAAATTGTATTCCTTCTTCTCTTTATAAATGCTCGATTTGTAGGGAATCCCAAACACACATTATACAATCACTATACAGTACCGGTACTATTACACTGGCGTACATACAAAACCAATAGTTCGCCGAAACCTAGATGAACATTTGTATGAATTTGAGAGAAAGGGACACTAATGCGCCACTTGTACCCCATGAAATACATAGTAAATAAAAAGTACCCTAGTAGTCATTAGAAATTCAGGAGTACTGCCATGAAGAACTAATGGCAACTTAAAATTACCCGGTATACAAGCAAGGTTGTCGGTGAACTACTGATGTTGACTGTACCATCATCTTGTACATATTGTAAACTCAGTGGGGGAGCACACTAAATTTCTAGGAAGCTGATTTAACAAGAAATGAGGGTTGATTCTTCCAGGAAAGATTATTAGAATATAAATAAGGTAACGGGGAAAGGGGGAGATATGACGAGTGTGTGTGTATTATTATTAATTATTATCTTTATTGTTTATACAGCCGAAGGCCAGATCCTCTTAAATTACAGGTTCGCTATCACTCGCCAGGAAAAAATAAATACCTACTGTAAATTGCATGAAGAGTCTTAATATTGGCAACAAAAATGGAGCGAAAGATCTTAAAACCCCCAAACTAAACGGAAAAACGTCTTAAAATCTCTGAACTAATGGGGCTAAACATGAGGGAGAAGAGGGTCCATAACAAACAACCATTAACGCCATAGTGTACTTCGTTAACTACAGTAATAAGTCTAACCAAGTCTAACGAGAAGCTATGAGTGTGTCGGGGGAAGCAGAGTTTAAGGGGCCCACCTAGGTTTTTTGTTCTCTCTTTCTCCCTCTCTCTCTGGGTTATATCCATTCGGCCCCATTCAGCCTACTGTTTTAAGACGTTTATCCCCATCTAGGTGTCATTTTTTCCCGGCGAGCGGTAGCGAGCCAGCATATGTTTTAATATGTTTTTGACAGCAGGATAAGTTTGTAAATTTCTCGATAGAAAACGTCTCCGGCGAAGCCGGATTTCTCCATACAATGCTGTCTCGCTATCACTCGCCAGGAAGAAATCGACACCTGGATTGGGATAGACGTCTTAAAACAGTAAGCTGAATGGATAAAAGCCAGACAAAGAGAGAAAAGGAGAGAAAAACAGGTTACCCCCAGTAATGACTCTTTCTCGCTCTCGCTCTCTCTCTCTCACTCTCTTTCTTTCTCTCACTCTCTTTCTTTCTCTCACTCTCTTACTCACTCACTCACTCACTCAATCTCTCTCTCTCTCTCTCTCTCTCTCTCTCTCTCTCTCTCTCTCAGGCCCTTTGAACCCAGTAAATGTTGTTTTCATACACATGGGTATCAGGTTAGCCCCAATTACACAATAGAGATGTCCAATATTATAGGGTGTCTAAAAAACAGTTACCTATTTTTACCTGTACACTTTATTTAATTATATATATATCTTTATTTTAATAGTCGATTTAAAAGACGTGTTAAATTCGATTGACCATGAAAGTTTGACTCTTCATCCACTATGGTGTACACTAGAAGCAAATAATAAAAATGGTAGGACTGATACTACGGCGACTGTACGGTACCGGTACCGGTATGTCTGATGCATCAATACAAGACAGTTACCTTGTTAGCGTGTGGTTATAATTTATATGATGTGGAAAAGTTTAGAAACAAAGGTACGTTACATAATCTGAATACACAAACAAAGGTACGTTACATAATCTGAATACACAAACACAAAGTCACTCAAAACATTCGGAGAAAAAACTCCCACTATTAATATTTTGGTCTCAGTTACAAAAATGCATTTCGTTTTTAGATATAATATTTTATGACGCCCTATATACTGTATTATTGATGCCCAATATCTCTATATCAGATGGAATGTTGGGGTGTATTTGTGTATTGACAGAGTGCATGGGAGCTGAACGAAATGTGTATTCTAATGTATTTGGTTCGAAGTGCCCCAGGGACCTAGCCCGACATGTTCTGGATGGCATGTAGGTTGGGAACATCGTTAGGTCTGGTTTTATTGGAGTCTGTTAATCTGATGCCGACGATGGTAAATGAATCAGAGTGAACATAGTTATCCTCTTGCAGCATTGTTTGCACTTTTTCCGGATTGGTGTGTTCTGGGAATATATGGTGGTGGTGTATGGGAGTTTGGTGGTGGTGTATGGGAGTTTATGTCTGGGAATGTCTACAGTACCGGTATGGTATAGGTAGCGCCAACGAACTTGACAACGATCTTGACCCCTTGACTTCTTATAACTCAAAATTAATGAAAGCAATCGGGCTGACATTTCTATCATTTGGGAAGAGTCCACCAGGAAATAGGTGTGGATATTTACAGCCAGTTTGTTCAAGGTCCTTATGAGTTACGAAGAGGTCAGGGCTCGAGATTTTTGTCAAGTTCGTTGGCGCTACCTATAGTGGTGTAACATGGACAATTGTCCTAACTGTCGGTGGTTCGAGCCCTGCTCAGAGTATAAAACAAAAAATAGTAGCTCATGTGCATTTGTGATTTTATTTATATATATTTTTTTTTTTAAAGAACCAAGTTACACGATATGGGCTGTTGGCAACATATATCTATTGATGGACGCCTTACTCTCCTTTATGAGGGTGGCCATACACAACCCCCCCCCCCCCAAATGGACCTGCCCCTTTGAAAAGGACAACCCTTACAGGGCTTACAGGACTGACCAATTAACTTTGGATCCGTCCAACTCAGAGGCCCTCTATGTATCTATTTAGAACTCTTGTTCTACAGGGGTGTGCGGCTACTCCATCAGATAACCTGCTTTACCATTGAGTCAACAGTACGGATTTGTAAAAAGTGTATTCCCCTAGACGGGTTGTCAACCAAGGCTGATGAGTCCCGCCCACCCGAATGTCTATAAGGTTGTCTCCCCTAGATGGGTTGCTGACCAATGCTAACGAGTCCCATCCACCCTGTAGATGCTCATGTTCCTATGAAGTAGTTTAAAAAGCTGAAAACTTCAAACATATACCGTAACCATTTTGTATTGCTGAAAATATGAACATTGTATCACCGTCATGCAGGAGAAACCATGTTGAAGTCAAAATTACGCTATTTATATCAGAAACAAAAATCAAACTACTTCGGTATTAGTGGGCATTTAAGTTTATCTCACTCAAATATACATGAATGCAGGCTAGCATTATGCTATTAATGCTTTCCTTTTATACTGTCCGCATTTGGCTGCAATCTATATTATAAATAATACGCTTATCATACTTAACATAGACACAAATACCATCACGTTGGTTACTTCAAAACGCTACAAATCAACTGGGTTCTGTCAAATAATAATCTATTCCAGTGAAATAACAGAACTAGAACGACGCTATCAATCATCATGGACCAGCAACAATCAGCTCATCAGTTGCCAATTGGCTCTAACTGCTTTTCAATAGACCCTATAACAAATAATTTGAATTCAAGATATCAATACACCGGCACATTTGATGTGTAAAAGATAATGTCCATATTTGTTTTAGACCCAATGCCAAACTTATGTTAACCCCTTTAATCAGAAGACGATATTTGTACGGTCGTTTAACAATGCTACAGCCAGAAGATTTTAGTCAACTTCTAGGAATTATATGGTTAAAGAATATTTAAATGGATCCTTTAACTCTGTCAGGTCATTCCCCCTTTAACTATAACCAACCAAACCGTATTAAAGTCTAACCTAATATAGAAAGCCAAATAAAACCCACCTAACCTCCAAACTGTACCTAACCCAGCCAGCAACATGGTGGACAAAACCTGAGGAGCACGGGCGGAGGAAAGGGAATGTAGGCGGTGATACAGGAAACCTAAATGGAGTGTGGGCGTTAAGGGGGGGGGGGGGTTATTCTTTGGTCTACTGATTTATGTATTTATTTTTAAGTTTCCTTAATTGACCGCCATCAAGCTTAAATAAACACACGGTAGAGAAATGTTGGTGCCTCCTAAAATTACATGCTCGCTTTCGCTCGCCATGAGAAAATCGACCCCTAAATGGCACGAAAGGTCTTATTATTGACAAAGACAGGGGGTGAAAGGTCTTAAAATCGCCAAACAAATCAAACGAACGTCTTAAAATCTCAAATCTAAAGTGGTAAGCAAGGGTGGGCGTTAATAAAGTGGTAATCAAGGGTGGGCGTTAATAAAGTGGTAATCAAGGGTGGGAGTAAATAAAGTAGTAATCAAGTGTGGGCGTTAATAAAGTGGTCATCAAAGGTGGGCGTTAATTAAGTGGTAATCAAGGGTGGGCGTTAATAAAGTGGTACTCAAGGGTGGGTGTTAATAAAGTGGTAATCAAGTGTGGGCATTACTAAAGTGGTAATCAAGGATGGGCGTTAATAAAGTGGTAATCAAGAGTGGGCGTTAATTCTTGAAATTAAAAGAGAGTGTGGGCGTTATTACATGTAGTGAAAATAGAGTGTGGGCAAACAGACTTGTGGGCGAAAATACTAACTGTGTGTGTATGAGCAGGTGTGGGGGGGGGGGGGGGTATGCAAACAAAAACGTGTAGGCGAAACAACTGGTGTATGGAGGGGAAAGGACCAGTGGGCGAATCGAACCAGCTTTATCTATAGTGAAAAGAACGGCCGGACGAACCAACCAACCAGGGCCTCGGTAAAACAATAATGGACCACTCCTAAACAAAAGACTGCCGGACACAAAACAATGACGGGGGTTAAATTAAACACAAAAATATACTCGCTCAATCACACAACCCCCCCCCCCCCCATACACACATACACAACCCCCACCCCACCCTCCCTCCGACACATAGAATACATTCAATGATAAACACAGATAGCACACACACATAGAGCAGTAAAACTCACATACACACACACAGCACAAGTCATAGTACAAACATAACACACACAACATTCTTAAGGGGAGATTTCCACTGGAGGGATTTTTTTCTGGACCCCTTTCTCCCTCATGTTTAGCCCCATTGCTTTTGAGATTTTAAGACGTTCGCCCTAGTAGTTTAGACATTTTAAGAAATTTTGCCCCATTTCTGTCAATTTTAAGACCTTTCGTGCCATTAAGGTGTCGATTTTTTCCTGGCGAGCGATAGCGAGCCTGTAATTTAAGAGCAATCGGCCTCCGGCCGGGACATTTTTCTACCGAAAAATTTAAAAATTTATCTTGAAAGGGGGTCTAGGGGGTGTAATTTTAAGCTTTATGAAAACGTAGGGAACAAACTAAATACCTCCCCTTAACGCACACGCAAAAGTAATATCACACAAACGTAACTTATATCACGCACACAAAACCAAAGGAATAATGCACAAACACAACATTTATAACGATTATATCATCAGTAATAACACACACACAGGACACACAACATTTATAACGCATATAAAACCAAAGGAATCACACCCACACTCTCACACAATACCAACCAGGGTCTTGTCAAAATAATGGTCTACTCCTGACACAAAAATGGACACAAATAATATGAATATATTAAACACAAAATATACTCTATTCAAATAACTCTCCTCGGCTAAAAAAAACAAAAAAAACAAAAACAAAATCTCCTAAATTCGACACCTGAATGGTGCGAAACATCTTATCGTCAAACAAATGGGATGAAGCTTCTTAAGATCGCCAAACAAATGAAACGGCACAGGAGAGTCTTTCAAAAAGACCTTCCACGGGTTAGAAAGTGTTAAAGGATACGACTGCTTGATGGTCATTACACAGGTTATTCATATTTGTTATTCATATTTGTTTTCACCAACCCACCAATTAACTTTACAAATGAACCTAATTAACGAAATCAGTGAAAGTAATGAATATATGTGGTACTCCAAGGACTCGAACCTAGGATACTCACACCGAAATTCCGCACACTAAGCATTACGTTATTAAAACATACATTCCCGACAACACTCACCAGATTACCTACGTCTAGTCAAATTAATTCTTGCAAACAGACGACGATTTTATCCAACTCTGTCATGACTTTTGGCCGTTTGAATGATTGTATTCCTGTAGTTAATGTGGCTTACACAATATCTGGTTAACATATAATCTATATTTTATTAATTTCACCACAAAACACCTCCAATGACATTAATGAAAGCTATTATGTGATCCACCGGGATTCGAACCTGGGTTATCACACATATTTTTTTTAGTAACATGATTTAGACAATTGGGAAAAGAAAGTGTTACCGGTACAGTACCTCCAATACTAAATAATATAAAAATGTTACTATTATTATTACCTTTCCCCAAGACTGGCGCGCTCGAAGGCCAATAGAAGTGTTGGATTCCACCCTTCCCCTCCCCTCCCCCAGCCTTCTGAACATGCTTAAGGGGAGATGGACCGTGTTTCTGGACACCTTTCTCCCTCATGTTTAGCCCCATTAGTTTTCAAGTTTTAAGACATTCGCCCCATTAGTTTGTCGATATTTAGACCTTTCGCCGCTTTTCTTTGACAATATTAAGACTTTTCGTGTCATTTAGGTGTCGACTTTTTCCTGGCGAGCGATAGCGAGCCTGTATTTTTTCTACCGAAAAAAGTATAAATATATCTTGAAGGGGGATCCTGGGGTCGTTTGTCTAAGTTTGGTGTAGGTCTAGGGAGGAAACTAGAAAATAATAAATATATGAACAAATCGACCAAAAAGTTAACCATCCCCCCTTAACCCCATCAATACTACGACACATTCATCATATGCTGGCCACCGTTAAGAGTTTATGTGAGGCTTAGGATGAAACTTGTGCGAGTGAGAGAGTTATTTCAAACATAATAATTGTTGTGGGCAGAACCAAAGAAATACAACCGCCTTGGGTGTCAGCCGGAAGACTAGCTGAATTGCCCGGATTCCTCTTTCTCTCCCTGGCTCTTGGTTGATGGTTAAACGTTTTTCTGTCTGTACCACTTGAGGTATCAGGCTATTCCCAATGACACAACACATTAATTTAAGTTAAGTGACCAGACCTGCCCTGTTCTGAATGTGAACAACTTCAGGAAGAGTTAGAATGAGTTTTGGGTTGAGCTGAGTCCACAGAAAATAGGCCCTATTATGTACCGTAACTAATTGAATAAAGTGTCCTCCAGCAGCATTTTGTCCTCTTTGATGGCATAGTGGCGTGTTTTGGGAGTTTAGGTAATAGATTGTGGGTCATGATACTGTGGGGAAGTTGTGAATATTGCCAACATCTCATCTTCCACATCACTAAACTAATACTAAATTTCATGAATGAATAACACTTTCTATTGCATAGATAATGCTTTAAATTAACTTTATTCTTCTTTCTTCATTATTGTATGCAAAAATTGTCAATACAAAATTAACCCTTCAAATCAACAACCTCAAACTCACGTATAGTAAGCCTGAATACAAATTAAAATAACGCCATCGTACTGAAAGGGTTAGTACACTATATATAATATCAAAGTCAAATTAAATACGAGGTTGGTCAATTAATTATTTTACTACAAGTCAGATGACATATGGACATAAAAACAAATTATAAAACAAAATAAAATAATAAATACAATAAACATAAATCTGCCACCTGCCTACTGTCCCACACAAGATGGTTCCTTTTACTCACTCTAGCCCCTACTATAGCGGCCAAGTCTTTTTTATTGGATTTAAGCTACATTTAGACGATTTTATGAAGCTAAGGAAGGATATATGGTACCGGTAGCTAAAAGGATTAATTGAGTTAGTATGGCGCCTTTTAATGGTTAGAGCTCCTTCCTAAACTTAATTAAATCATCTAATACTTGCCAGACTATAATAAAATGAGTACTGAATGAGTTAAGGATCCTGTAGTAAGAGAGAGTGGCCAGCTTTATATATGGACGCCATTTTTGAGCCCAGAGTATTAAAGAAAGAGGTATTATTTTGTTTGTGATCGTGTAAAGTCAACTCGTCTAATCCGCAGTCACAGAATATTGTTTAAGCTTATGAAAATCTTAAAAGGTAATGTATAAAATAAATGTGCAATGTATTAAATGGAAAATATATGAATTAAGAAATGTATAAGCAATATATTTCCTACAGGAATCTGAAAAAATTTAATTGCATAACTAATATTTCCGAGACCCTGCGGATTAGAACATATGAAAATGCAGAAAGCCGATTGGCCCACACAAGGCAGATCCTTCTCACACCCAACCCTAATTATAGGCCCAACTCACTAACAACATGAGGACGACCTCACCAAAACGGTCAGAGGTCAACATAAGAAAACGGGGGTCTGCAGAGCGCCGATTGGCCCACACCCGGCAGATCCCCCTCACACCCAACCCATCTCGTCCATATGCCTATCTAATTTTATCTTAAAACTCTCTATTGTTCTTGATCCCACTATAGCAATTGGTAGCCTATTCCACCTATCTACAACTCGGTTAGCCGGAGGGTGGGGAGAGCCTTCTACTTTGCTGTCATATTTGTCTACTATAAACTGTCCCTGTCTAGTAGTATTAAGGCCGGACCACCTAGTAGGGACCGCAAAGTATGTGTGGTCTGAGTATATATGTAACTCTGTGTAACTGTCACCATATCCACACCACACCATTATAATATAGTCGTCTATTAGTAGCCATCATTAACTATTAAAACGCATCATAATCCTCTCAAAGGGATAATTACGATACTGTTTATCCATTTCATACCTAGTGGTTTGTCCTAAACTGCAGAAAATTGTCTAATAATAGCCAGAACATAATGAAAGACTGCATCATCGTATCCTGAAAGGGTTACGTATATCACAAATATCTCACCTTAGTTCAGCCTATTTCCTTCTGATTCTCCTCCCAGATCGTTCGCTATTCGTCAAACGCCACTTCTAGACTCTTTCCGCACTTCCGGCGCACGAATATCGCGCACAAAAAGCAAAAATAACTACAGGAAGAGCTACACCTCTTTACCGAGGGTCTCCGTCTCTAGGAATCAAGCGAGAGTCTATAGTCCTTCACCTGGACAAATCCATACAATAACAGAAACACACGGCTTAAAAATCGACTAAACTATTAAACCGCTAAGTCAATATCAGTATGTTGATTTGTGATAGTGAAAATAATTATGACGATCCCCTAGAGTTAAATATGGAAGGTGATTTGATTTGCCTCTCTGGGTACCCAGCCAAGACGGCCAAATGTCGCGCATTTCCCGCCAAAACCACCAAATGTCTCCCGTTTTCTGTGAACATGACATTGTATCACTTGGCTTAATTAATCTGAATAAACGATTCTATCATGTTTCATAATCACACAATTGCTCATGTTAATTACAAAAAATACATTAAGGGGAGATGGGTAGTATTCCTAGATCCCCTTCTCCCTCATGTTCAGCCCCACCCATGGGCGGACTGGCCAACCGGACATTTGGGTAATGCCCAAAAGGCTTGTTCTTTTTTCCGTTTTTGGGCCAGTACAAAGGCCGGATGTAACTCTGGGCTGGGCCAGGGCCAGGCACACCATGCTCTGCCTGGGCCAGCCCGCGCGCATCACTTTGTAAACAACTCACGATGAGAGCGTACCAGTTCTAGTGATTAGGTACGGTATTTGTTACGTGGCATTTGTCAACACTCAATACTAATGTTGTTTTTGTGAGCAGAAGAAAAAAAAGCAACAA
Source organism: Paralithodes platypus (assembly GCA_032716605.1). Lineage (NCBI taxonomy): Eukaryota > Metazoa > Arthropoda > Malacostraca > Decapoda > Lithodidae > Paralithodes > Paralithodes platypus. The sequence continues at coordinate 35,515,648 of CM064518.1, read as the reverse complement.
TTGTGTTTTATCATATATAGGCTAGCCTACACATATAATATACCAGCATTATTCAGCGAACCTATTTGTACCTACCATAGAGGTGGTTACGATTAGGCTACGTCGCTATGGTGGGAAGCATCATAGGCCTAATCCCTGTAACGTTAGTAATCTCTTCCGAATTGAATATTGATACTCTCCTGTGTCTAGTTTGGTGACTTTGGATAATAATACGAATTTCATGGATAATCGGCCTAATGTGAATTGTAAAGGCAAGGCAAAATAGCCTTAGACAATACTTCAGCAATTTTTATTTTTTACGATACTGCCTACGCTAACTTCTGGGTAACCCATAAAGTACCTGCAAAATATAACCTCTCATCGGTACTCTCATGGTTAATGACAAGGCCATTATTTAACAATTATTGTATATTATTCAGGTTACACTACCCTTGAGATTTAAGCCTAACAGGCTACTGGCTGTGCTAATATATACTTTATTTTTCTATAACTTGCTACCGTATCTCCCATACTTATGAAGAGAAGTTATTTAGAACTAACATTTTAGATCACAACTTATGAAGATAAATAATTTAGAATAGATATTTTAGATCACATAAGCCTCTTTATAAAATCAGTTCTTTAATCAGTCTTTGTAGTTTTTTTCTTCAATTAAATATTTATCTTTTATCTATTTTAAAACACTGTTACTGTCCCCACTATTGTGGAACTCTGTAAAGATCACAAAAATATTGGATACAAATTGTAAGTTATGTTGTTTGGGTGAGGCTATCATAGTTTAAGTTTAGGGTAGGTTAATAGGTCTGGGGCCGGATACTCAAAACTACCTTAACTTGGGGCACTTAGGACTTCCTAACTGACTTAGGGCGCCCTAAGATATGAACAGGTTAGGACAACTTATCTCTTGTCTTAAATTTTATACACGAACAAAATTTAGGATGTCCTATCCTGTTCCTAAAGGGTTAGGAACTCCTAAATTGTCCTAAAACTTCTAGGGTGCCCTATGTTGTTCAGCTCCTTATATCCCATTGTTTGGGTGGATCAACCAATCACGGGACATTAATATCAGCTGATCAATATAAGCAAACGCCACTGTGGCAGAGAGAGCTACCCAGCTGTTGTATTGCCTTATGTTTTGCCTATGTATCTACATAATACATATATATAATAAATCGTGCAATATCCTATATTTAACCCCTAACAAAGTTTTTTGAGAGATGTTGAGGAAGTGAAACTAAGTGAAGGCTTTCTGATCCAGTCGAAGGATTGCTTGTGTGCTTGCTTTTTGCAGGCAAACTGTTACTGTAGCCTATGTTCTTCCCCTGTCACCTCTTTTTCTCTTGCTGTGTCTCTTGCCTATTCTTCCTACCCTTTGAGGGAACAAAGGCTGGCTACTGATTGAGGAAGTGAATGTTGTAGGCTTGTGTTTAGGCTAGGTAGAATTTTCATGATTTTTATTTTCCATAAGGACTATTTAGGCCTACATTGTTTATAGGCCTAGTAGGTCTATAAGCTATTAGATTCTGCTAGGTTATATTTTCCCATGAACTCGATCTGTGTACAGTAGTATGCAGCGTATTAGGCTAGGCCTAGTTCAGATAAAGTTAGGATAGGCTATTTTCCCAGAAGTCCCATTTATAGTTTGTCACTAGGTTAGGGTAGGGGAAGGAGTATTTTGCCCCCTGCTGGCAATATTATGATGATAAGTTATGGGCGGGTGAGGGGGGGCAAAGCCCCCCCTTAACCTATTATTGTATTCCACGGCAGTCAAAATAGACGGGGACGTGATCTCGAGCATGCAAGTAGTCTAAACAAGGCAGGCGATACGCCCGAATTCCTCCATCCTTACCAAGGGGAGGTTAAAGTAAGTTAGCCTAGGTTAGTTTGTTTTGGTAAAAGTTGAGGTAGCGGGTGTACCGCCCGCTTTCTTTACATAGTAGCACACTCTCAGTTACATTCGCGTCTAATTTGACTACTGTTAGGCCTATTTGCCCCTGCTGGTATAATATATATGAGGATGACATTAAGTCATGGGGAAGAGGGGGGCATAGCCCCCTCACTAAGTTATCTCTCCATAAATCAAAGTAAAATGTATCAAAAGTCTCTCTAAGCCTAGACACTATATATATTATTGATATGAGTTTTTTTTTTTAATACCACATTTCCCGATCTTCATAGGGCCATAGGCTATAGCCTAGTCCTCCCCACTAGTAGGGTTGTATTTTAATATTCTTGGAAAATGGATACAAATGCATGCAATTGCATAATGAAACAACCAACTCATTATTAAAATCGTAAAAGGTAAGTAAAGCTTGTACATTTTATATAGCATATAAATAGGCCAAATTTGACCTATGCTAAACTCAATAACCACCACCCAAAAGGCCAAAACCACAGTATGTTAAGTTACCAATAGCCTATGCTACTTAATAAAGGTCATGTGCTCCCAAATCCAGTATATTGAGTACATATTGCACAAGTAATTCCATAATTAAAAGGGTTAATCAAGTAAAATCACAGAATCATAGGCTATGTTAAGATACATTCTCTCAAGCCTTAAAAAGCGACCAAAACGGTATAAGACCACTAGTTCCATTACAAAAGGTCACGCTGTAACCATTAATTACACCAGTTATTTCCATAGCCTCCTTAAATGACGATTACAATAGGTTAGAGTCGCTTTGAGGTCGGCCATATTAATTTTAATCCACGCCGAGGCACGGCCAATGTTTGGAGGTATACCCTAAATAACGGCTCACACTATCATTTTTGTTCCGCTGTTGGGTGTCCTAAGTCGAGTTAGAGTAGCCCCCGACCTACTCTAAGTCAGGACATCCAACTTTTCACAAAATGGCTGCCCACAGCTTCTGAGTATGCCGTCTTAACTGTTTTGAGTGTAGCGTCATAAGCGTATTGGAGCAGTTAGGGCGCCTTAAGTGAGATAAGACGAGATAGGATGTCCTAAATAGTTTTGTGTATCCGGCCCCTGGACTCTGGAGATATATTGATAGTAATTACGTTGACAGTGTGAAAAGGAACACATTGAGATGATTCGGCCATATGGAACATATGGGAAGCGAGAGAATGACTAAGAGTGTGTACGAGAGCGAGGTGGAAGGACAGAGAGAGAGGTGGAAGGATGGAGTGAAGAAGTATATGGATGAGGGCAGTGCTGGTTGGGAGGAGGGGCGTCGACTGACTGGGGACAGAGGTGCATGGGGACGTTTCGTACGTGGTCACCCCTTCGGGGATCACGGCGTCAGGCAATAGATGGATAGATAGAATTACGTCGTGTCTGATCATCCGAATGTCATCTCAAATTATTGTACCCGTACTTTTTCGTTTCTCAGATGATTGGTCCACTGTACACATACAAATAATAGATACGTCGAGCCATCTGAATATGAATAATAAATTTCAAGCCAGGATCATTAGCGTTTTGCTATACCGGTACACCTAAAAGCAATTTTTTTTATTTTTTGTTTGTTTCCTAAATGATCTATAGGATTTTTGTTTTACCCAAGATTATTGTATCTCTGTTGTACACCATTTACACTATTGAGTATCATATAAATTGGGATTTTTTTTTAGCTCTTGATAAGACTCAAATTGCCTCTAAAATATGCTCATTTTCTACAATTTTTCGGGGGGGGGGGGATTAAACGAGTTGACTGTACAATGTATATCCCAAGTCCAAAATATATACCACCAGTGACACCAAGCTGGCGGAGGTTGGCCAATCTGTTACTTAAGAGGGCCCAACTCGCTTTTTTATTTTTATCTCTCTCCCTCTCTCTCTGGGTTGTATCCATTCGGCCCATTCAACCTACTGTTTTAAGACGTATATCCTCATCCAGGTGTCGATTTTTTCCTGATGAGCGGTAGCAAGCCAGCATATTTGTTAATATGTTTTTGACAGTAGGCTAAATTTGATTTTTGTTTCGATAGAACAATTTCTCCGGCGAAGCCGGATTTCTCCATACAATGCTGGCTCGCTTTCGCTCGCCAGGAGATAATCGACACCTTGATGGGGATAACAGCCTTAAAACAGTAGGCTGAGTGGGGCCGAATGGATACAAACCAGAGAAAGAGAGAAAAGGAGAGAAAAAAAGCAGGTGGCCCCCCTTAACACGGGGCACTAACCTATAACTACCACACCTAACCCTGCAGCCTCCATTCCTAAGATATTCTAAAGATTACCCAGCCATATCCTACCGTCAGCCTACACGATTTTATGTAGCTTAAGAAGTAATTGTCAGAATTAAGGTCAATTGAGTCTTTAACCCTTTGATTCTTATAGATCCTTCCTAAGTTAAGTAAAATCGTCTGTTGGTAGTGATATCAAAGTAAAGAAATCGTCTAATTGAAGGGGGTTCAGTAAAGTAATGAATAAAACAACTAATTAGTCTAAACAACACATCTGTAAATATAGGACAAATATTGAAATATAATAAACATATCAAGCCAGCCTAATAGTGGACCAAAATGAAAAGGTTTAAGCTCGTTGAACCATTAACTTTTACGGAAGGTTATATAATAAAATATATATTCAAGGTGGATCGAAGCAATTACCTGATCAAAGAAGCCCTCACTCCAAAGACGACAAACACACACGCGCGCGCGCACACACACACACACTCCCACACATACTGTACACACACACACTCCCACTCCCACACATACACTTACACACATACTCCCACACATACACTCACATACTGAACACCCACACATACTCACATACTGCACACACACACTTCCACACATACTGCACACACACACACACACACTCCCACACATACTGAACACACACACTCCCACACATACACTTCCTCACATACTGAACACACACACTCCCACACATACACTCACATACTGCACACACGCACTCCCACACATACACTCACATAATGAACACACACATACACTCACATACTGCACACACACACTCCCACACATACTGAACACACACACTCCCACACATACACTCACATACTGAACACACACACTCCCACTCACATACTGAACACACACACTCCCAAACATACACTCACATAATGAACACACACACTCCCAAACATACACTCACATACTGAACACACGCACTTCCACACATAAATATAAGAACACAAGAACACACGCGCACAATCACACAAGGGGACGACAACTCACCCATCCAAGACAAACAGACAACAATGAATGAACCCATACACACATAAAAACACACACACACGCACAAGAACACACACACATATAAAAAAATACAGAAGGTCCGGTTTTACAAAAGAACAAACGAATCCATGAATTCACACAAATATTGCACCAACAAATCTATAATGGAAAACGTATGCTTGCCAAATAACACCCGTGATTACAATGTGAAGGTCAGCCAGATAGGCAGACACTATCTCCACATCAAGTTAGCGGGAAGCCATACAGTATTGTTTTGTTTTACTATTATGTTCTTGTTCTTGTTTTGTCTTTCTTTTTAGTAGAGATATATAAAACTATGCATGTTCTTCTTTTTGGAAGTGTATATGCAACATAAAATATAGGCTACTGATAAACTCTCCAATATAGTGGAAAAGTGAACTCTCTTGCGGAAACAGTTTATAATGTGAAGACACGATAGTTTCGAGTTATCTTGAGCCCCGAAGAGGTATCAGGAACATTTGTTTTATAGTAAAGACACAGCTGTTTCGAAAAAGGCGTGTTTTTTTTTCCATACAAACCCTATTCACTAGGCCTATGTGGGTTTAGTTTTCCGATCTTGTGTTCACGGCACTGTTAATGGTTCACTCATATATAATGCTTCGTGTTTTAATAAATATAATAAAAAACTACAACAACAATAGCATTTTACATTTTAAGTAGTGCTATAAATTGCATTATAGGACCAAACCAACAACTAAATGACTAATGTTCTCCCCAAGTGATATGTACCAGATCCAGCCAGTGACTACAGTTGATAATGCATTTAGCTAGTGCTAAATGTCAGTCAGTCATCAAGAGTTTGAGGCCGTATGGCATCGGTGTTCAAAGGACCAGTCAGACAACATGATACCAAAAGGAGTCAGTGTCGAGGCCATAGGCCACACCACAGACCCTAGAGAAATATTATTTACAATCCTTGGCCACGCTGACCAGTCAGACAACATGATACCAAAAGGAGTCAGTGTCGAGGCCATAGGCCACGCTCAATATCGGCAGAGTCAGAAGGCTTTTCTACCAACGACTATGATCAACAAGATTATTTGCTTTTCTTTAGTCCTATTTCTAGGTGTACGAAGGAGACAAACGTCAAAGCTGTCTGTAACGAGAGTGAAATAGACAAATTTATTGTAGGTTTGAGTTAAAATGTCTGAAAACACGCAGTTTAAGTTATAGGATGAGGGAAAATAGATTGACAAGAGTTCCAGAGTGCACCGGTACTTGTAGAGTGGAAGGAACTGATAAAATCAGTTCACTCTTGTGTTAGACAGTAGGACAGAATAGGGGTGGGAATGTGTGAAAAGTCGGGTGCCCCCTACTCTCCGTAAGGGGGGAGGTATACACTAAGGAAGCTATGAAGAACACTGATTATTGTAATAGCGGTAGAAGAGTGGGAGAGATGCAACAATGATATGATAACCTTGGTCAATATGTTTCCTTATCACTTAATAGTCATTTATTAGAGATTATGCTTAGATATTGACCCCTTTCGATGGTACCGATTCCTGTGCTTTCAGGATCTAGCCCCTTAAATAGTAATGAGGGTCTGTATATACTGAGAATTACATCTGGTCTCGTGGGGGTCCTTTATAATAGTCCACTGGTTTAGACCGATGAATTACAAAGACAGTGAAAGTCAATAGAGTATCGGTAGCCTAGGTTTGAAGCTGCCACGACCCTATCTTCCCGTTATATAACCTTCCACTCCTCTCCCCTCCCTCTTCCCCACCCGATACATCTCCGGTCACCAATCAGTCTATTCGGCATCAGTCCCTATGTAACCGCTCTTCAAACGATCACCAGCCACGATCACATATATGAGAGAGAGGGTTACAAGGAGTTACAAGGAATAGTTAATATCTCGGAGACATTGCGCTCCGTTCCGAAGAGATACTCGAAGTGGAAAGAGAGAGACTGCTTAGTGCACTACATTCATTCCAGAGCGTGCAAAATACTATCTACTCTCTTCTTGAACTGCTCTACTGAAGAACTGTTAACAACTTCGGAGGGAAGTTTGTTCCAGGTAGAACAAATCTTTTATGTGATTTTCTTTCCACAAATACTAGTGCTGAACCTTTTCAATTCTAATTTCCAGCCATGGTTGCGTGTTGCATTCATATTGAGGCTATAATCCACATTAAGTATTATAAAAACTTCAATGAGCTGACCTCGTAGTCTGCGTGTCTCCAACGGAGAGATCAAGAGCTCTCAACCGGTCCTCATAGCTCAGTCTTCTAAGCAATGGCATAAGCTTTGTAGCTCTAGCTTGTACTCTTTCTATAATCTATATCTTTCCTGAGTGCTGGAGACTAGAATTGAACAGCATACTCCAGGAGAGGCTGTATCAGAGCGTCGTAAAATGTGAGGACTATTTCCTTATTTCGATACTTAAATTGTCTCTTAATATAGCCCAATAATTTCTGAGCTTTCTTCTCTACTTCAATGCACTGCTTGGAAAACTTTAGGTCACTGCTAGTCAGAACACCCAAATCCTTTTCCAAGTCAGTCACTTCCAAAGGCATACCCAATAGTGAATAGTCTGACTTGGAAATAAGGAAAGTTTTCAAACTTGGACCAAAAACTTATCTACCGTTCATAACTTTAACCTTCGATTTCTGTTTAATACTTTCTGTCCCCGTGGTTGTAGAACTTGGGATACCCACTATCTAGTAGATCTTTGTCATACACTAACGTCGAATTTTGAAGTTTAAGGTTGGCATACCTCTTCTGGAAGTTAAAGTAAGACATATTGAATTACTGGAATTATAAGTATCGGGATAAGTTAATGTACAGCCAGAAGTACTGTCAAATATTGCAACAACAACCAGGTAATATAAACACTTCACTACGCAAAATGTATGTTAAACTGAATAATATCGTCTTGCGTTGGTAGAAATAAAATATAATACTATTTGTGGGATTGAGAAGAATTTTCATCAGCTTTTCATAATGAAAGGGTTAACCTGATCTGGCTGGTGTTGCGACAAGTTTTGGTCGGTTTGTATAATCACCTGCACAAAACTTTATGATAAATTTGAGACGGTGAGCACAATTGAGATAGAACGTGGATCGGGTCATGGTATCAAAGGAATTATTCTAAATATTTCATTACTCGGTCAGAATTTTTATACAGGAGATTTTGCATGGCAGCTTTGAGTTTTAATATTAAGACAAACACGATTTATCAATAAATATTTACAAATTTGCTTGGAGCAGTCTATAGTACGCGACACTACAGCTGTATACTAATTATTTTATTATCAATCATGAAATAGTATCTCATTTTTCGCTTGGTGGAAAATATATACCCTCAGCAACCTATTTTTTGTATAGTCAATGGAGACATGAAACAACTAAATTATTTTGCGTCATATTAAGGTCATGTTTACATAATTATCATACTTCGCTACAAAAGCTCAATGATAGCTGAGTACCGGTAATTAAGATAAGGGATATTTCGTAGCGAGGTCGGTCTATATAATCTGTGGCCCCATGAATATCCTTTCCTCTCACTTAACCCTTAGACTATTCATAAGCAATTTGTTAACTGTCTTTATGGTGCAATGGTTAGAATGTTTATAATCTGTGTGTGGTAACCCAGGTTCGAATCCCGGTGGATCACATGCTTTCATTAATTTCATTGAGAGGTGTTTGGTGTTGGTGTGAAATTAATTAAAATATATTTTACCGTCCGATAGAAAAACACACACTAATAGCCTATATACCGTATACAACATACAACATGCATTATGGCTTAATTTAATATTATTTCAGAACGCACACAGACTTATCAAAAACATAGCAGCTAGTACCGTACTGTAAATACATAAATAAATCCAGTTGGCAGCACTCTCCCCACAGAGGAAAAGTGATTTCAAGTTGTGATATTGATATAACAAGTATGCTAATACACTGTGTAATTTAAGGGGGATGGGCATATATATTTGCTCATTTATGTATATTTTTATTATTTTTCTAGTTTCCTCCCTAAACCTCCTTCAAACTTTAAAAAAAATCCATTACATCCCCCTTCTAGATTAATTTGTACATTTTGTTCGGTAGAAAAACGGCCGGTTCTTCCAAATTTACATGCTCACTATCGTTCGCCAGGAAAAAAAACCGAAACCTACTGTATATAGCACGATAGGTCTTAATATTGACAAAGAAATGAGGCAAAAGGTCTTAAAATCGACAAACTAATGGGGCAAACATCTTAAAATCTGAAAACTAATGGGGCTAAACATGAGGAAGAAGGGGGACCAGAAAAACGGTCCATCTCCCCTTAACGTTCCACATGTGTTTCCAATAACCCGGGACTACTATAGTGGGCTTCACGTTGTAACACTGTCAAATTATAGTTTCTTTTTATTGTTTTCACACACAATATAATCGAGGTTTTTGGTAAACTATTGACTATTGGGATCTCCTGTAAATAAAGAAAGGAGTATCCTACAGTTGGCGTCATTCTCCCTACAGAGGAAAATAGGTTTGAAGTTGTGGTATTGAAAGCGGTTAAGTTGGTGAAGAGTGGAGCTCAAACACCGCGAAACGAACCAACTTTTGCTGAAGGGGGATGGTGGGGGTGGGGGAGAGAAGGAAAGAGATTTACGTTGATACTTTATCTGGTTACATAAATATAAAGATCTCATAGAGGTGGCCAGGACTTATGGTCGAGTCACACCAACCTCGGAACCAGACATATTCTGACGCTAATTATATGATCAGTTACATCAGACAAAAAGCGACATGGAATAACCCGTTGCATTACTGTGACACCGTCTGGGATCAACACACAATAACATAAATAAACTAGAGCCCATACAAAACAAAGCTGCAAGATGGATCAGACGTGATTACAGACACACTACATCTGTCACTTTGCTCGAACAAGACATTAGACTCGACCCACTTGCAACAAGACAAATACACAGACAACAGAGGTTATATAAAATCACTAATAACTTAGTTGACATAGACAATTATATATATTTACACCCTACAAGTATACGATCTACGAGACGAGACGCAGCCATAACCTAAAATACCACATCTATCATGGATATATTTAGACAATATTTTTTCCCCACAGCATCCAAGAGTGGAATCACCTCCCATTTCATGTAATTAATAGCCCCATTCTTGATTATTTCAGAACTAGGATCACCAGTCATTACATCCCTAATCCTGATCCTTTTCCTGATCCTGTCCCCAACCACTTTTTCCCATGCACAACCCCCGTATATCATGCCGCCCGAGAGCGGCCCCCTGCGGGTCCCACTACGTAAACGTAAAATTACCTCACATTTTGGGTCAGCTGTTCAAACTGCCACACCAGATTATGTCTGATATAATCTGGTGTGGCAGTGTCAAAGCCTCGTTCATAATGAGAAGTTATGCCATGTAGTTTTATCTGATGTAACTGATCGAACAAATTTGCGTCGGAATATGTTAGTGTGACTCGACCCTCAGATGTAGTAGAGAAAGCAAAACCCAGAGTAAGGGAAAGTGAAAAATTAGACAGAAATGAAAGAGGCTTTCTCCCCACACTCCATTTCGTCCGGCAAATTGTATGTACTGAGAGTCGAAAGTGAAGAATTTGTAGGCCATGAAAATCACCTGAAGGGATTTACAGAAAATTAGAAATGCAAATGATATCAAGTGCAAAATTTCTTCCTAAACTAACATCAACTAAATGCAAGTGATTGTTGCCATATCGCTTTATCAATATTAATCATTATACCAATTTATCTGCAGTAGAGCTTGCTTGGAGGGTGGGTAGCGCGGGTACCTCACATGAGGGACCACTCCTCCCCATGGCTTCCCAACCCCTCTTTGGAATAGCGGATATCAGGTGCAGTAGACCAGTTTCGCATTTATGATGTTTATACTAGCACCAGATCAGCATGATCGACCTGATAACATTGATTGGGTTACGGACAACACTTACAACCACAGCCATTCCATCAGTACCATAACACTCCACATGCCTTCACGCACTATACAGTATACTGTATATATATATAAAATAATTACCGATTGTGCAAGCAACCCTCTCCCGAACCAAACTAGAAAAACTAACGAGTAACCTTGGAGTATGGAGGAGATTCGTCCGTGGCTACCAACTCGGGGATCAAGGTGTCTGCCAATACGAAGCTAGTCAATTAGGATAAGCCACTATATATAACTTGCATCAAGTTCGCTCTTCTCTATACAATTATCTTTGGCCATCTTAAATAATAAGTATATTATTGGCATTCATGTTATTAAAGCCTTTTAAGATCTTAAATCACTCAATAAGTTGCCCTCTTATGCTTTGTTTCTTAACCCATTCAGTACCGGTGCCATCCTTTTCAATATATTCTGGCAACTATTACAGTTGTATCAAGCTTAAGAAGAATCTCTACCCATTATAAGATCACAGACTATCTTAATTAATCCTTTTAGTTACCATATATCCTTCCCAAGCTTCATAAAAGCGTCGAAATGCAGCTGAAATAAAAACAAAAAGACGTCGCCGGTATTGTTCTAGTCTCTCAGGCAAGTTATATTTTTTAGATATATAATCTTTTGCTTTACTCTTTGATGAACGGATTAATGTTGCTAGCGATTTGTTTGTTTTTCTAGCTGTCCCAATGCATTGGCATGTAGATTTTAGATTTTCATTTATAAACACACCTAGGTCTTTTAACCGAGTTATGCGATTTACTTTGTGTCCGTCCTTTTATTACTCACAACTCCCGATCCCGTTAGGAAGAGGGCTGTGTTTTGCTGAATTGCTTTTTGTCGTCTCCGGAACCTTTGACGCACTACTCCTCGTAAACACCTTTCTCCACACCATTGAACTAAAGACCAAAGTTGTTTGCAGAACTAAAATAAACTAAGTGAAACTGCCGGATTCCATTACACTTGCTAAATAGGTACTTTCGCTGCATTATGTAGTCTTCCAAACCTTTTGACGCACTGCTTTTCCTAAACGGCTGCCTCCATGACATTGAACATTAAGACCAATGTTTTTCGCGGAGCCAAAATGAACAAAGTGAACCTGCCGGATTTCTGTTACAGACTGTGGTGGCTCTTGCACTGCGAGATTGTTTAAAACGGGATGTAGCGGGATCAGGATGTAGATGATTCATCTGCCATTATATTCAATGTTGGAGCTTATATACAATACCTGACATTTGTTATTATAGGGCATATGCCAATTGACTGCTCATTAAACGATTTGATTGTAGGCTAACGTTTTCTGAAAAGAGTGCATTTCTGATTTGTGTGCAATCTGCAAATTTGGAAATTAAAACAATGATTACGTTGTCTACATCACCGATGCACCGGTATATTACAAATTAAATTAGACTCAACATGGAGCCGTGCGAGAACGTACTGGAAGCAATTTCCATTCAATTCAAATACTAATTTTTCGCAGTTTACTTTCATATAATCAAATTTAACCCACTCGTTGCCCTATAGTCCTAAACCCTTGACGTTCTACAACAATTCGTTATGGGGACCTTCTTGAAGGCCTTGACAGGCCAAGTATTCTACAGATATATCGAAACATTTCGTAAAGTTAATATTTTTGAATAGGCTCTCAGTAAATTCGATTAGGTAAGTTGGTCGTTATCTCTTTGGATTTAATTCATTATCTATGAATAGAACATTTGATATCTAATGATTGCAAATTGATTCGAAAATTTAACTTATTACACGAGTTAAGGTAATAGGCAGGCTGTAATTACTAGGTAGGTGTAATCTCCCTTATATAAGATTGAAGTTATATTAGCCGTCTTCCATTTCAAATTGGAGGGACATATTAAAAATGAACGTTATAGGGATTCAACAACTCGGTTTTAACCATTTTATGGGGGGGGGGGGGGACTTATAGAAACTCAGGGAATAATTTTTTCTAAAATATTTCAAGACATCTTAAGAGAGAGAGGGAGGGCGGTTACTTTCTTCCCTAGACCTCCATCAAGTTTATACTAACATCCCAATATCCCCCTTCTAAAAAAATGTGTAAATTTGTTGGTATAAAAATGTCACGGCCTAAGGCAAATCTCTCCTAAATTACAGGCTCACTATCACTCGCCAGGAACAAAATTGACATCTATGACACGAAAGGTCAAATATTGACAAAGAAATAGGCCAAAGGTCATATAATCACCAAACTAATGGGTCAAACGTCTTAAAATCAGAAAACTAATGAGGCTAAAGCATGAGGGCGAATGGGGGCCATAAACACCAACCATCCCCTCTTCAGATAAAGTGCTCCATCAGCAGGTTACATAGTTTTATCGTGTAAGTTGCCAGCGAACTATTGTGTCCGGCTGTACAGTCAAAATCAATAGTTCGCCGAAATTTTGCTCATAAACTGTATTTTTCTAATCTACTATCACTGTCCCTTGAAGGTGCTCATGTACTGTACCGGTATATAATAGAAAATGACTATAGTCTATTCGCTGTAAGTAGGCGAGAAATCATGATCTTTAACCTCTATACCGGTACCTCAAAAACGACTAGAGTAATCGAGCTAATATTTCTACCATTTGGGAAAAGTCAGGCAAGGATTAGATGTGGAAATTTACAGCCAATTTGCTCTAACCCTTTTTGAGTTACAGAGGATAGACGTCATGATTTCTTGCCTACTTACAGCGAATAGACTATAGTACTATTTGTTTCACGTACCGCAGTAGAATAGAGAAAAGGAGGTTAAAAGGGGGCAAAAGAGGGTGACTTGGAAATAAAAGGAGGACTGGGAAATAATCAAAGTGGAAAGGGAAGACTGGGATTATAAAAGGTTTACTAAAGAGCAGTGGACTGGAGCGAGAGTATGGGGAGAAAAAATGGAGTGAGCGAAAGAGAGAGAGAGAGAGAGAGAACTGGGATATGCACCCAACAAGGCAGAAGGGAGGGGAGAAAAGGGCATGGGGTGTATGAGAGAGAGAGAGAGAGAGAGAGAGACGAAAGTGTAGTATATAAATGAATAATAATGGTCAATATTTTGAGTTATCAGCTAACAAGGTTGAAAATACACGTATATCAATGCAATCTTATACTAAGCGGTCAACAGTCTGACTTTAGCCGCCACAAGAGATCAGATATACCCCCATGAGGATAGGATGTACAAAAAGGACCTGGTGCTCTCCAAACCTAAAGTCCATGGACATGAACATTTAGTGAGAAACGTTACTTGCACGAGTGGATTACGATACGAACTCTTGTTGTATATGCCAGCTGCCTCAAATACAGACCACTTCGTGCACTCGGCTACATGCAGCAATTGTATAATAGTGTGTTTGTGTGTTTGTGTGTGTGTGTGTGTGTGTGTGTGTGTGTATAAAGGAGTACAAAGGAAATCAAGCAACAACAGGTCTAGTGACCCTTCTAGGTTGCTTGTCCTCCAAAACACTGAGGATCAAGTGTCCAAACAGTGGTTTAGAGTGGGTAAGGGAACATTGGAAAGGGAATTACTGCCCTGGAACTAATGTCCGTGGCAGGATTAGGGAGTTAGTAGAGGACAGATGGGTTAGTAACTGAGGGGGGGATAAAATAAAGTTATTCATTTACAAACGCAGTCAGTCGCGGGTTTAATGAGAGATATTTGTCTAGGCGGAGTTTAAATGAATCAACGGTGATGCAGTCTATAACGTTTCGGGGAAGCCCATTCCACAAGTTGACAACTCGATTGAAGAAGAAATTCTTAGATTCGTGAGAGTTAAAAGATTTACCAATAATTTTGCAACCGTTTCCCCGCGTGTAATTAGATTGGTCGATAGTGAAGTACTTACTACAGTTCATATTGTCGATGCCTTTGATGATTTTGAACACTTGAATTAAGTCACCTCTTAATCTGCGCTGGGTTAAAGGAAATAGATTTAATTCTCTAAGACGCTCTTCGTATGGTTTGTTCTTTAGGCTAGGTATCATTTTGGTAACTCTACGTTGAACTCGTTCTAGCTTGTTTATATATTTTTGGTAATAAGGGCACCAGGATTGAACGCAGTATTCCAGAAGTGTGTGTGTGCGCGCGCTCGCTCGCGAGATAAGAGATAGTTGTGGGAGAGTGAGTGTTTGTGTGTGTGTGTGTTTGAGTGAGTAAGCTGTTGAGCGGCCCCTCTTCTCTCCCTCCACCATTACCTGGACATGATAATACCCACATAAATGTTTAAAGGTAAGTCAATGCTCCCTCCTTTATTCTTCCTCCTCTCTCTTCTCCCTCTTCCTTATCCTCTTCCCTCTACACTTTGGTTCCCATGTTTCCTCTCCTGCTCCCTTTTCATGTTTTCCTTTTGTCCTCTTCATTAATATATATTATATATATAATATATATATATATATATATATATATATATATATATATATATATATATATATATATATATATATACACTGTATATACTGTTATCTGGTTGATGTCGCAGCATTTATGCTCGTGACTGTACAGTACCGGTAATTCGTATTTTACACTCATACTTTATTTATTATTATTATTAGTATTATTATTGTCGGTCTAATTTTATATACCGGCACCTAGCCATAGCTAGTAATTATTGTAAAGCAAAATTACATCTACATATCAATCCTCGTGTGATGTCCACAATATATAAATAGTGGTTGCAATTACCTGCATTGATACGTGATATAGTATAAATTGCACGATTCAAACATGGTGACATAATATTTTTAAACCTTATTGAACCACATGCCTAGTCATTTTGTGTAATCAGTGTTCACGGTCTTAAATATAAATATATAACAAAAAAGTATACCAGCTAATTGTACAGGTGATTGTACTCAAATACTGTATATAAATTAATCGCAACTATTATTTTTTTAACTGAAACTGAATTCTGATTTCTGAGGCATTTAACCCTTTCAAAATTCGATTACGCATTTAGTTTCTGTATTCTAGCTATTATTAGACGGTTTTACTTAGATTACGAAGGATATACAGGTAAGGAAGTCGGAAGGTTAATTGCAATAGTGTCTACCCTTATAAATCCAACAGACTCTTCCTAAACTGTATACAATCCTCTAATGATAGCCAGAATAAACTGTCAAAACGCATCATAATCATCAAGGGGTTAAGGAGACGGTATTTCCTATATGACAAAACGTTCTAGTATTTCTCGCTCGGTCATCTATGAATACTTCTTGCTCATAAACCTTTGAACGTCACTGAGCATAAGGGCAAGCCTAGTTTCGTGTTCAACACACTCTCACCTTCATCTCATGTCCCCTTTATATAGACGTTAGATGATAAGAGAGGGATTAGAGACGGACTAAAATGGCCCATAAACTTACCGTACTCCTTATTATTTTCTTATTTTTGTTTCCTTCCCCATTTCCTACAGTGCCCTCTCCCCACTTTTCCCCATTCCCTACCCTACCTTTACCAACCCATCCCCATTCCCTACCCTACCTTTCACCATTCCTTACCCTACCTTTTCCCCATGCTTTCCCATTCCCTACCCTACCTTTACCCAACCTTCCCCATTCCCTACCCTACCTTTACCCACCCTTACCCATTCCATACACTACCTTTACCAACCCTTCCCCATTCCCTACCCTACCTTTACCAACCCTTCCCCATTCCATACACTACCTTTACCAACCCTTCCCCATTCCCTACCCTACCTTTACCAACCCTTCCCCATTCCATACACTACCTTTACCAACCCTTCCCCATTCCCTACCCTACCTTTACCAACCCTTCCCCATTCCCTACCTTTACCCAACCTTCCCCATTCCCTACCCTACCTTTCACCATCCTTACCTATTCCGTACACTACCTTTACCAACCCTTCCCCATTCCCTACCTTTACCCAACCTTCCCCATTCCCTACACTACCTTTACCAACCCTTCCCCATTCCATACACTACCTTTACCAACCCTTCCCCATTTCATACACTACCTTTACCAACCCTTCCCCATTCCCTACACTACCTTTACCAACCCTTCCCCATTCCCTACACTACCTTTACCAACCCTTCCCCATTCCCTACCTTTACCCAACCTTCCCCATTCCCTACACTACCTTTACCAACCCTTCCCCATTCCATACACTACCTTTACCAACCCTTCCCCATTCCATACACTACCTTTACCAACCCTTCCCCATTCCCTACACTACCTTTACCAACCCTTCCCCATTCCGTACCCTACCTTTACCAACCCTTCCCCATTCCGTACCCTACCTTTACCAACCCTTCCCCATTCCATACACTACCTTTACCAACCCTTCCCTATTCCATACACTACCTTTTCCCCATTCTCTACCCTACCTTTTCCCCATGCTTCCCCATTCTCTACCCTACCTTTTACCCATGCTTCCCCATTCCCTACCCTACCTTTCCCCATTCCCTACCCTACCTTTCCCATTCCCTACCCTACCTTTACCCCATCCTTCCCCTGCTTTTCTCCATTCTTCCCCATTCCCTACCCTGCCTTTCTCCAGCCTTCCCCATTCCCTACCCTGCCATTCGGCCCATTCCCTACCCTGCCATTCCCCATTCCCTATCCCCCCCCTCTATTCCCTCCTCCCCCTCCCATTCTCTATACAACCCATTCAATTCCATAATTATCACCGCCTCCAGCCCTTCCAATCAAGGCCTTCCAACTAGTCTATGCCAACGAGGGCTCTACATTAAAACCACGGGCACAAACACACTCATCCCTAAACACTCTCCCTTCCTACCCCTATCCCTTCCGTTTACATACCTTTCTCCCCTTCCATCATTCCCCTATGCCACAACTATTATTTCCTTTCCTTCTCTACGCTTCCTCTCCCCTCCCTTCCCGACCACCATCACCCCTACTATCATAGCCTCCAGCCCTTCTAATCAAAGCCTTTAAGTAGCCCAGCAACGGATCAACTTCATGAAATCCACACACACACTCCTCCCTCTTCATTATCCGGTCATTTCCCTCCTCTTTCCCATCGTTACCTTACTCTTTCCCATCCTTACCTTACCCTTTCCCATCCTTACCTTACCCTTCCCCATCCTTGCCTTACTCTGTCTCGGCCTTACCTTACCTATCCTTAACATACCCTTTCCCATCCTTACCTTACCGGTACCCTTTCCCATCCCTACCCCAGCCTTACCTTACCCTTTCTCATCCCTACCTTACCCTTTCCCATCCTTACCTTACCCTTTCATCCCCTACCTAACCCTTTACCATTCCTACCTTACTCATTCTCAGCCTTACCTTACCTATCCTTAACATACCCTTTCCCATCCCTACTTTACCCTTTCACATCCATTACTTACCCTTTCCCATCCATTACTTCCCCTTCCCCATCCTTACCTAACCCTTTCCCATCTTACCTTACCCTTCCCCATCCTTACCTAACCCTTTCCCATCCATAACTTACCCATTCCCATCGTTAACTTACCCTTTCCCATCCCTACCTTACCCTGTCCCATCCCTACCTTACCCTTCATCATCCTTACCTTATCCTGTCCCATCTTTACCTTACCCTTTACCATCCTTACCTAACCCTTTCCCATCCCTACCTTACCCTGTCCCATCCCTACCTTACCCTTCATCATCCTTACCTTATCCTGTCCCATCCTTACCTTACCCTTTACCATCCTTACCTAACCCTTTCCCATCCCTACCTTACCCTGTCCCATCCCTACCTTACCCTTCATCATCCTTACCTTATCCTGTCCCATCTTTACCATCCTTACCTAACCCTTTCCCATCCCTACCTTACCCTGTCCCATCCCTACCTTACCCTTCATCATCCTTACCTTATCCTGTCCCATCTTTACCTTACCCTTTACCATCCTTACCTAACCCTTTCCCATCCCTACCTTACCCTGTCCCATCCCTACCTTACCCTTCATCATCCTTACCTTATCCTGTCCCATCTTTACCTTACCCTTTACCATCCTTACCTAACCCTTTCCCATCCCTACCTTACCCTGTCGCATCCCTACCCATTCCCTTCTTATTCCTTCCCTACCCTCTCCCTTACCTTCCCTACCCAACCCTCTCCCGTACCTTCCCTACCCTGGCTTTCTATAAACGGTAAAGCCTCAGACT
Source organism: Paralithodes platypus (assembly GCA_032716605.1). NCBI lineage: Eukaryota > Metazoa > Arthropoda > Malacostraca > Decapoda > Lithodidae > Paralithodes > Paralithodes platypus. The sequence continues at coordinate 35,496,387 of CM064518.1, read as the reverse complement.
GGAAAAATGTCACAAGCGGGTGTGTCGCAGGGGTCAGTGCTCGGACCCGTTCTTTTCTTAATTTACATTAATGGCATCCATGACGATCTTTCATGTACAATTTCTAAATTTGCAGATGATACCAAAATAGCAAACATGGTAGCATCTCCCTTGCATGTTCAACAGATCTAAAATTATTTAGATAATTAGAAAATTGGGTCCAAACCTGGCAAATGAGTTTCAGTACCGACAAATGTAAAGTACCGTACTACATAGGCTACTGTATACCGGTACTGTAGGATACCGGTACAAGAATGAAAATTCAAACTACTCAATAAATGGTAGTCAACTCAAAAATACTGATAGAGAAACTGACTTAGGAGTACCGGTAACAATATCAAGTACTATAAAACAACAACGTAGGGTACCGAAGTAGTTAAGAAAGCAAACAAAATTATTGGCTTAATTGGAAGATCTTTTGAATACAAATCTGAAAATGTAATTACGGTATCACCTTATACAATTCTTTGGTTCGCCACCATCTGGAATGCTGTGTACAATGTAGGTGTCCATATTATCATAAGGACATAGGTTAGATAAAGTGGAGATAATACATCGGAGAGTGACAAACATTATCCCTAGACTGAGAAAAAAAGTCATATGAAATGCGTCTAAAAGAGTTAAATCTGTTCAGTTTAACAAAGCGCAAGCTGAGAGGGGACCTAATTCAGGTGTTTAAAATTATTAAAGGTATTGACAATATGGATGTCGACAAATAATTTACAATCGATCATTCGAATGATCGTACACTAGAGGAAATGGTTGCAAGATAATTGGCAAGCATTTTAGCTCCCATGAGGCAAAACATTTGTTTTTCAATCGAGTAATAAACCTATGGAATGAACTAGGCCTACCCAGTCATGTCATTGAATGCAGTACTGTTGAAACTTTCAAAATACGCCTAGATAAATAGCTCGCTGTTAATCCTCGTTAATCCACGATTAACTGCGTTTACAAACGATTAGTAGCACTTTTTATTGAGCTACCGTTATCTTTTCCTCACATAGGTTCGGTAGTTTAGATACAAGCAGCCTCGAAAGGATCAATATATAATGTTGTTGCTTGTTTTTCTTTGTACTCCTTTGCACTCTACCTTACCTTCCCTCTCTCTTACCTTCTCTTCCCTAACCTATACCTTCCCTTCCCACCCCTTACCTTCTCACCCTTTACCTTCTCTTCCCTTCCCTTCCCACCCCTTCCATTTTTTCTCTACCCTTTACTCCTCTACCCCCATTCTTCCCTCCCCTCCCCCCTCCTCTCCTCTCCTCTCCGTTACACCACCACTATCATCGCCTCCAGCTATTCTAATTAAGGCTTCATTAAATCCTCACACATCCATCATTAACCACACAAAACAAATCCTTCTAGACAAATATCTTCTGGCGACATTCTAATCCACCTCATTAAAATATATATAATTACATTTCGAATGTATCAATTCTTCTATTATTCTATAGTTACCTCTACCGTACTGTATGTCTTACCGGTATACAAATAAACTTCAGTTGATTGATGAAAGAGTGCTTGGCAAGTCGAAGAACAGATTTGGCTTGATTCCGGGCAGAAACATAGGAAGAATGAGTCTTGAGTTTTAAGGCGTCGGTACCGTTTGAATGCTTCCTCCTCGTTATAGTAATGTAAATACCGATATCGGATTTTAATTAATTATTCAGATGTTAAATATATGCCTATAAATGAATTGGTTTAAAATTCAGTATATTGGAATTATGCACTAGGCCTATTGTTTTGCTATTTCTCAATGTTAAATTATTAAAATGAGATGTACAAAGGAGTACAAAGGTACTTATACGAACACATAAGCATATTATAACAGGCAAAGCGAAACAAAGAAGGAATTATGTCATAGCACCGCGAAATTTGCGGATGAATTTTATAGAATGTAATAAACTTGAATAGAGGTTGAAAGTTTTCCCACAGCCATAAGATCATTCCATTACAGTTTATTCTTGCTATATGTAGACGATTGTGTGCAGTTTAAGAAGGATCTGTGGTAGTAAAAAGGGTTAAGTGAGATAGTTCGAAGTTTGTTGATTACTGGAGGTCCCTTTTAAACTTAGTATAATCGTATAATAGTAGCCAGATGAAAGTTAAAAAGACGACACTGGTACGGTACCATACTGAAAGAGAAGTTCATTAGTAGCTCAATACAATGCTCTAGCAGTAGCAAAGATAATTTCAATTAGACAACTTTGTTTTTCCCTTTAACTATATCCAAACGATTTTAGTTAACCTTTTCAGTACTAGGACACGGTTTTCATTTTAATCCAGCTAACCTTGAAAGATGTTATACAGCTTATAGAGGACCTTTAGCAATTAAAGGGGTAAACATTATCTTAATCCTTTTGACTCTAAACAGACCTTTTTCTAAGCTTCACATAATCGTTTAATTTCATAAAGCTCAAATGAATAAAAGTCAAGTGATAGTTACAAAATGAAAGTGGCAATCAAAGAGGAGGGGTTAAGTTGTTATTTTCCCAAGCTAAATACATAGGCCTACTTATCTAATAGTGTAAGGTACAATTAATTACCCCCTTTCAGTGCCATGACGCTTCTTTCCTTTCATTCTGGCTAGCATTACACGATTTCATGCAGCTCAGGGAGGACCTCTAGCAATAAAATATATGTTTCCTTTAACTTCCCCAGACCCCTACTAAACTATAATATATTATAAACTAATATATTATTAGGCGATTATATATTATATAATCGGATAATAATAAAAAAAAATTGACGTATGACCAGGCTGAGCGTCGTACTCGGGCCTCTAGCGTGGCAAACCAACACAAAGCAACTACACCACCGAGGAGCTAAAAGTGATGGTTTCATTTGGAACAAGTTTCATTCACTACCACCCGCTCCAACTTCTGGTCACGTAACCTAATGTCGTTCACACATACATACACACACTCAAACACTAGTAACTAAGTACGAGAGAAGGGTATTGTAACTGGGATGCATTAAAGGCCTTACTATACTCGGTTTATTTCCCGGTGAGAGTAAATTGTCATGCCATCACCTTAATTACTCAGCTATTACAAAGGTTTTATAGCGAAATATGTTGCTACATATGAAAACTTGGTAGCCTCTTTATAAGATGCAGAGACATACTAGTTTCATATTTGTCCATTAAGTATCGAAAAATCAGCTGCTAAGGGATTCAGTTCAAAATCAGCTGGGGAAGAAAAAAAAAACTATAATATACATATACAGCTCTAATAAATTAACATTCTTGGCGTATGACCAAGCCGAGCCTCGAATAAAATAGCCAGACTAAAATTAAAGAATGAGTCATGGTAGAGGCTACTGAGAGGGGAATACAACAAATAATAATAATAATAATAATAATAATAATAATAATAATAATAATAACATAAATGTAAAAATTATCTTGGGAATATGACCCTCTAAAGCCAGCTTGGTATTAAATAGTTCAACTTAGGAGAAGACTTGCCTTAACCAAATAGAATCATCTTATGTTAGACAAAAATTACGACATCAAGGCATAATTATACGTAGGAATTTCTAGAGTTAGCTTTGATCCTCTTTACCATAACATGCTTTTCCTAATCTGAACATAATTAAAATCTAGATTTAGCTTTCATAGTACCATATTGATTGCCTATTGATTGCCTTCACCATAAGCTGTGTATCCTAATCTGCACAAGATTATTTAACGATAGCCAAAATAGACTTAAGAAGAGTTGATCCGTATTAAAATGGTCCAAGTTCGCGTCCCCTGGCCTGCACCTGGCTGAGCTGGGGTTTATAGGGAGGGGTATTGATTGGCACCGGGGCTCAGGGGGATGGCCAGGGAATTGTTGATCGGGGGTGGAGAGAACTCACATGTGGAGGGGCGAGGGGAGATGGCAATGTGGAGAGATGAAGGCTGTAAGGTAATGGAGTTGTCATTCACTTGTGTGTGTATTGGGACAAACTGGATTTTAGGTCACGTATGGGATATAATGTTCTAAATGTGTACTAGCTTTGTCATGAGTATTAGTCACCGCAATATATGTCTTTACCGCTGCATATTAAATTATTTTTCCTTAGACTTTGTGGGTTAAATAAGGGTGGAAGGAAAAATGTCAGCCATCTTGGATCAGCTGAGAACTAATATTTTTCACTTTGTTACCGTAGTTTTAGTATTTTGTCATATTCTATATCAATGCTAACCCTGCGGGGGTCTGGGGGCGGCAGCCCCCAGGTTAGGTTAGGTTGTTAGGTTAGGGTAATGACAAAATATGGTTTTAGGGGGCATGTTTTAATATTGCAAAATAATGGGTAAAAATGAATTTGCAGAAGGAAAAACACCTTAAAACACACTAATCAATGGAGGAACTGATGAGAAAAAGGATTATAATACAAAAACACATACGTGACCTAAAATCCAATTTGACCGTGTATTGTGTATGAATTTATAATAAAATACAAATTCTACTTATAAGTTCGAATATGGCACCCAAAAGGTTTTACTAAAATGTTGGGATAAAATACAAAAAACACTCGTAAAAGATTTCAAGACTCCAATAAGCCAGCCAAGGGTTGAAAGGCCATGCCCCTTGGCCTGCACCATGTTTAAGCTGGGGTTTATAAGGAGGGGTATTGATTGACACAGAGGTTAAGGGGGCTGGCCAGAAAATTGGTGATAGGGGGTGAAGAGACACAGCCAGGCTAGGATCACAGGTGGAGGGAGAAGGCCGGGTGAGGATAAAGACCCTGCAGTAACTAGAAGCTCTCTAGGTGAGGGGAGAGGGATACGTGGAAAGATACTGAGTGGGGGAAGTAGTCTTATATGATGGAAAGGCATTAAACCATTTTATATTTTCAACCATTTGTATGTGCTACTGACTAGGTAGGCTCTGTCACTCTTTTAACTTTGGGGGAGACACTCGTTACAGGCAACCTACATTCTGTCTCCTCCATACACATAGCAAAAAATGTACGCATGCACGCATGAGGCCGTATTTGTGGTTTACACTAAAAGCAAAACCTGACCACTTCACTGGCATCGTAAGTGCATTAGGCCTATATGTAAATCTTTAACTCTTGTAATGACCTAGGCAACCGACTGCTAGATTTTGTTGGATCAGGCAATTGAATTTCACAATTGGATAGGCCTATATAGGGGTTTAAAACAAATGCTTGATCTTTCTGTATTGTATGAGAAACTAAACTTACAAATATCACATCTTACTGAGCAATGCTAGTTAGGAAGAAGATCTCAACCAAGTGCTAACTAAACTAGATGAGCTCCGTTTGCCACGCGAAAATTTAGGCAGCTATGTTTCTTCTCCAAACACACACCAGCAATATTGTTCCTTGTTCCCTAAATTTTGACCGGGAGGACAATAGTTCGGCGGGACAGTTAAAAGTTTGGATAACCATAATATTATGTTTGGATGGACGGGCAAGTTCGATCGCGTGAGTAATATTTTGGTAAAATGGCCAATAGTTCACCTACGCGGTTACAAGTTTGTTCACGTCCCCAAGTGTTCGTTTGCACATACATACAATTATTCTGCAAACCCAAAAGTTTGCCCGAAAAATTCCCGTACAGCCAAAAATTCACCCTTACACCCAAAAGTCTGCCTGCATGCCAAGAACTTAGCCTGTGCAACCAAAATTTTGGCTTCTCAGCCCAAAGATCAGCTGCGTGGCCTAAAGTTCGCAGGCATGGAACAAAGATTACCCTCACGCTCAAAATGTTCCCGCTCGCCCAAAAATTTGCCTGCACAGCCAAAGGTTTGGTCACTCGGCGCAAAGTCTAGTGACGTGGCGTGGCCCAAACTTCGCTATGTGGTCAAAGATTCGCCCACGTGTCTAAAATTTTACTTTTGCACTCAAAAGTTTCAAAATGTTGCCAGAATAAAGCTATGGATCTAAAATGTGCCAGATTCGTCAATAATGACTGGTTTATAATCGTATTTATGTTTGTCAGGGTTTTTAATAAAGTTAAGAAGAACTTCAAGCAACGAGGTCAAGAAATATAAAGATTGCCCCTCCAACTCTAAATTTATTCAAAACATCAGTATACAGTGACTAAAACAAATTTCGTATTTAGATTGAATGGGTTATGCAACTTCAACACCCAGAGAGCGAACAAGGCCTACTCTAAATATTTTAAGCATACAGTATATACTAATCTACTACAAAGGAGTACAAAGGAAATCAAGCAACAACAGATCTAGTGACCCTTCTAGGTTGCTTGTCCTCCAAAACACTGAGGATCAAGTGTCCAAACAGTGGTTTAGAGTGGGTAAGGGAACATTGGAAAGGGAACTACTGCCCTGCCACTAACGTGGCAGGACTAGGAAGTTAGTAGGGGACATATGGGTTAGTAACTGAGGGGAGGATAAAGTTATTCATTTACAAACGCAGTCAGTCGCGGGTTTGATGCGAGATATTTGTCTAGGCGGAATTTAAATGAATCAACGGTGCTGCAGTCTATAACGTCTCGGGGAAGCCCATTCCACAAGTTGACAACTCGATTGAAGAAGAAATTCTTAGATTCGTGCGAGTTAAAAGATTTACCAATAATTTTGCAACCGTTTCCCCGCGTGTAATTAGATTGGTCGATAGTGAAGTACTTACTACAGTTCATATTGTCGATGCCTTTGATGATTTTGAACACTTGAATTAAGTCGCCTCTTAATCTGCGCTGGGTTAAAGGAAATAGATTTAATTCTCTAAGACGCTCTTCGTATGGTTTGTTCTTTAGGCTAGGTATCATTTTGGTAACTCTACGTTGAACTCGTTCTAGCTTGTTTATATCTTTTTGGTAATAAGGGCACCAGGATTGAACGCAGTATTCCAGAAGAGGGCGGACTAAGGAATTGTAAAGGGTTAGGATAACTTCTTTGGATTTATGCTCAAATGACCTGCCTATAAAGCCAATTATTTTGTTTGCCTTCTTAACAACTTCTGAACATTGTTGACTCGGTTTTAGGTTACTCGATATTGTTACTCCCAGATCAGTTTCTCTGTTTACATTCTTAAGTTGAGTGCCATTCATCGAATAGTTTGCTTTCTCATTTAGGTATCCGACATGTAGTACTTTACATTTATCCGCATTGAAACTCATTTGCCAAATTTGGGCCCAACATGACAATTTATCTAGATTGTGTTGCATATCGTCAACTTGTTCTTTTGAGAGTACGCTATTTGCAATTTTTTGTATCGTCAGCAAATTTTGAGATTGTGCAGGTGAGACCCTCATCTATGTCGTTGATGTAAATTAGAAAGAGAATTGGTCCTAGTACCGATCCCTGGGGTACCCCGCTACTTACATTGGTCCATTTAGATGCCTTACCGTTTATGACTACCCTTTGCTTTCTGTTGCTGAGCCAATTTTCTATCCATTTCAACACACCGTCTTGTATTCCATGCGCTTTTAGTTTTAGCAGTAAACGTTTGTGGGGAACTTTGTCAAAGGCCTTTTGAAAATCAAGGTATATAATATCTACAGCTTTACTCTCATCGTAGAGGTTGAGGATATCGTGGAAGAAGTCTAAGAGGTTTGTTAAACAGGAACGTTTTTTACGAAAGCCGTGTTGAGTATCTTTAAGTATGTTATTTTCCTCTAAGTGATTTACGAGTCTGTCTCGTATGACCGTTTCTAGCATTTTACATACAACTGAGGTTAAGCTAATTGGACGATAGTTACTGGGTAGGGATTTGCTGCCTTTTTTGAATATCGGTGTTACGTTGGCTAGCTTCCACTGATCAGGCATAGTTCCAGACTGCAAGGATTTATTGAATAGTAATGTCAGTGGTTTGGAGAGCTCATTCTTAGCTTCCTTTAGAACTCTAGGCGAGATTGTATCAGGTCCTGGCGTTTTATTTACCTTGAGTTTATCTAAACAATTCAATACTTCTCTCTCTGTAACGGTGATATTGCTTAGAACATCTGAATTATCAATCTGAATCGGCGATGGTGTAGGGATATCACTGAGGTCTTCTGTTGTAAAAACTGATGCAAAGAAGGTATTGAGGGCATTACTCATTTGTACTTCGTCTTTGGTGTATTCTCCTTTTTCATCGACTAACGGTCCAACAGTTGAAGTAACTACTTTTTTCTTTCTGATATAACTATAGAATTCTTTCGGGTTTGTTTTACTTTGATTCGCAATATGTAACTCTAAGGTCTTTTTACTTTGCTTAATTAACTTTTTGGCTTTGCGTCGTAGCTCTACAAATTTCACCCGTTCTTCGTCATTTTGTGAGGATTTTAATCTATCATTAGCAAATTTTTTAGCAAGCAGGCAGTTTGAAATATCTTTATTCCACCATTTGGGCTTATTATTATGGCCTGGACGCCGTATTTTCGATGGTATGCAGTCTTGCACTGCTTTTAGGTAAGTGGTTTCGAATAACTTCCAAGATGTATTTATGTCGTTATTGTTAATTAAAAAGCTCCAGTCAGTTTCTTTAAACATAGCTCTAAGTTTATGGAAGTTTGCTTTCTTGAAATTAGGGACTTTTTCGATGCTACTATTTGGTTCGTTACTAGTAAACTTTAAAGTGAAAGTTATCGTACGATGGTCGCTGTTACTGAATTCATCACCAACATTCAAATTCTCTATCAATTCTTCTTTTGTTGCAAGTACAATGTCAAGAACGTTATTACCACGGGTCGGCATTCGAACAAATTGATAAAGCGAACTCTCTTGCAAGTTCGTATACAAGTCATGTCCGGAGTGTGAAGTAAGAGTATCGCCCCACTTGGTCACAGGTAAATTAAAGTCGCCAAAAATTACGGTATCTTGTGAGTTACTTACATCTGCAATTTGTTCGTAAATTTCTCGGTCAGTTTGCACTGATTGAGCTGGAGGTCTGTATATTAACGCAAGTATTATTTTTGTACCTTTATTATTCTTTATTAGCACAAAAGATGTGTCGACGTTCACAATTTGAGGTTTTGACACGAGGGTCGGGTTAAGACTTTCTTTGATATAAAATAAAACGCCACCTCCATTTTTATTTATTCGGCTGTTCTCAAACATTACATAACCGGGAAGTGAATACTCTGCTAAAAAGTCTCTATCTTGTGTATTGAGCCAAGATTCTGTTATGCCAATCACATCATAATTTTCTGTAAACACTAGTTCCTCTAAATCTGAAAATTTATTGCGTATGCTACGAGCGTTTGCATAGAAAACCTTTAAAGTTGCGGTTTTAGAACTCGCAGATCGTTCTTTCATCGAATTTTTGGTTCTGGTCGGATCTACATTTACATTCATAGCTGTCCTCGGTCCTCGGTCGTTATCCCTGACGGTTTTGAATTTGGGTCGTGTTGGTGGAGCTTTATCCAAATTCGCGGTTCTTAACGGATTAGTATTTAATTCCTTTGTAGATTGCCGTCCTCGCTGTCTTCGGTCCTCCTTCCTGGTTGTCCTGTGCTGAGTCGATTTCTTCTCTGAAAATCCTTCACCGCATCGTTGAGAAGACGCCCAAAACGCGCTGCTCCCACCTGGTTCAGATGAACTCCATCGTCCGAAAACAAATAGTCATCGTAGTAGAAATTGTCCCAGGTGTCGACGAATCCCACGTTCTCCTTCCTGCAGAGGTTTGCTAGACAACGATTTGTGCTGGTGGCTATGTTGTAAAATCGGCTCTCTACACCGAGCCGGGGGACGATTCCTGAGACGATGATCCTTGATGACTTCTCCTTAAACGACTTGATCAGCTGCTGGTACTTTAAAAGCAAATCTTCCGACCGGGTTCGCTGTACATCGTTGGATCCAACGTGGATGACGTACATTGTATTAGCAGGGGCCAACTAAGTACTACAAGTGTTTGGTCGTCAGTTAATTTCAAGAAAAGGGATAATTTCGATGACAAGTGGATAATGTTAACACATACACACAAATAAATACATAGGCTATACATACATAGCTTACTCCCATTCTATTTCGAGCACATACGCATTTTCAGATAATCTTCAAGGACACTACATCCGCCTTATTAGAAACAATTTATTAGGGAAAATAGGCACCAACAGATTCGCCATATTTTTCTCCATATAGTCCGCATGGAGGATTTTCGTTATTGACAAATTGAAAAAATACCCTTTTCACAGATAAATACACCAAAAATCTGTCAAAGATGTCTAATAGCAGGGGTGTGAGGGCGGCAGCCCCCACCCATAATACTATGATAGGTTAGGTAAGGTTGTTAGGTTAGGCTAATGTCCTTTCAAAGGAGTATAGGCTAGTAAACACTAGGATAGCTTATACCCGGTCAGAGGTAAGAAGAAGAGTCCTGATGTAGTCTCCTTGAATGCTACCCATCTTCATCGTGCTACGCTACACTCATCCTTAAACTGACGACACAATGTTCTTTGAGAAGTGTCTACAGGAGCTGACGCTTTCTTGACACACAAATGTCACTGTCAATTTCCCCAATTAATTTCCAACGTCTCCAACTACGACAGACAAGGTTCATTAGGTGGGTAATTAGAGAGCTACGTCTTAATTGAGTCCTTCCGCTAGACTGCTCTCATTGGAAACTACTACTATTAAGAAAAGCAGAGTCTCTCTTGGAATATTTTGAATTAGATATTATTGTGATATATATTTATGTTGAGCCCTTCAGTACGATAAGATTGTAATTTAAGACTGTAAATATTAATCGATTTCCTACACCATAGGAACAACCGGAGTAAGAACTAAGTATTGTGACTAACTAGACATACATAGACATACGGGTGGGTGCCCAACCCCGAAAAGGGTTGAAATAGGGGAGCTATCCCCCCGCCAAAGGCGGCTTTCTAGGGCCTTTCCTAGCTGATGCTGAGAGTATTGGGTTCTAGTCATGTGGTGATGGGTTGGTCTATCAGAGTGAGAACTGAGCGATCTCTGCCATACCCATAGCTTACTCTGACTGTTCCTTTTACTTATATGTTTTCTAGATCTCAAGTGACGGCGTCTTTTCCGTGGATTGACCTCCCAATCTACCAAGATTGGAAGCCAAAGCGTCACATTTTTCCTTTGCCCCTCAACTTTCTCTTCATAATTGCTGAGGGGCACAGGGTCCTGGATGGGGCTTTGGTTTCCCGGGCGATTCCGCACCCTCCTCAGCTCCCCGCCATGGAGTGGCTTCGGTCACCCAGGCTTTATTGTGGACGGCGGGGGGGGGGGGGTTCTGTGGGGGCGCTCGGTTATGGCCTTGGCCTTGCTCGGGGCCTTGGGGCTGTTCGGCCAGGCAGCTTGGGGAACAACAACAACAACTAGACATACATATCTTTGGACATTAAAGCTAGGCTTTTTCAATGGTTTCGTTGCGACTATTTTTACATTTATTGTCTTATATACGACAGTTAGATTTACGAATAATATTGAAGGATACTTTCGCGGCTATATTTGCACGCTCGCGGTCACCACTATTATGCATCTACAGTAATTAGACCACTTTATTTTTTCAAAAATATACCATATCCAGCGGTTGTTGGGAATATACTCTTACCAATTATTCTATAATTGCACCTATACGAGCTAAACAAATGTTACAAATTATTATTGTATTTAACAGGAAGGAACGACGAGGTAAGTGATGTGGTATAGGTGGCAATATGCGGAAATGGATTATAAGGGCATTCCGCCCCCTCTGACCTCCTTACGAAAATCTACGGTTACTCACTCCACCCCAACTGGATTTCTACCGTCTTACCCAACCAGCGGGGGTGTGGGGGCGGCAGCCCACACCCGTAATTTACTAGGATAGGTTAGGTAAGGTTGTTAGGTTAGACTAATGTCTCTCTGAAACATTATAAAATCCGTGTCACATCTAGATTGATAGACTTTTGTCAGAGGGGGTGGAATGCCCTTATAATCCATTTCCGCATATTGCCACCTATACCACATCACTTACCTCCGCGTACCTTCCTGTTAGATACAATAATATTTTGTTTAGCTTGTACAGGTGCAATTATAGAAATTTACCGTTGTTTGCTGTTTGCTGGAAATATTGATAGCGTAATGCATAAATGCACGGAATTTCGGTGTGAGTATCCTAGGTTCGAGTCCTTGGAGTGCCACATGTATTTGTTGATTTCATTAATTGAGTTTAGAAGTAAAGTAGGTTGGTGAAAAAATATGAATATATAGCCTATAATGAAAAGAAGTCTTGGGGGGGGGGGGTTCCCGTCAACCCTAAAAGCGGTCAAATTAGAGGCGAACGGAACGGTTGTGACTGATCGTGGTAACGTTGAAATTGCACTACACTATATAAAGCACTGTTAAAAACAATAAACAAAATATCTCTATCGACGGTGGTAAAACTCTAATTAGGCCCACTGGCAAAATAGATAACCTAATGTCTTAAGTAGACACTCTTCCCCCCCCCCCCCCCCGTGTTTTTAGATTGTTGGATAATGGGTAAATACTCATTTCCGCCAGTCCTTACTATAAAACAACACTATATATTAAAGAAAACCGAGAAAAAAAAACGGTAAATTTGCTGACACCAAAACTAGAATTTTACCCAATTTCTCAGACCACCGCTCACTGGAACTCATTTATCTGAGTAACCTGCCTTTCATTTAATTAATCTATAATTAAAACACCCATTTACACCACCGCCACCAGTTACCATCACGGACAACAAAGTAATGTAACCGTAGAGCTGGAGCCACAGGCCTGATAAGGCCTCTTCCAGAAGGACTTATGTGAGTATCTGTGAGTATTTAAATCCACAAGTCCAAATTCAACCGCCATTAAATGCATAATTGTTTAAAGAATGTGCAACGTAAGAAATATACAAACATATTAATAGGCTACAGTACCTTATTCGATGAGCTGCAGGTGGTTAGACGATGGAGTAGGTTGGTTGGCGAGCAGACAATTAACCCATGATATTCCTTCGAGTGTTCAGAGAAGCTTATGTTCCAGAGCCTCCATAATGTCACAGGTAAGTTAGGTAACTAGGCTATTCTCAAGAAAACGATATCACTCAGAATATATAGGGAAACACATTAGCTGAGTTTATTTAAGAGTAGTTCACGTTGTTCGATGTAGTCTGGTGTTTAACAATCAGCCACTGACTATTGTGTCTCTGTTTTCAAGAAAAAAGTTTATAGCCTAGGCCTATTCCACAAACTTCATATCGATCACGATGTTTGAGATAATGAACGTGTGACGTACGGTAAGCTATGGTGTACTAAGGAGAGCTTTTCACGTTCCAAGTGCACAAACGACTAGGTTGAAACAAAGATAATGCTCAGTTTTCAAGTCATGAGTTTAAACTTTAAATTATTCCAAAAGCTCGAGATATGTAGCCTATTCAGAGCAGAGCAGACTGGTATGGAAGAGTTTAGCCTATAATGTACTGTCGAGTGATGTTTAAAAGAATACACTTAGGCCTACTTGAATCTTTAAAGCCAAGTTCTGTATAATCTGGGATCATATATAAAGCGATGCATTTACTCACAAATGTCGTTTTGGATGAAGTGTATGCTTGTGACTCCAGCTCTATAACCTGGTCACTACTACGACGTTGCCTGCGTGTGGTGGTAATAGTTTGTTCCCTATTATTGAAGTTTTGCTCCTGGCCCATTCGTTGCAGACGCCAACTTGTAACCCTCCGCAGTTTCCCTCACAAACGCGTAATTTCCTTTCTTGGGTTTAGCTCCTTCACACTTCGGAATTCGTTGTTTATCAATATCCTGCTTGTCACCGAGCATTCATACACCTCATGAAACACTACTGAGCTGCTATCTCTTTGATTATCACAGCTTAGGGCTTATTATGAAGGGCACAACCTAGACACGCATGGCAGGGGCTGGATGCAACCCCCTGTTCCATTTACTGCGCATGCGCGCCTACTTTGACGATTTGTTGTTTCCATTATACTATTATATTAGATTAACTTAACCTAACCTAACTTAAATTAGCCTAGCAGTTAGGCCTAAATAAAATAAAAGTATGAGGAAAAAGGCCACGCATGCGCTGTAAATGGAACGGGGGGTGCATCCAGACTCACTCTCGTCTCTCGTTTGGGTTACTGGTATGTTGTCACTTTACACTTACCTATGTGTAGCTTAAACTCGCACCAAAAAACTATCGGTGCAAGGTTAAAGGCTTATCCCTCAATACCTGAAGGTGTGATCGACGACCTCCAAAACGACACGTGGACACTGTGAATTAATGTCGGAACGTTGGTAAGTGTATCTTCACAACAGTCATGTGCACTAATAGCTACTGCTCCCATTTGAATCTGTATCGAACCCAAGAGGCAAAATATGCTTCTGAACATATATTTCAAAGATCAGACATTCAAATCGGCGTAATCAACGAGACACTGCTATACAGTAGCCTACTAAATATACCTAGGGTGAGTGGGTTCAAATCCTGGTCAGAATACCTCTCTCCCAACCTGTCCGACATTATAATTAGACTACTATGCGTTATTACCTTACAGTTCAGGAGCTTCAAAACTTAGCTTTAATGGTTGTAAGATTCAAAAGGGTGTAACGTAATTATAGTTCAGGACTGTAAAATCGTCATCAAATCCAGGTAGGCTATGGTCTCATAAACTGTCTTGATGGTGTACAGTGGCGGATCCAGCTCAGGCTTAAGGGGGAGGGGGGGGGGGGGGCTGATATACATGAGGGGCGCCATAATTCACACACTATTCTTTATATGTAATTATGTATTGTATTTCAGATAAAATGCAGTATATGCAGAGGGGAGGTGTGGCGGAGTGGTCTTGCCACTGGCCTGGTAATCCAAAGGTCCCGGGTTCAAATCCCGATGTATCAATGGGAAGATATTATTGGGATGGAATTTGTGTTCTACCTAGTATCAGTGCATTACCACAAAGCCCACCGAAAACGCTAATAAAATATCCTCATTGTTCCCTGATTAAATAGCACTGTATGAATATTCCCATATTCAAAATATGCTATAGGGGTGCAATGCCTGGTGAGTTAGCTGCTCAACAGGTGGCATTGTGTGTGTAAGAGTGAGTGTCCGAGTGTAGGGAGTGAGACAGTGAAGCACGGGAACGAGGTGGCTTCAGAGATGGGGTCACTTTGGACCATGAGTGAGCACCGTGCCTCATGGCAAGATGGCAGGTGCTCGTTGTACTCTACGTGCTTCACATGCCTCACTCCCTAGACTGGAACAAGACCTCACAGGCTTCACTGCTCATTGTACAGCTGTGAATGTCCAGGCTCTCAGCCTATGCCCGAGAGGGAGTAAGTTGGAATATAGAAAAAAAAAAAAAAAATAAATAAATATCAGATGTGTTGTGCCCTCGAAAATGTCCCACAACCACAATAATGTACTACCCGAGTTGACGTCAGGTATAGCGTAAAATAGTCGTGGATGGTAAGTCCAATAAACTCATCACGTGATAACACCACGAGACTATCACCTGGTTCTTAAAAATTGGACTATTTTACGCTATACCTGATGTCAACTCGGGTAGTACATTATTGTGGTTGCAGGACATTTTCGAGGGCACAACACTACATTCCTTTTTAGTTAGGCTAGTCCCTAGCCTCGTAAGGTCGTAAGGTATCGTAGCCTTTTTACCTTAGCAATCTCAATTCTCTTGGTATAGGGTTCGCGTGACGGGTGCTCCTACTAGCTAATGGGTCACGATCCCACCGCTGCCACCAATGAAATGCTAGATTTTTCCAGGTTAAATTGGAATGGAAATATGTCCCCAGGCCCACTTTAGGATCAACCTTTCCTGGTATCTGGCGCGGGATACGAACATCTGAAGGGAATTTAACCCTCCTAAAAACCCACAGGTTTTGAGATGCCTTGGGTGGGGTTCGAACCCTGGTTAGTGACGCACCACCATCACCACCAGGCCCGCGCGCTAACCCACTGTACTACCACGGACGTACTAAAAGTATAGCAACCTTAGTCCGATTTTTAAGAACCAGGTGATAGTCTCGTGGTGTTATCACGTGATGAGTTTATTGGACTTACCATCCACGACTATTTTACGCTATACCTGACGTCAACTCGGGTAGTACATTATTGTGGTTGCGGGACATTTTCGAGGGCACAACAAGATGTAGGGGCGCAATTTTGGTCACTAAGGGGGGGGGGGGCCCCCCCCCCCCCCTGATGGTGTAGGCCTAATGGTTAGAGCTATTATATTCTGTATGATAGGCCTATGTCCTAAGTTCAAATCCTATATTAATTAAATTTGGGGGTTATTGGTGTTAAAAACTATGTTAAAAACAATAGCCTACTTATCCGTGGTTCGTTTGATTATCAATTACGGCCAATGAAAATTAAACCATCCGGATCAATGTAAAGAATGAAATATATTTGGCAATTTGACAAACAAACGCATTAATAGAATATGAGTGGATAAACTAGTGTGAGTGAAAAAACAACAGTGTGATAGAATTCACTACACTTTGATTAAATAAACTGGTATGATTCCAAAATACTGAGACATTGTGTAAATAGTATTTGCTGCTAGTCGGCAGTGACTATAAGATGTTTATTTTCATCAGGCGACAAATTGAATCCCTTAGCAGCTATTTTCTTTATACTTATCCTAATGGAAAAATATGAAACTATTATATCTTTACATCAAATTTAGATCAAGTTGTTGTTGTTGTTCCCCAAGCTGCCTGACCGAACAGCCCCAAGGCCCCGAGCAAGGCCATAACCGTGCGCCCCCACAGAACCCTCCCTGCCGACCACAATAAAGCCTGGGTGACCAAAGCCACTCCATGGCGGGGAGCTGAGGAGGGTGCGGAAACGCCCGGGAAACCAAAGCCCCACCCAGGGCCCTGTGCCCCTCAGCAATTATGAAGAGAAAGTTGAGAGGCAAAGGAAAAATGTGACGCTTTGGCTTCCAATCTTGGTAGATTGGGAGGTCAATCCACGGAAGAGTCGCCGTCACTTGAGATCTAGAAAATATATAAGTAAAAGGAACAGTCAGAGTAAGCTATGGGTATGGCAGAGATCGCTCAGTTCTCACTCTGATAGACCAGCCCATCACCACATGACTAGAACCCAATCCTCTCAGCATCAGTTAGGAAAGGCCCTAGAAAGCCGCCTTTGGCGGGGGGGATAGCTCCCCTATTTTGGGCACCCGCCCTTTAGATCAAGTTTATATAATTAGCACCATACTTCACTACAAAATCTTCAAAATAACTCAGAAATGTTGATGGGAACTTTACAATTTACCGTCAGTTAAAAAGAAACCGACTATAGTTTAGCTAGGTATTACAAAACAACTGGTAGGCTTACATCATAGGCAACTGAAGGATATAGTCTACAGATTATTATTACTATATTTTGTACTATTTATTATTATTATTTTATTAATATTATTATTATAGTTTTTGTTTAATCATTCATTTTGTGTGCGATGTGGCTCTATTCTAAATCAAAATAGCATGGTGGACAACCCATAAACGTTCACTCTTCTATTTTAATTTATATAATGTTGTACTATATACATTTATTAAAGGACACCCTTTCTACCACGGAATTGGTTATATAAACTTAACATTCTATTACAAATAAATACGTCTACCCTGCCAGCTGCCCTACCATAACCCTATCTAATCCAGATTGCCTGCCCCCCACCCTCCCCACATCACTTTTTCGCCTCATTACTTCGAAGATTTTTAAACATTTCACCTTTTACGATAAGGCCTAAAAAGTCGCTGTCACATGAGCGGTTATACCGTCAATTTTCCATGACAAAGTGTTTTCTCGTAATACTTCTGGATTTCATTGCACTGCTATCGGCAACTACAGTAGACTGTCTATAAACGGTGCAATACAATTCAATAACAACCGGTAGTTTTATATTAGTTTGTAAACCTAATTATACATAGGCCTATAATCTACTGCACCTATACATTAGATGGTCCAATTGTAATTAATCGTCTTTGAATATATATATATATATATATACTACAGGTATTGCCAATCGATTTTAATTAGGTAAATACTGGCCAAAAGAGAGCCCTTAAAAAATACAATAAAAAAACAGAGAGAACATGCTACAAAATGTGAAAAAGGTAAGTGTTCATAATAATATACCCCTATAGAGGTATACTGATAACCACATATAATAGGAAGATGAAAGGTAAATCACTATCCCAATGATTTCATATACCGGTACCTTCTTTATACCTTCAGGTTATATATATATATATATATATATATATATATATATATATATATATATATATATATATATATATTACAAGATGGAATAGAGAGTGGATAAGAGGGATTGGACAGTAGGGTATGTAGGACAGAGAGAGAGGGTGGCAGAAAGATAGAAGGGTGGTAAGGTAATGGACCAAAACTCACTGTTAACCCAGGTCTTCCACCTCTTCCAATACCTTACTTTCTTTAGTTTGTCTTTGTTTTCTTGACCCTATTTTATATATACCGAGGGTGGTCTGTTTCGGAGCCCCCTCTTGTGTCCCACTAGTGCAGCGATTTAAGATATTTCACGTCATTAACTAGTCTGGAAGGGGGGGATCTGGATATTATTTATTCTTCCCTTCACTTTTGTAATATAAGTTTCCGAACGTTCCGGTGCCGTAATATATATTGCCTAAATACAATAAATATGCCTACATAGCTATGTCTGGCTGAGTGCAAAAAGGGCCAATGTCCAGGTTAACACTATCTGGTCTGATTTCTTGTGGGTTATTATGATACCATGGCTTCATTATTATTGACGGTTTTGCTTGATTTTGCCATTTTCGAGCAATGTATTATCTAAGCTAACAAAAAACAAAATCCTAGACTTCCTAAAAAATAAAAAATAAACACTCGGCTAAATTTGTAATGTGTTGGATAGAGAAATGTCCCGGCCAAAGGCCGATTATTTTTTCTAAGTTACAGGCTCCGTATCACTCGCCCAGAAAAAAATCGACAGCTGTGTTGGGTGAAAGGTATTATTTTCGACAAACTAATGGGTTGAATATATATCTATGGTTATATATAAATATATATATATATATATACTGTATATATAATTATATAGTATATATATATACTGTATATGTATACAGTATACTGTATATATATACTGTAGGCCTATAGTTTATTTAGGCTATTCTTTTTTCCCTAGACCTCATCGAACTTTAATAATAGGCTATCCCAAACACCGCCCTTCGAGATAAATTTGTGCATTTTTCTGTAGAAAAGTTAATGCCCTGCCGGTTTCTCCTTAATTGCAGAATCGCAATCGCTCGCTAGGAAAGAATCGACCCTTAAATGGCACGAAAGGTCTTAACATTGACAAAGAATTAAAAATATACGGTATATACAGTAGGCCTATATACTGTATAGTTTAGACCTATATACAAAAGAACAACAAATTGTATCAGTAGGCCTATGTTATAATGAATTCCGAAAAGCTGACATGGATAAAACACCATTAAAGTGCTCCTCCTCAAGTGGTGTTTTTTATCCTTGGTATGAGTCAGTAATTTGTTTAGCAACCGGGGAAGGTATGTCGAAGAGTTTAAACCTAGAGATAAATAGTTGTAAATTATATTTGAAATAACAGAGAACTAGGTAAAGCTTTCAGTACGATGACGCCTTCGTTTTGCATACGTCATTAGGCTAGGTCTATGCGGGTTATCATTTGCTCTTCATAGCCAGTTTAGGAAAGACCTGTACAGTCGCGGTCATAAATTATTATGTATTTTGAGACATCTAAATGATCTAACATAGGTTATTGCTGAACCTCCGAAAGGCAAAATCAGGTACAAAATTAATATATATATATATAATAAAGGCTGAAACTGACCAATTGCAGTGTCAAGCCTAAAAAGTAGTACCGTATAGGCTATATAATCTACTTATTCATACGATTGTATCTTTGTACTGTAGTGACGCTCAAAGGTCATACACACGTGTCCTGAAATAAGTGAAGGGCATAATGTATCCCAGTATCCCCTAGTGAACGAAGACTATGAAAATGAGTGTTAATATAGGCTATAGCCTAATTGAAAAGTTCCTAGTTTCCTACCATGCACTTTTCTAAACATAATTTGTCTACGTAGCCTATATTATCAATCAAGGCAGTTTTTAACGTGTTAGCCTTTACGATACATGGCTAATCCAAATGCTAGGCTTTTTAATGTGTTAGACTTTACGATACATGGCTAATCGTAATGCTAGGGCTCAGCCTCTAACACAACTATTATGAAATGTGTATATATATATTTTCCGGTACTATAGGCTACGTCGAAAAAGAAGATATTTTTATTTCAAACGTCAACTATTTTCTTCAGCTTACGAAGGGCTTGGCATTGCCACCCGGTCAGGAAAACACCACACACTCAGAAGTCTACAAAAGGAAGGCACTAAGTTCTCCTAGACCTGGCGAGTCTAGAATCAGAAAAACACTCAACAGTCACGGGAGCAACTCAAAACGGCCACATTCCTAGTCAGATTGGGTTAGATTAGGTTAAGTTAAGTTTGATTACTTAGGTTCGTTCAGATTAGGTTATATTATATCAAGACAGTTAACTTATGTTAGTAGCGTATAGGTACTAAGTCCCTTTTACAATGTGGCCGTTTGTGTTGCAGTGATAGGCTATACTAGTTACCGCCGCCACGCTAGACGAGATGGACGAGAACGAGGTAACAAACGTCCTATTGGGGTGGTTGGGTCACCGGGACTGACTTGGGAATCGCTCTCTAGAGTCTAGACTCTCTCTCTCTTTCTCGCACACACACACGCACAGTCGCACATGCACCAGCTTGCACACGTGGGTTTAGCCATAGTCCATACATACATGTATGGACTATGGGTTTTGCTACACACGCACACACACACTCAGCTGATCTTAATCACACACACAGAAAGACGTACAGACGGAATTACATTACAATACACATATGTAGACAGATTATACATGCGGTAACATAGGCTATAGGGTAAATAGCTAATCCTTCCGAGGTGTTCCAATTAGTACGCATAATCTACAAGAAAACCTACCCACAAAAAATAGTAGTTACAAGTTTTGTAACGAAATGTAGGCTACAGTTATCATAACAATTGCAGTTTTACAAGAAATTAAAAAAT
Organism: Paralithodes platypus; assembly: GCA_032716605.1. Taxonomy (NCBI): domain Eukaryota; kingdom Metazoa; phylum Arthropoda; class Malacostraca; order Decapoda; family Lithodidae; genus Paralithodes; species Paralithodes platypus. Next base: position 35,475,285 of record CM064518.1, on the reverse strand, counting down.
CTAACGACTAAGTCTGTGGCTAATTATTCTTATCGATGTCGCAGACTAATTGGACCAACGTGTACGCACATACATAATATTACACACTATACCCTGTTCCAAATAGTTAGGTCAGAAATCGTGAACCCTAACTTCTATAACTCGAAAAGGCCTAAAACAAAATATGGGCTGTAAAATTCCACACCTATACCATGGCTGACTCTCCAAATGGTTGTTGTTGTTGTTGTTGTTCCCCAAGCTGCCTGGCCGAACAGCCCCAAGTCCCCGAGCAAGGCCAAGGCCATAACCGAGCGCCCCCACAGAACCCTCCATGCCGACCACAATAAAGCCTGGGTGACCGAAGCCACTCCATGGCGGGGAGCTGAGGAGGGTGCGGAAACGCCCGGGAAACCAAAGTCCCACCCAGGGCCCTGTGCCCCTCAGCAATTATGAAGAGAAAGTTGAGGGGCAAAGGAAAAATGTGACGCTTTGGCTTTCAATCTTGGTAGATTGGGAGGTCAATTCACGGAAGAGACGCCGTCACTTGAGATCTAGAAAATATATAAGTAAAAGGAACAGTCAGAGTAAGCTATGGGTATGGCAGAGATCGCTCAGTTCTCACTCTGATAGACCAGCCCATCACCACATGACTAGAACCCAATCCTCTCAGCATCAGCTGGGAAAGGCCCTAGAAAGCCGCCTTTGGCGGGGGGATAGCTCCCCTATTTCAACCCCATTCGGGGTTGGGCACCCGCTCCAAATGGTAGAAGTATTAGCTAGATTGCTCTAGTCGTTTATGAGTTATAGAGGTTGATGTTCAAGTGTTAGTTATTAACAGGGTATAACAAACACACACACACAGACGAGCATAGATTATACGGACAAACCCATTAATACAATATTTTACACCATGAAAAGAGAAACAGACATGCCACACGTTTTCTCTATATCTATCTGTTATACCAGGATTTTTACTGGGATTACTGGCTGTAGGCCAAAAGTGGATTCTAACTTAACTGGGCAGATAATTAATTCACACAGACACACAAACATGCAGAGGTGTAAGGACAACACAGAAGTACATTTATAGTTATTATGTTATCTCCACCAACCAACTTTACTCCTAAACTCGATTAATGAAATTATCAAACACATGTGGCAGTCCGGAGATTCGAACCCAGGACGCTCACACCGAAAATCAACACACTTATGCAATGGAATGGCTTATTTGGCTAATTGTTCATACAGATCATGTAATGGCATAAGTCAGGTCAGGTGAAGGTATTGAGAGATAAGCCTTTACAACGGCACCTCGTATCTACATTCTACTTTTCCTATTTTTCTGAAGTGTAGAGAGGGGAGAAGGGGTGTTGCAGAGAGAGGAAGCTGTTGGAGTGGCTTTGTTATGTGTGTTATTAGTCTGTATACGTCGTCGAGGTGTCCACCGACTGGGTGCAATCATGTGAAACATACTATAGGACGTAGGCTACTACAACACCCACTAAATGTCTGCCTGGGCTGGGATCGAACCCAGGTCAAGCAGATTCACACGTGAGCGTGCTCACCACTCGACCGCCGCGGCTCATAAGTACAATACACAAAATCATGGACATCGAAATATATTCCCCAGAGCTGATATGAATTGCAAAAGTATTAAAGACAGGGGTTACTGCTCCTTTGAAATAGCAATAAGAATTACACACAAATATTATATAAATAATGCACTGAGTGTCTCTTGAATATTCAAGTTTATCACGGATATATGGTATCCTAAAAATCGCATTTAGGAGTCTTTGCACATAGATTTAGACAAGTCACTGTCACTTAAGCACTTCCCGAACAAATTTAGCATGAAATTAAAACAAACACGATGAATAAATCACATATCACTTGGTCAAGGTGGGTGGAAAGATAGGTGTCACTGCAGTTTACGTGTATCACTGTATGAGTGTTGAATAAGGTTGAATAACCTTACAAATTCATTTCACCAGGGGGGAAATCCCCAATTGAAATTAATTATACAGCACTAAGCGACAAAGGCTATATAGCACTGAATACTGCCGTAACACTGGTGGGATTCGAACCCTAAGCGGTCAGTCATCACTGACGCAACGTCGGCGCCCCAACCCACTAGGCTAGGCTAGGTTTGTTTTGCATGGTCTCTAGTTTATCTATGTTATTGTGAGTGTGTGGATCCCAGACGGTATCGCAGTATTGTAAGTGAAATATGAGAAATACGAGAAAGTGAGAATAGAGAAAAAAGCAGACAAGAACGCAGTGTGAAGAAGAACGTAAGATACAACAAGAAAGAAGAAAAGAAGAGAAAGAAAACTGGGAAGACGACACCAAGAAAGAAAGAAGGAAAGGAGAGCAGAAAACGAGAAACCCACGAGAGCGGGAAGAAACACCAGAATGCAGAGAAATAAGAACAAACACCCTTCAAGAGATAACCTCACAACTCGAAGAAGTACTAAGACAACACCCTAAACCCAAGACGCACTACCAAACAGAGAAGACATGCCGTAGCCTTGATAAACAAAGGAGAAGAAGCGAGCCTCGCCTGGTCTCAATCCGGCTGCCAGCCAAATTTGAAAGAGAGTGCCCAGACCCTTCTCGCTCTCAGCGCAACCATCCAGGCTGTGCCCGTACTGCAGGGGTCGACCTCAAGACCTTTAATTAGACACCCTAACCGTCATGCTCTTCTTGCCTCCAGATGCCTCACCTCTGAGAATGATAATGAACGTGTGACTAGGTGAGCGAAACCAGAGGAAGGCAGACAGGGTGGGATCGGAGTAGCTGCCAATCTCAAGGTGTAACTTGATTTGCCAGAACACTGGTCAGTATTGTCTAACAATGTCTAGCCCTATCCAGTCTCCTTGTCTAAATGAATCTGTGAGAACACTGGTCAGTTCAGAGAGATAAGTAGACTTGGAGCTTCCTGCCCTATCCCCCTAGCCTAAAGATAGCAAGGAAGAATTGTATAGTAACGAAAGTTGCCAGAACACTGGCCCGTGCAGCGTAGTTACCGTGCAGCACTGTATAGTGACAAAAGTTGCCAGAACACTGGTCCGCGCAACTTATAGTTACCTTACAGACTCTGGAAATGACAAAAGTTGACAGAACACTAGTCCACGCAACTTAATTACAGAACCTGGGTTTTCACCTACTGCCATAACATTGGTTTGTGCAGTCTGTTGATCCTCAGCCCCTGAGCACTAGCTATCTGCCAGAGAACTGGTACGTGTAGCCTACTATATCTCAGACCCGAGTATTGACCCTCTGCCTGAACACTGGTCCGTGCAGTTGGTTAGTTTCCAGCCTTGGGTAGAGGTTTGTTGCCAGAACACTGGTCAGTGCAACATCCTAGACTCGAGCAGGGAATTGCTAGGTCGCCAGAACACTGGTCCTTGCTGCCTCATAAGTTCTTTGGCCCTCCTGACCTATCCCCTAGATAGCAAGGAGTCCAGTGTGTGTCGAGACCTGCTGGAGGACGTTGCTGGAGTTGAAGCCACTACAAGGACGAGCCCAGAAAAGATCCATAGATATTGGACCACGACTCAAGAACAAAGATTTAGTTTTGTTGAAGGCTGTATTATTATGTTCTCTCCACTAACCAACTTTACTCTAACAGACCTTCTTTCTCACTCAATAGGCCTCTATGCTAGTTGAGGATACAAACCACATTTGTCTATCGTTGTAAGGTGAAATATTTTGTACATAGACTCCCTGTGAGACTATTTATGATATTATCTTACCCTACAGCCCCACACACCCACCAACCTTACACGTAAATTCAACTCACAGTGACACCTATTCAACTCACAGTGACACCTATTTTTTCCGCGTCCCCCGTGACAAAGTGATATGTGATTTCTTTATTGTGCTATATATTCAACTCTTGCTAACTCCGTTCTAGAAGTGCTTTCGTGACCTATTGTGTCTATGTGCCAAGACTCCTAATTGTTCTTTTTTGGATTTTTACATATTTGTGATAAACTCAAATATTTGAGAGATCATCGGGGCATTACTTGTGTATTGTTGTGTATAATTATTATTGATTAACCCATAAACGCCGACCGTCCTCAATAGAGGTTTTTGTGGTGTACTGTCCTCAATAGATCCAGAGCATGAAAAAAAACAAATTTAAAACACCACAGTGGCACTCATAATAAAGAAATTTGTGATTAGGTGAGATAATTATTCCCCTCCATTACTTGCTACCACTCCTACATATGTGTTCCAACCCCCAACCCCTTAATCATCAGGTAGTTTACCCTCTTTATCGGGTAATTTCCTGCGCGAATTCCCTTACGCGGTCTCATTAACACGGGCGAGGCAGCTAGAAATCCTTGCAACACAGAGACTAGTATTACAAGGCGTCAGTGCCGCTCTGGAACTCGGAGGGGAAGGATATTCTCCGCCCCGGCTCTCGCCTCATGATACGACCGAGCGGCAATAATACGTTTTTGTCATCCCCCAAATGCTATTCCCACTTCTTTTATTGCTCTTAAATGTTCATATGTTCATATTAAACCCCTCTGTATTGTGTGAGTCTGGAATAAAGCATTATTATTATTATTATTATTATTATTATTATTATTATTATTATTATTATTATTATTATTAGCCCAGCTTTGGAGTCCCCAGGGAAGGGACCATGAATGCCCCCCTGCTCTCCCATCCTTCCTCAACGACCCTTCAAAATGGACCACGGCTTCACAACCCAAAACCCAAGACGTGTAGGAGTGGACCTAGAATGACGTGGGCTCGGGTACTCCGGTTCGATCTCAAAATAAAGAATTTGACAACATAGGCAGCCCTTGACAGGGCCGCCTGGAAAGCCGCCATTTAGGATGTGAGACTGTAACCACATTCTCTGTGTACAAAACGGTCTTTAAATTTGTATGTATGTAAGTACAATACAGTAACTCTATTAACTTTTGCAATATTTGCGGTCTTTCCACTAATTTTCCCTCTGTTAAACATCACCTCTCCTACAAATCTGATCTTATTTTCCTCACCAAGACTCATGTGTCTGCAACCGCCAGCAGCCCCTTCTCCGTCTCCTCCTACTTTATCTATCCTAATTTCCAAGCCAAAGGCGGATGTTGTGTATAATTATGTACACAACAAACTTACTTGCTCTCATGTTCCCAATTTATAGTCCTCTGAATTCTCAACTCTCTGGCTTAAACTTTCCCGTCACTCTCGGACTAAATATTTCTGTGCTGTTTATCTATCCCCTAACTTGCCTAAATGTTTTGACTATTTAAACTCTAAAGTGGAACACATCCTATCAACCTTCCCTTTCTCTAAAATCTTAATCTTAGATTTCAATATTCACCACTGCCAATGGCTCTCCTCTCACTTCACTGCCCAACCTGGTGAACAAGCTTACATCTTTTTTATTCTAAATGACCTAGACTAGTTAATACAGCACCCTACTCGTATTCCCGACCACCTTGACTTATTACTAACCTCTATAATCCTTCTACATAATTATGCTGTAAACCTTTTTTCTCTCCATTGGGCATCTCCAATCACAACCGCCTATCTCTATTATCTCTCCTATCTCTCTAGTACAGCCATCTGATCCTCCCAGCCAGCGGCTCTTGTGGCACTTTGGCGCTGCCGACTGGGAGATTCTTTGGCAGTACTTCTTTGATTTCCCACGGAAGGATTTTTGCTTCCATGGCCCTCAGAGTATGCTGAATGCATTACCGAGGTAATGATCTCGGGCACGGAGGCATACTGTACATTCCATTTTCTTTTCTCTCAGTCTAATGCAAAATATTCTTGGTTTACTCACATTTGTTCTACTGCTGTCCGCAATAAGGAGGAAGCATTCAAACGGTACCATCGTCTTCAAACTCAAGAATCTAGGAAATTTTATTTTTCTGCCCAGAATAAAGCCAAATCTGTTCTTTGACTCGCCAAAAACTCTTTCATCAATAACAAATACTATGAACTTTCCAACTCTAGCCAAAAACCTCTCCAACTATTTTACTTCATCTTTCCTTCCTCTTTTCCACTCTGAAGGTACCACTGTCACCTCTTCCTCTGACAAAGCTGAATTCTTCGCTCAAGCTTTCGCTAAGAACTCCACCTTGGATGATTCAGGTGCTATTCCTCCCTCTCCACCTCTCTCTCAATGCTACTTATGCCAAATATCATAATCTTTCCTTAGGATGTAATTTCTGTCTTCTCTGGGCTTCATACTATGAAGGCGTACTGCCATATGGGGTTCCTTCAGTTGTACTCGGAAACTGTTCTTCCGTGCTGGCTACCTGCCTAGGCAAACTTTTTCGTCTGTTTTTCCTTCTTGCTGGAAGTTTGCTCTCATTCATCCTGTCCCAAAGAAGGGTGACTGCTCTCAACCTTCCAACTATTGTCCAATTGCTCTCACTTCTTGCATCTCTAAAGTTTTTTAAACTATTCTGAATCCAAAATTTCTTAAGCATTTTAGGGCTGCTCTATTGGTGATCTCCTTGCTTATCTTACTAACATTTGGTCATCCTCCTTTCGGGACTTCGGTGAGAGTTTTTCTATTGCGCTAGACACATCGAAAGCCTTCGATAGAGTCTGGCACAAACTCTTATTTCCAAAATATCCTTCTTCAGTTTCTATCCCTCTATCTGTGCCTTTGTCTCTAATTTCCTTTCTGACTGTTCCATAGCTGCAGTTGTGGAAGGCCATCGCTCACTTCCTCAACCTATCAACTCCGGTGTTCCTCAGGGTTCTGTCCTGTCACCTGTCCTCTTTCTAATATTCATTAATGTTTTCAACTGTACCTCTAGTCCCATCCACTCATATGCTGATGACTCTACCTTACACTATTCAAATAGTTTTTCACAAAACCATACATGCAATCACTCCAAGGGTCGCATGACGAGGCCATGGAATAGTGGGTAAAATGATTGTACCCGAAATGTAGTTTAACTGCATATGTTTGGTGACAATAACATCAATGTTACAGAGGGAGGTAAGTGACAGTAACGCTTCCGAATGCCCTTTAGTGGCTGCTTCTAATAGCCATTGACTAGGAGTAGTAGCTTGAAGCGACACGTCAGCAGATGGGTAGTGGGTGAGAAGAGCGTTCTCCAATTTTGCGGAAGTCATAGGAGCAGTGGTGTCAACAACAAGGAAACGAGGCCAGTTGTCAGTGCCAGCGACGGGCTTGGCACAAATATCCGCTTAGGCCTACGACGAGAAGATTGAGAAGGATTATGAGGTAATAGCGTCGTAATCAGTGGAGACGAGGTAGGAGAGGAGGTAGTGACGGACGGTTTGATTGAAGTGGCACCCAGTGAGGTAAATGAGGCCGAGGTAGAACTTTCAGAGTAGGCGAGACCACACTACTGGCAGTAACATCAGTGGTAGATATGGATGTAGTGGTAATAGCGGCAGACTGCTTGACTGCAAGATTGACAGTCACAGGATTAGGGGTGGAGGAGTCAGAAGGATTGTTCAATAATCGGTCAGGGTCGGTAATACTGTACCAGGAACGACGCTTTCAACTATGGGCAGCCTATGAACCACCATGGACTCTTCACTAGGTGGAACCTGTATCACAACAGGATCAGATCTATCATGATCAGGCACAGCTGAGCGGGAGGAAGGGGGAGTGGCTGGTGACTTCGGTATTTACATTTGTCACATCTGTAGTCGTTGCCATCATCAATATAAGGTAAAGTAAAGGTTAGTCCCTGAGAAGGCAGGGACAACACCTCGCCGGGATGCTAGGGTCCCTCACCCAAATACCACCCTACTTTGACATGACTAGCCGCAGAGAAAACTGGCAGAAGCTGATGGAGAGAACATCTGTTGGTCCAGGGCTCCTGGACGGATAATGGACACAGGTTAACAGGCAGTACTGACTATACTCAGTATCATGAGAACTGCCTTTTCCATTATGACAATAGAGGACATACCGAAGGACATACCAAATTGAAATAATAAAGACATTGCAGTTGCAAACATGACTGGCAGCTTAATCGACAAGCACGCCTGCTACTATTTTGAATTCTCGGTGGGAGTACCGAGCCGCGGTTTCAGTACCTGGGATTTGCCCGTCCCATTAACCGTACCGAGGCCCATTATGCCCTATTCCGTTAAAACACACGCCCCCTAATGGAGGTCTCACAGGTGACAGGCAGCACGTACTCGCCAACAGCGGGCACCTTATCAACACCTCGATGCCAGCCCTCGCAGCAGGAGGAAGGAAGGCAAAGGAAAGAGGAAAAGAAGGGAGAAGACAAGGCACAAGGGGCCCGTATATGATAACCTCATAGAAGTACCAGATATCAAGCACACGCGATGCCTACTCAGGAGCTCCCACACAAATGGAGGAGTTAAGTACAGTATATAGAAAAAAAAAAAAAAAAAAAAAAACACTAGTCGAATCTAACATACAGAAGAAATGAAGAAAGTTTCAGGAAGAGGAAAAGGGCGTAGCAAAATTAGTAGGATCAGCGCGCCAACCCATAGGCCCCCTCACCACACCCAGGGGCTTGGCATTGAGGGGAGAATGTAGATACAAAAGTAATGATATAGATCGTTATGATTTTCTTATTCTATATTTCAAATAATACTATTTACACAATTCACTTACATTTCTAACTCTTAACCTAAAAATTATCCAAAACAATTATCTACATATCTTTTACTCAATAAAACAAAAGTTCAGACACAACTAAGCATTACAAAGTGTTGGTCCTGATGTGGCGGCGTCTACGCCTTAGGACCACCTCCCGGAGCTGCCAACCGCGGATGGCTGCCGACCCTCCACGGCCGGAGACAAGATCAACGACCAGTGGAGGACAACCGGATGCTGGCCGCGGTGAGCAGTTTCGGAAGCCAAACCGTCACAACCATCCCCTGCCCCCTCCCTGGGGGCACGGGTCCTTGGAGCGGCTTTGGTCGCGCCGGGAATTTCCACACCTCTCACACCACACACACACACATCACACAGTTTTTCCTACACCGAGAAATGACTCTCCGGCTGTCATTTCTCGAAGACTTCTTCTAGCCGGAGACATTGAGAGCAACCCAGGACCCACGTACACATACATATGTGCAACTTGTTCAAAACCCATCACTTCGAGTCGCCACACTAAGGGTTCAGTTCTCTGCAATTCATGCAGGAACTGGACCCACTTCACCTGTACAACACTTGCCTCCAAGAAACACTACACGAACACCTGGACCTGTTCCTCATGCCCCTCCCTCTCCCAGTCAAATCCCTCGCCTAAAACCCGTCCACCTCTCCTCCCCAACCCACCTAGCCTTCCCATATCATCCACTCCCACCCCCCCCCCCCTAAAACCCGTCCACCTCTCCTCCCTAACCCACCTAACCTTCCCATACCATCCACATCCTCAACTCAACACACCACACCCCATCCTAATCCCTTCCAACCCCCATCTCCTGCTCCCCAATCCCCACCCCCACCTCACTCATCCCAACCCCAGCCCCACCCTCACCCCCCCTCACCCCCACCCCATCCTCGTGCAGCAGCACCCAACATACATCGTGCACATAACATTAACATTCTTCAATTGAACATAGATGGCATCAACACAAAGAAACACGAACTCTCACACTTCATCAAACAACACAACATACACATTGCCATCTTACAAGAAACAAAACTCCGCACAACACAAAAAACACCCACATTTCATAATTTCACCACCATCAGACAAGACTGGGCTGTCGGCAGGGCGGTGGACTCATCACCCTGGTACACAAAGAAATATCATACATAGTAACCAGTGTACAAACCAAATCCCTCCTCCCCCCAAATGATAACACAACAGAAATACAATCAATTAAAATACGCACTGGCAACAACTCCAACATAACCATCATAAACACATACATCCCTCCCCAAACATCCCCTACAGTACCAAATTAATACAGACCACACTTACAACACATCACAAACACCCCACACATCATCCTGGGTGGTGACTTCAACGCCAAGACGTCGGCCTGGTTTGTCGACAACCCCGACACAGACAGAGGGCTGGTACTACAAAACCAAGCTGATAACCTCATCATCCTTAACAACATCCATCAACATACCCATATTCCTCACCAAGCCCTCTATAACCCATCATCTCCAGACATCACCTTTTGCTCCCCAGAACTCGCCCCCACAACATCAAGGAGGGTGGTCAGAACCTTAGGCTCTGACCACCTCCCGATCATTATCACCACCAAAACCAGACTCACCCCAGCTAGCCACAAACACACATACACCAATTATAAAAGAGCTAACTGGGAAGCATTCACAAATGAGACAGAACAACACTTCACAACTCTAAACAGTACACCCATCACTAACATTAACAATGCTGTACACATACTCAATAAAACTATCCAAAACGCTGACAAGAAACACATTCCAAGAGGTAACAGAAAAAGACACAACCCCAACTTCACACTAGAAATTCAAAACCTCATCAGACAATGCGACATACTGAAACACTCCCCAGCACCCCACACACAAGACATCACACAACAAATTCAAGCACTCAACACCCAAACTAACAACAAAATACAAGAACAACAAAAACTAAATTGGAATAACTTCCTACAAACACTTGATCACAAAACAAACCCCAAAAAACTCTACAAAACACTAAACAGCAACACAACAAAATCACATGCTGCAATCACAACAACAGACTCTACTCCTTCATGTAAACAACAAGCAAACACTCTCATCAATCACTTCTCACATGTCAGCCACCTAAAACCTCACAAAGACGACCGACGTGTCATCCGACGTAAGAGACAATTCCCCACAGACCCTGACTATACACCCTTCACCAATCACCAGACAAAGCATATCATCAACAATCTCAAGCACTCACCCGCCTGTGGCCTAGACAACATAAGCAACATACACCTCAGACACCTGGGACCACAAGGCATACAAGCACTCACTAACATATCAAACTACAGCTATTCACACAACACAATACCAGACATTTGGAAGCATGGTATCATCATCACATTCCCCAAACCCAACAAAGACCCCCCGCTACCCTCCTCGCATCGCCCCATCACACTCCTTTGCTCCCCCTCCAAAGTCATGGAATGCCTAGTATTACAACTAATTACACCTGACCTACCCCTAGCTCCAACACAACATGGCTTTAGGCCACTGCACTCCACAAACACTCTTCTCACAGACCTTACACAAAGAGCTTTTGACGGCATCAACTCAGCTAGACCACCACACAGATCACTATTAGCCACACTCGACATTAGTAAAGCCTTCGATGCCATCCCCCGCCACAACCTAACAAACAAATCTACAACACAAACATGCACAACAACACAAAAAGGTGGCTGGCCAACTTCCTAGCAGGCAGATGTGCACACATATCTTTTGCCGGTCAGTCATCTAAAATCAGAAACTTTCCAAACGGAGTCCCACAAGGATCCGTCCTATCGCCCGCACTCTTCAATCTGTACATGCACGATATAACTACACCCAATACGCCCCAAATAAACTTAGCCTCCTATGCAGATGACATAACACTCACATGCACACACCATGACCCAAAAAGAGCAACAGATCTCCTTCAACCCTATCTCAACACACTACATGGCTGGTGCACTACAAACAGACTTAATCTAGCCCCAGCCAAATCCACCGCAACCCTGCTCACAAGCTGGACAGAACACGAATACATCCCTCAACTCACCATAAACAACACACCCCTAACACATACACACACACCCAAAATCCTAGGAGTAACATATGATACTCATATGACATTCAAACAGCACACCACAAACATTAAAAAGAAACTGACACCCAGACTTAACGCCCTCAGGTCACTTGCTCACACAAAATTTGGACACAACAAAGAAACTACCACCACAGTATATAAACAATACATAAGATCAGTGATGGAATACGCAAGCCCAGCCTGGGCTTCTAACCTAGCTGAAACACATCATAAGACCTTACAGACTATTCAAAACAAAGCCCTGAAGATCATTACAGGCTGCACAGCTACTGCACCCACAGATCACCTACATCAAGAAACCAAAATCCTCAAAGTCAAAGACCATCTGGACATGAGAGGCACTCAATTCCTGGCAGCAGCCTCCACGAACCAAGACCACCCACTAAACTACATGGCAACACACCCACAGACACCAAGAAATATCAAAACAACACCCAGCACACGGTATCACACACAATTATTGTCCTCTCTCTCCCTCCCTGCCCACCCCGAACCAACTTCCAGAAGCACATCCATACTCATATCTCTCGCCGATCCATCCACTCACTCACAGACAACACGCAGCTGCATGCACGACCTCCCGAAATCCATCCTTCCGAATCCTCCCTTCCTCGCGAGGACAGAGTCCACCTGGCCAGGCTGAGATGCGGACACCATCCAGCTCTCCTGAGCTATTAGAAGAGACTGGATGACTCCGTTGTCGACTCCTGCCCGGGATGTAACACAGCACCCCATACCATTAAACACATCATAGAAGACTGCATTTCACACAACCACTTACGCCAACAACACAATCTACACTCAATGAGAGCTCTGTGGGAAAGCCCGATCGTGGCCATGGCCTTTCTCAGGGACTCGGGGCTGTTCGGCCAGGCAGCTTAGGGAACAACAACAACAACAACAACAACAACAACAACAACAACAAAGTGTGGGCACAACATACTTTGTAACTTTGTAGTGTAGCAGTAAGATTTGAACTCCTTCAGTATGATTATGCTTTTTGTTTGTTAATTCTGGCTCTCATTAGATGATTTTGTTCACTATCTGATGAATCTGTGAGAGTCGCAGGGATTAATTGAGATAGTTTTTACCACTTTTATTCCTAGAGATACTTCCTAAGCTGAATCAGAGCCGGAATAAAATAAAAATGACATCACCGTAAATAAAGGGTTGTAAATTATCCTCTTGTGATTTAGCCCTGACACCTAATTCCACCTGATATCATTTTGTAAATACCAGGTTTCTCACAACTCTTCTAGCATTTCCCAATCCAACTCTTCTTGACAGTTATCGTGGTTCTTTTTTTATATAATATTTGTATCACTTTAGCAAATTTATGGTAAATGAAGACTATAAACTTAGGGATCCTTGAATACAAAAAAATAAACAAATAATAAAGGTTAAATGTGTTGCTACCAAATGCTTGTGGAGAGTATGAAAAATTCTCCCACGCATATGTTATTGGAAGAGTTTTTAAAGGTGAAACATTATACACATAAAGAGTGTATGAAAACAGTAAAGTAGTCATAAAGTAGTCCCAGAGGCTTAATGAGAATAAATAATTGCATCTGGTTTTATTCTAGTGAGATTTATATTTTTCTGCTCAAATATGTACAAGTTTAGCTTGAAGGGAGGGTCTTTGGGGCATGATTTAGCTTGTAGGGGGTGTGAGGAGGTGCTTTATTTATTCTAGGGGCAAACTAAATATAAATTGCTCAAATATAGCTAAAGCAATCAAAACCATCGTCGCCATCATCGTCATCAATAATAATGATGATATATAATAATAATAATAATAATAATAATAATAATAATAATAATAATAATGATTATAATAATACACACAATAACACCCTCAAAACGTCTGATAGGCTAGTGCCTAAGCAGTGGACCTCACTAGACTAGTACTATGGATGGCAATGTATGCATTCCCTCACTACTGTACACTACAAGTGTTTAATTTACTTATAAATATAATAAAAACAATATATAATTCCATGATTATCTATGCCATATGAAGGTGATGATCTAAGTTGGGGACTACCATTGCCTAGGTAAATATGGAATTAAATACATAGTTACCCGGTATCTAAAATATCTCACCACATAAAAACACACTCCTAATATGTTAAAAAAGTATAAAATATAATCTTACATATTGGATGCTTATAAAATATTCAGTTATACTGTGTATACTGTACAAAATACATATCAGTAACTATAAAATTGTCTTGTTCACTTTTATAAATGCTAAAGCTACTGACAAATGTATTGTCTCAATGTTTTATGTAGAAAATACTACATACCGTATCTACATAAATGTGTGTATTGTATATGGCAGGAGTAAACTATAACCCCAAAAATATGGCTGAAATTATCTACTAACTAAAGTTAACTATACCTACATAATACTGGCCTAGGATTTGCAAAGTTAATTTCCATTCAACTACTCCGACTTGATTATTGAGACACATATGGATAATGTATGATGATTGAGATGTTACTTTACTACTATCATACCAAAATAATGTCTGATACTAAACTACTGTAAAAATAGCAGTCATATTACAAATGATCATTATCATATTTACTGATCATCTTCGTATTTGTTTTCCTCCTGGGAAGTCCTATTTGATGATGTCTATGAAAGAAGGGCTTCTAGGCTACTTTGTCCAGGCATATTCCTTCTGCCCACTCCTAACACTGCTTCCATTAACCATATGGGGTGAAGGGCTGGTCTATCTGAGTGAGAGTTGAGCGTTCTCTGCTATACCCATAGCTTACTCTGACTGTTCTTTTCGCTTATATATTTTCAAAATCTCAAGTCTCTTCCGTGGATTGACCTCTCTACTGCTAACCTAGAGGTTGGCAGACTGGGAGCCAAAGCTTCACATTTTTCCTTTGCCCCTCAACTTTCCCTTCATAATTTTTAAGGGGCACAGGGCCCTGGGTGGGGCTTTGGTGACCTGGGCATTTCCGCACCCTCGTCTGGTAGCGGCTTCGGTCACCTGGGCTTTCTTGGTGGTAAAGCAGGGAGGGTTCTATGGGGGCACTTGGTAATGGCCTTGGCCTTGCTTGGGACCTTGGGGCTGCTCGGCCAAACAGCCTGGGAAACCACAACAACAACCATATAGGATTTTACTTATCAATGCTACAGCCATATAAAACTGCTCAGCTTAGGAAGAACCTTGAGTTATCAAAAGGTTATATTCAATTACAGTTAACCCTCTAACTTTGGGAAGTCCTTCCTATGTTAAATAGAAATGTTTCAGAGATAGCTAAAATAGCAAATGCATTCAATACGTACATACATATTGTTTATTAAAATAAATAGATTATCAAAACTCTTAACAGCCTTGATACACTTCCAACCATAAATGTAATCCTCACGTGGTCAATTTCCAAGACAAGAGACTACCTTCAAAGTGAACAAGGCGAGGAACACATCTTAGCAGAGAATCTACACAAAATCCACTAGAGTAATCAATAATTTATTTTAAAGGCTTATTTACAAGCACACATAACAGAAATACACGCCTATGTGAACCTTGGTCACCTTAAGTTAAGGTGATTGTGGAAACTGCAACACAGCAGTTAGGTGGGAGTACCTGGCACCACATTGGCACCACATTACCACCTCCAAGGACCACATCAGACTGTTGGAAGTAGTACACTGCTCCCAACTACAGGGCCGGACATCCTTACTGGCACCCCGGGCTATATTATCAACCACCTTGCTGTGATACTGGAAATTGCAACTGGTTAGTGACTCAACACATATTCCAACAAAGATACATTCTCTGACCAACACATTGGCCACAGAATGTAATAAACAAAACTTGACATATCTGATTGAAAAGGTTAAATTAAATAAATTAAAGATATTTCTCTTTAAACTGCTCCCCCTTTTTCTTCCAAGCCATAGATAATCTTCCAATACCAGTTATCCCTCTCCCCCAGGTGGTAAGGGGGCCTTCATCTATGGTAGAGGAAAATATAATACGTCCCACACATCCTACTGAATGTCGTATAAGGCGACTAATAGGGGGGGATGGTGCTAGACTTGTGGACCAACAGCCACTACTATATAATAAAGCCTTGGTATGGCACTGCTGAGGCTATTGAGGAGCGGATAGGTGCCACAGGAGACTCTACTAGTCTTACCTGGGTGCTGTTTTGGCACCGTGCCAGAGTCGGCCACAGTGTTTACATGGCGGGGCAGTGTTGTGGCTAGAACCAGACTGCTATTTAGCAGTCTCGGATTCAAAAGTTTACCTAAAACGTTGACAAGAAAAGAAAACATCTATCTATCTATCTATTGCTGGACGTCTTACTCCCCTTAATGAGGGTCCAAGTGGATCTATCCCCTATAAGAGGGACAACCCATGCCACTTTACTGAAAGTCTTACAGGATTGACTACTCAATTTAGGGTTCATCTGACCCCGAGGCCCTCTATGTATCTTTTTAGCACTATTTTTCTGCAGTGGTGTTAGGCTAGTCCATCCAATACCCTGCTTCACCCTTAGGTAAGCAGTATGGATTTGTATTATGTTTACTCCCCTAGACAGGTTGCCGACCAAGGCTAACGAGTCCCATCCATCCGGATATTATACCGTATAAGGTTGCCGACCAAGGCTAATGAGTCCCATCCACCCGGTAATCACAAGGGAAATTAATCAGCATATCAACTTCAATGCTTTGCTCCATTTACAAAGCCCCCACCAAAGGATGGACATGGTAATAACACCTCCAGGTTACTTTGTTCATCCGAAGAGTATAACAAATAAAGCCATTTTTGCCTGTCTCTTTTCCTGTACTACTTTTCCTTCTAGGTGCTAGCTATACTCTATGTAACTCACCCTTGCCGCCGGCCTGTACAGCAGATATGATACCGCGCCCGTGATTGGCTGGCAATGACATCACTCCCTAGGTATTAAAGAAGGTTCCAGAATTTCCAGAGTTTATATTATTTGCACTTATCCTTGACGTTGTGGTTACAATTTAGCCAAGTTATTATACTAGAAAGTAGCATACAAACCCCTTTGTTATTTCGCATACGACACACCGAGCATAATATACAGAAACCGCCGAAAATGCAGTGTATAAATATAAAACATTCCACCTCCTGGCAACACTGCACTGGCCTGGCGTGATCTTTTAACTCGCAGATATTATCCTATGTGTGTTTGTATGTGCAGATATAACCATTATCTATGCATTTTTACCTTTCGTTACCTTCATGCTATTGTTCATAAGGTCGCAGAGTATGCTACACAAAAGAATAATAGCCTATCACTTTTGTTGCAGCGCTTGTCATATGACAATTGCTTGGTCACCACTGTACCGTACGGGGGTTTTGGACTAAAAGTAACCTTCATTCCCTGCACATTTTCATGTATAAACAAGAGCTAGAACGTATTCCAATGATATATCCTTGAAAGCAGAGGAATAGACCTTTCCAATAACACCTGAATCATGTCTGTACAACCACTGGTTGCTGTGCAATGATATTGCACAGGTGGCGCTAAATCGGTAAAAATAGCGAGTTTGAGCGGTTTCCGCTATTCCCAAGTCTGTAAGGGAGTTGGAGACGTTGTCACGTCTCCCACTGCCACTTAGTGATGGCTCAGACATGATAGGGGCTGCACGGGACGGTCTCTCACTGCTTATACTTGCTTGCCAGCCTCCCAGTCCTTGTTTAGCATACTCTGCGACCTTATGATATATATGAACAATAGCACGAAAGGTAAAAATGCATAGATAATGGTTATATCTGCACATACAGACACACATAGGATAATATCTGCGAGTTTAAAGATCACGCCAGGCCAGTGCAGTGTTGCCAGGAGGTGGATTGTTTTATATTTATACACTGCATTTTCGGCGGTTTCTGTATATTATGCTCGGTGTGTTGTATGCGAAATAACAAAGGGGTTTGTATGCTACTTTCTAGTATAATAACTTGGCCAAATTGTAACCACAACGTCAAGGATAAGTGCAAATAATACAAACTCTGGAAATTCTGGAACCTTCTTTAATACCTAGGGAGTGATGTCATTGCCAGCCAATCACGGGCGCGGTATCATATCTGCTGTACAGTACAGGCCGGCGGCAAGGGTGAGTTACACAGAGTATAGATCGCTCGATTGGGTGGCACTGCAAGGTGGGCTGCGGACGGTGGGGGCATTGGCCCGGAGGTGCAAGCCCATTGGCTGGTGATCCCTCCCCCGCTGCCCTCTAAGAGACAGATCTCATCTCACCCTGGCCTCTTCAGGGGCCCGAACATATGAATGGCTTCGGTCTACCGGACTCGGAACAGCAACAACAACTACAACAACAAAAAATAATAACAGTCTAGGACTGAAAACAACTAATGATCATTAAATTAATGCTCACTCTATTGAGTGACGCAAAATCTCATCTAAGGTGAAGATGAACTTTTAAAGCCATCTTTACTAACAATATCTTATTGGAGGACTGACGAAAGAAGTTATACACCAAAACACTATTACCAAAGGGTTCTTCTCGCATAGGCTCCTATGATGGATATATGATCGAGTACATAATATGGCTCTACTTGTATATTCTGTGAGGTTTTGTGCCCCAAATTACAAGTATCCTTCTCTAGTATTTTGCTGCTAGTGTTTACAAGTGGGTGTATGTGTGTGTGACGCCAGGCTAAGTGACCAGGAGTCAGATCGGGTGTTAGTGGATGGGATCTAGATCCCAAATGAAGCTACAGTATCACTTTCAAGCTCCTCGGTGGTATAGTTGGTTTGGTGCTGAATTGCTGCGTTATTGACCTGGGTTCAAGGCTCGGCCAGGTCATATCGCAAATTTTATATAATTGTACATGAATTTCAGGTTCACAGATGTCCAGAATCAATTTACTCAGCCAAAGGTTCCATCGGTATAACCTCCTTAATAGATTCTGAAGAAGCCCTCCTAGTCTGGGTCGCCTCCTTCGATTTACTGTCCCAATCATTTTCATCGATCGTGGCTGTGGTTCTATTTTTGTTGCCCATTGAGAAGATGATATTTGAGACCGCCGATAATTTCCGGGGCAGCGAAGTGACAGAGGTTTTTCGGGAGGCTTCAGAGTCAATGCTGAGGACGTTTCTGCTCTTGTTGGAGGTGTTGCCACGTAGCGTTAGCACAGATTGGCGAACACCATCCATACGAGGCTTCCATGATGAACGAATCTAGTAAAAAAGATATTGAATCAGATTATGAATGAGAGGTTCTATTAACCATCTTACTCAGATAACTCTAATTATGTTATATTCTAGGAACCTACAGACAATTTTATTCAGATTAGATAGGGCCTCTAGGTAGCCTACCCTATCAAAAGGTTAAAGAGTAGATCAACTAAACTTCTAACTCTGACATATTCTTATTCAAATAAAACTGGTGTCACCTGACTGAAAGGGCTAAATATGATATTGCACTAGATTAGGAGTGAAAGAATCTTTTAAATAAGATACTGTTCATAGGAGATTGAATAAAAAACACCAAGTTTATTAAAATTAAGAAAATATGTTTATGTTGTGTAAGCCTACAGTATATTTATCAAATATAAAATATTTATTTATTTAAATTAAATTTAGTTTACTTACTGGCAAATAATAAATGAAGTCCAAAGTTGATCAGAAAGAGAAGCATTAGCTTAGTTAGTTATTCAGACAATCTATTATATATTCCTCATTAAATTTAACCCATATTTCTCAAATTTATCTCCAAAGGGCCAAGAGCCATTTGACATTAACATTTGTATTCCAAGTTATTAGAATACACTAGGACATAAGACCGGAACCGCACTTCGTGTGGAGCACTCAGTCATTAAATTTATGTATGTATGTATGCACTGTATGTATGTCCATCACGGTAGCACATTGGGTGATCTGTGGCAAAATGGTTTGCATGTTGGACTCACAACCAAAGGCTCCCGAGTTAGACTCCCGGGTAGAGAGTGATGGCTGGGCAGTCTCCACACTCCCGATACCTTTGTTGACCTAGCAGTAAATAGAAACCTGAACATGTCATCTTAGGTAAACTGAGATGAGTGTTGCTGCAACACACAACCTAGCCTACATTCTAACATTATTAACCCCTTCTGTACCGCCGACGTCCTTTTCAAGATAGTCCGGCAATTATTAGGCCATTTTCTTTAGCTTAGGGCAGACATGTAGCAATTGAGAGACTACAAACTGTCTCAATTAACCCTATCAAATACCACAGATCCTTCCTAAGCTGCATTAAAATTGCCTAAATATAGCTGAAATTTAACAATAAACATATCCGGTAGTGAAGGGGTTAAGCCACACAAGTTTTAGCCAAAACTCAGTGATCTGGTTAAACAAAAATGTCATAATACAGCAATAATAATTATACCACACAAACAAATAACCTCTCAAACTCAAGGGTACCGGTACTTACAAATGATCTCATGCACATTTTCTCACTCTCAGCTAAAATATGAACAAAATGTGCCTTACTTTCTTTATATTGTCCTTGTTGACAACTGCCACCAGGAAGATGAAGACACCTTGTAGAACGTTGATCACATCCGTCACAACCCTGCGAGAGGTTTATAAATCAGTCAGTCACATACAGTATAGTATTCACTTTTAAATTAAGCCATTCCACCAACTGCCACACCATTCCATTAAGATTTAAAGATGTTTTACCTCATTAGTTTGCCAATTATAAAATGATTCACCCCATTCAGGTGCTGATTATTTCTAGTTGAGCGTTAGCGAGCCTGTAACTTAACGGAAACTGGCTTTCGAACAGAACATTTTTCTAAAAAAAAAAAAAACATACAAGATTTTTGTTTTTGTTTTTTTTTCTGAAGGGGCTGGGCAGGGTTTGGGAGAATTTTGCTTAGTCTAGAGGGCAAGGTAGATATGAATTGTTCAAAAATGGCGAAGAGCAATCAAAAACCCTCAAAAATAATTAAACAAAATATCATAATAGCCCTCAAGACATCGGATGAGATTGTGTTGATGTTAATGTTGTAGTTGTTGCTGTTCCCCAGGCTGCCTGGCCGAACAGCCCCAAGGCCCCGAGCAAGGCCAAGGCCATAACCGAGCTCCCCCACAGAACCCTCCCTGCCTACCACAATAAAGCCTGGGTGACCGAAGCCACTCCATGGCGGGGAGCTGAGGAGGGTGCGGAAACGCCCGGGAAACCAAAGCCCCACCCAGGGCCCTGTGCCCCTCAGCAATTATGAAGAGAAAGTTGAGGGGCAAAGGAAAAATGTGACGCTTTGGTGGAAGAGACTAGATCTAGAAAATATATAAGTAAAAGGAACAGTCAGAGTAAGCTATGGGTATGGCAGAGATCGCTCAGTTCTCACTCTGATAGACCAGCCCATCACCACATGACTAGAACCTAATCCTCTCAGCATCAGTTAGGAAAGGCCCTAGAAAGCCGCCTTTGGTGGGGGGATAGCTCCCCTATTTCAACTCCTTTCGGGGTTAGGCACCCGCCCTGTTGATGTTAACAAGGGGGCCCTCAAACCACTACACCTCTTATGCACTCATCCTGGCATGTGCAACACTGGATTGAATTACACCACCCACCCCTATTTTACAGAAAGGGCAAGGGAAACTTCCACTCTGTATCGCAGTTAAGCGGTCATTGCCGCTGATCATGACTTTTGTCTTGCCTACGTTCACTCTTAATTCCTTATCTGCCATTCCCTCCCGCCACCTTAGGAACATTGTCTCAGCCTCAACTGCACTGTCAGCAATCAGCACCAAATCATCTGCATAAAGCAGCTCCCTAGGCAGACCCGACCTGAACTCTCTCTACAACACCTCCAAGACCAGGACAAACAAGAGCGGGCTCAGGACTGAACCCTGGTGTACTCAACTAATAGATTAATTATACCAGGTCATAACCAGTGCCAATCAACCAATACTATTAAGTTAAATTAGGACTTTAAGATAGTACTGGCTTAGTTGGCTCTGGTTAATATGCAGTGGTTGAAATATTCTGCCGGTTGAGTTGTCCAGGAATCTTCTGAACTAACCAATTAATCATTCCTTGGACACTGTAGCCATGGTAAAACATTCTTGAGCTCTCCACACTGACTTAGAATATTGAATGTAAATTCAAAAGCATACAGGATATATACATTATACAGTATATATACAAGAAAAGAAAAAACTAATATAAAGTGTATGTAGGCAGCCATTTTATATTTTGAATGTACCAGTGGAGAGGCTGGATGAACTACGGTAAGTTGGGTGAAAAGATGCAAGTCCGTGAACGTTGGGGGGAGCTGTACCAAGAGGCAGACCATGTGAGGCGTGTGAGTAGACCTTACGGTCTGATCTTAAAGTTTGATCTTAAATAAAGAAAAACTGACAAGTGAGGCAGCTCTGAACAGGGGTGCCTGCAGCACTGCCATTAGGATGCGAGACCGGAGCAACACTTTGTGTGGAGCACTCGGTCTTTAAATATATTTATGTATGTATGTACTCAAAAGTCAATGTTCCTTCCCTACTTTACTCTGAATAAAATCAATGCAAAAGTTATTGAAAACTATCATGTATAAACAAATGTATCAAAATAGTGAGGACCAGCAGGAGAGTTACTAATGTCCAGGCATACAAACTTTCAATTACTTTAACTAGAACAAAGATGGGAAGCTTAAGTTATATCCCATCTATTATTTCGACTGTACTGTACTACGCCATTAGGACAAGAGACTGAAACTGCATGTATGTGTGGAGCATTCAGTCTTAAAATGTTATGTATGTATGTATGTTATATATGTACTGTACTGTACAGTACAATCTTTGAAGGGTCTAACCTGAACTCACCAGTATTTGCACTCGTTCCTGTCGTGAAGGCTAGAGAAGACATCTGTGATCCACACCACTCCCATCACAATAAACAACTTTACGTACAACCAAGCCCTGGAAGCAAGAACAATCCATCAATACTCTACATATACAATAGTGTCAAAACTAGTAATGTTAACAAAAGTACATCATTGCATTAAAGCTATCTGTGTTAAAAATTGCCATGCTAATCATCAATAATAACATCAACAATCTTTATCAACAAAATCAATAGTTTGCCAGCAATCCTGCTCATAAATTGCATAAAATTAAGTTACTATAACTTTTCCTTGACAGTCTTCATATGTTTATACGATATCCATGACTAGTATTATATATCACATTGTAGAAGTTTTTAGTATATTCCCCTCTCTAAGTTTCTCACTATGATAATCAAGATTTTCAGGGGTTTTTCTGTAAAAGAAAAAAGGTGAATCTGTGCCATGTGTTTGCTTATCTGGAGAAGACTTTAGACAGGGTGCCTACATAAGTAGTACAGTCAGCACTGCACAAGATAAGGTTAGAGAAGTAATTTGTAAATGTAGAATATTTCAATACAGTACTGTAATATGGGTGAAAGTAAATGCTGATGAGAGTGAAGAGTTCGCAGAAAAGGTGGAGGTTCACCAGCGATTCATGCTCAATCCAATACTCTTCAAGAACTACTGTCAAGAGATTATAGGATGAGGTTGCCTTGGGAGGGTTTGTAAGGTGACATTTTGGTGTTGATTGAAAATAGTATGGAGAGTGCTGCAGAGAAAAGTTGGAAATGGAAAGGGAGGATTGAGGTTGGGGTTTAGGAGTAAATGTGGGTGAATCATAGGTGATGGTGAGAGGAGTGGATGGTGTAACTGCAGTGAAAAGTGCTTTCTATCCATGGGCTATAAGCAAGAAGGTAGTGGGTATTAAATATCCTGTATGATGTGTGTGGAGCCTGGTCACATACAAGACAGAATGAGTGATGTGGCTGACCTTAACTGTGATGTATGCGTTGGGTACTGTCTAGCTGAGTCTAGGGGTTGCGTGTCTCGAGAGGTTGATTAATTCTGTTACCTGGGGGGGGATGATCAGGGTTAACCCAGGAAATGCTAGGATCACCATTGTCCTGTGCTAGACCTAGGCCGATTTGGCGATTCTTCCAAAACGCAACGTAAACAACATCATCGTGTAGGAAATGCAAGCGCACATCTAACCATATATATATATATATATATGAATACCCAAAAGATGCGTGGTTGATGTGTTACGGTGGTCCGTAGTTGAAAATGTGGCACAAAATCGGTAACGAGCGGCTGTCCGTATGGGAGTATTGGTCGGGTGGAGGGAGGAAATGGGAGGAGCAGGGTGGAGGCAAGATGAGGGGCAGTAATTATCATTGGATTTTCACCCCTATAGCCCTGACAGTCACACTTGTGGTTTTTGTTATTGGGAGGGTTTTGGTACGTGTTTGACATATCTTCTTCTCGCTGGGTTAAGGGTGTTGCCAAGACTCGTTTTGTTGCAAGAGTCAGAAATGGGTGGAAGAAGTACATAAAGGTATTGCCACTATTGATAATGAGGATCTCTTCCTTCACAGTAAGGGAGAGCCCTATGCTGTATATATGAGAAATGTGCAGCTAAAATACACACTATGGTAGTCTATATTTTAAAAGACAAATGTACCCATAGATTAGTATGTACTGGATAGATAACATGACGAGATGAATGTGTAATACCACAGTGCGAGAAGAACGATCCAGAGCAGAAATGAGAAAGCGACTTAGTATAAAGTATATGGGTGTGGTTTTGCATATACAGGATATGTACCTAATACTGGCAAACTGCAGTGGCTTTGGCCATATGAAGAAAATGGTTAAGGAGGATTTGGTGAAGTATGTTGAAAGCAAGCAGATAGAGGAATGGACAGCAGTTGGTAGACTGGGAAAAAATTTGGATGAGGCTGTAAGGAGTGCTCTTAGGGTTTGGAAAATTGACACGGATGCTGCAAGCGATCGTGCAGCGTGGATGCTAGTAGTGCCTAGATTATCTATTAGCCGGATTTTGTACTCTCCATGAAATCTGGCACAAGGATATTCCAGGTACTGTACTACATGCTCCGACATTGTCGCTGAGATGATAAAAGCCTCAGGGGAGATTGGTGTAAACTTAGTCACTGAGTTGATAAACACCATTATTAAAGATGAGAAAATCCCAGAGGATTGGCTCAAAAGTGTAATAGTAAATATATACAAAGGAAAAGGGGATGCGCTAGATAGAGGAAATTATAGGGGCCTGAAAATGCTTGACCAAATCATGAAGGTCTGTGAGAGAGTCCTTGAGGGTTTGATCAGGCAAAGCATCTCTATTGATGATATGCAGTTTGGTTTTATGCCAGGACGTGGTACAACCGATGCTATCTTCATAGTCAGGCAGATACAGGAAAGATACTTACTAAAAGGCAGGGATCTTTACTTTGTGTTTGTGGACCTGGAGAAGGCCTTTGATAGGGTACTTAGAGATGTTGTACAGTGGGCTATGAGGAAACTTGGTGTGGAAGAGTGGCTGGTGCGTGTGATAATGAAGATGTATGAGGATTCGCGAAGTTCGGTGAGGGTGAAGGGTGTACTGAGTGATGAGTTCGCAGTCCGTGTTGGAGTCCATCAGGGTTCAGTGTTAAGCCCCCTCCTCTTTATTATGGTCTTGGAGGCGCTGTCTAGAATTTTTAGAGGCGGACTCCCGTTGGAACTGTTTTATGCAGACGATTTAGTCCTAATAGCTGACAGTATGCAGGATGCTGAGGCCAAATTCAGAGAGTGGAGAGAGGGCATGGCGAGCAAGGGTTTAAGAGTCAATATTAACAAAACCAAGGTTATGCATTGTAGTTTGAGACGAGGCAATGTGGAAAAGAGCGGTGCATACCCATGTGCAGTGTGTGGAAAGGGAGTGGGCGTTAACTCAATTCAATGTAGCATCTGTCGATGTTGGGTACACCATGGGAGTAAGCGCTGTAGTAGAATAAAGGGGCCCCTGCCGAAGGATAAGTCAGAAATAGAGAAATTTGAGTGCGTAGTGTGCAAAGGCGAGCTTGTGTTAATGATGATCCTGTGGCTGTGAATTTTGGAAATGAGTCTTTGGAGCTGGTGAACAAGTTTTGTTACCTAGGAGATACCATCTCTGCCGGTGGTGGGGCTGAGGCTGCCACTGTTGCTAGAATTAGGTGTGGCTGGGGGAAGTTCAGAGAATTGATGCCAATCCTGACCATGAAAAGAATGCCTCTCCCCCTGAAGGGAAAGGTGTATGCCTCATGTGTTAGAAGTGCAATGACGTATGCCTCAGAAACATGGGCCGTTAAAGTAGAGGATGTCAACAGAATGGAGCGTAATGAGATGAGAATGGTGAGATGGATGTGTGGGGCCAGGCTACAGGATAGAATAACAAATGTTGAGCTGAGGAGACGTTTAGGTATAAAGAGTATTAGCGAGGTGATGCGTACAAATAGACTGGGATGGTATGGACATGTGGAGAGAATGGATGAACAAAATTGGGTGAAAAAATGCAGGTCTGTGATTGTGGAGGGAGCTGCACCAAGGGGTGGACCGAGGAAGACCTGGGATCGGACTATACGCGCCGATCTCAAATCCAAGAACTTGACAAGTGAAGCAGCCCTTAACAGGGTTGCCTGGAATGCCGCCATTAGGACAAGAGACTGAAACTGCACTTATGTGTGGAACACTCAGTCTTAAAATTTTATGTATGTATGTATGTACATTAGACATACAGTAGTGTTTTATTTTAAAAATTATGAATTTGTTAGTTACTGTATTAAGAAATCTCCAAATCCCTTACTGTTCCTTGGTCTTGTTGGACTTGTTGGTGTGACTATTGTTACCCTCAAACACCATCTTTCTCTGTTTCAGTTTGCGGACGAGAGTGACAGCCACGTGCACAAAGAATAATAAGTTCAGCACCACCAGGATGAAGATGATGCCTGACAGGTACAACCAGAATTCTGCATTGCCTGAAAGAGACATAGTAAACTTATAATATACAGTACAATCAAAATAATAGTTCCTTGACAATCCTTCTCATAAACTATGCCAGTTAGTATAGGTTTTTGATAGTTTATGACTAGCTAGTACCACTTGTTTCAAGTTGAAGAAACGTCAAGTTAATGTCCTCTCCATATTTCACACAAATTATCATTAGTTCTTGGGCTGTACATTTTGTTGTTGTATTTTTTTATAATGCCCTATACTTAGCAGTTTTAACACTACTGTATTTACAGTACACAATAAAGTATTAATAAGACAAGGGATTCTACTTTACTGGAGATACTTAGATCTTCTAACAGAAATGCACATACAGTTTATATGAGTTTATTAATAAGACAAAGTAATCATAAGACAAGGAAACATAACAATACAGTATATACTGTACAATTAGAATGGCAATTCAAAATGTTACAATAAGAATACACTTGCTTTAATAGACAGAATAGAGCCTGCTGGAGATAAAGAATGTTTCAGGGAGGGAATTGAGTTAGAAGAATGTTTGTTATATTTGAGAGTGGGTGTTATGGAAAGGCGATATTACGGTAATTGAAGTATAAATATATCTCGATAGACACTGGCGGAAGTTGGCCAACGGGAATCTGAGATATAAGTACTGTATATCAGACAAGAGGCAAAGGCAGTGACTGGATTGTTCTATCATTTACATTAAGTAGGGATCACATACAAAGGAGAGCAACAAGACACAATGGTAACTTCTTATAAAAAATCCACAGGTTTCACTGAGGTGGCAGCTAGGTGCAGGCTAATGAGGGTGCTTGACTTTATTAGGTCTTTTTCTCCTTCCTTTTCCTCGTCCCAGGCTGGCAGGCATAGCTGGCAACTCACAATAGGTGACTGAGTTTTATTCAGGACAGGTAGTTGCTGGTGGACAAGTTTTGTTACCTAGGAGATACCATGTGTTAGAAGTGCAATGACATATGCCTCAGAAACATGGGCTGTTAAAGTAGAGGATGTCAACAGAATGGAACGTTATGAGATGAGAATGATGAAATTAATGTATGGGGTCAAACTGCAGGATAGAATAACTAATGATGAGCTGAGGAGACGCTTAAGTATAAAGCGTATTAGCGAGGAGATGCGTACAAGTAGACTGGGATGGTAAGGGCATGTGGAGAGAATGGATGAACAAAATTGGGTGAATAGATGCAGGTCTGTGATTGTGGAGGGAGCTGCACCAAGGGGTGGACCAAGGAAGACCTGGGATCGGACTATACGTGCCGATCTCGAATCCAAAAACTTGACAAGTGAAGCAGCCCTTAACAGGGTTGCTTGGAACGCCGCCATTAGGACAAGAGACTGAAACTGCACGTACAGTAAGTGTGGAGCACTCAGTCTTAAAATTGTGTGTATGTACAGTATGCATGTATGTATGTGTGGAGCACTCAGTCTTAAAATTTTATGTATGTATGTTCAGAGCAGGTAGTTGCCACTGAGTGTGACTCACGATAGTTAATCAGTGAGTTTTGTGCAAGGCAGGTAGCCGCTGTACTTGCCCCAAGACAAGTACTCTGGTACTCACGATAGGTAATCGGTGAGGTTTGTTCAGGACAGATAGTCCCCAAACTAGCCTCAGGGCACGTAGCCACCGAGTATGGCTTAAATCAGGTAGCTGTTGAAAGCGACTCAGGAGAGGTAGGCCTACTCATTGAACCTTATTCAAAATAAGTGGTTTAGCCCAAGACGGTGGCCTTGCTGGATTTATCTGGTCATGAGGCTGACCTACCAAAAGGCTAGATTCTTCGGTATGCCATATTATATCCTCCTGCCTTGCTGGTGGTGTAAGTGAGCGGAGGAAGCATCACTCCCGCACGACAATGTCGGGATTGCCACACTATCATGCAGTGAATTCTTTACTTTTATGCTCACCACCCTAATCCTTGTAACTGCTTTCAGCATCCTATAACACAGCACAGGATGCTGAGGACAAATTAAATAAGTGGAGTGAGGGCATGTCAAATAAGGGATGAAGAATAAATATAAACAAAACTATACTGAGGTTAGTGCAGTAGGACGAGAAAATACATAAAGAAGCGGTGACTACCCATGCGTAGTCTTACAGAATATGGTGGACAGAAACTCATTTCAATATACTGTCTCATGAATGGGTATGTATTTTATGTACAGTGAGGTAGTGAGGAAGAGGCATATTGACAGCGAGGTGGGAAGGTGGAGTCGAAAGGTATATGAGTTAAAGGGGTGTTGGGTGGGGGGAGGGATGCCGACTGTCAGAGGACAGAGGTGCATGAGGGAGATTCATTCGTGGCCACCTCTTCAGGAAGTAGGGAGTCTGGCAATAGATAGATATATAAAAATTTGAAATTTTCTAATGGTTGAGTTGTACGGTGATGAAATTGTACTGACCTAAGAACCAGCATGTACCCCCAGTGAAGTTTGGCCTGATGACTCCTTTGGGCTTGACCAGGTCCAGCACTAGACCCACCACACCCACCAGTAACGGGCAGCCCCAGGCATACACACTGTACAGACTGAACACTTTAAGACTGTGATGCTGCTGCTTTGATGACCTGCAAAAATATATAGTTTTTAACACCATAGGCAAGGTAGGCCAAGAAGACCCCGGGACCACCGAGTCAACCCCATGTGAGTAACAAACCTAGAATCATGTGCCCAACCCGTAATACCCCTCCTGTTTGCTTGCGCTATTGATCATAATTCAATTCCCTGGCGATGATTATCTCAAGTGACCCCCCTTTTGTCCCTTGCAACGAGTATAGAAATTGTGTACAAAATAAGTATCGAGTGAAGGTTGTATAGTTTTTTTTTTTTTTAGTAGATTTATTTAACCCTCCAGCCCCGGGCACTCTAGCTCGCGACTGTGCTGTGGTACCGGGGGTTTTGACGATCTTTGGGCTATGTTAACTCATCTGTAATTCAATAAATATGGCATGTAATATTATACCTTTACCTTTGGATACCTTTGGATGTGTTCGCCGCTCCTCTAGCGGCACCAAGGAGCGCGACGCCCCTCGTTATGGGTGGTGATTTGGTGCAGTAGACTGTTTGAAGCGACAGCTCGCTCCCTTGCGAGGATGGGCTCGTCTGGCACTTTTTGCAGTTCGACATCTAGGGCTCTCTTGAAGTTGTCTAACGAGATGTCCCTCATGACTCTTACTCGCCGTGGGAGTTTGTTGAAGAGACGTGGGCCTCTGTGTGATAACCAGCCCTCTCGCAGAGAGCCCATAGCACCCCTGTTATTCATCCGGGGGATTTCGCATTCCCAGCCTCTCCTATCACTGAATTTCATGACTATCGGAGTATGTAGGTTTGGTACTAAACCCTCTGCGATTTTCCATGTGTATATTATTAGGTAACGTTCTCTTCTACGTTCCAGTGAGTACAGATTCAGTGCTCTTAAACGCTCCCAATAGTGTAGATGTTTTATCGAACTTATATGCGAAGTGAAATTTCTTTGTACACTCTCTACGTCATTTATTTCACCTGCTTTGTATGGGGATGTTAATACGCTACAGTATTCAAGCCGCGGTAGCACTAGAGATTTGAAGAGCGTTATCATAGGCAATTCACTGCGTGTTTTAAAAGTACGCAGAATCCAACCCGTTAGACGTTTTGCAGCCGCCACTTTGACCTGGTTATGTACAGTAGGGTCCCGCATAAAACGAGTCTCGATTAAAACGACCGACCTAAAATATTAATATTTAATTTTCGATCAGAACGAATGTGATCACATAAAACGAGTCCGCCGCCAAAGTGGGGCAAATACAAGGAGTTTTCATATGGAGCGCCGAAATATCGTACAAAACGTACAAAATATCGTACGCTTTCATATAAAACGCCGAAATATCGTACAAAACGTACGAAATATCGTTCGCTTTGTACGAAAATTTTCGCTTACAGTGAACATTGACGATATTGCGCCACCAAAATGCTGTGTTCACATAAAACGAATTCACATAAAACGCCCTCATTTATCGACCATAAACTCGTTTTATGTGAGACCCTACTGTACTTTGAAACCCATATTTTCAGACATTAATACCCCAAGGTCTTTCACACTGTCTTTCCGTTCTATTATGTGGTTAGATTCTGTTAAGTAATTTGTAATTTCTTTAACACCATTATTATCTCCGTACCGTATTAATTGGAATTTTTCCTCATTGAATTGCATGTTGTTTTCCCTGGTCCACTGGAACACTACATTCATGTCTTCCTGCAGTCGGCCCGTGTCCTCTTGTGTGTTATGAATAAAAAAGAAAAATGTTCCACAAACCTTCCTCTGTAGAATGCCATTGAGTAAAGGTCTGTAGCCCAAGTGATTGCATAATGGTGAGCGCGGGAAGACGAGTGCTTTTCGGCGGCAAATTCTTCACGCGTTCGGATGCGTCGCCCCGGCCACGGCTACCACGCACCTAGCCGCTCGTCGCGGCCAAGTGTTTATCTCCCTTAGACGATTTTAGTGTTTGATATTGAGAATTTGATGTTTATTTGATATTTTTATAGTTATTTTGAGGCCAATTATATAAAGTATGTTTATTAGGGTATCACTGTCACTAATATTGCTCATTTTCACTCGATACCGTACATTTTATTAGTAATTGAGGTAGGTTATTGTTATATTAGGCACTGATTATTCGTTATCACAGGTGTTTATTATACTTTGGCCATCAAGTATTGGGTCTTGTGTCACTTTCACTTTGATAAATATGCTTTAGAGAGTGTCACTGTCACTGATAATGCTCATTTTCACTCGATATGGTACATTTTATTAGTAATTGAGGTAGGTTATTGTTATATTAGGCACTGATTATTCATTATCACAGGTGTTTATTATACTTTGGCCATCAAGTATTGGGTCTTGTGTCACTTTCACTTTGATAAATATGCTTTAGAGAGTGTCACTGTCACTGATAATGCTCATTTTCACTCGATACGGTACATTTTATTAGTAATTGAGGTAGGTTATTGTTATATTAGGCACTGATTATTCGTTATCACAGGTGTTTATTATACTTTGGCCATCAAGTATTGGGTCTTGTGTCACTTTCACTTTGATAAATATGCTTTAGAGAGTGTCACTGTCACTGATAATGCTAATTTTCACTCGATACGGTACATTTTATTAGTAATTGAGGTAGGTTATTGGTATATTAGGCACTGATTATTCGTTATCACAGGTGTTTATTATACTTTGGGCATCAAATATTAGGTCTTGTGTCACTTTCACTTAGTTATATGCTTTGTAAACGTTTTATATACAATTTATTGTGTCTTTTTTCACTGATTTATATATTTCTATAGGTTGTAATCATATGAATGTCACTTATTATATACATATGTGTCACTTTCACATATTATTATGGTGTAATTGTATTTGTATAAATGTTCTCATAATACATGACTTTTGTATAACAATAAATTGTTTTACTTCCACTTTTTGCCTATATATATACTGTACATATTGTCATTATCTTCGGCACTTTCACTATGATTATTAGAACTCCTGCTTGGACTGGTAATCAAAGAAGCACCCTACAGCACAGAGTGCCACCCTGCACTCCACACACTCCAGGGTGGACTTTTTACCTGACCTCGCCCTCAGCCTGGTGTTGTAGCAGACATGGCACCGCTTCTGCTGCGTTCTTCCTGATTCTGACTGAGGCAGGGGAACAAGCCTGTGCATATTCATGTAATATGAACAGTGCAAGCGGTCAGTAGCGGCGGGCCCAGCATGTGCCACTGCCCTCTGTGGCGTAGCATACTTCTCCAGGAGCTCCTTCAACACCTGCTTTTGGAACCTCCGCAGGCTATTGAACTTCCTGGGTGTGTTTTCATTCCGAAGCTTGTAGATGTTGTAGGCGTTCAGAATGGACATGTCCACCATGTGTAGAAAGAACTTTTTATACCATCTGCACGAGGTACGCAGGCAGTCAATGAAGCCTATCTGCATGTCGAACTTGTCAACCAGCCTCATGTTGATGTTGTAGTCCAGGACATCATCGGGCTTGGTCACCCTGGCCTGGGTGCGGCGATCCACCTTGCCAGTCTCCACCATTTCCCCCTTGTGGATGGTGCTCAGGAGGTTGACCTTCCACTGGTCGTGCCAGTGGATAGCCAGAATGGGCCCCGACTTCTTCCTGAACACATCACCATTTTTGGTCTTTGGAGGGAAAGTTGGCATGCCCTTCCTTTTCCCTCGTACTGTGCCTACAGTCCCCGTCTTGCGCTCAAGCAGGTACTTTGAGAGAGTGGGGGACGTGTAGTAATTGTCCGTGAAGAGGACGTGATTCTTGTGGAAATAGCGGTCCATCATGGCTTGCACCACTGCTCCGCCAAAGCCAATGAGGGGGTCCACAAGCACGTCCCCTTCCTTCCCGCTGTAGACCAGGAAGTCCAGGACATAGCCAGTTTGGCAGTCGCACAGCACAAAGAATTTTATGCCAAAGCGATGTCTTTTTGAGGGGATGTACTGCCGGAAGCTGAGTTTACCCCGGAACAGCACAAGAGACTCGTCAATGACGACCTTGCAGAAGGGCTTGAAGTAGGAGGTGAAGCGTTCTCGCATCATCTCGTACAACGTCCTAATCTTCCACAGCTTGTCTGGGAGGTGGATGTCGGTGTTGGTGACAAGATGGAGCGCTGCAAGGATATCAAGGTACCGGTCGCGAGACATATATTTCCCGAAGGCAGGGGTGGATATGAGATCATTGGTGATCCAATAGTCAGGCAACCTATGCTTCTTGACATGAGGCATTAGCATGGTGAGTGCCAGGAAGAACATGAACTCGTGATGAGTCACTGGGGTCCACTGCCTCATGTGGCCCTTGGTCACCTTGCCCAAAAAGTGGACCTGGAATTGGTGCTGCTTATTTGTCTCTTTGACAACATACCCTACCACCTCCTCATCAAAGAAGGCCTCAAAAAGTTTGTGTGGTGGAGCATTGGGGCCTGCGGGAAAATTGGGGGTAATGCCTGAACCCTCCTGTACCTCATCAAAAGCTGGCACATCAGGGTTGTACTCATCCCCGTCAACTACGTCTTGCCACTGAAAAACGTAGAATGGGTCTTGTCTACACTGACGAGGAGCTCCAGCTGGTGGCCCAGCACGCCCACGGCCAACTCGGGAGGCGCGCGCCCTAGGGCGGCGAGGGCGGCGAGGGCGGCGGCCAGGGTGGCGGCCAGCACGATGCCGGGCCAAGCGGATGGGTTGAGGGTCGTCCATGTCCATGTAGTCATCGTCAGAGTGGTCATCTTGCCCTGACGGTGGACCTATATAGTCATGGCCAGAGTCTTCTGAGAGGTGCCCTTCATCGTCAGTGGCCCCCACATAATCTGGCAGGGAACGAGTGATGCGTGGGTGGCGTGCGGGTGGGTGAGGTGGGGAAGGAGTGGCAGGTGAGGCTATGTCCCCCCGAGGTCCTGGGCTCCTTGGCCTGCGACAAGTGACAGAAAGCAATGCTTCACTGTCACTAGGCCCAGGTATTGGTGATGCGAGCTCAAATACTTCTTCAGGAAGACATGTTGAAGGCAGGAGAGGTGGGGAGGACCGTGGGGAAAGTTGCGGGGGCGTATGGCTGGGGCGGGCAGGGTTGGACGCCGCGGGAGCCTCGAACAAAACCCGCTTACTTTTCTGTCCTTTTTTGGAATATTTCCTGCCTTTCCCCTTTTCGGCAGCAGTATGTCTCCTGTCGGGGGACCTAGGAGGCAAATAGGCCGAAAGTGGGGGGTCCTCAACCCTTGGCAGTGGTTGGGGGTGGTGGGGAAGAATGCGGGGCACCCGGGTCATCTTGGGTGGCTTGGGTAGATAAGGGAGACAATGGCGGGCGAGATGAGTCACCACGCTCACCCTCACTCACAGCCTCATCCTCACCAAGTCTTTTGGCTTCTTCTCTAGCTGCCACGGCCACCTTTTCAAGTATTTGCTTCTTATATAAGTGTAGCTTGAAAGGCGATTTAGCTGGCGAAGGGCTTGGAGTCGTGTCACTCAAGTGAAACTTGGAGAGTGATCTTGAACTCTCCCACTCACTCACTCTCTCAACTTGACTGTCTACAGGTAAAACAGCTTTCTCAAAAGCTGGTACATCACCTTCATCACTCTCATGTTCACTCGCAAATCCCACGAATTGCTCGTCTTTGTCACTCTCATCGCCATAATCACTCGACTTATAATTAGTGGAGTTATCACTGCCTTCATCATCAACATTATGCTGTGCATCAGCACGCTCATAAAGTCTCAATGTCGTCTCAATACCTCCGGGAGATAACACATTTAGGCGATGGCGTCGGGGTAAGGCGCGACGAACTAGGGCGGGCGTCGTAGGGAGCACGGTATCGGACACAGCGGAATCACTATTTGGCGTACTATCCATGATGGCGTCGGGGTTGTTGTTGTTGTTGTTGTTTTTCCCCAAGCTGCCTGGCCGAACAGCCCCAAGGCCCCGAGCAAGGCCAAGGCCACAACCGAGCGCCCCCACAGAACCCTCCCCGCCAACCACAATAAAGCCTGGGTGACCGAAGCCATTCCACGGCGGGGAGCTGAGGAGGGTGCGGAAACGCCCGGGAAACCAAAGCCCCACCCAGGGCCCTGTGCCCCTCAGCAATTATGAAGAGAAAGTTGAGGGGCAAAGGAAAGATGTGACGCTTTGGCTTCCAATCTTGGTAGATTAGGAGGTCAATCCACGCAAGAGACGCCGTCACTTGAGATCTAGAAAATATATAAGTAAAAGGAACAGTCAGAGTAAGCTATGGGTATGGCAGAGATCGCTCAGTTCTCACTCTGATAGACCAGCCCATCACCACATGACTAGAACCCAATCCTCTCAGCATCAGCTAGGAAAGGCCCTAGAAAGCCGCCTTTGGCGGGGGGGATAGCTCCCCTATTTCAACCCTTTTCGGGGTTGGGCACCCGCCGTCGGGGCGTCGGGGTAGATACTGTTGCTGTGGCGTAGTTTACGTCTGGTGGCGCCACCTACCCTCCCACGATACCAAAAATGTACGCGCGGCATTCGAAAGCACGCACGCAAGCAATGGGCGTTCAAGAGCCCTTCCGGGTTGCGCGGGCCGAGTTTGTTATGGGCATTCAAGAGCCCTTCGGGTCTGAAGGGTTAAGGAGAGGATTAAAAAAAAAAAAAAAAAAAAAATGTTAGCCAAAACAAAAAATTATTTCTCCACACATACTTCTAGATCTAGAAGAAAGTCACCATTCATATTCTTACCCTCCACACCCCATTTACCCACTATACCTTCTATCTCTTTGTTTCCAACTCTGCCATTCAAGTCACCCAGTAAAATTACATTTGCACACTCTTGCCTTTCTCTTATACATTTATTGACTTTATTCCAAAACTTTCTATTTTCTTCCACACCTTTCCCAATTTCCTGGTTGACAGATGCATACACACATAAAAGTATATCTATCTATTCCGATCTTGCACTCACACCACATAATTCTTGAATCTTCACATCCATAGCTTTTCACATACTTCCTCAACCTGTCTGACAAAACCACAGCTACCTATCTATTGCCTGACGCCGTAATCCCCGAAGGGGTGGCCACAAACGAAACACCCCCATGCACCTCTGTCCCCAGTCAGTCGGCATCCCTCCTCCCAACCAGCATCGCCTTCATCCATATACTTCTTCACTCCATCCTTCTACCTCTCACTCGGTTTACCTCTCCCTCTCTGTCCTTCCACTTTGCTCTCGCACACCCTCTTAGTCATTCTCTCGCTTCCCATACGTTCCATATGGCCGAACCATCTCAAGGTGTTCCTTTTCACACTTTCCAGCACATCTAGCTCCACACCACACCTCCCTCTTACTTCCTCATTCGTCTGTCTATCCCTCTATGTAACTCCGCACGTACTTCTCAAGTAACTAATTTCCACTCCTCTCACTCTTGGTCTGAGTCTCTTCACCAACGTCCATGCTTCGCTTCCGTAAGTCAATGTCGGGATTACCATACTGTCATGCAAGGACTTCTTCACTTCCATGCTGACCACCCTATTTCTTGTTACTGCTCTCAGCGTTCCTACAACCCTCTTCCCCTGTTGCACCCTCTCCCGCACTTCATCCATACTCCTATCTTTACTCAGCACACTGCCCAGATACTTAAATGAGCTGACATTCTACATAGCCTGACCGTTCAACTTCACCTCACACTCTGTGGCTTCACCCATTTCGAAGACCATAACCTTGCTCTTCCCCGCATTTACCTTCAGATTCCGTTTTTCGCACTGTTCCAAATATATTTACCAGACCCTGCAACTCCCATTTATTATTGCTCATCAGAACTGTATCATCAGCAAACAGCAATTTCCACTTGTTTCCCTCCCTTATCAGCGATACACCAACATCCACTGCTCTTCCTTGTATTTCTTTCATGACTCCATCCATACACTGTATACAGTAAACAACCACGGGGACATCACACACCCGTTTCAACCCAAATTCAGATCAAATAATTCACTCTGCTCATTCTCCACATCTACTGCCGCCTTTGCACCCTCATACATCCTCTTCACTGCTTTCAGCAACTTGCCATCTACTCTGTATATTTCATTCCTTACATTCAGCAATTCATTGAAGTACTCCCTCCATCTTTCGACTCTCTCTTGGTTCTCGGCTAGCACTCGCCCATCTTATCTTTCACACCCTTACTGTTTCCCTTGCTACCTTCTTTAACTTTCTTGATCTCTTTCCAGAAGAGTTTCTTACACTCCCTCCATTTTACACTCAGATTCCTTCCAAATTCCGCATCTACTCTTCTCTTACTTTCCTTCACCACTCTCTTCTTCTCCAAGTACCTCACTCATTTCTGTCTCTCCAAATCTTCATTCCCTCTACTACCCAACGACTCTCTATACGCTTTCTTTTTGTCTTCCACAGATATTTTTACCTCTTCTGTCCACCATGCTGTACCCTTCAATCCCCTCCCTCTTCTCCTTACTCAACACACCTCCTCACATAATGCACATATCTCTTCCTTAAACACTTTGCTCATCTCCTCCACTTCCTCCATACCTTCCAGGTCAAACCTACGTAGTTGTCTTTCTACTGCTCTCCTGAACTCTGCCTTGATTTCCTCCTCCTGCAACCTCTTCGCCCTCCTCGCCATTCCACCTTCCTCTCGCCTCCCTCCAGCTCTCCTCACTCACTTCTTTTGTATCCTAATTTTAGCTTCTACTACATAATGGTCAGACAGACCCCCTCCAATACCCCTATACACCCTAGCATCCAGCACAGATTTCTTCATTCGTTCATCCACACATATATAATCAATCAGTGCCTTTTGTTCCACCACTGTCTTATCCTTATCCTTATTCCTCCACACCACTTTCCATGTGTACCTGTGTCTCATTCTGTGTCGGAAGAAGATGTTGGCTATCCACAGCCTACTCCCCACACATATTTCCACAAGTGCACTACCATTCCCATTCACCCCTGACTGTACACCCCACCCTTCCACCACTCCATCAACTTTCTTATCACCCACCTTCCCATTCATATCCCCAATCAGAAATATTCTTTCGCTCTTGCCAAACTTATCCAGGCACGCCTCCACATTCACCCAGAACTCTTCTTTCTCTCTTACAGGTTTATCAGCTGTCGGAGCATACACACACACAAAACCACCCTTGTTTGTATTCCTACTTTCATTCTCACCCACACAATCCTTGAACCCACAGACCCATAGTCTCTTACACACGCCTTCCATTTGTTACGCACCTTCTCTCGCTGTTCCCTCACTCACTCCAGCATACACACCCATTCCACACTCCCACTCTCTCACATCTGTACCCCTCCATTTGGTCTCAGTCATTCCACATACATCCAGCCTAGCATTCACTAAGACTTCCAGGACCTCTCTCTCTTTTGTGTCATCATTCACACCTCTCACATTCCAAGTCGCTATTCTAAGACTGTCGATGGTAGGTCGGGGTTTGTCAACATTAGGTCCGTCCATATCCGAGGCTGTTCATTCGTTCATTGTTGCAGTTAAGTATTTTTCACGGCTGGGGGTCGCAAGCCAACCGACCCAACCTCTTTAGTCACCTCTTATGACACGCAGGAGGCACGTGGGGCATATTCTATTTCCTTACCCTTCCTTTTTCTTTCGCTTACATCCTACATCCATCCCAGACCAGACAACCCAACTTTCCCCACCCCACAAATCATGCTCACTCTCACCATCCCACACTCCTGATCCCAACAGGTGCATCTCACCCACCCCACACACAGCCACACTTCCATCTTTGATTTCTCGCATCATACATTCTCTCTTAGCAGAGTCATTTATATCATTGGCATTGAATGCACAGACCCAGAGCACGCTTCCTTTCACTCGAACGACGTTTCTGCCACTTCTCTGCTTTCTTCCTCCACCCCTGCGGGGTTCCTGGCCGGCAGCATACCGAGCACAGTTGTTACTCAGGAGGACTTGGGG
Organism: Paralithodes platypus; assembly: GCA_032716605.1. Lineage (NCBI taxonomy): Eukaryota > Metazoa > Arthropoda > Malacostraca > Decapoda > Lithodidae > Paralithodes > Paralithodes platypus. Next base: position 35,436,211 of record CM064518.1, on the reverse strand, counting down.
CCGGGACATAATGCCTCCAAATAGGACACCGTATTGTCAAAATATTACCAAAAAAAAATGCCTCAAATATTTTATAAACTGATAAGCCAAAAATGCAAAACAGCAAAAAATTAAATATAACAGCAAACGTGAAGAAACAAGTTAGAAGAAGGTAGGGACTACAACAATACAGTTAGAAGAGGGGTAATTTTGAGGGGGGCATTATTTATAATAAAAAAACAAAGTGTACTGTACTGCTGAAAACCAGCACATCCTCCCTCCCCTTTGGCTCCACCATCAGGTAAAAATATAAATGAAGACATTTATAAAGGGGGATTAAACTAGGACGGTGTAATAACGAGGTTACCTAAGGAGGGGGGGGGGGGGAGGACTAGCTTACCGTAACTAGTTAAAGTAAACCACAGAGGTGCGTTTACAGTCAAACTTTTCCCAATATCATTTACTTTCACGCAGATGGCAGAACCTCTAAACCTCATTGATTACGATACTGCCACTCCGCATATATATACTGTATATATATATATATAATATATATATATACTGTATATATAATTATTTTATATATATATATATATATACACAGTATATGAATAAATATATCAATAGTGATAGTTACCATGTGTGGGTTCATGGTTTGAATGTACGGATTGGATTTTTTTTAATAGAAATAATATTCAGGGTTTGTCCCTCAAGAATAAAGGCGTACCTGAGTGTGGACCACATATCGAAGCACATGATGTTGAGCCAGAAGAAGATAGCCAGGGTGCTCACGTGGCCCACAAACGCTGTAGAGAACAAGTTCTAGGTTAGAGTAGACAAACAAATGTGTATGCAGTGGTATATGTAGTATGCAAAGTCGATAATATTGCTACCCAAAACTTATTAGCAAAGTTAGGTTTAACCCGAGAAAGGCGCCAGGACTCTTAACCTAACAAGTGCGCATGGGGGTAATTGGAAACGTCCCCCTGTGCTGACGCATTTGAGGTGTTTCCGTCACTAAAATATTCATTGTACCATTAATAGCATTAATACTTATCCATATGCGCCTATTATGGGTTGATTATAAAGGTATTAACCTGAAACAACAATAAAACGAGTGAAAACAGCGTTTGGATGGTCAAAATCGGAGATATAGCCCGCGAATTGTATAATGTATGGGTGAGGCAAGCTGCTTTCCCGCCAATTTCCCCCAAGGCCACTGAGACACAGTCGATCGATACTCTCTCTCTCTCTCTTGCATTCGCTTGCTATCAGTGATGACCACACCCTGTAACCGGATTTCTGATGTTAGCACGAAAATATACCTCAGAATAAGGGAATAACAGGGAAAATAGGTGATAACTGAAGGAGAGGAGGAAAGTGGGGAAGGAGGGGAGGTAGAGGACTGAGGTTTTGCATGGCCCAGGGGCCAAAAAAAAAAAAAAAAAAAAAATCGATGTCAAAAGTTGATTTTTTTTTTTTCTCTGACTCTTAAGAGTCTCCCCGCAGTCCGCCGGGGAACTCTTAAGAGTCTCCCCTCAGTTCCCGGGTTAATTAACCTGACCGCGGCGAGCTTATGGTACTTAAAACGTCGCGCTGGGCTAAGGTATTGTGGGTAAATCCCAACGAATTTCGTCATTTTACGATAAATATCGTTATTACTTATTCATATGAGGCTATTTTACGTTTAATATGAAGATATTAACATGTAAGAACAATAAGACAAGTGGAAATAGTATTTGGAGGGTGAAAAAGACGAATTATTGCCGACCCTCCAGTCATGAGGTGGGAGGCAAACGAGAAGTATATCCTCCCTCCTCGAGCCCTGAAGAGATGCAGTTGAGAGATGCAGTTTTTACCACCATACACTCCCTGCTGAATAGCAAGGCTAGGGTGGGTGCCCTGATGAATCAGTGACTTAGTGAATAGTTGCCACAGATTGCTAGACCGCACCGTTCACCAACAGTACTGACATCTGCCAATAACCCACTGGCTGGCCCGAGGCTCGAACCGTCAACCTCACGGTTAGCAGGCGAACGCTCTACCAATCGAGCTACGGCCTGTGGCAGACTGACTGACAGACTGAGGTCTCTTTCTCGCTTTCTTTCTCTTTCCACGCTCTCGATATGCGAAGTAGACGACCTTGGAACCTGGTTGGAGATATTGGCGCGATAAATAAACCGATAAACAAGGGAATAAGAGGAAAAATAGGTGATAATTGAAGGGGGGAGAAAGGGGGGAAGAAGGGGGTTTTGACAGATGTGGAGCAGTGATAGGAGGTATGGAGGGGAATTATCTCACTTAATAACACATTCCTTTGTTTTGAGTGCTCCTGGGGTATTTTAAGGACGGAGGTCCGTTTAAGGGATCACTTTTTCCCTAATTAAGCTAGGATGCTGAATTTTTCACTGATAGTTGCTTGCCCCATGGTGATAATACTGGTGAATTTTAATTAAATTCTATGAATAATTTTTACTATTTTTACTAATTATATAGAAAAAACTGCATTACACTAAATTTTTAAATTTTTCATCTCGCATCTAGTAATTTGCTATTGAGAGTTATGCCTTGATATTTTATTTGAGATAATTATGGGGCATGCTTGTAAACCTCCGGCACCTTTACTGCTGTAGGTCCAATTGTTGGGTTCTGCTCTTCTAACGAAATCACTTCCCTACATTTTTACGCCTACATAAAATTTAAACCGCACCCATAAGTAAAATATGTAATTTACAGACCCATAGGTGCCGCATTTTTTAGAAAAAAAAGTAAGCTAGACAATACAAAAAAAAAAAAAAAAAAAAAATCATGCAAATTGAGCACGAATTGTAAAAGTTATAGCCCTTTGAAAAACATTAAATTTGCAAAATCAAGTCTCTGGGAAATGGGCTTCAAAGTTAAACAAAAAAAGTTGTTATCCTCCTGCTTAAATAATATATAATATTGGTTACCAATGCACTTCTTTACCAAATGATGCAATTTCTTCACGACAGTGTTGCCAACACATTAAGCTAAACTCTAGCTAGTTTTTTCATTAAATAATCAAAATAAAGTCTGTAGGAAATGAACATAAAATCTAGTATTTTGTTATTTATTCTTCTGCTTAAAATTTATTTAAACTTTTCCCTGCGGGAGACGTTCCAGAACGCCATGGCAATTTACAGCAATCTACAGGCTAAATTTTAAAGCCTCTTAAAGCCTGTAAAATCGAGTGCGAGGGAGCGAGAGCGCGGCAGGCCACCCGTCTTCCTCCCAGGCAGCCGGCCCGGCACACTGAAGGGTCTGAGTCAGAGTCTCGCTAGTTATACAATGCTGCCAAAGGCAAATATACTGCGACATTAGCGAGAAGTGCTCATTTTAGCGAATGTCTATGGTAGCTACGAAGCTCATTTTGAAGCTATTTTCTTCTAGTTTTCGCCTGAATACATTTCATTTCATGCAGACACTTGCCTAATCAATCAGGAGTGCCTGAATGAGCCCTAACATGGCGGAAATAGGCGGAAACATGCCCGCACCGTAAGTGTTAAATATTGATAATCAATGCAATACTCTACCAAATTATGCAATTTCTTCACGACAGTGTTGTCAACACATTAAAGCTATTTTCTAGCAAGTTTTTGCTATTTTTTTCAAAATTTGGGGCATAATGGTCCCTAAAGTGGACCTCCGTCCTTAACCCATCAAGTGCGGGTAGACTCTTAACCCTCTCACGTTCTGACGCAATTTTTGAGCCTATTAGGGATACTTTAACCCTTCCTCCCCGGGTGTCATTTTAATATGACACCACGGCAGATGGGCAGGTACCCGGGTGTCATTTTAATATACAGTAAGCTTGAAAGCCTATTCAGCTTGGTCTGAACGCCGTGCGTCCGACGCATGTAAACAAAGCCGATCGTTGCGTCACCGCACCTCCGAAAACAAGAAGGAGAAGACTCGTTTGTTATTGTATGTCTGTATGTCGTTGTTTCAGTAGTGAAAAGATCGTCGTATTGCTAACATTGCCTGAAAATGCTCTCCACTAAAATCGTCATCACAACTGAACCAGCTGACTTAGAGAGCTCTACTCAACGCCAGTCTACAGATTGGAAACCGCACTACGTTTATAGATGCGTGGGAAATTTCTAACAGTTAAAATTAACCAAAATACGATAGCCTAGGCCTAGACGTTTTTCGGCCAGATCGCCCGGGTATGCCGCACTGTCATTAGGAGAGCTAGCCCGGGCCAGGAGGGTTAAAGCATTTGTTACCGTCAGGGGTATTTATAAACCTTTAGTTTATGTACTTCAACCTCTGCAGTTGTCTTTGAGTTAGCAGTGGGCAGAAAACTAATTTTGGAGAGGTAATTATAAGAGTGAGAGTAATCTATTTCTTATTGCTAATCTGGCAACCTCTGCGTCATAAGGATGTGAGAGGGTTAAGAGTTTTACCGGTGCGCTGCGGGAAGACTCCTATAATCCTAGGCCTAAAAAAAACACATTTAAACCACCCCAGTATCAATTGATGTTTTTGTTTTGCCCCTTGGCCATGCTAAATATCACTCCTCCACATACCCTTCTTCCACCCTTCCCCCCCCTCCAATTATCACCTCTTTTCCCTGTTATTCCCTTATTCTTAGATATATTTTCGTTCTAACATTAACGATTTGCTAGCAGGGCGTGGTCATCTCTGTGTCTAAGCATGGGAAATAGCGGGAGTTACAGAGAGAGGCCTCAGTCTCTCTCCAAGCCTTGAGAGGGGAGGGTGTGGAGCAGTCTGGCTCACAATTGATTTATGTAACTCTCGGTCTCATTTCGCGATTTTGACCAGCCAAACACTGTTTCCACTTGTTTTATTGTTCCATCTATCTATCTATCTATTGCCTGACGCCGTGATCCCCGAAGGGGTGGCCACGAACGAACCGCCCCCATGCACCTCTGTCCCCAGTCAGTCGACGCCCCTCCCCCCAACCAGCACCGCCTTCGTTCATATACTTCCTCACTCCATCCTTCCACCTCTCATTCAGTCTACCTCTCCCTCTCTGTCCCTCCACCTCGCTCTCGTACACCCTCTTAGTCATTCTCTCGCTTTCCATACGTTCCATATGGCCGAACCATTTCAAGTTGTTCCTTTTCACACTTTCCAGCACATCTACCTCCACACCACACCTCCTTCTTACTTCCTCATTAGTCTGTCTATCCCTCCATGTAACTCCGCACGCACTCCTTAAGTAATTCATTTCCACTGCTCTCACTCTTGGTCTGAGTCTCTCAACCAACGTCCATGCTTCGCTTCCGTAAGTCAGTGTCATGTTTTATTGTTGCAATACAGTGAACCCTCAAACTATGCGTGGGATGCGTACTGTGCTGTCGGCGCGTACGTTCGTTTGCGCGTACAACGTACATGGGAGTTAAATATAAATGGGGAAAATAGGTATTGGTCTGGGTCCGACCGAAAGTTGTACTATTTCTACCTTTCATCACCTAAAATCCACAAAAATACATTTAATGTATACAAATAAGACACAAACATAAATTAACTCACATTGGTAGCAGGGTTGCCAGGTGGCCGACTTTTCGGCCAAATTGCTCAAATTTGGCCGAATTTCAAATTGTCTGGCCAGAAAAAAAAGACCCCCTTTTGGCCGAAATTTGGCCGATTTCCGTGAATCACATACTGTACTGTTTGTAATTCTCCAATTGTGCAATTTATTATAATAAAATTGTGAACAGAAGATACGCAAAGTATGCCACACTTTTTTCTTCCCTCCTCTCCACTCCTCCTGTGACTCATCTCCTCCTACCCTCCTCCACAACCTCCCGTTGTCCTCAAGAATCCTTGATAAGAAGGGTGACCCACTGCCATTAAACAAGGTCGACTTTGGTGCAAAATTCATGCACGAGAGACGCACTTACATAGACAACCAACAACGTTCTGTTGAAGCACAGGCCAAGGCTGAAGATGTACAGAAACGATGTTCAAGTCTTCTAACTGAAGCCTTACAACAAGTGGAGAAGAGACTTCCAGTAAATAGAGCAATATTCAAAGGTCTGTGCACACTTTCTCCCAAAAAGGTGCTAAGTCAAACTGATCGTGAGCCATTCATTAACCTGCCATTGCCTCACCTTCGTGTGGAGAATGGGGACAGTATTGAGCAGCAATACAGGAAAATTGTGCATGTTCCTTGGGCAGAAGAGTCCGTATTTGATGGCAGAATTCCCAATGATGCTGTTTCTTTCTGGTCGGGGGTGTTAAAATACAAGAATTCATCTGGCAATTGTCCCTTTGAAGATCTAGGGAAATATGCTATGGCTTGCCTCACAACACCAATAAGCAATGCTGTTGTTGAGAGAATATTCTCCACAGTAAATAATGTCAAAACCAAAGCACGAAATCGGCTTGGTAGTACAATGTTAGATGCTATTGTAAGAATTCGTGCACGTCTACAATTCAAAGGAAAGTGTTGTAAAGACTTTCAAGTAACACAGCGCATGATGGAGCTATTTAACACAGAAAACATGTACGAGACTGAAAGAGATGACCACGGGGATAGTGAGGATCTAGATATTCTAGCTTACATTAATTAGAAAAAAAAGGCTAATTCATTAGGTTTAAAGATTAAAATAGACAATTAGAATGTAGATATAAGTACAGTACTGAAGTAACGAAATTGTAGCATATAAACAAATGAATAAATAGTGCAGAAATATGAATGCAAAACTTAGGCCTATAACATAATATGGAACAAGATAAAAACAAATATATATCGAGTATTGGAACTGATTCTGAACTATGTAGTCTGGAATGTAAGGCGAATATGTTAATAAAATGGAAAGAAAATAAGCCACCTGTGATTGCTACTATCATGATGGACACCAAAGGCTCAATATCCAGTTATTATCAGGTAAATATTCATTATAGGTATATGTTTTGCTTAAATTTAATGTAAGTAGAGTTTGGCCGAAATTTGGCCGAATTCACTAAATGAGTTGGCCGAATTTGGCCGGAAAATGCTACGAATTTGGCCGGGAGAGCCATAGTGAACCTGGCAACCCTGATTGGTAGTGGTTGAGCAATGCCGGATCTGCGCCATCGATCGATAGCACTGCGCCCGAAACGGATCGACCGAAATAATAGGCCTAGCCGCCTAGGCTTACTGGTAAAGTTTTGAGTCGAAAAGTAATACACCCTGTATAGCCTAGTTTCATATAGCCTACATAGTGTCAAGTGAGATAGTTCAATAGCTCATATACATATTAAAGAATTGGCTTCACATCATTTAGCCAGGGGAGAGCAGTGGGCTTTGAAGCGACTTTCGAAAGAAGTGTAAACAATCTCGCCTCCAACTACCGAACAGAAACAGATTTTCCATTTCCGATTTTGTTAGCTCAATAAATGATACATGCAATGTAAAACTAAGAACAGTCTTTTAATAGATTCATAATATCCTGTTGTGCTTTATAGATACATAATAGTTTGGTACGGGAGATGTGTCTCTCTCCACAGTCAACAGTGACGACGTTGGAGGGCTTGGCGTCGCGTCAATATGGCCGCCCGAAACTCTCCAACAGATACGAATAGACTCCCGCTCGTACGCTCGGCGCGTACATTCGAATAATTGAGCGTACTTACGTATTTGTGTCCTCAATTGTGGTTAGAGCGTAGTTTTATTTCGCGTAGATAAATTGCGCGTAATTTGAGGGTTCACTGTAGGTTAATATCTTCATAATAAACGTAAAATAGGCGCATATGGATAAGTATTAATGATATTTATGGTAAGATAACGATTTTAGTGACAGGAAACGGTGAAATAGGTCAGCACAGTTGTTGTTGTTGTTGTTCTCTAAGCTGCCTGGCCGAACAGCCCCGAGTCCCTGAGGAAGGCCATGGCCACGATCGGGCTTTCCCACAGAGCTCTCATTGAGTGTAGATTGTGTTGTTGGCGTAAGTGGTTGTGTGAAATGCAGTCTTCTATGATGTGTTTAATGGTATGAGGTGCTGTGTTACATCCCGGGCAGGCGTCGACAACGGAGTCATCCAGTCTTTTCTGATAGCTCAGGAGAGCTGGATGGTGTCCGCATCTCAGCCTGGCCAGGTGGACTCTGTCCTCGCGAGGAAGGGAGGATTCAGAAGGATGGATTTCGGGAGGTCGTGCATGCAGCTGCATGTTGTCTGTGAGTGAGTGGATGGATCGGCGAGAGATATGAGTATGGATGTGCTTCTGGAAGTTGGTTCGGGGTGGGCAGGGAGGGAGAGAGGACAATAATTGTGTGTGATACCGTGTGCTGGGTGTTGTTTTGATATTTCTTGGTGTCTGTGGGTGTGTTGCTATGTAGTTTAGTGGGTGGTCTTGGTTTGTGGAGGCTGCTGCCAGGAATTGAGTGCCTCTCATGTCCAGATGGTCTTTGACTTTGAGGATTTTGGTTTCTTGATGTAGGTGATCTGTGGGTGCAGTAGCTGTGCAGCCTGTAATGATCTTCAGGGCTTTGTTTTGAATAGTCTGTAAGGTCTTATGATGTGTTTCAGCTAGGTTAGAAGCCCAGGCTGGGCTTGCGTATTCCATCACTGATCTTATGTATTGTTTATATACTGTGGTGGTAGTTTCTTTGTTGTGTCCAAATTTTGTGCGAGCAAGTGACCTGAGGGCGTTAAGTCTGGGTGTCTGTTTCTTTTTAATGTTTGTGGTGTGCTGTTTGAATGTCATATGAGTATCATATGGGGAGGGGAGTGCACCCGATGACTGGAAGACTGGCATAATAGTCCCCCTATATAAGGGCAAAGGGGAAAGAGGAGTGTGTGGTAACCACCGAGGAATATGTCTTCTAAGCGTAGTAGGGAAGGTATACAGTGGGTAGTGATTGAGAGAGTGAGAGTGAGAACGGAGAAATGGATAGGCGACGAGCAGGGAGGTTTTAGTAAGGGAAGAGGATGTGTAGATCAGATTTTTACCCTGAATTGTGTTGTGGAGAAGTATCTGGAGAAGAAACAAAAGGTGTATGTTGCCTTTATGGACTTGGAGAAGGCCTATGACAGAGTGGATAGAGAAGGTTTGTGGAAAGTACTTAGAATATATGGAGTAGAGGGCAAGTTGCTGAAAGCAGTGAAGAGCATGTATGAGGGTGTAAAGGCGGCAGTATGTGTGAAGAGTGAGCAGAGCGAGTTCTTTGACCTGAATGTTGGTTTGAAACAGGGGTGTGTGATGTCCCCGTGGTTGTTTACTGTATATATGGATGGAGTCATGAAAGAAATCCTATCAAGAGCAGTGGATGTTGGTGTATCGCTGAAAAGGGAGGGAATTGAGTGGAAGCTACCTATACTGCTGTTTGCGGATGATACAGTTCTGATGAGTGATAATGAATGGGAGTTGCAGGGTCTGGTAAATGAGTTTGGAACAGTGTGTGAAAAACCGGAATTTGAAGGTAAATACGGGGAAGAGCAAGGTTATGGTCTTCGAAAGGGGTGAAGTCACAGAGTGTGAGGTGAAGCTGAACGGTCAGGCTATGGAGATCGTCAACTCTTTTAAGTATCTGGGCAGTGTGTTGAGTAAAGATGGGACTATGGATGAAGAGGTGCGGGAGAGGGTACAACAGGGGAAGAGGGTTGTAGGAACGCTAAAAGCAGTAACAAGAAATAGGGTGGTCAGTATGGAAGTGAAGAAGTCCTTGCATGACAGTGTGGTAATCCCGACACTGACTTACGGAAGCGAAGCATGAACGTTGGTTGAGAGACTCAGACCAAGAGTGAGAGCAGTGGAAATGAATTACTTAAGGAGTGCGTGCGGAGTTACATGGAGGGATAGACAGACTAATGAGGAAGTAAGAAGGAGGTGTGGTGTGGAGGTAGATGTGCTGGAAAGTGTGAAAAGGAACAACTTGAGATGGTTCGGCCATATGGAAAGTATGGAAAGCGAGAGAATGACTAAGAGGGTGTACGAGAGCGAGGTGGAGGGACAGAGAGGGAGAGGTAGACCGAATATGAGGTGGAAGGATGGAGTGAGGAACTACATGAACGAAGGCGGTGCTGGTTGGGGGGAGGGGTGTCGACTGACTGGGGACAGAGGTGCATGGGGGCGGTTCGTTCGTGGCCACCCCTTCGGGGATCACGGCGTCAGGCAATAGATAGATAGATAGTATCATATGTTACTCCTAGGATTTTGGGTGTGTGTGTATGTGTTAGGGGTGTGTTGTTTATGGCGAGTTGAGGGATGTATTCGTGTTCTCCTGTCCAGCTTGTGAGCAGGGTTGCGGTGGATTTGGCTGGGGCTAGATTAAGTCTGTTTGTAGTGCACCAGCCATGTAGTGTGTTGAGATAGGGTTGAAGGAGATCTGTTGCTCTTTTTGGGTCATGGTGTGTGCATGTGAGTGTTATGTCATCTGCATAGGAGGCTAAGTTTATTTGGGGCGTATTGGGTGTAGTTATATCGTGCATGTACAGATTGAAGAGTGCAGGCGATAGGACGGATCCTTGTGGGACTCCGTTTGGAAAGTTTCTGATTTTAGATGACTGACCGGCAAAAGATACGTGTGCACATCTGCCTGCTAGGAAGTTGGCCAGCCACCTTTTTGTGTTGTTGTGCATGTTTGTGTTGTAGATTTTGTTTGTTAGGTTGTGGCGGGGGATGGCATCGAAGGTCAAGTGTGGCTAATAGTGATCTGTGTGGTGGTCTAGCTGAGTTGATGCCGTCAAAAGATCTTTGTGTAAGGTCTGTGAGAAGAGTGTTTGTGGAGTGCAGTGGCCTAAAGCCATGTTGTGTTGGAGCTAGGGGTAGGTCAGGTGTAATTAGTTGTAATACTAGGCGTTCCATGACTTTGGAGGGGGAGCAAAGGAGTGTGATGGGGCGGTGCAAGGAGGGTAGCGTGGGTTTTTTGTTGGGTTTGGAGAATGTGATGATGATACCATGCTTCCAAATGTCTGGTATTGTATTGTGTGAATAGCTGTAGTTGTTGTTGTTGTTGTTGTTGTTGTTGTTGTTGTTCCCCAAGCTGCCTGGCCGAACAGCCCCAAGGCCCCGAGCAATTCCAAGGCCATAACCGAGCGCCCCCACAGAACCCTCCCTGCCGACCACAATAAAGCCTGGGTGACCGAAGCCACTCCATGGCGGGGAGCTGAGGAGGGTGCAGAAACGCCCGGGAAACCAAAGCCCCACCCAGGGCCCTGTGCCCCTCAGCAATTATGAAGAGAAAGTTGAGGGGCAAGGGGAAAATGTGATGCTTTGGCTTCCAATCTTGGTAGATTGGGAGGTCAATCCACGGAAAAGACGCTGTCACTTGAGATCTAGAAAATATATAAGTTAAAGGAACAGTCAGAGTAAGCTATGGGTATGGCAGAGATCGCTCAGTTCTCACTCTGATAGACCAGCCCATCACCACATGACTAGAACCCAATCCTCTCAGCATCAGCTAGGAAAGGCCCTAGAAAGCCGCCTTTGGCGGGGGGATAGCTCCCCTATTTCAACCCCTTTCGGGTTCGGTCACCCGCCCGAATAGCTGTAGTTTGAAATGTTAGTGAGTGCTTGTATGCCTTGTGGTCCCCGGTGTCTGAGGTGTATGTTGCTTATGTTGTCTAGGCCACAGGCGGGTGAGTGCTTGAGATTGTTGATTATATGCTTTGTCTGATGATTGGTGAAGGGTGTATAGTCAGGGTCTGTGGGGAATTGTCTCGTACGTCGGATGACACGTCGGTCGTCTTTGTGAGGTTTTAGGTGGCTGACATGTGAGAAGTGATTGATGAGAGTGTTTGCTTGTTGTTTACATGAAGGAGTAGAGTCTGTTGTTGTGATTGCAGCATGTGATTGTGTTGTGTTGCTGTTGGAAAGTGTGATGCTGTTTAGTGTTTTGTAGAGTTTTTTGGGATTTGTTTTGTGATCAAGTGTTTGTAGGAAGTTATTCCAATTTAGTTTTTGTTGTTCTTGTATTTTGTTGTTAGTTTGGGTGTTGAGTGCTTGAATTTGTTGTATGATGTCTTGTGTGTGGGGTGCTGGGGAGTGTTTCAGTATGTTGCATTGTCTGATGAGGTTTTGAATTTCTGGTGTGAAGTTGGGGTTGTGTCTTTTTCTGTTACCTCTTGGAATGTGTTTCTTGTCAGCGTTTTGGATAGTTTTATTGAGTATGTGTACAGCATTGTTGATGTTAGTGATGGGTGTACTGTTTAGAGTTGTGAAGTGTTGTTCTGTCTCATTTGTGAATGCTTCCCAGTTAGCTCTTTTATAATTGGTGTATGTGTGTTTGTGGCTAGCTGGGGTGAGTCTGGTTTTGGTGGTGATAATGATCGGGAGGTGTTCAGAGCCTAAGGTTCTGACCACCCTCCAGGATGTTGTGGGGGCGAGTTCTGGGGAGCAAAAGGTGATGTCTGGAGATGATGGGTTATAGAGGGCTTGGTGAGGAATATGGGTATGTTGATGGATGTCGTTAAGGATGATGAGGTTATCGGTTTGGTTTTGTAGTACCAGCCCTCTGTCTGTGTCGGGGTTGTCGACAAACCAGGCCGACGTCTTGGCGTTGAAGTCACCACCCAGGATGATGTGTGGGGTGTGTGGGGTGTTTGTGATGTGTTGTAAGTGTGGTCTGTATTCATTTGGTACTGTAGGGGATGTTTGGGGAGGGATGTATGTGTTTATGATGGTTATGTTGGAGTTGTTGCCAGTGCGTATTTTAATTGATTGTATTTCTGTTGTGTTATCATTTGGGGGGAGGAGGGATTTGGTTTGTACACTGGTTACTATGTATGATATTTCTTTGTGTACCAGGGTGATGAGTCCACCGCCCCCGCCGACAGCCCGGTCTTGTCTGATGGTGGTGAAAATCCGCACAGTTCTATGGTGTTCAGTACATACGGTGCGCACTTACTAGGTTAAAAGGCTTTTTTAAACCTTGGCTCATATGAGGACGCTCGCCCTCGTACGGTTCAAACTCATATGAGGACGCTTGCCGTTCTTGGGTTTTACTGGGCAAAGGTGCCAGGACTCTTAAGATTCAAGGCATAAAAAAAAAAAATCAAAACACCCCACTGGCACTTAAAATAAAGCAATATGTGATTAAGTGAGATAATTCTCCTCCATACCTTCTATCACTCCTCCACATCTGTCCCCCCTCCCCCCCTTCCCCTTCTCCCCCCTCCTCAATTATCTGGTATTTTCCCTATTATTCCCGATATTTATCAAGTATTTTCGCGCAAGGATGGCTGGGAGAGAGGGAGGAGGATGGTAAAGTCTTTCTTCAACCCTCTAACCAGTCTCAGACCTCCCCTAGTCTCTCAGTACCATGCGAGACACGAGAGAGGGAGGGTGTGTCTCTCTCGCCGGTCCGCGTTAGATTACGACCGCGGGGCTAAGATATGAGATTTTCACCAGCCAATTGCTGTTACCACTTGTTGTATTGCTTTTCAATGCTTATATATTCATATTAAAAGTAAAATAGGCGCATATGGATAAATATTTATGATATATATGGTAAATATGACAATTTTCGTCAGGAATGAACCAAAATACCTTCGCATGGCTGGCGGGACGTTTCAAATACCATAACTTCTCCTTTTAAAGGTTAAACATTGAAACAGTTCAGATACATTTTGACACTAAATTTATTTATTTAACTTTATTTTTGTGTATTATTCTATTTTCACATACTATTGTTTTATTATTTATTTATTTTTTTATGGGGGGGGGGATTTTATTGGTATCTCGTACTGTACAAACCAAGACAACTGTACAGTAGCAATCATGCTTTGTGCTTTAGATTGTGGTAAAATGGAAAGGGATATTTCATGAGTTGTATGTACTGTATGTATGTATATACAGTACTCAGGCCCTATCCCCACTTTTCCTATTTTTTTATTTTTTTTCACTTTTTTGGGGGTGGCCGAGACTCAAGACAGAGCCTGAATAGGGACAACATAACAGAAAATAATGAAAACACAAATACAAATTACAAATTCACACACATCTAGGTCATCCAGAAGACCAAGAGACCAGGGTCACCAGGGTCTCTCCAGCACTCCCCCGGCCCCCGACCACCCGGATAGGTTTCGATCTCAATAGGCAGACATGCAGCGAAGCCGAAACCACAAGACCGCCCACCACACTTCCAGGCGCACCCTTCATATAAACCGTCTCCCCGGGCCAGGTGCCTGATGGACTATTATCTAGTCCAACTTGCGCCCGACCCCCTCTCCCAAATGACCACTTGTTCACTTATCTATTCACAAACATTTTCCATTAATTCCTGTTTATTAAGCACATCATATCTTTGTTTCATTCAGTGCACCTTCCAATGTCCTCTCGCTTCTCATTCTTACTATATCCACGCACATTTAAAGCTCCTATTCTTAGGGTCCGGGACCACGAACGCGTTCCCTCACCCCTATCCCCGTCTCGTTTTTTTTGGTAGATTTATTTACCCCCTCCCCCCCCCCCCCCCCCCCACCCCACCCCACCCCACCCCACCCTCCCCGGGGCTGGCCTTCTAAATGACGGCACTCCTATCCGAGCGATATGGCCAAAAAACGTTGTATGTAAACATAGACCTATTTTTTTTTATTTTAACTGCTAGAGCATTCACACAAATCTCAAAATGTAGCCCTGTTTTGTATCTATAGTAGAGCTCTTTAGATCAACTGGTTCAGGTGTGATGACGATTTCCGTGGAGAGTGTTTTAGCTGTTTTGTCGCGAATTTAGCAATATCGGACACTTTGGGAGACTAATTTTCACTCTAACTGGTAATGGCGGACAAGGTCGGACTTCTCCTTCTTGTTGTTAAGGCTTGGCAGCGCTCCGATCGGGTTTGTTTACAAAAGTTTCGCCGTGCGGCTTTCAAAGCACGCTTAAGGAAGCTTTCAAGCTTACGAATTTTAAAAGGACACCCGGGCTCCGGGCCTTCGCAAGGTGTGTCCTTTTAAAATGACACCCGGGCAGGAAGGGTTAAGGGGAGAAGGATACCAGGCTCCCTGCCCCCAATCCCCTCTAGCCGACTTCTACTTCTCGCAGGAGAAAGCGATGGTGGAAATTTCTCACCCCTTCACCACAGAGGAGGCTATCTGCACCAGAAAGTGGCGAGCGCTGGGGTCACCACATCCCTATGCCATTTGAAAAATTAGAGATGCAGAGGGAGAAAAAGATAGAAGGGGCCATGGGAAGTAGAGGACACCAACCCTCACTCTAACAAAGGGAATTGTGCTCTTTAATATCATCCACTTTGACTGGCCATGTTTCTGAAGAATAAGACCTCACACTTCTGATACAAGACACCTTCAGGCAAGTCACTCAGCACGAGCTCCCCTTTGCCAACACATACAAATTTCTCAATTTTGGACTTCATTCTTGACAAAGGACCTTTTATCCTAGTACCTATACAGTTTTTCGGTATAATCCTGTGATACGGGAAACCGTGTATATATATCTTGATAATTTGGTAATGTAACAATATATGTAACAATATAATGTAACAATATATGAAGGATGGAGTGAGGAACTACATGAACGAAGGCGGTGCTGGATGGGGGGAGGGGCGTCGACTGACTGGGGACAGAGGTGCATGGGGGCGGTTCGTTCGTGGCCACCCCTTCGGGGATCACGGCGTCAGGCAATAGATAGATAGATAGAACAATATATTTTTACATTTTACATTCATAAATAGTACACTCATATACTAGGTTAGGTTACGTTAGGTTAGGTTAAAGTAGGCATCTGAAAAACAGTTACCCGCTACACAGGATCTTACCAGTTTTTCTTCCAATAATGTACCCAGTAGCAACATATGCTACATTGAATCAAGTTTACGCTCACTCTTTTGCTACATACTGCACATTGGTGAGCTCCATGGC
The DNA here is from genome assembly GCA_032716605.1 of Paralithodes platypus. Taxonomy (NCBI): domain Eukaryota; kingdom Metazoa; phylum Arthropoda; class Malacostraca; order Decapoda; family Lithodidae; genus Paralithodes; species Paralithodes platypus. The sequence goes on along the minus strand of CM064518.1, from coordinate 35,420,439 downwards.
CAGCCATATGGGAGCTCTTTTAGGGAGCTCAGTGGTCTGGTTAAGCTTCTTAAAAAAAAAAAAAAAAAAAAACTTTCCATATTTCCCCATTCTACTTCAGTGTACATGACTATAGAGTATTTATATTAATTCAATATCCTTCATTAGCCATGACCTCCTAACAATCGATTTTGGCCTTGGCATTCTGTAATACAAATTATTATAATTATTTTTAAGAGTGACAGAAGACAACAAAATATGACTGACCTGCAATGATACAAGTTGTGTTGGCTAAGCTGGAGACCTCACTGATGATAATAAGGCTGATGTTTGAGGTTAGCATGGCCACAACCATAGAAACCAGACAGCGGCCATTGGTGCGATCCCTTAGGTCTGGTACCCCAAGATACACTCCCAAGGTGGCGGCCAGGAAGAAGCAGGAGATTCCGCGTAGGACGTTAATCATTGTAAACTTCCACAGGCACTCGTTCTTCTGTTTGGGTGCGCAGATGACAGCGATACTGGCGACGTGATCTATATCCAAGAAGAGGTCAATGCAGTAGTCGACAGGTAGGTAGCTACTTGAGTAGAGAGGGATATGCAAGGAGCCATTGGTTAGAAGGTAAAATTCATCCATATCTGCAACTTTGGGCTTCAGAGTAAAGAATTCGTCACAGAATGGCATGCCAAAAACTGTACTCCACTGCTCTTTCGGAGGTCCTAGAAGTGTGTGATTTCTCCAATCATGGAATAATGGTTGCCATCTTTCATTATCATCGTGAGCTTCCATGCAGGCCTGTCCTGATAGCAAGTCGCCTTCTTTGCAACATTTCCGCACACATATTGCATTGCTGCAAGTAGTTTGGTGCTCCAGGAGAAGATTGACTGAACATACTTTTGCGACATATTCTGGCTCACTACTATCATCATATCTCCTCATTCCGACACAGTAATTTTGTTCATGCAAAGTCTCAGCAATGTTATTAGAAGCTCTCCAAACTATCTCAGCTTGATTTGTACCATAAATAAGTGCTCCTTTCCCATTCAAACTGACCATTTTCATACTAGCCACAGTGGAGCAGGTTAAGTCCACCGTTTCCTCAACAAATTCTGGCCACTGTACCGGAGAGCCCTCAACAAACACTGATGGGGCAAAAGTAACAGGGTCATTATCAGGGGAGCAATAGCCATCAGAGCCCAAGACATATCCTGGTTGGCAACACTGCAGCACACGAGGTGAAGGTATACACACAAACGCTTGCAGTGACAGTACATGATCTTCATACATTATGTGTTCAATGCAGTAGTTTTCTAAAAACATCTCCTCCGCCCCCCACAATAGTGTACCATTTTCAATTAAGTAAAGCCTAGAAACGTCATTATACAAAGGGACAAGGACCTCCCCTTTTTTGCAGTTTGGTACACCAACACTTATCTCACGGAAGTAGCTAGTACTAAGATTGAAAATTCCCTCTCCTTTGGTTGGTATAAATGTTTGGGCATCTATGCACTGACTATCATAAAACATCTGGTCCTTGCCACATTTACATTTTCTCAGTACCACATTTATGAAGGAGGTGACAATGGGAGGGGTTGTCACAGCTGTCAACGTTGCTGTCTTGTTGCTTGAACTTGGTGCCAAGTTTCCTGGAATTGTTGCTACGTCACTTGGAGTTGGTGTCTGGTTTCCCGAATTTACTGTTTGGTAGGTTGAAGTACTTGGAGTTGTTTGGTTTTCTGAGTTTGAGTTTTGGTTGCTTGGGATTGTTGTGGAGGAAATTCCCTGAAGTGTCGCCAAGAGAAGCCACCAAGTCAAGGTGAATGGTCCAACCACTCGGAGGTTTGGGTAGGACAACATGGCAGTAGTTAGCTGGGAGGCGCACATTACATCCTTATACGCATACTCATATCTGTAAAGTAATTACTGTATTTGAGCATTGATGGTAACATACCTTAGATACTAAATTGTGCACACATCCTTTTTTGGCAAATTATTTATAATACAATAATTAGGCCTAATTACTTCTTAAAGTTGTACTTCCTTTGTTGAAAAATGAACCTGACTATATATTGAACAACTTTGAGTGAAGCAATTATATAATTTTATTGCGATTATGCACTTTTTTTTTATTTACAACTGTGAAATTAAGACAAACATACACACACACACACACATTCATGAACAGCTTAACACTTACACACAAACACACCCTCACTCTAAAGCCTAGTTCACACGAGCCGTTTTCCGTGCTGTTTTTCGGCCCGTACACAAAATTGTGACTTCAGAGTGACGTCACTTACAGGCATGTTGGCCGTACGTAGTGTGAACCGGGAAACCGTCTACCAAAATCCGGACTGGACAAAAAGATGAATTTGATTTTATCTTTTTCGGCTCCGCACAAGAAGTCTGTTCCGTACTTTGAACATTGAAGTGATATGTGTGTACAGTAATATTGTTATGCCAATTTCCATTACATTATAGTTAATATCGCATAACAATATACGCTATATGTATAATTTTAATGGCAAGGCAAATATTAAGGCAGTTTAATACGTTAACTTATGGATCGTGTACCTGGCAACCTTCGCGGCACCACCAAAGTTAACATGTAGCCTACTGCTTCGCGCGCCTCCAGATACAGGCAATAAAACCTGGCTGAAGTTGGAACATGGTCACGGAGAGGAACAGAGCACTTATATAAATATGTGGGCAACTGCAGGCTACGTGATAGCTTGGTTTTTATATATTTTCCTAGTTAATATGCATTGTTGAATTACAGTAGTGGTTCATCTTTATTCAAAATTAGGCAATAAACACCAAGAAAGATTGTTTCTCAGTCCATGTTGACGGTCTAGTAGGTGTTTACCTTACGCCAGAAAAGTACGTTCCGTACCCGAGTCTGGCCCGCTCTCTGGAATGCGGCCCGCATTTCCTTTCAACTTCAATTTTCCGGGTCCGATTTTCGTATGTGACGTCACAGGCCCGAAAACGGACCCGTGAAAGACTGCTCGTGTGAACCGGGCTTTAAAGTCCCCCAAATGCTTCCTGGCCAACTAAACCAGTAGGCCTACTGGTACCAGTAGACCAATACTTTTCAACCAGTAGATCTCGACCAGTAGCCTACACACTCAACCAAGGCCAATGTAACCAATGCCAATTTAAGTCTTTCAATATGGTGACGCCAAATACTTTATCCTGGCTACCGATACCATTAACCATTAAATTCAAGTTAGCAAAGACTCTTGGCGCTCAAAAGCTATTTCCATTATAGCTTAGAGTCCCGAAGGAAAACCTAATATTTACTGGTGGCCCAGGAATCATTGACGACATGCCTAATTAAGTTATGGCACTCTTTGAACCTCTGGCACGCTGTTCAAAACACCCGCCCAGGAGAAATAGAATCCATACCATCGCAAGAGTAAGCTCAAAATACTTACGGACTCGTCCTTATGATGCGGATGCCACTACAAAAATAAACTAGTACAAAATGAAATAACAATAATAAATCAGATCTGTATCCGTACTACGCTTCCCGCAGTTCAGATGTTTCTTGGCGTTGCTTCCCCGCTAGCTGCGCATCGATTCACCCTTACTGATATAACAAGATTAACACGGACATCAGAACAAATGGGAAGGGGATGGAAGGGAGGGCCAGAATCGTCAACGATTCCGGGGCCACTACTAAATATTATGTTTTCTCAAACCTATAATTTATTAGTGGTCCTATATAACCTATAATTTATTACATGTCGTCTATCATTGACGACATGCCTGATACCTCAAGACTGGAGGACATTCGTGATAAATATCCAAAACCACTAACAAACTACAACGGATGATTGAAACACGCTTGTTCAGATCTATGATTTAAAAAAAAATGGAACAGGTGGTACAGGTAGCACAATTCAAAATTATCCCTGTTTACACTAGGCCCAAGCCTTGATAAGAGACTTGTGGCCGTAATGTACTCTATCAGTCCATTACCACAAAGCCCACCGAAATGCAAAAAAAAAAAAAAATGGCGTTCTGAGAGAGAGGGTCTGAGTCTAAGTGGTGAGACAGTGAAGCACTGGTGCGAAGCAGCTTCAGAGATGTGGCTGCTCCGAGCCGTGGGCTGGTTGTATCTCAAAGTGCTTTACATGTCTCGCTCCCTAGATTGGAGCGAGACCTCACGGGCTTCGCCGTTCAATGTACGGTTGAATGTACAGGCTCTCAGCCTATGCCCGAGAGATAGTAGTTAGAATATAGAAGAAAAAAAAATATATACAAATAGGATATGGTAAAATTCAAAACTGTACATAATATTACAAGTACAAAAATATTGCATCCTAATGACTAATGATAGTCTTAGAAATGAAAATAAATTTGATAGTGTCTATCACAGTAAAACATTTGCGATAGTGCCTATCACAGCATATTATATAACCACATAAGGCCTAGAGAGGCTCTTAATTCGATATCCCCCCCACCCCTTTTCTCTACAAAGCACCAAATCTTATTTTAGACCCTTTGCCGTAAAGCTACACAAGGTACACATGGTTTATCAAGATTCACAGACAGGTAACGCGTCACAAAAGTGTGATTGGAAGCCCATAATTTGGTCTCCTTAACACTTACGTTGCGGGCTTATTTGCGCTATTTAGCGCATATTCAGGCACTCCTGAATGATTAATCAAGTATCTGCATGAAATTAACTGTATTCTGCCGAAAACTAGGCAAAAATAGCTTCAAAATGACACCAGAACAAGCTTCGTCGGTGGTGGGGTTCACCCGCAGCGTTGCCATAAACATTCGGGAAAACTCGCTAATTAGTAGCTCTCACTCGCTCGGCAACACTGTCAAGACAGCCGCGCGAGACCAGAGACTTAATCAGTGAGCGGCTGGCTGCTCTGAGGGTCGGACGGAGGTCCCTCACGCTCCGGCCCACTGACACTTGATTTCTACGGCTCTTAAAGGCTTTTAAAGCCTGGAAATTGCTGTAAATTGCCATAGTGTTCTGGAACGTCACCCGCAGGGAAAGGGTTAATATCATCAAGTGAATAATTTTTCAAAAAGCGGAGCAACGCCGCCCATTTATGCAAATCATGTGCCCGCCCAACGGCATCCGGATAATTTTCTTTTATCACACTCACAAGGATAGCTGCCAACTGCCTCTTTCCAAGGCGTTTACCTGTCTGCGAGACCCAGAGAGCTCCCGATTGCGCCGGTCGGGCAGCCCTCATATAGGTTATGAGTGACTTAACAGGACATAGAATATGATGTGTGTCACCCTTTTTTAAGGGCCGGAACCTCAAACTCTGCAAAAATAAGATCCTGATGTTCATTTTTGGCAACAAAATTGGGCGTCGTCGGCGCAATGTGAACACTCATATTACGCCTAGAAAACCTGAGACAGCTAGGTTCGTTACTCATCGCAGCCTCCATGCTCTTTGTCATGTACAAGCAAGAGCCAGAGCATAATACAATTATATATCCGTGAAAGGGCGATAATAGAGCTTTCCAATGACACCTGAATCATCATTGTACGACCACGAGTTCTCTTGGAACGATCGTGCAACCGTAGCCGAAAATACCCCAAAATGAGGTATTTTTCCCGATTTTATCCTTGTTGAGAGCAGTAGGGAGGTGGTGATGAGATACAGTATGTCTCACTGACGGCCACATAGTGATGGCGAGCGGTCCGAGGCTGCCTACCGTCCCCCCAACACTCGGTATCTCTCTCATAGCTCATAATGGCACCCGTCATACGACGGGCGCCGCAAGGGTGGCCAATATTCTCTCTCCCGTCATATGACAGGCACCGTGAGTTGAGGGTTACTACTACTACTACTACTACTACTACTACTACTACTACTACTAATAATAATAATAATAATAATAATAATAATATCTATTAAATAAACACTAATAATATAAGTATCTAAAAGTCACTCTGGACTGGTTATATGGAAACATTCATGACGGAGGGATTGCAAGGTATGCTTGAAGAGTAAATGCAGAATAATAATAATAATAATAAAAACAATAATTAAAGTTAGAAGCAACGTTTTCCGGGGTTCAAGCCATGTTGCACGCGGAGTATTGTGTTGGATATAAGGGCTGTGTCATTTACATCAAAAGACCATTTGGCTGATCGGGCATGGAGAAACTAAAGAAGCTACAAATTGTGGCCATTTTGGCTATGGCCATTTAGAAATGTGGCCATTATGGTTGTGGCTGTTAAAGACTGTGGCCGTTTTTATTGTGACCGTTAATGAGTGTAGCCGTTTCTGTTGTAGTCGTTTAGGTATGCGGCACTTTAGGAGTTTTGTTTGTGGCCATTTTGGTTGTTGCTCATAAGGAGTGTGACCATTTTGGTTGTGCCCTTTTAAGAGTGTGGCCATTGAGAAGTGTGACCAATTTGGTTGTGGCTGTTTAGGAGTGTGGCTGATTTGGTTGTGGCCCTTTAGGAGTGTAGCCATTTAGGAGTGTGGCCGCTTAGGAGTGTGACTGTTTTGTTTGTGGCCATTAAGGAATGTGGCAATTTTAGTTGGGGCCCTTTAGAGTATATTAGAAAAAATATATAAGAATGGGTATATTAGAAAGGGTATATTCTAATAGTAATGGTATAATTAGTGGCCCTTTAGGAGTGTGACCGATATGGTTGTTGCCATTTAGGAGTGTGACATCTTTGGGTGTGGGCCGTTTATGAGTGTGTCTGTTTTGGTTATGGCCATTTATGAGTGTGGCCATTTATGAGTGTGGCCATTTTGGTTGTGGCCATTTATGAGTGAGGCCATTTTGGTTGTAGCCTTTTTGGTTATGGCCGTTTTGGTTGGTATATTAAAAAGGGTATATTAGATAAAGTATGACACAGTTCTGATGAGCGATAATGAATGGGAGTTGCAGGGTCTGGTAAATGAGTTTGGAACAGTGTGCGAAAAACGGAATTTGAAGGTAAATGTGGGGAAAAGCAAGGTTATGGTCTTCGAAAGGGGTGAAGTCACAGAGTGTGAGGTGAAGTTGAACGGTCAGGCTATGGAGATCGTCAGCTCTTTTAAGTATCTGGGCAGTATGTTGAGTAAAGATGGGACTGTGGATGAAGAAGTGCGGGAGAGGGTGCAACAGGGGAAGAGGGTTGTAGGAATGCTGAAAGCAGTAACAAGAAATAGAGTGGTCAGTATGGAAGTGAAGAAGTCCTTGCATGACAGTGTGGTAATCCTGACACTAACTTACGGAAGCGATCAAGAGAGAGAGCGGTGGAAATGAGTTACTTGAGAAGTGCGTGCGGGGTTACATGGAGGGATAGACAGGCGAATGAGGAAGTAAGAAGGTGTGGTGTGGAGGTAGATGTGCTGGAAAGTGTGAAAAGGAACAAATTGAGATGGTTTGGCCATTTGGAACGTATGGAAAGCGAGAGAATGACTAAGAGGGTGTACGAGAGCGAGGTGGAGGGACAGAGAGGGAGGGTAGACCGAAAGAGAGGTGGAAGGATGCAGTGAGGAAGTATGTGAATGAAGGCGGTGCTGGTTGGGAGGAGGGGCGTAGACTGACTGGGGACAGAGGTGCTTGGGGACGGTTCGTTCGTGGCCACCCCTTCGGGGATCATGTCGTCAGGCAATAGATAGATATTAGAGAGCGCCTTCGCAGACTTCCTTCAAACTAAAAATGCCCACCCAGCCCCCTTCAAACTAAGTTTGTACAATTTGTCCAAGCCGGAGCCCGATTTCTTATAAATTACAGGCTCGCTATCGCTCACTCAGAAAAAAATGGGCACCTAGATGGGGTGAAGCGTCTTATTATCGCCAAACTAAAGGGGTAAAACGTCTTAAATCTCCAAATTAATGGAGCGAAACAGGGAAGGAGTAATAAAACATCCCTCGGACATAATAGGGTAAAAGCCAAATTCGTCTTGTTATAATAGAGCATTGTATTGACCCGCCTGCGTCCGGTTTTCACTGTACAATTGGTCACATGAATTCGGACCCCCTCTGTGGTTCGATGTATGGAATTATAGTGTGATTGAATTACAAGAACAATATATTACAAAACTGCAAATTAATCTTATCTAGTAACTACTGCATAAGATACTATATTCCATGTATTCATTAGTTTCATTGATTTCATTAATTAGGTTTATTTGTAAGTTAATTGGTGGGTTGGTGATAATATGAATAGGAATTAATCATACAGTGCTAATTTTCCTTCCAAACATAATCAAGGGTTGGATACAAATTAAAATGACCAACTGTAGGTTACCTGTTCTGTATTACAAGTAACTAAAAATCGCGTTATCGGGTAAAAATCGGTGAATTAGTAAAAATGGCCAAAAACACTATTTCCATGAAAAGTACCCAACATTTAGTGTGACCAAAGATGTCTGTAGAGTGACTGTGGTTAAAGATATAGGTGTATGTGAGAGAGAGAGAGAGAGGGGGGGGGGGGGGGGGGGGAGGAGAAGGGTTAAATATATAGGTGTATGTGAGAGAGAGGGGGGGGGGAGGAGAAGGGTTAAATATCAGGGTGTATGAGAGAGAGAGAGAGAGAAAGAGAGAGAGAGAGAAGGGTTAAATATATAGGTGTATGTGAGAGAGAGAGAAGGGGGAAGGGATGGTTAAAACTATAGGTGTTTGTGTAAGAGAGAGAGGGGGGGGGGGAGAATGGTTATGGACTTATGGTGGCACTGAAAACATCCGGTGTAGCATTAACAGTAGTGAAAGTTTTTATCAGGAATGATGTCACCATTATCTGTAACCTTCACCATATATATATATATAGTGTCTCCGGATGCCAGCTATCTCTCTGTTATAGGTCATTTACTGAAATACCAGCGTAGTGTCCATCACAAAAACACACCATGTGTGTGCGTGTGTGCATATATATATATATATATATATATATATATATATATACCGGTATATATATTGCAGTTTGAAATATCTTGAAAACATAGGCCTAGTAAAAAAACACAAAAAAAACACACATAAATAGATGATGTTGGCAGAGATAATAAAACGTGATTCTTTTACAGATAACCAGACAAAAATAACATGTGATATTATTATAGGAAAGTGGGAGGAGGCATGTGAAATAACAAGAGGGAAATTGGTGAGCAAGTCGTGCAAAGATACCAGTGAAGAATTACAACTGTGTGTGTTGGTATTCTTCTTTTTATTATTATTTTTGTTTTTGTTTTATGGAACCAAATTGTTTTCTAAACACTCATACTACTATCGTCCGAACCAATTTAATATTCGTATAAATTAAATGAATAACATAAATATGAATATGGCCGTGCACGTATGGAGTCAATCAGATGTATAGTGGGATGTATTGCAGCTAACGGTAAATTGACTTCCTTAGCCACGGATGTTTCGATAATTACTAGAAAAATATGAATCAGCCATGTCTTTGCATCATATTATTACAAAGTGTTCATTACTAACAACATATTTGGCAATCACATAATGGTAATAGTTGAATAATCAATACCTGGACGTGCCACTTTACCGTCAACTGGTAATTATATATACAGTATATATATATATATATATATATATATATATATATATATATATATATATATATATATATATATATATATATATATATATATATATATATATATATAAATAAAAACACACACACACTATAGTGGTATGTATACTGTTATCTATGGGTTGTTATAGTGCCAAGTAAGGTATTATAACTACAAATAAATACAAATAAACTGCAATCATTAAGAAACTAGGCGATATCAAATATTCTTTCCTAAACCAACACTCAGTCACTTAGTCTGTGCACTCGTAAACATGCTGGGTATGAAAAGGGTAATTAAGGTGTCCATAATAATCTACCCGATCACAGGTATATTGATGGTAATTAACTCTCTCCGACATATGACGCAATTTTGAGGCTATTGGGGATACTTTAAAGCCTTTGTTACCATCAGGGGTATTTAGAAAGCTTTAGTTTAGTTACTTCAACCTCTGCAGTTGTCTTTGATTTAGCTGTGGGTAGAAAATTAATTTTGGAGAGGTAATTACAGTATAAGAGTGAGAGAACTCTATAACTTATTGCTAATCTGGCAACCTATGCGTCATAAATGCGTGAAAGGGTTAACTCATTTAACCCCTACTGTGTCGGCGACGTCTTTTTAATTTTTATTGTACCTATATTTAGACGATTTTGTGCAGTTGAAGAATGATCTGTGATAGTAAAATGTGGTAAGTGAGATAGTTAGAAGCCTGTTCATTGCTGGAGGTCTTTTACAAATTGAATAAATTCGTCTAACAGAAGCCAAAATTAAGTTAGGCACCGGTACTGTAATGGTTAATACAAGGACAGAATTATAATTATACCATAATAATTATACCATAATTATACCCAAAGATTGTATATAGCCTTCTCCTACCCTTGAGTATAGACAGTGTGTACGCCATGGTGTAGACATAGCCCTTAACACATGATTAAGGGGAGATTATCACTTAGGGGTTCTTTCTCTGGGCTCCCTTCTCCCTCATGCTTAGCCCCATTATTTTTGTTTAGATTTTAAGACATTCGACCCATTAGTTTGGCGATTTGATGACCTTTCGCCCCATTTCTGTTAACTGTAAGAGCTTCCGTGCCATTTAGGGGTATTTTTTTTTCCTGGCGAGCGATAGCGATCCTGTAACTTAGGAGGAACCGGCCTTTGCCCGAAACATTTATCTTCCGAAAAATGTACAAATTTATCTCATGGGGGGGGGGGGTCTTGGGAGTATTTTTGTAAGCTTGATTGAGATGTAGGGAACAAACTAAAAACCTTCCCTTAACACTTGCCCAACCGATGTTGTGGGTTTATTGTTTCATTAGTTTTTTTTTTTTTTTTTTTTTAAAGAGACAATGAACGGAGGAAGGAAAAACACAGACATAACAAAAAGGTCCATGTGTCTAAAGGCATCCTCCATTCATAAAATGTTTGTTACAACTGGATTTAAACATTTGTAGATTGTAAGTTTGTGGAAAGCAATTCGAGGGAAGTGAATTCCAAAGAGTAGTAGCTCTGGGGATAAATGAATTCTGATAAGCAGAAGTTCTGCATTGAAGGTATTGGTTGTTTTGGCCAATTTCGAGCAATTTATTTTTAGTTTCTATTTAGTTTAGTTTAGTTTAGATTCATCTTCACGTTATATTTATACATTTTTCGGTATATAAATGTCCCGGTCGAAGCCTGATTTACGTAATTTGAAGACTCGCTATAGCTTGTCCAGAAAAAAAAAATAATAGTCGACACCTGAATGGGGTGAAGCGTCGTTTAATCCCACAACTAATGAAGTGAAACGTCTTAAAATCGGCCAACTAGTGAGGCGAAATAAAGTGGCCCAAAAAGACCACCCATGAGTCAGATAAGATTAAGCATACAAAGTTACAAACCCTCTCCTAAAACCCGTCCACCTCTCCTCCCCAATCCACATAACCTGCCCATAACATCCACTCCCACTCCGAAAACCTGCCACCTCTCCTCCCCAACCCACCCACACCCCAACCTAATCCATTCCTACCCTCATCACCTACCCCAAAACTCTGTACAACACAAAAAACACCTAAATTTCACAATTTCACCACCATACCGGTCTTGTCGGCACTGGCGGTGGACTCATCACCCTGGTACACAAAGATATAACATATATAGACACCAGTGCACATACCAAATCCCTCCTCCCCCCAAACGATAACACAACAGAAATACAATCAATTAAAATACGCACTGGCAACAGCTCCAACATTACCATCATAAATACATACATCCCTCCCCAAACATCCCCTACAGTACCAAACGATTACAGACCACAAATACAACACATCACAAACACCCCACACATCATCCTGGGTGGTGATTTCAATGCAAAGACGTCGGCCTGGTTTGTCGACAACCCCGACACAGACAGAGGGCTGGTCTTACAACACCAAACAGACAACCTATATATCCTCAATAACATTCATCAGCATCCCCATACTCCCCACCAAGCCCTCTACACCCCATCATCTCCTGATATCACCTTTTGTTCCTCTGAACTCGCCCCCACAACATCCTGGAAGGTGGTCAGAAACTTGGGCTCAGACCACCTCCAAATCATTATCACCACCAAAACAAGACTCACCCCAGCTAGCCACAGACACACTTACACTAACTATAAAAGAGCTAACTGGGAAGCTTTCACAAATGAGACAGAACAACACTTTGAAACCTTAAACAGTACACCCATCACTAACATCAACAATGCTGTACACACATTCAACACGACTATTCAAAACGCCGACAAGAAACACATTCCAAGAGGTAACATAAAAAAACACAACCCCAACTTCTCACCAGAAATTCAAAACCTCATCATACAACGCGACACACAGAAACACTCCCCAGCACCCCACACACAAGACATCAATCAACAAATTCAAGCACTCAACATCCAGATTAACAACAAAATACAAGAACATCAAACACTAAATTGGAATAACTTCCTACAAACACTCGATCACAAAACAAACCCCCCAAAACTCTACAAAACACTAAACAGCATCACACTTTCCAACAGCAACACAACACAATCACATGCTGCAATCACAACAGACTCTACTCCTTCACGTAAACAACAAGCAAACACTCTCATCAATCACTTCTCTCATGTCAGTCACCTAAAACCCCACAAAGACGACCGACGTGTCATCCGACGAAAAAGACAATTCCCCACAGACCCTGATTATACACCCTTCACCAACAACCAGACAAAGCATATCATCAACAATCTCAAGCTCTCACCTGCCTGTGGCCTAGACAACATAAGCAACATTCACCTCAGACACCTGGGACCACAAGGCATACAAGCACTCACTAACATATCAAACTACAGCTACTCACACAACACAATACCAGACATCTGGAAGCATGGTATCATCATCACATTCCCCAAACCTAACAAAGACCCCACGCTACCCTCCTCACACCGCCCTATCACACTCCTTTGCACCCCCTCCAAAGTCATAGAGCGCCTGGTACTACAACTGATGACACCTGACTTACCCCTTTCTCCAACACAACACGGCTTCAGGCCATTGCACTCCACAAACACTCTTCTTACAGACCTTACACAAAGAGCTTTTGACGGCATCAACTCAGCTAGACCACCACACAGATCAGTACTTGCCACACTCGACATTAGTAAAGCCTTCGATGCCATCCCCCGCCACAACCTAACAAACAAAATCTACAACACAAACATGCACAACAACACAAAAAGATGGCTGGCCAATTTCTTAGCAGGCAGATGTGCACACGTATCTTTTGCCGGTCAGTCATCTAGCATTAGAAATTTCCCAAACGGAGTCCCGCAAGGATCCGTCCTGTCGCCCGCACTCTTCAATCTGTACATGCATGATATAAATACACCAAATTCACCCCAAATAACCATAGCCTCCTACGCAGACGACATAACACTCACAAGCACGCACCAAAACCCAGACACAGCAACAAGACTCCTTCAAGACTATCTCGACACATTACATGAATGGTGCACTACAAACACTCAATTTAGCCCCAGCTAAATCCACTGCAACCCTCCTCACAAGCTGGACAGGAGAGCACGATTACGTCCCGGGACTCAACATAAACAACACACCCCTAACACACACACACACACCCAAAATCCTAGGAGTAACATACGACACCCAAATGACATTCAAACAGCACACCACAAACACGAAAAAGAAACTGATACCCAGACTAAACGCCCTCAGATCACTTGCCCACACGAAATTTGGACACAGCATAGAAACCACCACCACAGTCTACAAACAATACAGGCGGGTGCCCAACCCCGAAAGGAGTTGAAATAGGGGAGCTATCCCCCCGCCAAAGGCGGCTTTCTAGGGCCTTTCCTAGCTGATGCTGAGAGGATTGGGTTCTAGTCATGTGGTGATGGGCTGGTCTATCCGAGTGAGAACTGAGCGATCTCTGCCATACCCATAGCTTACTCTGACTGTTCCTTTTACTTATATATCTTCTAGATCTCAAGTGGCGGCGTCTTTTCCGTGGATTGACCTCCCTACTGCCAACCTAGAAGTTGGCAGATTGGGAGCCAAAGTGTCACATTTTTCCCTTACCCTTCAACTTTCCCTTCATAATTGCTGAGGGGCACAGGGCCTTGGGTGGGGCTTTGGTTTCCCGGGCGTTTCCGCACCCTCCTCAGCTCCCTGCCTTGGAGTGGCTTCGGTCACCCGGGCTTTGTTAGTGGTAAGCAGGGAGGATTTTGTGGGGGCGCTCGTTTATGGCCTTGGCCTTGCTCGAGACCTTTGGGCTGTTCGGCCAGACAGCCTGGGGAACAACAACAACAAACAATACATAAGATCAGTTATGGAATACGCAAGCCTGGCCTGGGCTTCTAACCTAGCTGAAACACATCATAAGACCTTACAGACTATTCAAAATAAAGCCCTGAAAATCATCACAGGATGCACAGCTACGACACCCACAGATCACCTACATCAAGAAACCAAAGTCCTCAAAGTCAAAGATCATCTAGACATGAGAGGCATACAATTCCTGGCAGCAGCCTCCACGAATCAACATCACCCACTACACTACATGGCAACACACCCACAGACACCAAGAAATATCAAAACAACACCCAGCACACGCTATCACACACAAATACTGTCTTCTCTCCCTCCCTGCCCACCCCAAACCAACTTCCGGAAGTACATCCATACTCGTATCACTCGCCGTTCCATCCACTCACTCATTGACAACACGCAGCTGCAAGCAAGACCTACCGAAATCCATCCTTCTGAATCCTCCCTTCCTCGCGAGGACAGAGTCCACCTGGCCAGGCTGAGATGCGGACACCATCCAGCTCTTCTGAGCTATCAGAAGAGACTGGATGACTCCGTCGTCGACACCTGCCCGGGTTGTAACACAGCACCCCATACCATTAAACACATCATGCATTTCACACAACCACTTATGCCAACAACACAATTTACACTCTTTGAGAGCTCTGTGGGAAAGCCCAACCGTGGCCATGGCCTTCCTTAACACCTTACGAGCGGGTGGTGGAGTATATTTCACTGTTGCCGCTCAGCATAATTTTTTCCATAAATGAGGCTGTTTCCGTGCTCTTTTTCATGCATAAACAAGACCCAGAGCGTAATACAAGTATGTATCCATGAAAGGGCGTAAATTGAGCTTTCCAATGACACCCGAACCATCCTTCTACGATCACTGGTTGTCTTGCAACGATCGTGCAACCGAAGGGCAAAATCGCTAAAATACGGTAATTTCTTCATATAATTACGTATGTAGCGAGGGTGGATGTAAGTGGAGTACATCTCAGTTGGTCCACGGCGGCCTTGGCGAGCGGTCATAAGGTAACCCATGCTCCTCCTGTCACTCGTCTCTCTCTCAGAGCCAATATTGCGCCAAAATTGCACTCGGACTTAAGTCGGGCCCCGCCACATAGTCCAAATTTTTCGATACGGACTTAAGTCAGGCCCCGATAGACAAGGGTTAAGGACTCGGGCCTGTTCGGCCAGGCAGCTTAGGGAACAACAAACCATTAAAACTCTCTCTCTCTCTCTCTCTCTCTTCTTTTTTTTCTTCTAAACTTCACGACATTATATGGTGTTCTTACAGCTAAAATTCCAGTGATGAAACGTGGAATTATCTATAGCGAAACACATTTAAAATGCAAACAAATATATAGCATTGATATATTTATATATAATAGATACCAGTATATATTTTATCAAAGATCCCTCTTTATGAAGTATGATAATTAATAATTATATTACCAAGATTTAGTCTCTCTCTCTCTCTCTCTCTCTCTCTCTCTCACACACACACACACACACACACACACATCGACAAAGGGCATCCACCAAACGAACAGAGCTAGGGGCTAAAGGGTGAAGGGTAGGATTCTAGAGTTACGTAACTGACGGACGAACGGTAACACCACACAGATATGCACAACAAATAGTCAGAATCCTTCCTCGTGGTGTGTGTGTGTGTATGTGTGTGTGTGTGTGTGTGTGTGTGTGTGTTCTACTCTATACTACTGAGTAGAGGTGCACTTATAGTGGGAACATTGTAGGCACCAATCAATCAGGGCAGTATCCTGTTTGGTTTAAAGAAGCATTTAAGCTGAGATATAGTGATAGCTATAGGCAGAAATGGACGATTTGATTTAATTCAGGAAGGATCTGCCAGTGTTTGAAGGAATGGAGGTCCGTCCGTTTTAACCTGAGTAAATTCATCTCTTCGAAAATGGTACTTTCGAACACATTAAGGCTATATTGTATTATATTATGGTTGTCATTGGGCGAGTTTTGATTGTTGATTATCTTAAGTCGACCCTGTAGGAGACAAATGGTTAACCCTATTAGGGCCGAGTGGGCTTTTTGAACCTCCCCTGTTTCGCTCCTTCATTTCACCCCATTCAGGTATATTTGTTTTCTTTTTCTGGGCAAGCTATAGCGAGCCGATAGCTTTAACAAAATCTGCCTTTGGACGGAAAGCTTTCTATCGAAAAATGTAAAAATGAGCTTGAAGGTGGTCTGGGAGGGCATATATGTAGCTTGAAGGAAGTCTGGG
This sequence comes from Paralithodes platypus, assembly GCA_032716605.1. Classification (NCBI taxonomy): domain Eukaryota; kingdom Metazoa; phylum Arthropoda; class Malacostraca; order Decapoda; family Lithodidae; genus Paralithodes; species Paralithodes platypus. The sequence goes on along the minus strand of CM064518.1, from coordinate 35,403,850 downwards.
AAGGCGTTTTTGTTAGCCTAGGGAATAAACTATAAACATTTCTCAGAAATGGCAAAAGCAAGCAAAATCCTCAATACTAATGACATAAAATATAACAACCCTCAAGAGATGGGATCAGATAGTGTTAATGCAGATGCTATAATACCGTCATTTATAATGGTTCTTCCAAAGATAAATATCAGTGTGTAGGAACGGCCAGGTATACTGTAATTACATTACAATGACATTACTAGTACTGAAAGGGTTAACATTAAGTATTCCAATATACTGCATATATATATATATATATATACTGTATATACATATATATATATTATATATATATATATTATATATATATATGTGTGTGAGTTGGTGCTTTTTATCTGTGTTTATTCGTTGTTTTATGTTGTTTTTATGTTTTCCCTGTTCTTGCTCTGTCTTGAGTCGGCTACCCCCAAAATGGGGATTGGGCCTGAGCATATATATATATATATATATATATATATATATATATATATATATATATATATATATATATATATATATATAATATATATATATATATATATATATATATATATATATATATATATATATATATTTACCATACACATACTAATTGATCACATTGACTGATTATTTCTATTTTATTACTTGTTCAATTTCACTCCCAGCAATTCTTTGGAAGCTAAACGATTGTCTAGCAATAGCCAAAATAAAGTTAATAGACAACAAGGATTTAGTCTTTGTCTTCTGGGAGAGTGAGATACAAAACAGAAAACAGAAAACAAGTATACAGTATTGTGCATCTATTGTCTGTTTACAAATAATAAGGGTTCGTACCGCTATAAATATTACTGTGGTGCAATTAAACAGTATATAATTCCATTGTTCAAGGTATCGTATATTAGCAAGGAATAATATGTTAAGTCCCTCTCTCTCTCTCTCTCTCTCTCTCTCTCTCTCTCTCTCTCTCTCTCTCTCTCTCTCTCTCTCTCTCTCTCTTATTATCAACTTGAACATAACACAACCGGATTAAGAAGTTCGTCAACAATTCCTACAAGAGAAAATGTACTGGTAAGTCGTGATTTACCGTTATTTTTTATTTAAAGAAAACAGTTAGGGATCTTACGCTAGGCTACGCTTTGCCGCGGCGCTCATCTCTGTTTCAGGTCTTTGAAGGCTGTGGTAGGCGATGAAGATAAAACAGCGACATCAAATGTGAGGAGGCTATTAAAACCGTCTCATCCTGCTCGGAGATTGAACTAATGTGCTACAGCTACAGGATACCCGAAGATGTCGTTGAACTATTGAATTAGGGTGAACAGCCACTCAAAAATTCTTGGACCTCTCACATGTATAATTATGCAATTCCCGATTACGCTGAATTGAGCGAGTTTTGTCGCCTCCAGAACAGTTGACACACTACTCCTCCTAAACGTTTTCCTCTATGACATTGAGCACTAAGACCAAAGTTGTTCACAGAGCCAAAATGAACAAGGTGAACCAGCTGGATTTCCATTTCATTCGCTAAGTAAGTCGTTTCCCTGTATTTTGTCATCTCTGAAACCTTTGACGTACTACTCCTGAACAGCTGCCTTCATGACATTGAACACTAAGACAAAAGTTGTTTGCAGGGCCAAAATGAACAAAGTGAACCTGCAAGATTTCTGCTACCGACTGTGATGGCTCTTGCAGTGTGAGATTGTCTAGAACGGGAAGTAGCAGAATCGGGATGTAGTGGATTAATCCACCATTATAAATATATACATATGTGAACTTTTGTATGGGTGTAATTTTAAATACAATAAGTATACAGCCATATCTGTCAAATATTGGAAATCTAATCAAATACACAATATAATAACGATGGTTGTATTTGCTTAAGATGTTAATAAAGAGATTTAATGTAGCTCGAGTTAGCTTCGATAATATTTCTAACCATGTATCTATTTATTGCCATACACCTTGATCCCCCCAGGGGGTGGCCACAAGTTACTAACCTCCATGCGAATGTGACCCGGAGCCCCTAACACCACTTTCACTTATATACCGGTACTCCATCCTTCCACCTCATTCTCAGTCTGAATCTCCCTCTCTGATCCTCCACCTCGCTCCCATATACTCATCAATTAGGGCACTTATAACAGCTACTCTACAGTTAAATTAAATAGAGCCAGGCAAATATGTTCATAAACTGTGTAATTTTCAAGTTAACACCACTTTTCTTTGACAGACTTCATGTGTTTCTAATAATTTATGACTAAAGTCTTTCTTTCCATCTGACGGTAAATTGCCACGTACATTTCTTGATTACTCGGTTATTACGTAAGAGTTTATAGAAAAATGTGCTGTTAATTATGAAAAACAACTAAGGCATTAATATGACTCAGAGACATAGCCGTTTCTCATTGTTCCACTAAGTATCGATACATCAGCTGCAGAGGAATTCAATTTACAGTCAGTTGAAATGAAACCGACTATAGCACTATTTACTTCATGTCGTAAAAGCGGCAGGTAAATGACCCTCATGTTAGATTGGACACAAATTACCGTCAAAGTTTTTGTACATAAGAATACAAAAGTGGGTGATGCTGGGAAGTACCTGGGTGTCTGTTATATAATGTAAAGCTTCTCGGGGTAGCACTAGGGGAATCAGAGCACCTCGTGAGTACCTGAGTGTCTGTTATACAATATTAAGCTTCCCCCAGGGTAACCACTAGGGCAGTGGTCTTCAACCTGTGGGCCATGGCCTACTAGTGGGCCATGGGCTGGTTCTCAGGTGGGCCACGGACATCTACTAGGTAGGGTAGAATATAAAACATAAATACAAATAAAAGGTGAAGATATAATGAAAAAGGTAAATTCATTGTGTGCAATAGGAAGCACTGTCGTCGGGGAATATGTGTGACGTGTGTATTGATGGGGCACCTGCAATGTTAGGTTCAAAGTCAGGGTTTACATCCAGAGTTTAAGAGGCTACTCCTGGGTTTACAGTGAATCATTGCATGATTCACCGTCAAGCACTTGCATCCAGAACCCTTCCTAGGGAAATCCAAGCCATCTTGGACAGTGCTATAAATATTGTCAAATATGTAAAGTCCAAGCCTGACACCTCACGTCTTTTCAAAGAGCTCTGTAAAAACTTCGATTCAGAGCATCAATTCCTGCTATTCTACACTAAAGTTCGATGGATGTCAATAGGCAATGTTCTCAGTCGAGTCTTTGAACTTAGAGAAGCTCTAAAGACGTTTTTGGACATGCAAGACAAGGAATCTATTTTTTTAAGTGACCCACTGTGGGCACTAAGTTTAGCATACTTAGTTGATCTATTTGACTAGTAAACTTCTGTGATTCTTTATGTTGATCCATTGCATGATTGTATTGCTAGGATCCAGAACTGGGCTAGTAGAGTTAACGCAGGTAACTTTGCAATGCTTGAGAAGTTTTGTGAAGTTGCTGAAGGAAACGACAAAATAGATTATTGTCTCCAAGAAATAATCAATCACCTGCAACATTAGGACCAAGATTTTTCCAGGTCCTTCCCTGATCTTGAGGGCATAGATCTGTCATTGTAAGAAATCCATTTAATCTTGAACCAGATTCTGTTCCAGACCCTGACCAAGATGGATACTTGAAAATAATAATTGATTCGGGTGTAAAAGAATTGCATAACAAGCTTTCTGTACAGGAATTCAGGGCCCAAGTAAGTGCATCATACCCTAGAATAGGAAATATTGCACTAAAAAACTTCTACCTTTCTCTTCCACTTATTTGTGTGAGTCAGGTTTTACTACCATACTTCATAATCGAGAAGTACTTAAAGGTGGAGGATGATATGTAATGTGCCTTAACGGCAATTTCCCCCCCGATTTGATATCCTTATAGATAGGAAGCAAGTACAGCCATTATATTAGCTTCATAACCTACTGTAGTTAGTAGTTATATGGTGAAATAGAGTAAGTTTGTTATAATTGTCTTTTGGCTGTTATAGTATATTTAAAGTTTTAAGTACATTACACGTTTTATTTACAGCGATTAAAGTACAGTGGTTAATTTTTTGAAGACAAAAGTAAACTGTAATAACATTTCATAAGTGTGTAATACATGAATGTATTCAAATTATATTCAAAATCTGAAGAAAGGTGGGCCATGAGTGTTATGGAATGCCAGAATTAGGCCATGATCTCAAAAAGGTTGAAGACCACTGCACTAGGGGAACCATAGCACCTCATGGGTACCTGAGTGTACCTTGGGTGTCTGTTATATAATATTAAGCTTCCCCCAGGGTAACACTAGGGGAACCATAGCACCTCATGGGTACCTGAGTGTACCCTGGGTGTCTGTTATATAATATTAAGCTTCCCCCAGGGTAACACTAGGGGAACCAGAGCACCTCATGGGTACCTTGGTATCTGTTATATAATATGAAGGTTCCACTAATTAAACACTAATTCAATTTACACTAACTCTCCATTAAAACTAACTTTAGCTCATTCTCATTTAACACTTACATAACACCGTTATATAATATGAAACTTCCACTAATTCAACACTAACTCAATTAACACGAAATCAAAATTAACACTAACTTAAATTAATTATCGTTTAACATTCAAATAACACTAACTCAATTAGCACTCTCAATTAACACTAAATCAAGCAATACTAACTGACTATTAAAAATACTTTGAAATAAGAGTAAAGCTTGTATTATGTTTTAATTTAACTATTTTCACACTTAATCTAGTATGAAGGGCAAATTTCCTTTTCTCCAAAAGGTCATAATAATCACCCACAGACACAGACCTACTTTGAAACCAAAGTGAACAATCATAAACTTACCTTTTCTCGAAACAGGTCAAGTCAGTTGAAGGTATTTCCCCCTCTGGTCACTAGTTTAGTCTGAAATAAGAGTATAACATGTATTAAAACAATTTAAATATTTTCACTAATTCAAGTTATCCGTAAAAAACACATACGAATATGATAGCACGTATTATTTGGTTTATAATATACAACGCTAACCTCTCCGCTAAAAACGCCAGAAGCAGACAACAAAAGTTTAACATTGAACACTGCTTAACACTTTTATTTATCACAGACCGTCACAACCACGTCCATTAAAGTAAGAGTAAAATATGCTAGCATTTACGTTTTGTAGTTATGAAAAGCCACGTTGAAACAACACACACTGAACTACTAGTGACTAATGAAACTAAGGCACCCTGGCTCCGGATATAAGTGAGAGTGTAGGACCAATAGTAGGACCCGTATGAGAGTGTGACTAAGAGACACCGTGACGTCCAAGAAACTTGTTGACGTCACAACAAGCTCCGTAACGTAACGCACGGAATCAGGTGCAGTCTTACCACACTGGCTGGTATTTTCCTTAAGTTTGGAAATGTACAGTCGAGAGCATGTATAAGGTTACACCCATACGAATCTTTGAACCATTAAAGCCAAGTTCTGCAGCATCGTTTGCATTCAATACTGATTTCAAATGGGTGAGTCGCCATTTGTACTCATGACTAAACATACATTCATAATCTCACGCTACTAATCTTTTACCAGGACGATCACGGTAGATTTTCCAAACCCAACCTAACCTAACTTAAGCCTTACTGGTAAGGTAGGTTCGGATAGGTGACATAGTGTTAATGTAGGTTAAATCAGGTAAGATTAGCATAAGTTGCCTAGTTCATCCTGGTAAAAGTTGAAATTGTGCGAGTGTGTGAAACCCTTCCTGAAAATGCTACCCAATAGCATATTCCCCATCTTCCTGTGTGATTATATATATATATATATATATATATATATATATATATATATATATATATATATATATATATATATATATATATATATATATATATATATATATAATATATATATATATATTAAACAATTAAGAGTATAGACTATAGGAGGTATGTTTCACGATTCCGCGAAAATATGCATAAGGTCATGTTGGAGTGAGAAAGGTGAAGATGATCAGCGATATGGTGAACATGGTGATCAATAGGCCATAGTGCTAAGGGGGGTCACCTGATTTGTTTTTATCTTTCTCTCCTTTTCTCTGGCTTGTATCCATTCGGCAATTTGTCTTTGATTCCATCCACTTGCCGACGAGTTTATTAACACTTTGAAGACTGTGAAGCATTTTGACAGTTTAATCTGGCTACCATTAGTCTGTTATACAGTTTAAGAAAGAGCTGTGGGGATTATATGGGTACACACTATCTAAATTAACCCTCTGTCATATATACCTTCCTAATCTGAATAAAATCGTCTACTAATAGCCGAAAAACAGATAAGAAATGCGTATTGAATCTTGAAAGGGTTAATCAAAGAAAGGACATGTCAGAGGTAGAGGGCTAATTGAGAGACGCATTAACACTGATTCGTAGAGGTTTTTCCTATGCTGAGAAAAACATATCTGGCAATAGTATTGATAAAATAAAGAGCTCATCCTGTGATTGAAGGGGTTTAAACAAGTAAGGGAGGTGTAACGTGTCCCATATCGTGTAAAGACTTAAGAGGGGATAGTTGGTTTTATTGGCCCTTCTCCCTCATGTTTAGCCCCTTTAGTTTTCAAATTTCAAGACGTTCATCCCATTAGTTCGGTGATTTTAAGACCTTTCGTACCAATTTTTTTTCCTGGGAAAGCGAGCCTGTAATCTAGGAGAAACCAGCCTTTAACTGGAACAGTTTTCTACCGAAAATGTATATAGGAGGAGGATCTTGGGGATTTTGTATAAGCTTTATGGAGGTCTAGGGAGGAAACTAATAAATAATTAAATAAATAATTATATTGACCAATAAATATACCCTTCCCCCCTTCAGGCAGAGTTACACGGCCGTTATCTTCTGGCAGCTTATATTGGCAACTATATATTAATATGGTCTGGCAGGCTGGTACCTTCTGATTTATAGTTTTAGAAGGGTTCTGATAATCCACAATCATACATAGCATAAACTTGTTCTGTAAACTATCATAAAGTCTTACCTAAAATCAGTTACCATGATTATAACTTACCTGGAATAATAACTACCAAAGGACTATACTAAATTACCAATCATTAGTTCGCGTCATAATACATGGATTCCGTAGGTATAATAGTACTTTACATAATACGTATCATAGCCTAGTGATATTATACCTCACCTAATGTTGTACTTATCATAGTACATTACGGTACCACATTTCTATAGTCTAATGCTGCCAGTGGGATTATAAGATATTCGTATTAGCCTATTAAAAACTCGGATATGTGCATAATACCACCAATACCTAAAGGAAGTTTTAGTATTTATTCAGTGTCTTCAATAGAATCTGAATCTTCAAAGTCTTCCCTATGCTTTCCGAAGTCGGCTGACATTATCTATTAAATACAGCATAATAATAATAATTAAAGTTGCAAGCAACATTGTCCGGGGTTCGACGGTTTTGCAAGCAGGGTATTGTGTTGGATACAAATGCTGTGTCACAGATATCAAAAGATCATTTAACTTATCGGGCATGGAGAAACTACAGAAGGAGCAGATTGTGCAAACAAACAAGAGCGAGAGAGGGAGAGATTGGCTGTAAAAGGGATCTGCCTCTATCCGTTTAGTAACAGAGTTGTAGATATGTGGAATAAGCTACCGAGTGCTATAATGGGATCAAGAACAATAGAGCTTCAACTTGAAATAAGATAGAACGAGATGGGTTGGGTGTGAAAGGGATCTGCCATGTGTAGGTCAATCGGCTCTGGAGACTCCCGTTTTCTTATTTTTGTTATTTTCCCATTTGTGAAGGAGAGAGGGAGTATGGAGAGAGAATAGGATGTCGTAAACGTAAGGAAGATAGCGATAAATATGAGAGAGAGAGAGAGAGAGCGCGGGATGGGTTGGGTGTGAAAAGGATCTGACATGTGTGGGCCAATCGTCTCTCTGCAGACTCCGGTTTTCTTATGTTCTCATTTGTGAGAGAGAGAGAGAGACTAGGATGTCATAAATGTAAGGAAGACAGAGATAAATTAGAGAGTTTTTATGAGATGGGTTGGGTGTGAAAAGGATCTGTCTTGTGTGGGCCAATTGGCTCTCTACAGACTCCCATTTTCTTATGTTCCTATTTCTTACAATTGTGTTTTGGTTGCAGGTATATGATAACATGGGTGTATAGTAAGTAGTGTAAATAACAGGTAACGTTTATGAGATGGGTTGAGTGTGAAAGGGACCTGCCTTATGTGGCCCACTTGGCTCTCTGCAGACTCCCATTTTCACCTTGGTTGCATGTGTAAGAGATCTGCCTCATTTGTACCGGTGTGCAAACAAACAAGAGCGAGAGAGAGAGAGATTGGCAGTGTAAGGGATCTGCCTCGACTATTCGCTTGGTAAAAGAGTTGTCGATATGTGGAATAGGCTACCAAGTGCTATAGTGGGATCAATAACAATAGAGCTTCAACATAAAATTTGATAAGACGAGATGGATTGGGTGTGAAAGTAATCTGCCGTGTGTGGGCCAATCGGCTCTCTGCAGACTCCCATTTTCATCTTGGTAGCATGTGTAAGGATCTGCCTCCTCTGAACCAGTGTGCAAATAAGAGAGATTGGCTGTGTAAGGGATCTGCCTCTCGTAACAGAGTCGTAGATATGTGAAATAGGCTACCTAGTGCTATAGTGGGATCAAGAACAATAGAGAATTTCAGGATAAAATCGGATAGTCATATGGACGAAATGGGTTGGATGTGAAAGGGATCTGCCTTTTGTGGGCCACTTGTCTCTGCAGATTCCCATGTTCATCTTGTAAGGGATCTGCCTCATTTGTACCGGTGTGCAAACAAACGAGCGACAGAGAGAGACTGGGTGTGTAAGGGATCTGTCTCTATTCGTTTAGTCTTGTGAGAGAGAGAGCGAGGCTCCCTATTTCCTATTCTCATGCACTAGTACAGTATGTCGTAATCGTAAGGAAGAGAGAGAGAGAGAGAGAGAGATACCTAATGCGTAGCCTAAAGCAACACTCAAACAAGCACACACATAGCTACACAAGACCATCACACAAGCACACATACGAACTGTCATACACACCCCCCATACTCATTCCATCACTTCGTATGTACGATATTATTTCCGTCTTTTTTACTGTGTATGGATTAAGTTATTGGTGTTCACTCTTGACATGTGTGTCCTGCTACTTATGTATGCATACATAATAGCATGAAAGTGATCAATACGCGCATATGAAGTTATGTATCTCGTATATCGGGGTTCTCTTCCCTTCCATCGGTCCACCTCTTATACCTCCCTCCCTCCTCCCTCTCCCATATGTGTAAACATTATATTTCAGCTTTCCGAAGGTAAATACGTACTTCCGATAAATATCTAGCCTTGTATTTAAATCATGAATCCTGTTTAATGTCATTATTTAATAGAAACATGTGTAAGGGTTACATTTATACACAGGATAAGATAAGCAAATACAAACCTCAGAGCATAATCATTGGTAATGAGAAGGTGGTTGTAGGCAGTGTTGCCAGTTGTAGCGCTACATATTATCGCTAGATGTAGAGCTATATTTACTTCAGTTTAGTGCCCATTTTTTCATATCTAGAGACATTTACTCGGGATAATTTGAAAATCTCAGACATTCTAGTTATATTACATTGTAAAATTTGCAAAACAAACAAATCAAAACTCTTTAGAAATTGCAGCATTATTCTACCATTGTTTGACTATGTAGCAACATGCTAGCGACTTTTGAGAAAGGATCTAGCGGTATTTTGGGGTAACACTTAGGCAGTGTTGCCAGTTGTATCGCTACATATTACCGCTAGATGTAGAGCTATTTACTTTAATTTAGCAGCCATTATTTCATATCTTGAGACATTACTAGGGATAATTTGAAAATTTCAGACATTCTAGTCATATTACATTGTAAAATTTGCAAAACAAACAAACCAAAACTCTTTAGAAATTGCAGCATTATTCTAACATTGTTTGACTATGTAGCAACATGCTAGCGACTTTTGAGAAAGGATCTAGCGGTATTTTGTGGAGACATACTGGGAGGGTGGGAGGGAGGTGGTGGTTGCAGTGTTGCCAGTTGTAAAGCTACATATTACCGCTAAATGTAGAGGTATTTACTTCAATCTAGCAGCCATTTCTTTTATATCTAGAGACATTTACTAGGGATAATTTGAAAATTTCAGACATTCTAGTCATACTACATTGTAAAATTTGCAAAACAAACAAACCAAAACTCTTTAGAAATTGCAGCATTATTCTAACATTGTTTGGCTATGTAGCAACATGCTAACGACTTTTGAGAAAGGATCTAGCGGTATTTCGTGGTAACACTTTAGGAGGGTTAAAATACGAGTCACACGGGCAATTGCCAAAACTTTAAAGGTCCATATCATTGTTATTAAACTAAGCATTTGGCAAAGGGAGGAATTGTTAAAAACCTTAGCCAATACTCTGTCATTCACCAAAAATAAATTTGAATTTATCATTATTATTTGGTAGGGTAGGTATGTATAGGTAGGTTGGCTAAATAATTGCTGGAATTCGTAGGGACTCTAACTGTTTTGAGAGAGTTAAATAAAAAAAAATTATAGATCTGAATAATAAAGAGATTATGTTATTAAGCAAAACTGGGGGATGCGTGGAAGACTGTAGACGGTAAACTTTGTGTGGGTAGCGAATGCGGTTTTAAAGTCATTTAAGAATAGACAGTTTTCAATGCTGCGGCCAAACTATTCCACCCATTTACATTTTTTTGGTATCAAAACGTTCGGAATCGCGAGCCTCACCCAACTACGCAAGCATGGCTTTGATCATCGGCGTAGTTTTCAAGATGTGGAATTTTAAGTGGAATTTGAGTTTTTTTCAAGATTGCCGGAAAAAAACCCACGTGCAAAAGCAAAACCTTCTCTATAAAATTTGCGGAGCATTAGTAGGGGAGTGCGCATGCCAAAGCCCAGTCGTTTCCTGTGAGTGGGAGAGACGGTATTTAGGCGTCAAGTTTTTCGGGAAATCGGCTTCCACGGACCTGTTTGGCCGCCATGCCGGATGTTTAGCATATCAAAAGTTGCCCAATACAAAAACGCACCTCTTGTGAAAGATTGATCCCGATCCAAAAAGCGGTTCTGGAGTTATTGCGTCGAAACCGGCGCGTAAGAAGAATTTGGATGAAATCCCAGGTTTAATGATTACAATAGGGGTTCCCCAAAGGGGACGAACCCCTAATAATAATAATCATTATTATTATAAACAAGCGTTGCTAAGTACGATGGCATTCGTCGAACGCTGTCAATCAAAACATTGTCTAATCAATAATGCACATTTTAGGTGCCTTTAACCCTCAAAGAGCGGATCTCAACTTAAGTCGGGTTAGAGAACCAAGGCCTAAACAGCGGGTCCCGACTTAAGTCGCAAGGGATTCTGAGCACATTATCGGCTCTGAGAGAGAGTCCACGGGGTGGGAGGACCGCAGGCGGGCTCTGACCGCTTGGCCCGAGCCTAGCGAGGTTACTGGCGTGTATAACACATACCTACACATCCCTCGCCTTGCTAGACAGGGTAAAATCTCGGGAAATTACCGTATTTTAGGGTTTTTGTACTCGCGTTGCAACATGGTTGCAAGCGAACCCGTTGTCGTACAAGGATGATTCAGGTGTCATTGGAAAGCTCTATTATCGCCCTTTCACGGATACATAATTGTATTACGCTCTGGCTCTTGTTTATGCATGAAAAAGAGCATGGAATGATGCTCGTTTAGGGTAAATCTGCCCGCCTGGCAGGTAGTAAAAGTTCCAAATGTCCCCGTCCGTAAAGGGTTAAAGAGAGTGTTACTCTCAAAAGGCTCAGCCGTCTTTATGTTAATATTATATGTAATACTTTGTATTGTTAACTGGCTAAATAAAATAATTTTACTTTGACTTTGAATCACCCAGCCGCTCCAAACCCTAATTAAAATGCCCCAGAACGAGAAGCCCACCACGGAAGCCACGAGCGAACACCACCAGGAAACGGGAACAGAAACACCCGAAGGAAAGGCCCACAGAACGAAAGGACCAGGTGACCAAGCCAACCAGTTAAGACAGGCGGAAGCCCGCAGGGCTAAGCAGCTCCAAACCACACCTGCCTACCCCTTCTAACCACTGACCCTTCCCCCACCTCGCGTATACACTACCCCTCGTGTCCTACACCTCTACCTACATGATGATGAACATGAATACACCTTAATTTAATACACCCATGCCCTGTCCCTAGGTTGAGCCAATGCCAACCAGTTCAGACAGGCCTAAATCTATGTATGTTTTTCCATCCAAGAAGTAATATGTTAACCCCCTAAAATACCTTGTCTTGCCAGACTAAGTTTCTGAAGACCAACCGCCCCCATAAATCTATGTATGTTCTTCCATCCGAGAAGTAATCTGTTAAAACCCCATGTCATAATTGATAAGAAACTATGATACCCACGGGTACACCAGTGTATGTATAACCATTATTCCTGTAAGACCTAGACAGAAATGACTGCAGATGTTAGCCACCATGCAGTACCTCTAATTCTTACCCCAACCAAAGATTGTATACACCACCCTCTGTTACCATTGTCTCGACGCCTTTCCACCACGAAACAATACCGAAGCTACCCCTACGAACTGCCGCTTTCTTTGATATATATGCCATAGAAAACGCAGTTCCCAGGAACAACTAGAATCAGCAAGAAATAGTGTCAGAGTAACAGTGTCCATAACCATCGTATTGACGAGTAATAATACACCATGTTTTTCTCTACTTTTATCCACAGTCAAGCACGCACCTACAGTTAACCTCCTCTTCCCCACAGCCCACAGTCCACATGATTCTATCATTTCCAAACTCATATACCACCACTTATTGCTCATCCCCCGGTAGCGTTTGGCTAACGTACCTTCCCTGTCATTAACCCCCAGGCTACGATACCAACTGTAGCCTAATGCCACCCCTACGCCCAGAGACCTTAGGGTCAAACTTCCACGTAACCCCCCCACGCTCCTCAACTCCCTTCCGACCTAGCCTCTCCACCATACCCCCTGAATATCCTTAACTTTTCCGTTACTAACATTCTCAAACCTTTTGTATATATACTCCTATCCAGCCTACCTTCCCCCAGTAAGAAGAAACACCCTTAGAACTTTACTAACCCTTTGCATGCCATCTATTCCCTCACAACTCATTCACAACCCTGTAACAAATGATCGTCAGTGCGAGGCTAGCCGCCTCGCCAGTGACTAACTTCTATTGCCATACTTCCAGATAAATGTGGCAGAGTTAGCAACCCAGTGTCCACCACATCCAACAAGCCATGCAATTAACAACCCAACCAATTAAACCAGCTGGTCAAGGCACCTTCGGTTTTGGTATTACGAACACCCACATCTGTCTCATAGACAGAGGGTTATTACAAACACTTGTAATATGGCAAGCCCCCAGCCACAGCCGCCGGACGACCATCACAGAGAGAGGGCGCGCACCTACCCCTTTTCACCCACCCGAGGAGGGAGACCCCGACCCCTGCGGAGGTATACCTGACCCCTGTTTTGACTTCCGGGTCATTGCCAGGTAGCACAGGAATTCTTCCTATCAATGAACTAACCATGTATGACTAACACCTTTACTAACCTCTATTAACCCCCAATAACCCATTAACCTTTCTTGCATACTCCGGTAACCAAATTAGCACCTCAGCTATACCATAGAATGAAGAATGAACAATCTAAGAGAGACGCTCCTATCACAGCTGTCCCAATCCTCCTCGCAAAGTAGATCCAGTCTCTCTCCCCTAAATACTTCCAGTATAGCCAAAATAGTACCTCTTACTAAGGCTCAGTTATATCACATTATGAAGGCTCCATATAGCCATGTGCCACAACAGTAATCACCACCTTACCTAGTTTCCGTATCCATTGAGAGCTCAAATAAATCCATAAAAACTCGAGATCCCTATGGCCTACAGGGTCCAAAACCGAGCCTATAAACCAAGCTCCAGCCCCCAGTAAAATCAGTTGAAAGATAGACACCAACCAGTGGGTGGTCACCAGAGTTGACCTCGAACTCTATCATTGTTTGTTGCTGAGAATTGAGTTCCAGAGCCGGCAGACTCCGTGGCAGATTTAGATAGAAAGATCTGTCCACGTACAAGAAATCTACGTGCACCTTATAACCTTCATACAGGCCGGGAAGCTGAGCGATCGACGTGAGATGCGCTTGGCGTTAATTCCGATCCAGATTGATAGAAAGATCCTACTATCTGTGATTCAGGTCTATAAACCAGTGGGTATATAAGAGTGTAGCCAGCAACGATCGCCAAGAGATCCGTCTTGAGAACTTCCTACATATGGACCACCTGGACGGCCACGGAACCAGTCGTTAGCCCCCAACATCACGGACGCAAGATAACCAGGACCAGACCAATCAAATACTACCCAAGATTCACTCTTATCAGTACTACAATGTTACAGTGCTATTTAGAGACTCACTTATTAATATTTCTATGAAGTGGCTATATCTTTGCCCCAGTATAATTCATATATAACCATTCCATAGGAAGTGCTAAGCGTATCAGTGTTTATTAATTAACCGGCGATATTAACTCTCGTAATTACCCATAAATCCAGATATTATTACATAGAAGTGAAACCCTAGTGATATCTAATGTTCGCCCACTGATTTGCGTTCTATGTGTTTCTGATATAAGAATATAAAACTTACATCAGTACCCCCTGAGGTTACTAGAATTCCCGTGCTCTAAAATACGCGTGTCTAATCTAGTCTGTGAACTACTACTTGTGCACCAGAGCTACCAGTGATAAATCTAACAGTGAATTTGAATCTATAAGTAACATTGAGGGTCTCCAGTATATAAACTTGTGAATAAAGCCAGTGATCAGAAGATTAATACCTGAACATTGGAAGTGGGAGACTAGGCTCCATCCAGATCCACTTATGCTAGTGTTGTTCAATTCTATCATTTGTCTTGTACGAGTATTCAGAAGTGTGTATATCAATAAACGTGATCGTGTGTCTTGTTACCGTGTGTTTATTTTGTGTTCTCTATTCCTCATACCTTGTTTTGTGCATGCAGCCTTCTATACCCAGTCAGTTAGAACTCACATTAGCCAAGTTAATCCTGTAGAAAAACAGGGCATAACACTAATCATTCCTAGTCTCTTTACCCCCTAAGGTCCTGACAACTCTTTCTTCTTTCCAAACCAGCAAGTAGAACAACAATAAAGACAACAACAAAAACAAGGGTGAGGCAAGTAATAATAAGCCTCTCTTTGGTACCCGACGGAGAGAACAAAAAATACAACTTTCGGGTGGAAGGGGTTAAGCTTTTCGTCCCGGTGTTAGTACAGGATTCAACCTTTTTTTATCCTTTTCCAACCAGAGAATCGTGACCCTAAAACCTGCTTGGTGACCTTGAAGAGAACAAGGAGATAAACGTTATGTTACTGACGTGCATCGTTCACAATAAACAACATCCTGCATCTCGCCACATCTCAACAAGGTGAGACATTCATTCACTCATCCCCTAACAGTAGATTCCTCCATTTACAACTGCGGAAAGAAAAGGCACTACACCTCTACTCCATATTGTTTTTTGTTTTTTTAAAGAGACGATATATTCAATCAATTAAAGTATATCTTAGTTTCATAATATATGTTTATCTTGTTTTCATCATCGTATTATCTTTTATGAAGCCTAAGTTCTTTCACGGGAATTCACTAGAACTCGGAACACATTATCACAGATTATTACCCCAGATGGGACGTCCCAAATATCCACGGTAATTCCAGGTGAGCTAGATGAACAAAGTCATCGAGTGTAAAAACAATGTCCAAACATCTCAGCCTGCCCGGGATCGAACGCTGGTCTTAACGTATAATAAGAACAAAGTGTGCCATCAACTACCCACATACATATTTGTTTTCCTCATTGGGCAAGTGAGAATAATTTAACAACTACCACGAAGTACAACTTCTCAGTGACGAGCTATGGATATGACAAACATATTAGGAAAACTAATGATGGCCTTGTAAATGCCTAGAAGGGTTGCACAGTGGGAAAACTATTTGTTATAACCATTTCAGTACACATAGCTTATCTTCCTTATATTCTGGCTAACAGTAGAGCATTTTATTTAGGCTAAGAAAGGAACTTTGGAAATCAGAAAGTTAGTTGAGATAGAGGGACACGCAAATCTGAGTAAAATTCAGTAGTTCACCGACAACCTAAATGACAAACCATGGCACTTGAAGATGAAGAGCTTGATCTTAACATACATTTGTTTACATTAACCATATGTTTACATTAACCACTTAACTATTGCTTTTGTTTTTGAAGGCATAAGTACAGTATGATACACTGGCGAACTATTTTGATCAACAGCTCGAGCCACGAAGATCATATTAATGGGATTCACTAGCTAATGTTCACCACCTTGCTTTAATTATTAAGGGGAGATAGGCCGTTTTTCGAGACCTCCTTTTCCCTCATGCTTAGCCCCACTAGTTTTGATATTTTAAGACGTTCGTTTCATTAGTTTGGCGATTTTGAAACCATTCACCTAATTTCTTTGACAATATTAAGACCTTTCGTGCCATTTAGCTGTCGATTTTTCCTGGCGAGCAATAGCGAGCCTGTAATTTTAAGAGAAACCGGCCTTTGACCGGGACATTTTGCTACCGAAAAATGTACTTATTGATCTTGAAAGGGGGTCTAGGGGGTGTTTTTCTAAGCTTGATAGAGGTCGAGCGAGGAAACTAATAAATAAATATATAAATATATGTATAGACCAAAATATATCCACTACTTCGGGATGTTCGGGCATTCGTCACCACAACTGTACAGTATATTCGTGACCAGGAATATTTTTGAAATATTTGGGAATATTTATGAGAATGATATGGTAATTTGAAAACCTGATTAAGTCTTACGGAATTAATTACCGGATATCACTGGTTAACCCCTTCAATATGATAGGGTTAGGTTGGTTATTCTGGTTTACATTAAGTCTTACGGAATTAATTACCGGATATCACTGGTTAACCCCTTCAATATGATAGGGTTAGGTTGGTTATTCTGGTTTACATTAGATTATTATACTCAGCTTTGCAAGGTCCTCAAAGCTTCAAAAGAATAGCATCTAACTTCATTAATTCTCTGACTTCTTCAGGTCCTTCCTAAACTGACTAAAACTGTCTACAGATAGTCAGTGAGAAGTAAAGAAAGGCTTCTGTCATGGATGTTTCAGTATTCGTAGCCACGACTGTACAGGCACGCTCTAAAGTCGTCCCCCAGGTTCACAACGTCAACTTCAGGTTAAGCCGGAGTCACACGAGCCCTTTTTCGAGCAATTTTTACGGGCAATTGTGGTCTGGAAGCTTAAAAAATGACACTTTATCAGAATTCAGCCGCCTAACATAATCTACCTTTAGTCTAGTTACCAATACAAGTACGAAAATGTCCCGAAATAATAAGAGAAAAACTTGCTCCTGGAAAATTGACGAAAAAAGCGCTCGTGTTACAGTGGCTTTTACTCTATTGATAAAGAGAACAAGAATTATCAGCAATAAACTGAAGGCGGGTGAATACTGCTTATGGTTGTTCCGGGCATGATAAACATAACACAGACGTGATACACAGGGGGTCAAGTTACTTATACAGTAAGTCTCCAGTTACATACAAGCATGGAACCACCCTAAATGACCCTTAAATGTTATGTTATGTTATGTTATGGTGTGTGTGTGTGTGTGTGTGTGTGTGTGTGTGTGTGTGTGTGTGTGTGTGTGTGTGTGTGTGTGTGTTTATTTTGTTTTGTTGGTTTCCATCTGGGGGGAAATTCTATCCATTTGCAGCTAATTTCTCGATAGCCAATGGAAAAATATGCCACTATTGTACTATAATTTTCATAATTAGCAACATTAAGCGTTACAATATCTTAGTAATGGTCCCGTCTATAATCAAGATGGGGACAAGACTATATCCCGTCAGCTGAAATACAATCAAACTAGAATTACTCGAGATATGAGGGGTACTTTGAGCCTGACTGTACACTGCTGCTCGTGCTGCTGGTCTTGACGTGCTCTAGGTACACTCGGATGCCATAGTCGCCCACTCAGAAATATTCGTGGACTTCACCTACTTCTTATTATGGAAGTATATCTCTGGAAACGAATCTATGAATATAATTATTTAAATATTAACTACAAAACTATATATACCTGTACTATTTGTTGAAAAGTAAATTCTATCCCATAATCAATCATGATAGATATAATAGTATAAAGAAAAGCCTAGGGGTCCACGAATTCTTATGAGTGGGCTGGAGACTATGGCATCCGAGTGGACAAGCTCTCACACTGTTCTACCTTTAGGAAATTGGGGAAACCCACTAGTCACCATTGTGTTATGTAAAAACCATCTTTCTTTCTTAGTTGTTCGTTTTACTTCCATGCATGTATGTATGGTATGTGTGTATTTATCAGATTCGGATTTTGTACGGATTTTATATTGTATTCATATCAAGCTACATGTTGATACTATAATTATTAACCCGTGCCCCTGCCCAAGCGGGTGTATGTAAGCTACTGTATTATAAAAGATATTTCACATCACTTACGGAAATCGGAAGTTACAATATCCCCACCGGTAAGCCATGTTTATATCGTGTGTCCCTTGTTTACACTGGTTGTTATTTCTCACACACATACTAATGATGGAGGTTATAATATCTGCATAGATATATTAAATACATCATATAGCACACTTCTGACACACTTTTGTAATTATTGAAACATTCCGTAGAGACAAACAAACTGAGATTTTAATAGTCTGGAGATAACTAACGTTAAAAAGTAAAGTCGTCATCCTATTGATAAGGTTAAGATAAAGAATTGACCACAAACATATATATCCGTGAGAGAGAGAGAGAGAGAGAGAGAGAGAGAGAGAGAGAGAGAGAGAGAGAGAGAGAGAGAGAGAGAGAAGAGAGGAGAGAGAGAGGGGGGTAGGGATGTTCACACCTTTTCCTGGCACACCTTTTATTTTGCTTCCTAACTTCAAGCTCTTCAACTCCTACCATATTAACACTCACTCACTCACTCTCACTCTCACACACACACTCTCTCTCACTCTCCTAATAAACCTTACCTCCCAAGATAGCTTAATAGACGCACGACGATCGTAAACAAGTTCCCGAAATCTCCCCCAGCCACACACTTCAGAAATGTATTCCCTTCTAACATATGATGTTTTTACTCTAAATAAACCAGTATCCCAAATGGAGTATTTTCTCTAGACCTTTATCTTTATGAGGCATTGTTATTGTTTGGTATGTTTATTAATTGGTTTGCTTATTACCGGAAAATAGTTTCTTCGCTAGCTATATATCAAACTTACAAAAAACACCCCATAGACCCCCCTTCAAGATAAATTTGTACATTTTTCGGTAAAACAATGTCCCAGCCGAAGGCCAGTTCCCCTTAAAATTACAGCCTCGCTACCGCTCGCCAGGAAAAAATGGACACCTAAATGGCACGAAAGGTCATAATATTAGCTTAAGGTTTTTAAATCGTCAAACAAATAAGGTGAACTTATCAAAATCTCATAACTAATGGGGAAGAAAGGGGGTCCAGAAAAACCTAATACCTCCCCTTAACACAGGCTTGGCAACGTATGAGGTAGACTTTTATAATAAGTCTGTCATTCAAATTGATCTGGTTTCGGTTTAGTTTCCGATACTAGGAATGTTACCAGAAATACGGTGATCATCGAAAGTTGAGGGATAAAGCTCTCGTGTGATACCCTCTTTAGCACTACTACCAGATGATTATACTCAGCTTAGGAAGGATCGCTTAGAAAAACATCTCATTTAACCCTCTAACTCTGACAAGGGCTTCACGAGTTCAATAAAATCAGCCAGAGGTAGTCAGAATAAAAAGATGAGAGGAGCCATATGAAAGAAAAGTTAAGCATTAATGAATATTGCACCGTTAACTCTTCCAGGATCAGATTACGATTTTCTTTCTTTATCCTAATATATAAAGGTCTTGAGAATGTGGATATAAACAAGCACTTCACAATTGCACTTCACATTGCAATAGAGGAAATGGTTGTTATTAGATCATTGGAAAGCTCTTGCACCACATGAGGCAAAGCATTCCATTTAGCAATCGAGTGTTAAACTTATGGAATGCACTATTTAGTAATATCATTAAGTGTTGTACTGTCCAAACTTTCAAATATCGACTAGACAACACATATACACAACACAAACACACAAGACACCGACACCGACACACACACACACAAGAACACAATTACACCATCAAACTTTGTATCACCCCTTTTCCTCCGAGTGGGAAACGATACAAAACAACACACAGAGACACACACACATATACACCAAAATAAGATAATGCTTACTGTGCTTTAACCCTTTTGTTATGATACCTGTGAGGAGTGGAAGATGATACAAAGGAAGGGAGGGGGAAGGAGAAGGAAGGGCTATACATAAAATAGTAGTAGTTGTAGTCAAGGCCATAGTGTGTACGTGTGTGTGTGAGAGAGAGAGAGAGAGAGAGAGAGAGAGAATTACAGTTTTAGTTAGTTGTAAATGACGAGTGTGTGACGAGCATGTGTGTGTGTGTGTAAGTGACGAGGGTGAGGGTGAGTGTGTGTGTGTGTGTAAGTGACGAGGGTGAGGGTGAGTGTGTGTGTGTGTGTAAGTGACGAGTGACGTTTGTGTGTGTGTGTAAGTTACGTGTGTATGTGTAAGTTACGTGTGTGTGTGTGTGTGTGTGTGTATGTAAGTGGTGTGTGTGTGTAAGTGAGTGTGTGTGTTCCAGACTTCCGCTAGCTCCACCAAGACACTCTAGCTAAGTTACATACCGTATAGATGTTCACTACGTCGTATAAAGAAGTTACATACCGTATAGATGTTCACTACGTCGTATAAAGAAGTTACATACCGTATAGATGTTCACTACGTCGTATAAAGAAGTTACATACCGTATAGATGTTCACTACGTCGTATAAAGAAGTTACATACCGTATAGATGTTCACTACGTCGCTGTAGCTAAGTTACATACCGTATAGATGTTCACTACGTCGTATAAAGAAGTTACATACCGTATAGATGTTCACTACGTCGTATAAAGAAGTTACATAGCGTATAGATGTTCACTACGTCGTATAAAGAAGTTACATACCGTATAGATGTTCACTACGTCGTATAAAGAAGTTACATACCGTATAGATGTTCACTACGTCGCTGTAGCTAAGTTACATACCGTATAGATGTTCACTACGTCGCTGTAGCTAAGTTACATACCGTATAGATGTTCACTACGTCGCTGTAGCTAAGTTACATACCGTATAGATGTTCACTACGTCGTATAAAGAAGTTACATACCGTATAGATGTTCACTACGTCGTATAAAGAAGTTACATACCGTATAGATGTTCACTACGTCGTATAAAGAAGTTACATACCGTATAGATGTTCACTACGTCGTATAAAGAAGTTACATACCGTATAGATGTTCACTACGTCGTATAAAGAAGTTACATACCGTATAGATGTTCACTACGTCGTATAAAGAAGTTACATACCGTATAGATGTTCACTACGTCATATAAAGAAGTTACATACCGTATAGATGTTCACTACGTCGCTGTAGCTAAGTTACATACCGTATAGATGTTCACTACGTCGCTGTAGCTAAGTTACATACCGTATAGATGTTCACTACGTCGCTGTAGCTAAGTTACATACCGTATAGATGTTCACTACGTCGCTGTAGCTAAGTTACATACCGTATAGATGTTCACTACGTCGCTGTAGCTAAGTTACATACCGTATAGATGTTCACTACGTCGCTCTAGCTAAGTTACATACCGTATAGATGTTCACTACGTCGCTGTAGCTAAGTTACATACCGTATAGATGTTCACTACGTCGCTCTAGCTAAGTTACATACCGTATAGATGTTCACTAGGTCGTATAAAGAAGCGTCTAGAAAACTGGTATAATCAACCTTTTCAATCCGATGACAACTTTTTAAACTGTATTTCAGCTACCTTAAGTCTTATTTTAGGGCAGTTGTGAATTATCTCGTGGATTATATAAAGATTATTTCAGGATATGTAACCATTTGATTCCCAGTGATCGGTCCTAAGTTAAATAAAATCGTCTACTGGTAGCTAAAATACAAAAGTAATCTGGCAGAAGAGACTAACCAATTAGACTTTTATATGTTTAAACGCTGTTAATGCCCAAGGCCGATATTATATTGATGTTCCGTATTTAATATACAGGGTCTTCATGATTTTTGTTTTTTTATTATTATAGTTACACTGGAAAAAATCAAGGGTGTAAATAAGGTATATAAGATCATTGGGTATAGTGATAATGATTTACTTATGCAACTGGTATAATATGGGTTTATTACCCCCAATGATACCTTTTAATTGCACCAGATATAATTAACCTGTTGATTTGTATACGTCCTTCCCAAGCGGAATAAAAGCACCTGGCAGTAGTCTAGTAGTAGTGAAGGTAAAACATCGTCGGCTAATTGAAAATGAAAAGGCATACAACCTTAAATATATAACAAAGGCCTTACACCGAGTCCCACATGAGACACTGAAAACAGAAATACTGTTGGTGTAGAAGGATATTATTAAAGTGGATCAGGTCATGGCTGACAGGTAGGAAACAAAGAGTTAAGGGGAGTCACCATTTGTTTTTATCTTTCTCTCCTTTTCTCTCTTTCTCTGGCTTGTATCCATTCGGCCCCATTCAGCCACCTGTTTTAAGACGTTTATCCCCATCCAGGTGTCGATTTTTTCCTGGCGAGCGATAGCGAGCCAGCATTGTATGAAGAAATCCGGCTTCGCCGGAGAAATTTTTCTATCGAAAAATTTACAAATCTAGCTTGCTATCAAAACAAAAATATATATATGCTGGCTCGCTACCGCTCGACAGGAAAATATTGACACATGGATGGGGGTAAACGACTTAAGACAGTAGGATGAATGGGGCCGAATGGATACAAGCCAAAGAGAGAGAGAGAAAGAACAAAAAAGCGAGGTGGGCTCCCTTAACACAAATAGAACTGAACCAGACATGGGCTTAGCGAAACGTATAGTGTTCCCAAGGATCTTTCTTTGGTGGTCAGCGGCCGGAATGGCCGCTGATCAAACCGGTCGCGCTCCATCACGACCCCATATTCCCTAAGTTTGGAGGAGTTCATACTCTCGCGCTAAATGTATTTTACAAGGATGATTAAAGTATCTTATCCTATCCCAAACCAACCTCGCATAACCGGTAAGTTAGGTCAATTAAGGAAGGGTAGGATAGGTTGTCAAGTTAATTAAGTCAATTAAGGTAGGGTAGGATAGGTTGTCAAGTTAGGTCAATTAAGGTAGGGTAGGATAGGTTGTCAAGTTAGGTCAATTAAGGTAGGGTAGGATAGGTTGTCAAGTTAGGTCAATTAAGGTAGGGTAGGATAGGTTGTCAAGGTAGGGTAGGATAGGTTGTCAAGTTAGGTCAATTAGTAAGGTAAAGTAGGATATGTTGTCAAGATAGGCTAGGATAAGTCACCGTGATCAACCAGGTAAACGAAAAGTGTAACTAGTGCCTTTCCCAAAACCTAAACCTCAAACACCGAGTGAGGTTTAGTAGATCTGTTATATGCTTTCATTAGTGTATTCGTTTGTAATTGATGAATAATGTTAAGAACGGGGTGTTACTTAATTGATGAATAATGTTAAGAACGGGGTGTTACTTAATTGATGAATAATGTTAAGAACGGGGTGTTACTTAATTGATGAATAATGTTAAGAACGGGGTGTTACTTAATTGATGAATAATGTTAAGAACGGGGTGTTACTTAATTGATGAATAATGTTAAGAACGGGGTGTTACTTAATTGATGAATAATGTTAAGAACGGGGTGTTACTTAATTGATGAATAATGTTAAGAACGGGGTGTTACTTAATTGATGAATAATGTTAAGAACGGGGTGTTACTTAATTGATGAATAATGTTAAGAACGGGGTGTTACTTAATTGATGAATAATGTTAAGAACGGGGTGTTACTTAATTGATGAATAATGTTAAGAACGGGGTGTTACTTAATTGATGAATAATGTTAAGAACGGGGTGTTACTTAATTGATGAATAATGTTAAGAACGGGGTGTTACTTAATTGTTTGTATTCCTGTATACCTTTGAGTTCCCAAGGTTTCGTATTGGATCCCTTGCCTTTTTTTCATAATTGACCTCAAGTTAAAAATAATAAACAAACTCGGTAAATATGAAGCCGATTCTGAGAGGATAAGATGAGGTCCGTCAACTTTTTTGTTAAGCTTTTTAGGACGCATGTTTACACTTTATTCTGGTTATCATTAGACGACTTTACGTAATTTAGGAAGGAAGAATTTCGAGGACTCAAAGAGATAAAAACTATTTCAATTAATGTTATAGCTCCCACAAGTTCTCCCTACATGAATGTAATCGTCAAATGATAGGCCGAATATACTATATATATACCGTATAATAGGGATCTGCCTTGCTTAGGCCAATCGGCTTTCTGCAGACTCCCATTTTCTTATGTTCTTATGTTCTTATGTATACAATAATAGTTATACGGTCAGTATATTGGTAGATTAACGGAGCCCAGATGGTATTACGCAGCATAATTTACTGGTTCGGCTCAATGGTTTAAGAAGCGGGTTTAGTTTGCTCTCTAAACCTCTATCAAGCTTTAAAAAAAACACCCACAACACCCCCCTTCGATATAAATGTGTACATTTTTCGGTAGAAAAATGTCCCGGCCGAAGGCCGTTTTGTCTTCAGTATACAGGCTTGCTATCGCTCGCCAGGAAAAAATCGACACCTAAATGGCACGAAAGGTCTTAATGTTGGCAAATAAATGGGGCAAAAGGTCTGAAAATCGCCAAACTAATGGGGCGAATGTCTTGAAATCTCATAACTAATAGGGCTAAACATGAGGGAGGAGGAGGGCTCGAAAAACCAACTGCCTCCCCTTAAGTTCAACACTGATAAATGTCACGTATGCATTTGTACTATAAACCCCTCGTGTTATTGAACCCCAGACCAACAGGATGTCACCCACGTTCCGGATACCATAAACAATTACGACGTTACACCTTCATATCTTCATAGCCGACGTCGTTATTCTTGCAACAACAATACTCAGTACCATACACGTCTAACCCTAACGGTATGCGAGGCGGTTCTTTTGTTAATGCATAAGTACGCGGAATTCCGATGCGAGTATCCTAGGTTCGAGTCCTTGGAGTGCCACATGTATTTGTTGCTTTCATTAATTGAGTTTAGAGGTGAAGTTGGTTGGTGGAAAAAACATACCCTCTCTTATGTTATGGGGAGAATTTAAGACATTTCACCTCATTAGTTTGGTGATTAAAAGACATTCCACCTTATTCAGGTGTCGATTTTTTTTCGGGGGCCAGCGATAGTGAGCTTGTAATTTAGGAATGTATCAGCCTTTGACAGATACATTTTTTCTACCGAAGAATGTGCAGATTTAACATGATGGAGGACATTTTGTTTTGTCTGATAGGGGTCTGGGGAGTGGGGAGGCGTTTTATAGTCTATGGAGCTAACTAAAAAATACATTGCTCGAAAACGGCAAAATCAATTCAAACCCTCAATAAAAATCAAACAAAGTATCAAAATAACCCCCAAAAGATAATGTGAGTAAAATAGCTTACGACTGCTTGGTTGTTCTTTGTGTGAGTAAGAGGCAACTGGTGATGTTGGTAAACAAGGAATACGCCGTTTATTAACTGTACATTTTGACTCGCTTAGTCATATCGTATGACCGCTGCGATACGCTGTGTATTCATTATTCATTTATGACTCACCTCGTCGTATCGTATAACCGCTTTGATGTGATGTTTATTAATTATTTTGTTATCACTCACCTAGTCGTAATTGATACGTTGTTTATTCACGACTCACCTCGTCGTAAGTAATGAACCGCTTTGATATGTTGTTTATTAATTTATGACTCACCTCATCGTAACTTGATATCGCTTTGATACGTTGTTTATTTATTATTCTGTTATGACTCACCCCGTCGTAACTTATGGCCGCTTTGAGTATCCAGGTCCCGTATTCCTGAAGTTTGGGCAGGTTCATAGTCTCCAACCAGGACAAACACAAACTTACCTAACCCAAGCCAACCTAACGTAACTGATAGGTTAACTTAGGTGACCCTATGCTAGGTTAGGGTGTTTCAAGATAGGCTAGGATACGTTGTTCCAATTTGTTAAAACTAATATATACCCGGTATGTATATCAAAATACAAATAATTAATAATAATAACAGTGCAAGTGTCAGAACTCGTCCAAAGTCGTGTGATATATGTCCTGGCTCAAGACTTTAACCTACTGCACCACACTTGTTAGGTCTTGGTCGGACCTTCAATACCAAGAAAGGTTTATACTTTAGGTTATACTTTAGGGGAGGTGTGGTGGAGTGGTCATGCCACTGGATTGGTAATCCAATGCACCCGGGTTGAAATCCCGATATGTCAATGGGAAGATATTATTGGGATTGAATTTGTGCTGTACCTAGTATCAGTGCATTACCACAAAGCCCACCGAAATGCCAAAAAAATACCCTCATTGTTCCCTGATTAAATAACACTGTATGAATATTCCCATATTCAAAATATGTTACAGGGGGACAATGCCTAGTGAGTTCACTGCTCAATAGGTGGCGTTCTGAGAGTGAGGGTCTGAGTCTGGAGGGTGAGACGGTGAAGCACCTGAGCGAAGCAACCGGCCGCTTCAGTGATGGAGCTGTTTCGAGCCATGATGGTTGCTTCACATGTCTCACTCCCCAGACTGGAACAAGACCTCACGAGCTTCACCGTGTTGAGCGGTGGAATGTACAGGCTCTCAGCCTATGCCCGAGAGGGAGTAGTTGGAATATAGAAAAAAAAAAAAAAAAAAAAAAAAAAAAAAAAAAATACTACACTATAAATACATCTCTTACTTACACTTACATGGAATACATCCTCACCTACCCAGTGTACACACCCACTTACACACACACCATTGTTGTTCACATCCATCGGTATACGTCATTGCTTATAGTGTATTGTTTAGGCTAATGCCCCTTTCACACATACAGGACTAGGGTGCCGCATGCAGCAGAGTAGCTACTCTGCTGCATGCGGCACCCGAGTCGGCACCTAGTCCTGATAATGCGGCTGTAGTCGTCTGTAGTCTGGTGAAGTCCTGGCAATGCGTGTCAAGTCGTGGCCCCAGAACAAAGTTTTGGTGAGTTTCAAAATTTTGTCCAGACTTGACATTTGTCTGGTGGATGCGGGGAGTAGTCTGCGCTAGTCGGCGCTAGTCTTCTGTATGCGGCTGTAGTCCTTGAGTATAGCGTAGCGAATTGTGTGTCATGTGTAGCATAAAAACTACAGCCGCATACAGGCGCATACAGCCGACAGACACGAGTACAGCCGCATAGGTCTGCTGAAGTTGTGTGCATAAATTTACATATATTTGCATATAATTATGCAATAATATGAGTCGAACGAGAACGAGTACACCGGTATCGAGTGTGTGAATATTGAGTATGTGTGTGTATGTGCATTTATGTGTGTGAGAGTGTATATTTATGTGTGTGTGTGTGTGTGTGTGTGAGAGTGCATGTGTGTGTGTGTATTTGACCATGTACAGTCACGCACCAAACTAAAGTCCCACCCTGTCAGCATCAACTATTATTTCCTCTCTCGACATATAACTCTCACCTTACGACTAATCTCAACCAAGCTTAACCCATTCAGTACCGGTGCCGTTTAAGAATATAAGCGTTACACTAACCTAACATTAGCTTGGCCTACACTAAAGCCAGAGTCACACGAACCCTTTTTTGGACCAATTTTTACGGGCAATTGTGGTCAGGAAGCTTAAAAATTACACTTCATCAAAATTCAGCCGCCTAACATAATATACCTTCAGTCTAGTTACCGATATCAGTGCGAAAATGTCCAGAAATAATACGAGAAAAACTTGCTCATGGAAAATTGACGGAAAAATCGCTCGTGTGACAGCGGCTTAAGAGTCAGCTTCTGGTTGATGAACAGGCTTCATCCTATCTCACTTAACCCTTTCTACTTCCACAGATCCTACTTAAGCTGCACAATAACGTCTAAATATTTCTAGAAATAAATGAAAAACCCGTCGACGGTACAGTAGGGGTTAAGGGGGGGTCACCTGCTTTTTCTTTATCTTTCTCTCCTTTTCTGGCTTGTATACCTTCGGCCCCATTCAGCCTACTGTTTGAAGACGTTTATCTCCATGCAGGTGTCGATTTCTTCCTGGCGAACGATAGCGAGCCAGCATTGTATAGAGAAATCCGGCCTCGCCGGAGACATTTTTCTATCGAAAAATGTACAAATTTAGCTTGATGTAAAAAAAAAAAAATATATATATATATATATATACCGGTATATATATATATAAATATATATATATGCTGGCTCGCTACCGCTCGCCAGGAAAATATTGACACCTGGATGGGGTAAACTACTTAAAACAGTAAGCTGAATGGGGCCGAATGGATACAAACTCAGATAAATTGTGAGAAAGAGAGAACAAATACGAGGTGGGCCCCCTTAAGATACATCCGGTTGGAACCAGGATGACAATAGCCATTCAACATAACATTAATTATAACAACAAAGTGGCCCAAACCTAACATGGTGGCTGTAAACGGGGTCCTAATTGTATTCATCCTCCGCTGATGCTATATCCGTTACCATGGCAACCCCTTCCGTACCGACGACGTCTTTTTCATTTTATTCTACCTACATTTAGACGATTTTGTGAAGATTGAGAAGAATGTATGGTAGCTAAAAGGATTAATTGAGAGAGTCCGTAGCCTTTAAATTAGTATACGTCCTTCCTAAGCTGACTAAAATTGTCTAATGGTTGCCAGCATATAATATAAAGGCTGTCAGAGGTACTGAACGAGTTAAGGGGAGGTTTTTAGTTGATTCCCTAGACTTCCATCAAGCTTAAAATTACTCCCCCTAGACCCCCTTTCAAGATAAATTTGTACATTTTTCGGTGTATTCACGTTCCCTCAAGTCAACCCTACCAAGAATGTGAGCCTCCCTTCACATCCATCTATAGGGACAGTATCAATCACCTTCCTTACAGTTAAGCCCGTGTTGTGTATCCGGTGGTATAGGTTACACACACACACAACACAACACACACACACCACATACACACACACACAACACAACACACACACCACACACACAACATATACACAACACAACACACACAACATATACACACCACATACACACAACACACACACAACACAACACACACAACATATACACACCACATACACAACACACACACATACACAAGACACACACACAACACACACACGAAAGGCCTCTTGTAATACAGTGTGGTGCAGAATTCGGTTAAGGGGGGTCACCGTTTTTTTTTTTATCTTTCTCTGGCTTGTATCCATTCGGCCCCATTCAGCCAACTGTTTTAAGACGTTTATCCCCATCCAGGTGTCAATGCTGGCGTGCGATAGCGAGCCAGCATTTTATGGATAAATCCGGCTTCGCCGGAAACATTTTTCTATCGAAAAATGTACAAATTTAGCTTGCTATAAAACAAAAATATAAGCTGGCTCGCTACCGCTCGCCATAAAAATATTGACACCTGGATGGGGGTAAACGTCTTAAAACAGTAGGCTGAATGTGGCCGAATGGATACAAGCCAAAGAGAGAGAGAGAGAAGGAGAACAAAAAAAGCGAGGTGGGCTCCCTTAACCACCTGGCAGAAACTGACAACGCTGCCTTTTGTAGTAGATTGCATGAACCATCCTATGGAGATCTTGCTTTAACAAACATTATCTTCACAATCATTATATACATGGTCTTTTATGATACCCCATAAAACGCAGAATAGGTAGTACAAGGTCGTGTTTAACGCAGTTGCTAGAGTACCTGGAGGAGCTAGAGGATGCTTTAGATGATGGTGACAACGTCGACGTAATCTACTTAGACTGCAAAAGGCCTTCGACACGGTCCCACATCTCCGTTTGTTAAAAAAGCTAAGAGCAGCAGGAATTGGAGGCGACATAATTGGGTGGATTGCGAGTTTTCTAAGGAATAGAGTACAACGCGCGTGACCATCAAGGGTACCCAATCACAATGGCGACGAGTGTGAAGTGGCGTACCACAAGGAAGTGTACTAGGGCCAACCCTCTTCCTAGTGTATATAAACGACCTTATGGAAACAGTACAGTCCAACGGCAAACTTTTCGCCGATGATGCTAAGATTTACCGAAGAATCAAGACGCCTCAAGATGGAGAGACCCTACAAGACGATCTTACCAAACTTCAGGAATGGAGCACTAAATGGCTTCTTAGTTTCAACGAGGAAAAGTGTAAGGTCATGCACCTGGGGAGGAGAAACCCTGGATGTTAATATCATGTAGGAAACACTCCACTAACTACCACAACAGAAGAGAAGGACCTAGGAGTATATGTCACCCCGGACCTAAAACCTGCAACACAGGTAGCCAAGGCGGCTGCCAGTACCAACTCCTTGGTGGGATTATTGAAAAAAACATATACATACCTGGATGTTGAAATGTTCCTCCCGCTGTACAAATCCCTGATTAGGCCTCGACTCGAACATTGTATACAGGCCTGGTCCCCTTACACTCGAAGAGATATCAACAAACTTGAGCAAGTTCAACGGAGAGCAACTAAACTGGTTCCGGAATTGTCCGAGTCATCATACGAGGAAAGGTTAAGCCGCCTTGGCTTAACTAAGCTGGAGCAGCGAAGGAAGAGGGGTGATATGATCCAAACCTATAGAATCCTACATGGTATTGATGCAGTGAAGGGAGGGCATTTCCTACAGCTCGCTCCAAGAAACAACCGGCCTGACACCAGAGGACACAGCCTGAAACTAGCAAAGCCTAGACATAGGACATCCAAGAGGAACAACTTTTTTAACGCAAGAGTGGTTAACCAATGGAATTGTCTCACAGAAGAAATCGTCATGAGCCAGAGTGTTAACACGTTTAAAAATAGATATGACCGGTATGAGACTGTTAGACTGAGCAGAGGCACCCTTTATGAGCACTGACTCCCATGCCTCTTTAACTATCACTAGGTAAGCAAGCCACTGGTATTTTTAAAGTTGTAATACATATAAACATCTATGAATAATGATAAGTATTTGACAAGTTACCCACATTAAAAGTGTATTTACTTTTTATTATAGACAGTATAGACATATTTTTTATTATTTTCCGAAATTTTCCACAAAATGGATTCACACGAGAGCTATTACCGGCAGTTTTGGTCTGGCAATAGGTAAAACCAACGGTCATTAACATTTTGTCAACTACGATAATTTACTTCCAAGCACGATGACGCCTGTATACCTTTGATTCTGGCTAAAATTAGACGATTTTACGCAGTTCAAGAAGAAGGTATGTTATTCAGAGGGTTTATTGAGATGGTAGGATCCTCTCACATTGCACTTCTAGACAAAGGTAGAAAGGAAGGCCTGTCGTATCATTAATTTCCGTCCACTCACCAACTCTCTCTCTCTCTTCGCCGCAATGTTGCATCTCTCTCGTTATTCTATCGCTACTACAATAATCAGTGCTCCTCAGAGCTCGCCCAGTGTAAGGTCCAGTGTATACCACCTCCTCTACGTAGGGTACGTGGTACCCGTCTTGCTACACAATCCCAACCCTACTCTGTACAACTCTCCAACCCAAGAGTGAAACGTTACTCTCAGTCGTTCTTCTATTCAACAGCTGAGCTCTGGAACTCTCTCCCAGAATCTGTCTTTTCCTCCTCCTATGACTTAAATTGCTTCAAACTCCATGTGTCCAGGCATTTTGGCTCGAACGTCCCTTGATTTTGGCTCTGTCACTCTTTCAACTATGGAGGAGGCACTCGCTACAGGCAGTTCTGCCTTTTGGCTCCCTCACTCACATAGAAAAAAAATGTATTTCGTAAGGCGAGTGAAATCGTGTTGCTGTAGCGATGATATATTATATATAATTTCATCGGAGAGAACTGGTTATATACATATACAACATTATAATAGATGAAAGACGTTAACAAAATGCAAGAATGCATACATAGACCTTGACACTCGTATGTGCAGCATATTTCTGAAGTTTGATGGGGTTCTGTCTTATTTTACCAGGGTAATCACGGCAACGTATTCTAACCTAATCCAACCAAAATTAATCTAGTCAAACTTAACTAACCTATAAATAAGGTTAGGTTAGGTAACATACAGTTGGTTAGCCTAAGTATGTTTGATAAGACTAAGATAAGTTACCGCGAGAATCCTGCCAAAAGTAAAGTAGTAGGAGTGCATGAATTTGCACTAGTGTACTTTTATTTGACCAGAATGATCACAGTAACTTATTTTATCCTAACTTGACTTTAACTTACTTATCCCATTTAACTAAGTTCAACTAAGTTATGGTTAGGTTAGACTTGGTGAGGTGGAGTTGGTTTAAGGTAAGGTTGGGCTAATATAAAGTAACTTACAGTGAACATCCTGGGTTGAGATACAGTGGGTTGGGTGTGACAGGGATCTGCATTGTGTGGGCCGATCGGCTTTCTGCAGACTCCCATTTTCCTATGTTCTTATATTAAAACAAAATTAGTGCGAATACGTGCACTCACACGGCAAGTTATCCTAACATAAGAACATAAGAACATAAGAAAATGGGAGTCTGCAGAAAGCCGATTGGCCTAAGCAAGGCAGATCCCTGTCCCACACAACCCCAATTACAAAGCCCAATTATAGGCTCAACACTCTAATACCCTGAGGATCATCTTACCAAAACGGTTAGAGATTAACGCAGGATTACGGGGTCTGCAGAGCGCTGATTGGCCCAACCCGGCTGATCCCCCTTCACACCCAACCTTTCTCGTCCATATGCTTATCCAATTTTATCTTAAAGCTCCCTATCGTTTTTAATCCCACTATAGCACTTGGTAGTCCATTCCATCCATCTACAACTCTGTTACCAAACCAATATTTGCCTATATCTTTTCTGAAACGAAATTTATCGAATTTGAAACCATTGGTACGAGTTCTTTCGCTATCACTGAGCTTTACTACATTTGTCATGTCCCCTTTGTTAATCCCACTTGAACACCTCTATCATATCCCCTCTAACTCTGCGTCTCTCTAACGAATGTAAGCCTAATTTCTTCAACCTTTCTTTATACGGAAGATTTCTAATATTATGGATAATTTTTGTCATTCTACGTTGTACTCTCTCCAATGAATCTATGTCCATTCTGTAATAAGGACACCAAAATTGAACAGCATAATCCATATGGGGTCTCACTAATGACAAGTAAAGTTTACTGGACCCGTTTCTATGGTAAAAATCAGTTGTACGCACAGGACGGGGTTCATCTTTCTCGGGTAGGGGTGGCAAATTTAGCTAGGTCAATAGATAGGATTGTCGCGGGGTTTCGCTGAAAATAAAGCCTGAGAATATGAGTAAGAATATTTGTCTAGATAGGGTAAATTGCCGTACTGGTACATCAGATAGGAATAGAAAATATCAGTCACAGGATTTTAATTGTACTGCTAGTAGAAATATTGAAGGTGTAACAGAAGATGGGAATTCAGTTAGAAATAAAGGTAAATCCGATACCAGTAAAATAAATTCATTGCGATTATATTATACAAACTGTAGGAGTTTATGTAACAAAATGGATGAACTTAGAGCACTTGTTAGCAACGAAAATATAGACATTATAGCACTGACTGAAACATGGATTAATACAGAATCAAGACATTTTTTAGCAGAATTCCATATACCAGGATATAGTTTGTTTAAACGCGACCGAACAAGTAGGAGGGGCGGCGGAATAGCAGTGTTTGTCAGGAGTTCTTTAAAAAGTTGTATTAAATCAGGTATTAGACTAAATACTGATAACGAAAGTGTTTGGGTTGAGGTTAGCGAAGGTAGTGAGACCATAATTATTGGAGTTATTTATAGACCACCAAATATGAGTAGAAACGAAGGTACAGCTTTATGGCAGGAAGTGAAAATAGCATCAAGGTTTAGCAATGTGTGTATTATGGGGGATTTTAATTTTCCGAATATTGATTGGCAGCATCAAATCGGCGACTCAGATTCAAAAGAGTTTATTGAGGCGGTACAGGATAGTTTTTTATTTCAATTCATAGACTCGCCTACTAGAGGTAATAATATCCTCGATTTAGTTCTCAGTAATAATGAACAAATGATAAATAATGTAGAGATAGGAGACCAACTAGGAAATAGTGATCATAAATCAATTTATTTTAACATACAATGGACAGGAAAGGCTAAAGAGAATACAACACTTATCCCAGATTTCAGAAAAGCCAATTATGGTGGATTAAGACGAGCCTTAAGAGTCGATCCTATGGTTAAACTATTAAGTGGATGCGCTAATGAACATACTCTCTCTCAGATACCTGTCTTAACTCAGGATAATTTGACAGCTACATATAATAATTTTATTTCTTCACTCCACAATGCGCAAAATAAATATATCCCCAAAAGAAAATTTAGATCAACACAGAACCAACCCAAATGGATGAATAATAGACTATTAGACCTTCTAGGAAAAAAGAGAGGAATATATCGAAAAATAAGAAAGGCGAAATTCACCTACTTGCTTACTATCAGAATCTATCAAGAGAGGTTAAAAAATGTATAAGGACAGACAAAAGAAATTATGAAATCAGGATAGCCAATGACTCAAAAAATAACCCTAAGGCTTTTTACCAGCTATATAGATCTAAAGTTAGAGATAAAATAGGCCCCCTTAAAACTTCGATAGGAGAAATGACAGAAAATGATTTAGAAATGTGCAGTACATTAAATAGTCAGTTTCTATCCGTTTTCACTAATGAAAATTTGGCACAGATTCCAGAAGTCCGTAAGGTATATAGCGATAGTATAGAAAATAGGTTAAGTACGGTTACTATAAGTAGAAATGATGTGCTTAAGGAAATTGACAGACTGAAACCTCAGAAATCGCCTGGCCCCGATGAGGTATATGCCAGAGTATTAAAAGAATGCAGAGATGAGTTAAGTTACCCATTAACATTTCTTTTTAACAATTCATTAGAAACAGGTATAGTTCCAGAAGCTTGGAAACTTGCAAATGTAGTTCCGATTTTCAAAAAAGGTGATAAATCAATAGCATCCAATTACCGTCCCATTAGTCTCACTTCAATCATAGGAAAGCTACTAGAGTCAATTATTGCTAGAAAAATGAGAAAACCACTTAGAAACATTTAACTTAATCAATTCTTCTCAGCATGGATTCACTCAGGGACGTTCTTGCCTTACTAATTTGCTTAGTTTTTTCTCAGAGGTATATGAAGCAGTAGATAATGACAAGGCATACGATATTATATATTTAGATTTCAGTAAAGCTTTCGACAGAGTTCCTCACGAGAGATTGATGAGAAAGGTTGAGTCACATGGAATAGGTGGGGCGTTGTTGGGATGGATTAGGTCATGGCTAATTGGTAGGAAACAGAGAGTCAGCATAAATGGTACCAAGTCAGAGTGGGGAGCAGTCAAAAGTGGTGTCCCCCAGGGATCGGTATTAGGTCCCCTGTTGTTTCTTATATACATAAATGACCTAGATTTAGGTATAAATAGTAGGATAAGTAAATTCGCAGACGATACTAAAATGGGGAGATCAATTGATTCAGATAGCGATATAGAGTGCCTCCAAAGGGATCTAGATACCTTACATGAATGGTCAGTAAATTGGCAGATGAAGTTTAACATTGACAAATGCAAGGTATTAAAGATAGGGAAGATGCAAACAAATGTTAAATATAAACTAGCTAATTTAGAATTAGAAAATTCAGACTGCGAGAAAGATCTAGGTGTGTTTGTTAGCAATGATTTGAAGCCTAGAAAACAGTGTATAGGCGTTCGTAATAAGGCAAACAGGATTCTCGGGTTCATCTCTAGGAGTGTGAGTAACAGAACTGCTGATGTTATCTTAAAACTTTACTTGTCATTAGTGAGACCCCATATGGATTATGCTGTCCAATTTTGGTGTCCTTATTACAGAATGGACATAGATTCATTGGAGAGAGTACAGCGTAGAATGACAAAAATGATCCATAATATTAGAAATCTTCCATATGAAGAAAGGTTGAAGAAATTAGGTTTACATTCGTTAGAGAGACGCAGAGTTAGAGGGGATATGATAGAGGTGTTCAAGTGGGTAAGTGGGATTAACAAAGGGGACATGACAAATGTACTAAAGCTCAGTGATAGCGAAAGAACTCGTACCAATGGTTTCAAATTAGATAAATTTCGTTTCAGAAAAGATATAGGCAAATATTGGTTTGGTAACAGAGTTGTAGATGGGTGGAATGGACTACCAAGTGCTATAGTGGGATCTAAACCTGTAGGGAGCTTTAAGATAAAATTGGATAAGCATATGGACGAGAAGGGTTGGGTGTGAAGGGGGATCAGCCGGGTTGGGCCAATCAGCGCTCTGCAGACCCCCATAATCCTGCGTTAATCTCTAACCGGTTTGGTAAGATGATCCTCAGGGTATTAGAGTGTTGAGCCTATAATTGGGCTTTGAAATTGATTTGGGGTTGTGTGGGACAGGGATCTGCCTTGCTTAGGCCAATCGGCTTTCTGCAGACTCCCATTTTCTTATGTTCTTATGTTCTTAAGATAACATCAGCAGTTCTGTTACTCACACTCCTAGAGATGAACCCGAGAATCCTGTTTGCCTTGTTTCGAACGCTTATACACTGTTTTCTAGGCTTCAAATCATTGCTAACAAACACACCTAGATCTTTCTCACAATTCGAGTTTTCTAATTCCATATTAGCTAGTTTATATTTAACATTTGTATGCATCTTCCCTATCTTTAATACCTTGCATTTGTCAATGTTAAACTTCATCTGCCAATTTACTGACCATTCGTGTAAGGTATCTAGATCCCTTTGGAGGCACTCTATATCTCTATCTGAATCAATTGTTCTCCCCATTTTGGTATCGTCTTCAAATTTACTTATCCTACTAGTTATACCTAAATCAAGGTCATTTATGTATAACAAACAACAGAGGACCTAATACAGATCCTGGGGGACACCACTTTTGACTGCTCCCCATTCTGACTTCGTACCATTTATGCTGACTCTCTGCTTCCTACCAATTAGCCATGACCTAATCCATCCCAACAACGCCCCACCTATTCCATGCACCTCAACCTTTCTCATCAATCTCTCATGGGGGACTCTGTCGAAAGCTTTACTGAAATCTAAATATATTATATCATATGACTTGTCATTATCTACTGCTTCATATACCTCTGAGAAAAAAACTAAGCAAATTAGTAAGGCAAGAACGTCCCTGAGTGAATCCATGCTGAGAAGAATTTATTAAATTAAATGTATCTAAGTGGTTTCTAATTTTACTAGCAATAATTGACTCTAGTAGCTTTCCTATGATTGATGTAAGACTAATGGGACGGTAATTGGATGCTATTGATTTGTCACCTTTTTTAAGATCGG
Organism: Paralithodes platypus; assembly: GCA_032716605.1. NCBI lineage: Eukaryota > Metazoa > Arthropoda > Malacostraca > Decapoda > Lithodidae > Paralithodes > Paralithodes platypus. The sequence goes on along the minus strand of CM064518.1, from coordinate 35,366,163 downwards.
AACTACGTTTGCAAGCTTCCAAGCTTCTGGAACTATACCTGTCTTGTTATGACTTGTTAAATAGAAATGTTAATGAGTAACTTAACTCATCCCTACATTCTGAGCTACATATGAGCTAACCTAACCAATCCCAGCTCACCTAACCTCAATAGATAAGTTAGATTATATTTATTAGAATTGGTTTAGGTTAGGATACGTAACGAATGCATGAAACACAGCAAGTAACTTCTAGTGTGGCATGAAACTAGTCAAGCTTCGGGAACATGTGTCCAGGAAGTCTAGTCAAGTGTAGTGGCGGTGGTGTCATAGAAACTTCTCAACCATCTTCGTCCTCTCCACAAAACATTCGTATACATTTTTTTCACCAACTAATACAAAAGGAGTCTCAAATCACGAAATAGACCCTCGCCCTACAATTCCATCCTATCTCCAGGATTGCAACTATTTAATCCCGTTTTTCCTATTACATTCTTCCTGGATATTGGTGATAATGATAGACAATACAAATACTTCGCTTTATAGTAGGCCATTATGATCGATGCACAACGAATCCTGGTTCCAGCCAAGGTTAAGAGATACCTTCCAGCGAGTGTACACGCTGGAGCTGTAAATGTTTATGTCTTGGAATTCCCTGGAGAGGACGTGGGTGTACATTGTACACACACACACACACAATATATGTATACATACAAACTCAGTAATTATTAAAAGTACCCCCACGAAAGTCGATTTGAAATTGACGTAATTTAATGCTAACCCAAGTTACCCAACCAAGCACGATTCATTAATATTAAGTATGCCTTATATACAGTATATATATTTTTTTTTCTATGTGATTGAGGGAGGCAAAGGGCAGAATTGCCTATAGCGAGTGCCTCCCCCATAGTTGAAAGAGTGACAGGGCCAAAATCAAGGGACGATCGAGCCAAAATGCCTGGACACACGGAGTTTGAAGCAATTTAAGTCATAGGAAGAGGGAAAGACTGATTCTGGGAGAGAGTTCCAGAGCTCAGCTGTTGAGTAGAAGAAAGTTTGAGAGTAACGTTTCACTCTTGGGTTAGAGAGTTGCACAGAGTAGGGGTGGGATTGAATTGCAAGACGGGTACCACGTGCCCTACGTAAAGGAGGTGGTATGCACTGGGAAAGCTCTGAGGAACACTGATTATTATAGTAGCGATAGAATAGCGAGAGAGATGCAACATTGCGGCGGAGAGAGAGAGATTGCAGAGAGTTGGTGAGTGGACGGGAGTTAATGATACGAAAGGCCTTCCTTTCAACTTTGTCTAGGAGAGCGGTGTGAGAGGAACCTCCCCACACTATGCCTCTGTACAGAGCAAGAAGCTGTGTTGGGGGAAAAAAAACCCTAAGGCGGTTGAGCACACCCAGCTTCTGGGTATATATATATAAACTTATACTTATATATATAAACTTGCACAGTTGCCAGACAAGTTGTTTTCCTCCCATCTGCTTGTTAGTAGCAAACATACAATATATAGAGAACAAAACAATAGGATTAAAGTTTCCTTATGAAGGGGAAGCCAGAACTCCCGTTGGCAGCTGCTAGTGTGACTCAATTGATAAAAGTACATATATATTTAAGAGAGAGAGAGAGATACTTTTTTGGCTAAGCAAGTCATTGAGGCACTATAATATAAAGAATGCGTGTGTGTGTGTGTGTGTGTGTGTGTGTGTGTGTGTGTGTGTGTGTGTGTACATTAAAGCCAAGCAAAGTATAAACCGGAGATGACAAGCGTTGAGGGCCGAGTTGTGGTAAAAAGTCATAAACACTTGGATTATCTGGGGTCCTTCCGAAGTTAAAATAATTTCGCAGTCATATTAACAAAGTAAAAAATTCGTTGTCTGATTGAATGGGTCAATTCAAAAGTAAAATACAGACAAATTAATGGCTGTGTTTGATTCTGCATGCATTTGAGCTGACACTATAGAAAATAACCGTAAAGTAATGAAAAGGATCGCAACTTACCACTGTTGTAACCCCTATTCAGTGTTACGGTTCCTAGACGATACAGAGACCAAACAATCTAGTAATGTCGACGGTTAGTTACATTTTAGACCTTAACATTACGGCATACATTTGGCAATGGTTAATGCCAGTCTAACCGTTAATATTGGAGAATATTTCAAGCAGTCTATACTATGGCTATTTGGCTTTATGTTAATTATATGCTGCTTATCACTAGACGATCTTTTTATTTTTGTTCTATGTGCATAAGAGACAAAAGGCAAAGCTGACTGTAACAAGTGTCCCCCTCAAATTAGGAAAGACTTCTAGAAATCGAAAGGTATTATAGAGATAGCGGCTGCTAGGAAAACTAGTTGTCAGTTAAAATATAATTAAATAATTATAAGGATTTTAACACCACTGAAAACTACTTCCAAAACTAAATGATAACGTCTAATGTTACCCTTAATCTGATAATAAAGACGTTACTGTAAGAATGGTGCAGAATTCCAAGATGTTGTCTGTTATTAAGACAAGCCTCCATTACTGTGCACGCTACGTTTATAATTAAGTGTAAGTCACTGATGAAAGAGAAACTTTTCCATACTTTTGTTTCTTTGAGAGAGAGAGAGAGAGAGAGAGAGAGAGAGAGAGAGAGAGAGAGAGAGAGAGAGAGAGAGAGAGACTCACTATATAGCTTCAGGCCATGGTGAAAAAATAAAGAAAACTAAGACGGCATCAACAGCGACTCTCCTTCTAAGAACCGGTCCTGAGGAAGTCTGGCTGAGTAGATGTATAATGTATCTCTTGGTTTTCATCTTTTCTATTATATATACTCAGGCCCAATCCCCACTTTCCCTATTTTTATTTTGTTTACCTATTTTCCTTTTTTATTTTTATATATATTTTTTTATTTATTTATTTATTTATTTATTTTGTTTTGGGGGGGATTCAAGGCAGAGCCAGAATAGGGACAACACAACAGAAAACAATGAACACAAAAACAAATTACAAATTCACACACATCTACTGTAGGTCATCCAGAAGACCCAGATACCAGGGTCACCGAGGTCCCTCCAGCACTTCCCCGGCCCCCCGACAACCCGGAGAGGTTCCGATCTCGGCAGGCAGACATGCAGCAGAGCAAAACCACAAGCCCGCCCACCACACTTCCAGGCGCACCCTTCATAGTTACTTATATTATTGGTATTACATTATTATATTATATTATTATATTACAGTTGCCCTCTGACCCCTGACTCAGTTGCCCTCTGACCCCTGACAAATGCAAGGTATTAAAGATAGGGAAGATGCATACAAATGTTAAATATAAACTAGCTAATATGAAATTAGAAAACTCGAATTGTGAGAAAGATCTAGGTGTGTTTGTTAGCAATGATTTGAAGCCTAGACAACAGTGTGTAAGCGTTCGAAACAAGGCAAACAGGATTCTCGGGTTCATCTCTAGGAGTGTGAGTAACAGAACTGCTGATGTTATCTTAAAACTTTACTTGTCATTAGTGAGACCCCATATGGATTATGCTGTCCAATTTTGGTGTCCTTATTACAGAATGGACATAGATTCATTGGAGAGAGTACAGCGTAGAATGACAAAAATTATCCATAATATTAGAAATCTTTCGTATGAAGAAAGGTTGAAGAAATTAGGTTTACATTCGTTAGAGAGACGCAGAGTTAGAGGGGATATGATAGAGGTGTTCAAGTGGGTTAGTGGGATTAACAAAGGGGACATGGCAAATGTACTAAAGCTCAGTGATAGCGAAAGAACTCGTACCAATGGTTTCATATTAGATAAATTTCGTTTCAGAAAAGATATAGGCAAGTATTGGTTTGGTAACAGAGTTGTAGATGGGTGGAATGGACTACCAAGTGCTATAGTGGGATCTAAAACTGTAGGGAGCTTTAAGATAAAATTGGATAAGCATATGGACGAGAAGGGTTGGGTGTGAAGGGGGATCAGCCGGGTTGGGCCAATCAGCGCTCTGCAGACCCCCATAATCCTGCGTTAATCTCTAACCGTTTTGGTAAGATGATCCTCAGGGTATTAGAGTGTGAAGCCTATAATTGGGCTTTGAAATTGAATTGGGGTTGTGTGGGACAGGGATCTGCCTTGCTTAGGCCAATCGGCTTTCTGCAGACTCCCATGTTCTTATGTTCTTATGTTCTTAAATATCTTTCCTAAAATTTCTCCATACCAGAAAAAAGACACAAAACACTAGGTATTGAGTATGGTTGTCAAACATAATCCATAAAATAGCCTAAACCTCACATGATCATATTGATAACGGTACTAATAAAATATTATTAATGAACAGGAATTGTAACTCGGGGACCCGCAGAGGTGCTTAGGTCAGTATGATGTATGGAGGTTGTGCAAAGAATTTAGGAATATCCTATGAGAAAAATTAGAAATTAGGATTAAGAGATCCTAAGCTTTAAATGTATCGAAGAAGAAAAGAAAAGGGATTCCACTCTTGGATGCTGCGGTGAAATCAAGTACCGGTACCGTATCTAAACCTGTAGTATATGCTCCCCTGATATGTGTTACTATAGTCTGTATATTTTCAGCCGAGGGTAAATTGTCATCTCATCATGATTCCTCGGCTATTACAGAGATTTTGTACCGAAAAATGTTGTTATTAATAAATGTTTGTTATTTATATAACGCAGACATAGTAGTTTCATATATTTCCATAAAATTGCATAAGGGGTTCATCAGCTGGAGAAAAAGACTAGCGACTGAATAATGTGGATCGTTTAGTTATAGGGTACAAGGAATGTGTTGCCTATGTAAACAAGTTGGTCGTGCTTTCGCATAGCATCTGCTTTCCGGATTTGTGTTTTTGTTGCAAACGAATAGGCAAGTTTAATGTCTTACTCCAATTTATAACAAATTATCGATGTTGAGTATGTAATCGCACTAGATCCCTCTTACGTAACGAGCACATGGAAACGGGATTCAACAGAAGGCCAACTACCCATATAATTATGACGGATCCACTGTCCATCTCACACCCCTCCCATTTCATCCATGTGACTCTAAATTTCGCTAATGTTCTTGACTCTATCATAGCACTCGGTGACCTATTCCATATGGGCCAGTCAATGTAACTCAAATCTACAGAATATGCATAATTTTACAGTTAACCTCTGCTGTACCGGCGACGTCTTTTTAATTTTATTGTAGCTATATTTCGACGATTTTGTGCAACTTAAGAAGGGTCTGTGGTAGTAAAAGGGGTTGTTGTTGTTGTTCCCCAAGCTGCCTGGCCGAACAGCCCCAAGGCCCCGAGCAATTCCAAGGCCATAACCGAGCGCCCCCACAGAACCCTCCCTGCCGACCACAATAAAGCCTGGGTGACCGAAGCCACTCCATGGCGGGAAGCTGAGGAGGGTGTGGAAACGCCCGGGAAAGGGGTTAAGTGAGATAGTTCGAAGCCTGTAAATTGTTGGAGGGCCTTCTTAAACTGAATAAAATCGTCTAATAGTAGCCAGAATAGAGTTGAAAGGACGTCATCGGTACTGCATGGCTTAACCTAGATCCTAGAACCTTACTTAGTATGTGTCAAACGATTTGGGTTAAGGGAGCCCACCTCGCTTTGTTTCTCTTTCACTCCCTCTCTCTTTGGCTTTTATCCATTCGGCCCCATTCAGCCTACTGTTTCAAGACGTTTACCCCCATCCAGGTGTCAATATTTTTCTGGCCAGCGGTAGCGAGCCAGCATATAAATATTTTGTTGACAGCAGGCTAAATTTGTAAATTTTTCGATAGAAAAATGTCTCCGGCGAAGCCGGATTTCTCCATACAATGCTGGCTCGCTATCGCTCGCCAGGAAGAAATCGACACCTGGATAGGGATACACGTCTTAAAACAGTTGGCTGAATGGGGCCGAATGGATACAAGCCAGGGAAAGAGAGAAAACGAGAAAAATAAAAAAATAAAAACAAAAATAAAAAAATAAACGGTGACCCCCATATTCTGGCATTTAACCTTTTCAATACCATGGCGTTTACTAATTCTATTCTGGAAAACATTAAGCAATTATATTTAGCTTATGAATAACCTCTAGGAACAAACGTGTGCATACTATTTCATATACCAGTATATGTGTATCACCTGTCCTTCCGAAACTGAAAAAAATCGCCTACTGATAGCCAAAGTAAAATAAAGTAGTGTTAGCGTACTAAAGGGGTTGTGAGTAGCTATATATTTTTTTTTTATATTTTTTTTTTTTTAGTGGGCAACAGATATAATACAAAAGGCATAGACCAGGTTTCGTGACTAGCAAGTTACAATCAAGTGTGGAGAGAGAGAGAGAGAGAGAGAGAGAGAGAGAGAGAGAGAGAGAGAGAGAGAGAGAGAGAGAGAGAGAGAGAGAGAGAGAGAGTTAATTACATAATATCCAGCTATATAAACACGCTTAATAAATAAATTAATTTACGTCAATAGCGGCTTTCAATGCATTAAAATATCAACAGCATTTTTTTAAAGCATTAAAATATGTATGCATTAATCAAATATTTCCTATATCATATGTACAAACTCAACGTATAAGCACTTTCTTTTATACTAAACAATTCATCTTTACAATACAAGCATAACTTAAAAGGTATCATCTATGCACAGTATGTCAGGAACGTCTTGTCGGCAAAATACAGTAATACAAGATAATTACTTACTATTTCGGCAGTGTGTAATTCAGTATATGGTAATCCAGAGGAAAGGCAAGTAGCAGGCGAGTAAGAGCGAGGCGAAACACACCCTCCCTCGTTGCTAGCTAGGGGGCCACTGACTGTCGACTGAGTGACTGAGTCTGAGAGTCAGACTGACCCTGACCGAGACGTCGGACTCGGAGACTGAGATTCTGAGAAAGACATTCTGAGAGTTTGACTTGGAGCCTGAGACTCGTGAGGTTGCTTTTGGCAGCTGAGGGCAGAAGGTAGCTCATTCCCATTTACCACTGTACTAATCTTTGCATAAATAAAATTTGTTTTGGGTCAGTTTTTTGTTTATGTATATACTTTGGCTGAGGGAGCCTGAGTCTCAGTGTTGTCAAAGTGTCAGGTCCACTTATCAAAATTCCCCTAGATTCGAGCTCAAAATGTCCCTTTTCAGTACACAATTTTCCTGTCAGCTTATATTGCAAAATATATAATATATCTACACACACACACACACACACATATATATATATATATATACCGACGCCTTAAAACTCAAGAATCTCATTCTTCCTATGTTTCTGCCCGGAATCAAGCCAAATCTGTTCTTCGACTTGCCAAGCACTCTTTCATCAATAATAAATGCACTGAACTATCCAACTCTAGCTCTTCCTAAGCTTTCTGGCATCTAGCCAAAAACCTTTCCAACAACTTTTCTTCCTCGTCTTTCCCTCCCCTTTTCCACTCTGATGGCACAACCATCACTTCTTCCTCTAACAAAGCTGAACTCTTTGCTCAAACTTTTGCCAGAAACTCTACCTTGGATGATTCCGGTGCTATTCCTCCCTCTCCACCCCCCTCCCCTCTCTTCTACTTATGCCTAATATTCTAATCTCTTCTAAAGATGTACTTTCTACCCTCTCTGGGCTTAATACTAGGAAGTTTGCTCTCATTCAACCTGTCCCAAAGAAGGGTGACCGCTCTCAACCCTCCAACTATCGTCCAATTGCTCTCATCTCTTGTATCTCTAAAAAGTTTTTGAAACTATTCTTGCTTCCAAATTTCTTAAGCATTTCTCTTCTCATAATCTGCTCTCAGATCGCCAGTATGGCTTCCTTAAGGGGAAGTTTCCACTTGAGGGACTTTTTTCTTGACCCCTTTCTCCCTCAGGTCTAGCCCCATTGCTTTTGAGATTTTAAGACTTTCGCCACATTAGTTTGGCGATTTTAAGAACTTTTACCCCATTTATGTCACTTTTAAGACCTGTCGTCCCATTTAAGTGTCAATTTTTCCCTGGCGAGCGATAGCGAGCCTGTAATTTAAGAGGAAACAGCCTTCGGCCGGGACATTTTCTACCGAAAAATGTACAAATTTATCTTGAAAGGGGGTCAAGGGGGTGTAATTTCAAGCTTGATGGAAGTCTAGGAAACACACTAAAAACCTCCCCTTAACCCTTAAGGATCGGGGTCGGACTTAAGTCCGGTTCCAATTTGCAGCAAGTTAGGAGCATTATTAAGGCTTTTAAAGGGTTAAAATAGAGTGCAAATGGCCGGGAGCGCAGCGGGCCAGACAGCCGACTCCCAGGGCTTACCGCCGCTCATTAACTCATGTTCCCTGTGTTCTTGAGAGGCCGGCAGTCTAGCCAGTAGTGAGCATAGCTGGGAAAAATATGCCGCTATACGCTAAACTCCCATGTTACTGGTATCACTGTATGAGAACCACGAGTGCTACGTAGCTTGTTCTGGTCTCATTTTGAAGCTATTTGCGCCTAGTTTTTTGCTAAATAATTTGTTTTTCATGCAGATACTTGATTTATCATGCAGGAGGGCCTGAATATGCCCAAATAAGCATAAAACCCCCCGCTAGACAAGGGTTAAGGGTTGCTCTACTGGTGATCTTCTTTCATAGCTTACTAACTCTTGGTCATCCAACTTTCGGGACTTCGGTGAGACTTTTTCTGTTGCACTAGACATATCGAAGGCCTTCGATAGGGTCTGGCACAAATCTTTAATTTCCAAACTACCCTCCTTCGGTTTCTGTCCCTCCATCTGTGCCTTTGTCTCTAATTTCCTTTCCGGCCGTTCCATAGCTGCGGTTGTGGACGGCCATCGCTCAATTCCTCATCCTATCAACTCCGGTGTTCCTCAGGGTTCTGTCCTATATCCTATTCTCTTTCTAATTTTCATAAATGAACTTCTCAACTGTACATCTAGTCCCATCCATTCATATGCAGACGACTACTTTACACCACTCAATTAGTTTTCCAGAACGCCCCAGCCAGCAGTCCCTCAAAAGTAAACGTAATGAAGCCATAAAATGCTTATCTTCTGATCTAGCTACTATTTCCAATTGGGGTAGAGAAAACCTTGTTACATTTAATGCTTCCAAAACTCAATTTATCCATCTTACTACCCGTCAGGAACCTCCAGAGGACTATCCCTTATTCTTCAACAATAAAAAAATCAACCCTTCAACTTCCCTCAATGTTCTCGGTGTCTCTTTTTCTTCTGCTCTCACTTGGAAAGACCATATTACCAGTCTCGCTAAGGCAGCCTCCCAGAAGCTGGGTGTGCTCAACCGCCTCAAGGGGTTCTTTACCCCTGCGCAGCTACTTGCTCTGTACAGGGGCACAGTGCGTCCTTGTATTGAGTATTGTTCACATGTGTGGGGAGGATCCTCTCACACCGCACTCCTAGATAAAGTAGAAAGGAAAGCCTTTCGTATCATTAACTCCCATCCACTCACCAATTCTCTGCAATCTCTCTCTCTTCGCCGCAATGTTGCATCTCTCTCACTATTCTATCGCTACTACAATAATCAGTGTTCTTTGGAGCTTTCCCAGTGTATACCACCTCCTCTACGTAGGGTACGTAGTACCCGCCTTGCAACACAATCCCACCCCTACTCTGTGCAACTCTCCAACCCAAGAGTGAAACGCTATTCTCAGACTTTCTTGTGTTCAACTGCTGAGCTCTGGAACTCTCTCCCAGAATCAGTCTTTCCCTCTTCCTATGACTTAAATTGCTTCAAACTCCGTGTGTCCAGGCATTTTAGCTCGAACGTCCCTTGATTTCGGCTGTCACTCTTTGAAATCTGGGGGAGGCACTCGCTGCAGGCAGTTATGCCTTTTGTCTCCCTCATTCACATAGAACAAAAAATATATATTATATATATATACTGTATATATATATATATATATATATATATATATATATATATATATATATATATATATATATATATATATATATAGAGAGAGAGAGAGAGAGAGAGAGAGAGAGAGAGAGAGAGAGAGAGAGAGAGAGAGAGAGAGAGAGAGACCGCAGTAAATTTACTTTTACTGTATTTTGTATTATTAAATATACAGGTACTCACTATGTAACTTATATAATGTAAGCTACTGTTGTTGATCATCAGATTCAAATATCTTCTGTCATAAGTTTTATGTGTGCTGATGTTACTTTAAATTCGTGGGCAGATAATTTTTCGGAGATTATTTTGGCGTGAAATATTCCATTCGGTGTTTCAGTATGCAAAGATTTTCTCACTTTAGTTTCTCCGAGACTTGGTGAAGCTCGGAAAAATAAGAAGTTAAATAAGAAGTTAAATATTATGAACTGGAGAGGTAAGAGAGTTTGGAAGAGAGACATCCACCCCACACACACTCACTTCCATCCACATACTGTACACACTCACTTCCATCCATACACACACACTACCTCACCCTCACACACACACACTGTCCTGTGTGACTTCGTTGTGACCTCACCCGTCCCTTGAGTCTGCCCCTCCCCCCAAACTAATCCCTTCTCTACCTGCCTCTCTTCCCACCTGTTCACCCCCTTTATCATCATATTTCTCTTCCCATTTGTTCACCCACCTTTACCTTCATATTTGATTTCTTTTCTTGTGTTATTATTTATGTAATTATTTTCAATTGTAATATTGTTTTTTATTATTGTTTGTACTAGTGCTCAGCTTTTATATTAATGTATGTACTATAATTTCCTTGTAGTTTCTCACCTTATGACTACCACAATTTATCACTCTTATAAATACCCTTATAATGTTCATGTTACTATTGTTTCTCTTATTTTTTTTTCTATTTGTATTATTAATATTATTATTATTTCCATTATTTTAGTATTGCATAATGTACAGTTGTTTTGCCATTTGTGTACCTCCCCTCCCCCCATGTCTACCCTCCATCTAGCTCCTATGCCCCTCCCCCTTCTCCCCCGAGCGGTATATAAGCTCTCCTTACTCCCAAGACCAATACTACTAACAGGTCATCCCATACAAGGGCATATGTGTGCCCCGCTCACGCACGCCGTCACACCGTGTACAGACCTTAGAGGAGGTTGCCAGACAATGATAAACACTTATTAAATAGGCTCAGTTATAGTGGGGTCACAGGTCAGACAGGTCATCTGATATGTTGTCTCAAGTCCTCTGAATAAAATGTGCCAAGGGTGTAAAAATGCCTAACAGTTTAGCAGTGTTTGGGTGTAATAAAGGGTTGCAATATAAAATGTTGTATGTCTCCAAAATAATTAGTCTATCATCTCATGCCCATGTCAAGGCAACCTTAACTGATAAACTAAGCTATCACCTGTAATGTTGGAACTGAAGTGCATTAGGTATTTGCACACAATAGCATTACATTAATCGGGGACGTTCAGTGCTTTGGAAGTGTTTGGCAAGAAACGTTACAACCCCCTCTCTCTCCCCTGCCCCATTTCTCTCGGCGCGGAGGCCGAGTGAAAGAGAAAGGACAGAGGTCAGAGTTGTCAACAGCCCAAATGCCTGAAAAAGTAGCCCAACAATAGCCCAATCTTTACTTATTTTCCATCTTCTGTCAGCATCAAACTTAGCTGACATGATATTGTTAGTTATTTGGCTTCTTTTGGGTATTATGTTATTACTGTGTCTTAGAAGGAACCTAAAATTATGTAATATTTCGTAATATTCCAACAAATAATCCTCAAAAGTAGCCCAAATGTGCGTGAAAACTCGAACCTCGACAACTCTGATTAAGTCTCTCTCTCTGTCTCTCTCTCAACCAAATGGGAAGGGACAAACTTTATTAACATAATTGAGCTATGCTAACTTAATTTGTAAATACATATAAAATTCAATGATAAACATTTGTGTATGTCAATTAAATGTGCAATCAAGAGGCCTAGCTAGTACCTGGGTCTATTATGTATTTGTGTAATGTTTTATTTGGTGCATGTAAACATAGCAAACAAAAATGTTTCTTTTGTCGGTACTCTGTAATTACATAATAATGTATATGTTAGTTAGCCTAACTTCTATTTGCATGCTTCACTTAGGCCTAATAATCATATTAAAACGGAAATTATGGTTGTTCAATGAAGTGAAGGGAGATGAAGGTATGGTAAGGGTGTAGGCCTAATATAGAGTTACCTTTACCCCTGCACTACCATTACATCAGTGTCATCATACTTTAGCTAACTCTAGAGGATGATATTTAGCTTGATAATGGTCTCTAAGAACAAATAAAGGTACCAGTACCTAACTACCACAGCTTCTTCCTAATCTGGCACAATCCATTTAATGATAACCAGAACAAAATAATAAAAGCCGTCATATGGTACTGAACAGATTTATGTTAGCTTGAAGAGAGTCACAGTGTGTCCGACTGTCCTCCTCTCCGATAGAGGTGGTAGGGGGATATAGGATGGGGGGTGAAGGGGAGGAGTGGAGAGAAAAACTGCGGGGTGGGACAGACTCGGTGTGACGTCAGCCACCTGCGCGCTACGACTGTTAGTATTATTGGTCTTGTTCACTCCTTCAAACCCCCCCCCCCCCCCCCCCTTCACATGACGAAAACTAATCACTACCAGGCTCACAACCCCCCTCGAACAGACAATGTCGGAAATGGCAGATGATACCCATGCCAGCGAGGAGCCTCCCCCAACGCGCCCCTATCGACCTTGCCCTGGCCAGTCTCTTTAGCAGCTAAATCAGGAAAACCATCAGGCAGTTCCAGTTAAGCCTGGAAACCTTTATCTCTGGCTAAAATTTACTTCAATCCAACTTATTCTTGCCCTATCCCCACTTCCCTCTAACCCCCTTTCACTACTATTTTTTTATCTTGATCTTGATTCACCCCTGGAAGATGGCAGATAATACCCATGCCAGCAAGGAGCCTCCCCCAACGCGCCCCTGTCGACCTTGCCCGGTCCGGTCTCTTTAGCAGCTCAATCAGTAAAACCCTCAGGCAGCTCCAGTCAAGCCTGGACACCTTTTTTCTCCCACTAAAATTATTTTCATCCAACTATTCTTGCCCTATCCCCACTTCCCTCTAACCCCTTTTCACTACTATTATTGATTGATTCACCCCTCACACCTGAAGAGGACTCCAGAGAGGAGTCGAAACTTGTCGTGTCATAATAAACACATTATACTACCGTGTGGGTTTAATTCTCCATTCAAGGATTCACGGCATTGTGAATATATCTCTTCTTATAACAGTGAGTACTACGTAGGCTACAGTCACTCAAGAAAACCGTGGATCTCATATTTACGGTTCTGTAAAAGCTGAATTATTTTTGTTTTTAAATGTATATACATTTAGGGTGAGGGCTGGTCCTGTCCAGTGAGGTACCCAACCTTAGCCGTTTCTGTCTGTCTCTTTTCTTGTACTACTTTTCCCACTTTGAGGGTGGGCGGCTAGGAATCCTCCTCCCCTTGTAAATCTCACCTACTAGATGATACAGACAAAGGGGCGAGGGAATGCAAAAGTGGTCTGGGACCCTAAGAATTGCAACTTTAAATCTTGTTTCTGTTTGGGCTCTGTCTCGAGTCGGCCACCCCCCAGCTATGGTGTACATACATAAATACCAGTACATACACACATAAATACATATACTGTACATCCATAATACAAAAGAAAAAAAGAAAAGATATAGGATATACTGGATGGGAGTGGAGACTGATAAAGTGAAAGGAGGAGTGGGTGTTCTGGTGGCTGAAGAGCTGGCGGAAAGTGTGCTTCAGATTACGAGAGTTAGCGAAAGGCTGATTGTTCTGAAAGTTGGTGAAAAAATTCTGAATGTGATATCTGCATATGCCCCACAGGCTGGTCTACAGAAAGAGATAAAAGAGGACTTCTGGAATGACACCGTCAGTGTCATTTCAGGCCTCTCGGAGAATGAAATAACAATCGTGCAGGGGGACCTCAATGGTCACGTGGGAGCATCTGCAGATGGATACGAGGGGGTACATGGAGGAAATGGTTACGGAAGGAGAAATCTGGAAGGCGAATATATATTGGAGTCCTGCGTTACACTCAACATGGTTGTGTGTAACACAAAGTTCAAGAAAAGACAGAGCCACAAGTTCACATATAACTCTGGGGTCTCCAGTAGCCAGATAGATTACTTCTTGGTTAACAGGAAAGACTGGAAACTAGTTCGAGATGTAAAGGTCATCCCGAGCAAAGAATGTATCCCCCAGCATAAGCTACTTGTGTGCGACATGAGCTTATACAGAGATCCTAAGCGCAAGAAGGTTTACATACCCAAAAGGAAAGTGTGGCTGCTGAAGGACAAGGAAGTTAGGGATAGGTTTCATAGTGAACTGGAGGAAATGAATAGAAATAAGGAAGCTAGGCCTAACGATGTAAATAGCCAATGGAACTTTCTTAAGCATAGCCTTATCGCTGCCACTGACAAAGTCTGTGGGAAAACAAAGGGTCACCCCAGGAATAAGACCTCCTGGTGGTGGAACGATGAGGTAGAACATGCTGGGAAAGAGAAAAGGAGATGCTTCAAAGCATGGAAGAAAGGAGGCAGCAAGGAGGAATACCAGGCAGCTAAACGAACTGCCAAAAGTTATTTACAATGCTAAAAATCGCATTAAGGACCTGGTCCTCGAACAAGTGTGTAACACTGACAATCCCAATGGGATCTTCAACCTAGCTAGGCGAGTTAAAAATTACAGTAGGGATATTATAGGTGAACAGTGTGTTAGAAACGATAATGGGAAGATTGTGTATGCAGAAAATGAAATCAGAGAAGCATGGAAGGCACACTATGAACGATTGCTAAATGTAGAGTTTGAATGGGATAAGGAACAGCTTAGTATCGAAAAACCAATATCTGGGCCCCCTCCTTTGATAGCACCAGCTGTAGTGAGCGACGCAATCAATAAAATTAAGGACGGTAAAGCTCCAGGTTGCTCTGACATTGTCGCTGAGATGATAAAAGCTTCAGGGGAGACTGGTGTAAACTTAGTCACTGAGTTGATAAACACCATTATTAAAGATTAGAAAATCCCAGAGGATTGGCTCAAAAGTGTAATAGTAAATATATACAAAGGAAACGGGGATGCGCTAGATAGAGGAAATTATAGGGGCCTGAAAATGCTTGACCAAATCATGAAGGTCTGTGAGAAAGTCCTTGAGGGTTTGATCAGGCAAAGCATCTCTATTGATGATATGCAGTTTGGTTTTATGCCAGGACGGGGTACAACTGATGCTATCTTCATAGTCAGGCAGATACAGGAAAGATACTTACTAAAAGGGGGCGCCTGCAAAGCGTCAAAACTATTCCAAGGGTGTCAGCCCTATCAATACATCAAAAACCCAATCTTTTCAAAGCATCAAAAAAGTTGGACCTTTTCAATTTGACAAAAGGCTGAAACTGACTGGATGATATCATATCATCAAAAATAGTTAGGGGTTAACATTAGCCTAACCTAACAACCTCACCTAACCTAACCTAGTAAGAATGGGGTTAACATTAGCCTAACCTAACAACCTTACCTAACCTAACCTAGTAAGAATGGGGTTAACATTAGCCTAACCTAACAACCTTACCTAACCTAACCTAGTAAGAATGGGGTTAACATTAGCCTAACCTAACCTAACCTAGTAAGAATGGGGTTAACATTTTTGATACATCGATGACTTCCAACTTTTGATGCATTGAAGTGATATAAACTTTTTTACACATGGATATGATCTGGGGAAAAATTGTTTTTTGACAAAATGAACACATCTGGAAAATTTGATGTACTGATAGCTTTTTGCAGATTTGATGAAATGATAGGATCAGTTTTTGACGCTTTGATGCTCCCCCACTAAAAGGCAGGGATCTTTACTTTGTATTTGTAGAACTGGAGAAGGCCTTTGATAGGGTGCCTAGAGATGTTGTACAGTGGGCTATGAGGAAACTTGGTGGAAGAGTGGCTGGTGCGTGTGATAATGAAGATGTATGAGGATTCGCAAAGTGCGGTGAGGGTGAAGGGTGTACTGAGTGATGAGTTTGCAGTCCGTGTTGGAGTCCATCAGGGTTCAGTGTTAAGCCCCCTCCTCTTTATTATGGTCTTGGAGGCACTGTCTAGAGTTTTTAGAGGCGGACTCTCGTTGGAACTGTTTTATGCAGACGATGTAGTCCTAATAGCTGACAGTATGCAAGATGCTGAGGCCAAATTCAGAGAGTAGAGAGAGGGCATGGCGAGCAAGGGTTTAAGAGTCAATATTAACAAAACCAAGGTTATGCATTGTAGATTGAGACGAGGCAATGTGGAAAAGAGTGGTGCATACCCATGTGCAGTGTGTGGAAAGGGAGTGGGCGTTAACTCAATTCAATGTAGCATCTGTCGATGTTGGGTACACCATGGGAGTAAGCACTGTAGTAGAATAAAGGGACCTCTGCCGAAGGATAAGTCAGAAATAGAGAAATTTGAGTGTGTAGTGTGCAAAGGCGAGCTTGTGTTAAGTGATGATCCTGTGGCTGTGAATATTGGAAATGAGTCTTTGGAGCTGGTGAACAAGTTTTGTTACCTAGGAGATACCATCTCTGCCGGTGGTGGGGCCGAGGCTGCCACTGTTGCTAGAATTAGGTGTGGCTGGGGGAAGTTCAGAGAACTGATGCCAATCCTGACCATGAAAAGAATGCCTCTCCCCCTGAAGGGAAAGGTGTATGCCTCATGTGTTAGAAGTGCAATGACGTATGCCTCAGAAACATGGGCCGTTAAAGTAGAGGATATCAACAGAATGGAGCGTAATGAGATGAGAATGGCGAGATGGATGAGTGGGGCCAGGCTACAGGATAGAATAACAAATGTTGAGCTGAGGAGACGTTTAGGTATAAAGAGTATTAGCGAGGTGATGCGTACAAGTAGACTGGGAAAGTAGACTGGGATAGTATGGACGTGTGGAGAGAATGGATGAACAAAATTGGGTGAAAAAATGCAGGTCTGTGATTGTGGAGGGAGCTGCACCAAGGGGTGGACCGAGGAAGACCTGGGATCGGACTATACGCGCCGATCTCAAATCCAAGAACTTGACAAGTGAAGCAGCCCTTAACAGGGTTGCCTGGAACGCCGCCATTAGGACAAGACTGAAACTGCACGTATGTGTGGAACACTCCGTCTTAAAATTTTATGTATGATGTAATCTTACATATAGGTCCACAAATTTGTTTAAGAAATTACGTTTGGCACCACACTGTACAACTACGACCAGGGATAGTATCGCAATATTTGGAAGAACAATAGGCTACTGAAACACCAACGAAGTAGCCTAAAATGTAATTGAACCAAGAAATGTAACCACTACTGTCAACTGCACAAGTCAGTGCATTAATGACACCACCTACCGTAGCCTACTCTATAAATCACCACTTCAACAGTACACTCCGAGACATAAATCGTGGCTTAGAAGCTATCCTGAACGGTATTGAATCATTTGTTTACTTCAAAGGATATATTCACTAACCAGAGTTTTCAATTTATAGTTTTTGGGTTCTATAGTTGTGTAGTACCCAGTTATTGGAGCTCTGAATAACCTAACCTCGTAACGCCTCCATTTACATACAATTTATATTTCCTTTGCAGTATATGGTAAGGAAGTATCCAGGTATTTATTACCAAAACTGACGGACTCTACAGCCGTATAATACAGGATATAATATTAATGCAAACGAGATGCGGATATTATATTCTGCAAAAAAGCCAATTGGTAGATCCCTTTCACACTCAGCCCATTACGTCCATGTGCCTATCTAATTTTATCCTAAAGCTCTCTATCGTTCTTGATCCCACTATAGCACTTGGTAGCCTATATTCCACCTATCCACAACTCTTACCAAACCAATATTTGCCTAATCTTTTCTGATCCGAAATTTATCTAATTTGAATAAATTTGTTCCTAGTTATTTCGCTATCACTGAGCTTTAGTACTCTTTATTAATCCCACTAACCCACTTGAACACCTCTATCATCTATATATATATCACATGAGTGAAAACTGTCTCTCCTAAAGTATCTATCAATACAATTGTTCATATTTTGGTCTCTTTAAATCATAAATACATACATATTGGCAACTCTATCCATATGGCAACGGTACTCAGGTACTTTCGTACTATAACAGCGTACGGCCAACATGTCAAAATATTCCATCTTTATTTTCACTTTCACAGTGCAAGATTCGATAGCTTTTCATTATTAAACTTATGCTGCTCGTACAATTTTTCATACCCCTCTTTTAGATATTTGTCCATCTTTGTAACTGCTTTCACAGCATGGAGTAGCCTACTTAACACTACTTAACCCCAATCTCCCGTCGTCACGCTTCAACTCCCAACCAAGGCCGCAGGGCAACCGCCAGCACAGTGCCAACACTCTACCTACTCAACATTACCCTCAACTGTATCATCACTACCACAGATATCGGTGACCCAAGTAACACAACATGCAACCAGAACACCCAAAAAAGCAGGAAGCTCTAGCAAACACATCGACAATGAAGTAACAGCAACGAACAAGAAAGACAAAAGAAACGACCCACCCCCCACAACACCACACCGCTGCACAACAAATCAACCAAACCTACTACAACACAACCCAACACTATCGGCGACCCAGGTAGCTCAACATGCAACCAGAACAGCTAAAAAAGAAGGGATCAGTCGCAACAACATCAACAATAAAGCAGCAACAAAGGCCAAGAACAAGGACATCAAACAACAAATACAGGTAGGGGTGGGAGGGGGGCAAGGGGGAGCCACAACCTGTCCCCATCTCACGCGCTCACATCCCAGCTCACGGCGCTCAGCTGATCACCACACCGCCAGACGTACGATGGACAGTAACAGGAAAATATGTATAGTGTGCGATATTGGATTCAACAAAAGGAGTACAACTTCACAATGTAGTAGTTGTAATGAAACAGTACACGATCGATGTACTTACGTTACTAGCAGAAAAGAAGTGGAATGCGATAAATGTAGGGAAGTAGCTATTAACCCACTGAGCCCCAGCGACGCAAACAGTGCGTCGGTAATGTATGTAACGCTAAACCCCAGCGACGCCTCGTTTGCGTCAGTGTTACTCCGGTCCCAATTACTTCGGTCCTATGGCACCTAGAGGGCTCAGATTTGTATGGGAACTGTGTAAGTATCCCACGCACCCATGCCGATGGTTGAAAACTCTCAAAGTCCAACCGCGTGCGCGTGAACGCGCAAAAACTTTATTTTTTTGGGAAATTGCCTTAAATTTTTTACTCTTGTAAAATCCGTTTTCGGGGCTCTGTAGGACCATTTTTTGAGCTTTTTGATCGGTTTTTCGTGGTTTTTCCTTCATTCCTAACCCATTCGCTATTGTTTCTGGAAAAAAAAAAAAAATCAGAATCAGCCGGTCCTGGGTGATACATTTATAAATATTTAGCTGGTACTCAGCGGGTTAAAGGTCCTAAAATCATTTGTGAAATATTTGAATCACGAATAACAAGAAAACAAAGGATCCTAAACTGTGTTAAGTGTAAAACTGTAGCTCACATGAAGTGCATCTCTAAGAAGACCAACAGTGAAGAACGGGAATTCCTATGCAACATGTGTGCCTTGCATTCATTACCGAATATTAATGTAAATTAACCAAGTATTAACAACTCAGAATCCAGCCAAGACACATTCAAAATCAAAGATGAATACAGAGTGTTCACCAACAAAGGGCTCCATCTTATCCACATTAACGCCAGATCAATGTACCATAAATTGTCAGAAATAAACTTGTTAGCTAATAAGGCCAAAGCTTCAATAATTGCAATCACAGAAACCTGGCTGGATTCAAGTATAAACGATGGTGAAATAAACATTCAAGGTTTCAACATGGTTAGGAATGATCGCAATAGGCAAGGGGGAGGAGTATGTCTGTATGTAAAAAACAACCTCACACACACAACTAGGACCGACCTCCATGTAGAAAATCACGAAGCTCTGTGGATCGACCTACACCTGCCGACGACAAGACCCATCACAATTGGGGTGTGCTATAGGCCACCAGACGACACACAATTCTTGACCAAATTTGAACGAACTTTGTCATCGCTAGACCCTCGGAATGAATCCATTATACTAGGGGATTTTAACCTGTGTTACAAACAACGAAATAATAGGCTTGTACGAGAATATAGGCACATACTGACAATGCACAATCACAAACAACTCATCACAACCCCCACACGTATCTCTGAGAACACTGCCACAATATTAGACCACATAAACTGTAACAGAGAGAACAAAATATCCCAATCAGGGGTTATACAGACTGGGATAAGTGATCACTTCGTCACATATTGCACACGGAAAACCACAAAAATTACCCTAGAAAATCACAAGGTTATCAAAACAAGGTCACTCAGAAACTACAACAAAGAAACATTTCTGGACATTTTATGGAATACAGACTGGTCTCCAGTGTTTGGAAGTACAAACGTTAATGACGCATGGGTTGGCTTCAGAACCATCATCACAAACATCCTAGACGAAATAGCTCCTCTGAAAGACACAAATTAAAGCAAGGTCAGACCCACGGATCAACAATGACATACTACACCATCTGGAACACAGAGACAATCTGTTAAAAAGGCTAGTGAAACATAGACAGGATCAAGGTCTGAAACATGAGTTCAACAGGGCCAGGAATAAACTAAGTAGAAAAATCAAATCAGCGAAAACTAATTATTTCCACAATAAGGCAGAGGAATATCAGAATAACCCAAAGAAACTATGGAGGCACCTACAAACAACAGGCTACAGCAACAAGGCAAGGGATTCGTCTAACACTAATATTGCTCTCAACATTAATGATCAGGTTTGCCACGATAAATGACAAATTTCAACCTACTTCAACACCTTCTTCACCTCCATAGCAAACACACTTGCACAGAACCTACCGCAACCTCTCAATAAATACAAGACAACAACGGCCACCTTTCGAAATTTCTACAGAGATAAAGGCATACACCCGAACACATTTGGATTGCAAAATGTTACACCAAAATACACTTTTGACAAGCTCTCTAACCTAAATGTACATAAAAGCACAGGACCAGACAAAATTCCTGCCAAATTTCTACGAGATGGAGCCATTGGTATGGCAGGTCCCCTAACCCACATCAACCTTTCAATTAACACCAACACTGTACCTGCTGAACTGAAGGAAGCTATTGTAACCCCTCTATTCAAGAAAGGAAATAAACTAGAAGTTGGCAACTACAGACCAGTTAGCATATTATGTATTGTATCTAAAATCCTTGAAAGAGCGATATACACCCAAATTGAACACTACCTTAAAGAAAATTATATATTTTATAAGTTTCAATCAGGTTTCAGATGCATGTACTTGACTGACTCCTGTCTCATCCACTTAACAGATCACATTCGTAAAGAAATTTCTAAAGGTAACTACACCAGTATGGTTCTTCTTGTTCTACAAAAAGCGTTTGACACAGTAGACCATGATATCCTATGTAATAAACTACAAGCAATGGGCATTGGGTCTGTGAAATGGTTTAAATCTTATCTTAGTGGTTGAACACAGAGTCAAAATTGATAATATATCTGATCCTATGCCAATTAACTGTGGGGTCCCGCAGGGAAGCATCCTTGGTCCCTTACTTTTTCTGTTATGTGAATGACGGAACTGAGCATCTCGTGTAAATTATTACTGTATGCTGACGACAGCGTGCTTCTGGTTTCAGGAAAACATAAGAACATAAGAAAATGGGAGTCTGCAGAAAGCCAATTGGCCTACACAAGGCAGATCCCTGTCACACCCAACCCTAATTATAAGCCCAGCTTAAAAACACCATTAGGACTTACCTCACCGAAACGGTCAGAGGTCAGAAAAATGGGGATCTGCAGATCCCCACACCTGGGCCACACCTGACAGATCACCCTCACACCCAACCCACCTCGTCCATATGCCTATCTAATTGTATCTTCAAGCTCCCTATTGTTCTTGATCCCACTATAGCACTTGGTAGCCTATTCCACCTATCTACAACTCTGTTACCAAACCAATATTTGCCTATATTTTTCTTGAAACGAAATTTATCTAATTTGAAACCATTTGTACGAGTTCTTTCGCTATCACTGAGCTTTAGTACATTTTTCATGTCTCCTTTATTAATCCCACTTGAATACCTCTATCATGTCCTCTCTAACGACTGTAAGCCTAATTTCTTCAACCTTTCTTTATAAGGAAGATTTCTAATATTATAAGAACATAAGAAAATGGGAGTCTGCAGAAAGCCGATTGGCCTAAGCAAGGCAGATCCCTGTCCCACACAACCCCAATTACAAAGCCCAATTATAGGCTCAACACTCTAATACCCTGAGGATCATCTTACCAAAACGGTTAGAGATTAACGCAGGATTACGGGGGTCTGCAGAGCGCTGATTGGCCCAACCCTGCTGATCCCCCTTCACACCCAACCCTTCTCGTCCATATGCTTATCCAATTTTATCTTAAAGCTCCCTACCGTTTTTAATCCCACTATAGCACTTGGTAGTCCATTCCACCCATCTACAACTCTGTTACCAAACCAATATTTGCCTATATCTTTTCTGAAACTAAATTTATCTAATTTGAAACCATTGGTACGAGTTCTTTCGCTATCACTGAGCTTTAGTACATTTGTCATGTCCCCTTTGTTAATCCCACTAACCCACTTGAACACCTCTATCATATCCCCTCTAACTCTGCGTCTCTCTAACGAATGTAAGCCTAATTTCTTCAAACGGAAGATTTCTAATATTATGGATAATTTTTGTCATTCTACGTTGTACTCTCTCCAATGAATCTATGTCCATTCTGTAATAAGGACACCAAAATTGAACAGCATAATCCATATGGGGTCTCACTAATGACAAGTAAAGTTTTAAGATAACATCAGCAGTTCTGTTACTCACACTCCTAGAGATGAACCCGAGAATCCTGTTTGCCTTGTTTCGAACGCTTATACACTGTTGTCTAGGCTTCAAATCATTGCTAACAAACACACCTAGATCTTTCTCACAATTCGAGTTTTCTAATTCCATATTAGCTAGTTTATATTTAACATTTGTATGCATCTTCCCTATCCTTAATACCTTGCATTTGTCAATGTTAAACTTCATCTGCCAATTTACTGACCATTCGTGTAAGGTATCTAGATCCCTTTGGAGGCACTCTATATCTCTATCTGAATCAATTGTTCTCCCCATTTTGGTATCGTCTGCAAATTTACTTATCCTACTAGTTATACCTAAATCAAGGTCATTTATGTATATAACAAACAACAGAGGACCTAATACAGATCCCTGGGGGACACCACTTTTGACTGCTCCCCATTCTGACTTCGTACCATTTATGCCGACTCTCTGCTTCCTACCAATTAGCCATGACCTAATCCATCCCAACAACGCCCCACCTATTCCATGCACCTCAACCTTTCTCATCAATCTCTCATGGGGGACTCTGTCGAAAGCTTTACTGAAATCTAAATATATTATATCATATGACTTGTCATTATCTACTGCTTCATATACCTCTGAGAAAAAACTAAGCAAATTAGTAAGGCAAGAACGTCCCTGAGTGAATCCATGCCGAGAAGAATTTATTAAATTAAATGTATCTAAGTGGTTTCTAATTTTACTAGCAATAATTGACTCTAGTAGCTTTCCTATGATTGATGTAAGACTAATGGGACGGTAATTGGATGCTATTGATTGGTCACCTTTTTTGAAGATCGGAACTACGTTTGCAAGCTTCCAAGCTTCTGGAACTATACCTGTCTCCAATGACTTGTTAAATAAAAATGTTAATGGGTAACTTAACTCATCCCTACATTCTTTTAATACTCTAGCATATACCTCATCAGGACCAGGCGATTTATGAGGTTTCAGTCTGTCAATTTCCTTAAACACATCATTTCTACTTATAGTAACCGTACTTAACCTATTTTCTATACTATCGCTATATACCTTACGGACTTCTGGAAACTGTGCCAAATTTTCATTAGTGAAAACGGAAAGAAATTGACTATTTAATGTACTGCACATTTCTAAATCATTTTCTGTCATTTCTCCTATCGAAGTTTTAAGGGGACCAATTACATCTCTAACCTTGGATTTATATAGTTGGTAAAAAGCTTTAGGATTATTTTTTGAGTCATTGGCAACCTTAATTTCATAATTTCTGTTTTTCTTTCCTCATATCCTTTTTTACCTGTCTTGATAGATTCTGATAGTAAGCAAGTAGGTGAATTTCGCCTTTCCTAATTTTTCTATATATTCCTCTCTTTTGTCCTAGATCTAATAGTCTATTATTCATCCATTTGGGTTGGTTCTGTGTTGATCTAAATTTTCTTTTGGGGATGTATTTATTTTGTGCATTGAATACTGACTCGATAAATTTATCGTATGTATCTACCAAGGTTGACGTCTCTTCCTGACTTAAGATGACAGGTGCCTGAGAAGGGGTACACTCATTTGGACACCTGGATCGACTTAATTTGTTTACCATAGGGTCAGCTAATAGGGCTCTTCTTAACCCACCATAATTGGCTTTTCTGAAGTCAGGTATTAATGTTGTATTCTCTCTGGTATTACCTTTCCATTGTATATTAAAATACACAGAATTGTGGTCACTATTTCCTAGGTGGTCCCCTATCTCTACATTATTTACCATATGTTCATTGTTACTGAAAACTAAATCGAGAATATTATTACCTCTAGTCGGCGTATCTATGAATTGAAATAAAAACTATCTTGTACTACCTCTATAAACTCCTCAGAATCAGTCTCCTATTTGATGCTGCCAATCTATATTCGGAAAATTAAAATCCCCCATAATGCACACATTGCTAAACCTTGATGCCATTTTAATTTCCTCCCATAATGACGTTCCGTCATTTCTACTCATATTTGGCGGTCTATACATGGATAATTTTTGTCATTCTACATTGTACTCTCTCCAATGAATCTATGTCCATTCTGTAATAAGGACACCAAAATTGAACAGCATAATCCATATGGGGTCTCACTAATGACAAGTAAAGTTTTAAGATAACATCAGCAGTTCTGTTACTCACACTCCTAGAGATGAACCCGAAAATCCTGTTTGCCTTGTTTCGAACGCTTATACACTGTTTTCTAGGCTTCAAATCATTGCTAACAAACACACCTAGATCTTTCTCACAATTCGAGTTTTCTAATTCCATATTAGCTAGTTTATATTTAACATTTGTATGCATCTTCCCTATCCTTAATACCTTGCATTTGTCAATGTTAAACTTCATCTGCCAATTTACTGACCATTCGTGTAAGGTATCTAGATCCCTTTGGAGGCACTCTATATCTCTATCTGAATCAATTGTTCTCCCCATTTTGGTATCGTCTGCAAATTTACTTATCCTACTAGTTATACCTAAATCAAGGTCATTTATGTATATAACAAACAACAGAGGACCTAATACAGATCCCTGGGGGACACCACTTTTGACTGCTCCCCATTCTGACTTCGTACCATTTATGCCGACTCTCTGCTTCCTACCAATTAGCCATGATCTAATCCATCCCAACAACGCCCCACCTATTCCATGCGCCTCAACCTTTCTCATCAATCTCTCATGGGGGACTCTGTCGAAAGCTTTACTGAAATCTAATATATTATATCATATGACTTGTCATTATCTACTGCTTCATATACCTCTGAGAAAAAACTAAGCAAATTAGTAAGGCAAGAACGTCCCTGAGTGAATCCATGCTGAGAAGAATTGATTAAATTAAATGTATCTAAGTGGTTTCTAATTTTACTAGCAATAATTGACTCTAGTAGCTTTTCTATGATTGATGTAAGACTAATGGGACGGTAATTGGATGCTATTGATTTGTCACCTTTTTTGAAGATCGGAACTACGTTTGCAAGCTTCCAAGCTTCTGGAACTATACGGCTCGCTTGGTGTAGTGACTAGCGTCTCGGACTTCCACCCAGAAGGCCCGGGTTCGCGCCCACGCTCGGCGCATTAAAGATTTTTCACAAGCACGGAGTCGTTACCATCCCTCATGATCAAAGGGATGGGGTAGTAGTACAGGACCCCAATGGAAATACGCCTAATCGGCCTTATTGAGCTATCCTTAGCTAGCTTAGCATGCGCTAGCTTTAAGAACTATTATTATTATATTATTATTATTATTGTCTCTAATGACTTGTTAAAATGGAAATGTTAATGGGTAACTTAACTCATCCCTACATTCTTTTAATACTCTAGCATATACCTCATCAGGACCAGGCGATTTACGAGGTTTCAGTCTGTCAATTTCCTTAAGCACATCATTTCTACTTATAGTAACCGTACTTAACCTATTTTCTATACTATCGCTATATACCTTACGGACTTCTGGAAACTGCCAAATTTTCATTAGTGAAAACGGAAAGAAATTGACTATTTAATTTTCTGTCATTTCTCCTATCGAAGTTTTAAGGGGACCAATTACATCTCTAACCTTGGATTTATATAGTTGGTAAAAAGATTTAGGATTATTTTTTGAGTCATTGGCAACCTTAATTTCATAATTTCTTTTCTTTCCTAATATCCTTTTTTACCTGTCTTGATAGATTCTGATAGTAAGCAAGTAGGTGAATTTTGCCTTTCCTAATTTTTCTATATATTCCTCACTTTTGTCCTAGAAGATCTAATAGTCTATTATTCATCCATTTGGGTTGGTTCTATGTTGATCTAAATTTTCTTTTGGGGATATATTTATTTTGTGCATTGAATACTGACTCGATAAAATTATCGTATGTACCTGTATCTACCAATGTTGACGTCTCTTCCTGACTTAAGATGACAGGTGCCTGAGAAGGGTACACTCATTTGGACACCTGGATCCACTTAATTTTTTGACCATAGGGCTCTTCTTAACCCACCATAATTGGCTTTTCTGAAGTCAGGTATTAATGTTGTATTCTCTCTGGTATTACCTTTCCATTGTATATTAAAATACACAGAATTGTGGTCACTATTTCCTAGGTGGTCCCCTATCTCTACATTATTTACCATATGTTCATGGTTACTGAAAACTAAATAGAATATTATTACCTCTAGTCGGCGTATCTAACTATCTATGAATTGAAATAAAAAACTATCTTGTACTACCTCTATAAACTCCTCAGAATCAGAGTCTCCTATTTGATGCTGCCAATCTATATTCGGAAAATTAAAATCCCCATAATTCACACATTGCTAAACCTTGATGCCATTTTAATTTCCTCCCATAATGACGTTCCGTCATTTCTACTCATATTTGGCGGTCTATACAGAACTCCAATAACTATGGTCTCACTACTAATACCCGATTTAATACAGCTTTTTAATGTACTCCTGACAAACACTGCTATACCGCCACCCCTCTTACTTGTTCGGTCATATTTAAATAAACTATATCCTGGTACAGTATATCAAATTCTGCTAAAATATGCCTGGTTTCTGTATTATTCCACATTTCAGTTAGCGCCATTGTCTATACAGTATTTTCTTTGCTAACAAGGGCTCTAAGTTCGTTAATTTTGTTACATAGACTACTACAGTTTGTGTAATATACTCTCAATTTACTTCTTTTCTTTATACCTAATTTACCTTTATTTCTAACGACATTTCCATCTTCCGTTGCACCATCACTACTATCATTAGCAATATAGTCATCATTTTTAGCATGAGACTGAATATCCTTATCGCTTTCGCCTGACGCTAAAATTGTTCCATTTAACCTCTCATTTACACTCTCAATATTTCTGTTCAAAACCCCACAACCACCCTATCTAAAGAACTAGCTAATGTGGAAACCCCTAACCGTGAAAGATGAACCCCATCCCTTGCGTACATCCCATCTCTCCCATAGAAACTACCCAAAGACCCAATAAGTATTGCTGCTTCACTTTCCAAAGAACTAGAATCATGTAGTGAATGGCTAGTGGACAATAGACTATCTCTTCACCT
The DNA here is from genome assembly GCA_032716605.1 of Paralithodes platypus. Classification (NCBI taxonomy): domain Eukaryota; kingdom Metazoa; phylum Arthropoda; class Malacostraca; order Decapoda; family Lithodidae; genus Paralithodes; species Paralithodes platypus. Next base: position 35,338,216 of record CM064518.1, on the reverse strand, counting down.
GGGCAAGACGGAAGCCATCTTATGTGGGACAAAACACAAACTGAAAGACATTGTGGGCTTCTCGGTCAACTGTAATGATATTCCTATAACAACAGTGTCACAAGTTAAATATCTCTGACTAAAACTGGACTCAAGTTTGTCAGGTGAAACAATTTTGGAATCTATCCTGTGTAAGTGTAGAGCACGTATAAAATACCTGTACAGTATAGACAGGTGGGATGCTTGCCAGCGGCGAACAAAAAGACACTTTGCCAAGCGCTTGTTCAATGTCATTTTGACTATTCTGTCATATCCTGGTACTCTGCATCATCTAAATCAGCACAAACTTCAGGTCACTCAAAATAAAATAGTTAGGTTCATGCTGAACCTAGGACCCAGATCACAATGTGTTGGCCAGGAACAACTTCAGTCACTAGGTATGCTCAATGTCTCTGACAGGGCCAAACAAATCAGGCTCACTAATGCCTTCAACATTTTCTATGACAGAGCTCCAGAGTATCTTAGGGGTGATTTTGTTAAAGCAAATGAGAGGAGTGGACATAATACAAGAAACAGGAGGTTTAATTTTAAGGTCCCGAGAATCCAAGGACAGGGTAAGCAAACATTCTTCTTCACTGCCATCAAAGACTGGAACGACCTACCCCAGTCAGTCCGTGAAAAGAGAACACTGTATTCCTTCAGACGTAGCCTGAAGGAACACCTGAACCGGACAGCTGCAAGAAGGGAGCACCAAGCTTATGTCTACTACTAAATACAACATAAGAGATAGGCAAACCAAACTGAAATGATTACTGATTACGGATTACTGATATTTACCATAGGATGTAAGGTATCTTAAAATAACCCCCTAGAAATACTTTCTCTAAAGTATCTATTTCTTTTATCCTCCCCTTTTCCCCAGCTAACCTAATCCTACAAGGACCCCAATGGAACGGCCTTATTGGGCTATCCTTACTTGGAATTATGCAAAGCTGGTACATGTCATATTTGTAACATACTATGTGGTACCAACTCTGTAAATTGCTAACTGAATAAATATTATTATTATTATTATTGTTATTATCTACACATCCTCTTCCTTCCTAAACCCGCCCTGCTCGTCACCTATCCATTTCTCCGTTCTCGCTCTCACTCTCTTAATCACACCCTACTGTACACCTTCCCTACTACGCTTAGAAGACTTATTCCTCGGTGGTTACCACACACTCCTTTTTCCCTTTATATAGGGGGACTATCTTGCCTGTCTTCCAGTCATCAGGTGCACTCCCCTTCTCCCATGCTAGTTTACACATTTTCCATACCCATTCGATCACTATCTCACCACCATACCTCAGCATTTCCCCACACAATCCATCTATTCCTGGAGGGTATATTTATAGTAATACCCTCTGGTTCAGTAGGGGTTATGCAACCTTCAAGTATAAATTTTATAAACAAAAGGCAGAACCACAGCAATGATAATGGGTGAATACACAGATGCCCAAGATCTTGTTAATTTTTTCTTTAGTGCCTTCTTAGTTCATTTAAAAATTTGGTGATGGGTTACTTATGCTATTCAGGTTATAAAATTAATACACATAGTAATTTTCTCACTTTATTTAAATATTAATAATAATCAGGAGGAACTACATAACTTAATTCTTAGATTATCTATAGTATAGATCTCTGTAATTTAATAAAAATGTAAAGCTTGCAAAACAAACGAAAACCAGAAACTGCATAATATATAGACAAATTATCTTTCAAGTATCACTCGGAAATAACTTATTGAAGATTTAGCAAAACAAGTTGAAATTTGGTCAAATTTGGCTTAGAGATAAATTCATGACAAACCTAAATTAAAGGGGTAAAACTTCTCCTTTAACTTTTGATTCTCACACGTCCTATGCTAACTGAACAAAATTAGTCAAGGATACTAGGAATACAAATAAAATTTTGTTTAGTTTGCAAGTTTTACATTTTAATTAAAATACTAAGATTTAATTTATCTGGCATGCTTGGGGATTTCAAGGGGGGGTTGCAGCAGATTTCTGGATATATGAAATTTACTCCTTCGATATTCTTAACAATTTAGTACTGTATAAACCATGAGTAAATGTTTATCTATATACCCGAATAATGCGTGATGGCCTAGTGCCTTTCAATGAGGGTATAATTTATGAATTATTGAGTGTCAGCAATTCATTAATTTTTTTTAAAGTTAATATCATGCCGAAGCTTACCCCAGTACATAGCTTTGACTTTTCAACTTTGTAAAGCATTCCAATTTGCTACCAAAGGAGTGACGCACCTCTTAGGTTAAAGATTTCCTTAAATTTCTCCTTTTCAATATTTATGTTCGATTCGGGCCCTACATTTTCAAACAAATATTAGGTATTCCTATGAGTGGAAATGCTAGCCCTTAAATTGTGTGGTTCCTGTGTTGGTTTGTTTTGCAAGTTTTATCAATTTTAATTAATTTGAAGAAGCCAAATTATTTCTTGGTGATCAACGGTTTCTCTGCAAATGCAACGAGCACTAAAACGGCAATTATAGCTTCATTCCACGACATGGTATTCGCCGGTTCTACCTCATCACCACACCAATGATTTGTTTTGTGATCCTAGTGGCAGTTACGCAAGCGGCACACACGGCATGTAAACAAGAACTACGTCACCGGATCACCATGTCACAACAACCAACCGCTCGGCCTGGCGCCGATGGTCTGAATCTCCCTCAAAACAATTTTGGTAATATTTTAGTGATTTAAATAATTCTGTGGCAATAACTTTGTTCAATGTACAGTACTCTTACATTCATACATATAATTATATAGACCAAGTGGTACACAGGGTGTGGTTTCAATCTTAATGGCGGCATTGCAGGCAGCTATTCAGGGCTGCCCCACTTGTCTGGTTATAAATTTAGAGAGAAAATCGTAAGATTTTATCCCACGTCTTTCTAGGTCCCCCTTGGTGAAATGGCTAGAACTATCAACCATTGCTTCCGTGTTTACTCCTCTTTTCATTTCATACATACATATGGGTAGCTTCCATGGTACAATCACAGTGCACAGCAACCATAACACAGTGGCTAGTCTTTACTGCAGCACAGTACAACAAAGTCTTGCCACAACAAAGACCCCATCATGTTATCACTGTGGCTGATGTTGGTATAGCGCTAACAGTCTCAGCAAAACTCAATAAGTCGCCCTGAAGCACTTGCACCTGGCGAAATCGCACCACACCAGCCTTAACCGTGCTACAATAAGACAGTAACAAGAAATCACCGTAATTGCCACAGAGGCTGACTGCACCACTGAAGTGGCGGGCGGTGGGGTCGCTGCATCCCTACACCAGAGGAAATTTCTTCATTGTATTTTGGTTACCCCCCAAACCATTTTACTGAACTTGGCTAGTTGCCAACGCTATAATATAACTATTTTGAGAGATCAATAAAGATATTTGAAATTATCTGGTGGTTGATAGAATATTAAAAGTAGTCATGAAATTGAATGAATGTCTCAACTCCTGTAGGAATAAATTACCGATTATCTCAATTTTTGCCTCAAACCCATTACCTTCTTTACGCTTTGGGAGTTGTGTTTTGTACGGCTTATTGGGTTTTTGTACAGAACTGTAATTGATAAAATTGCCAAAACCAATGCAATTGTATTTATTCCAGTAATAAAAAAAAAAAATCCCGGTTTGACTTCCTGTATTTTCGTCAACGTTTGGGAGCTAAATTCATCAATATTGGCAATTCTTTCATTATGTAGTTGCTGAAAAATACTAGGGTAATTTTTTTTTTTTTTTTTAAGGGGGAGGGGGGATTTACTCAATTATATTTAAGGTTTGGTGATGTACAAGAATTCTTAATCGCTTCAAACCATTATGTAAATGTAAATTTACTTCTGCCTAATATTGTTTTACTCCGCTGAGGATTTCTATGAAATGGGCAAAAACCATATATCTCAATTACACTTTAAACTCGTAGAGACCCTACCTAAACTAAATATACCGGTAATAGTTTAATGATAAGCCTAAATCAATATTTAGTATTAAAGATAAACACCAAGAAACAAACCTTTATGCAGGCACCAGGTATCCGCTACCTGAAAAAAAGAAATACATAACTTGAGCAACTAAAGTAAAGTATAAATATAAGAAAAACTTTAGTAAGTAATCAGAACGCTGTGAGATGATAGTATGTCTTCACAACCAAGTCAGGGAACCAATATTCAATCATCATTAAAGAGGTAGGAAAAGGTAGACAGATGAAATGGCAGATATACTGTAGATTGAGCAAAGAGATTATCCTAACAATACTATTAATAACTTTTCTTGAAAGAGATACATTCTTGAAAACTTAGGAAACCAATTCCACATTATAATATACAATACAGATACGGTATTTGAACCAAAACAACATACATACATACATAAAATTTTAAGACAGTGTGTTCCACACATCAGTGCAGTTTCAGTCTCTTGTCCTAATGGCGGCGTTCCAGGCAACCCTGTTAAGGGCTGCTTCACTTGTCAAGTTCTTGGATTTGAGATCGGCGCGTATAGTCCGATCCCAGGTCTTCCTCGGTCCACCCCTTGGTGCAGCTCCCTCCACAATCACAGACCTGCATTTTTTCACCCAATTTTGTTCATCTATTCTCTCCACATGTCCATACCATCCCAGTCTACTTGTACGCATCACCTCGCTAATACTCTTTATACCTAAACGTCTCCTCAGCTCAACATTTGTTATTCTATCCTGTAGCCTGGCCCCACACATCCATCTCACCATTCTCATCTCATTACGCTCCATTCTGTTGACATCCTCTACTTTAACGGCCCATGTTTCTGAGGCATACGTCATTGCACTTCTAACACATGAGGCATACACCTTTCCCTTCAGGGGGAGAGGCATTCTTTTCATGGTCAGGATTGGCATCAAATCTCTGAACTTCCCCCAGCCACACCTAAATCTAGCAACAGTGGCAGCCTCGGCCCCACCACCGGCAGAGATGGTATCTCCTAGGTAACAAAACTTGTTCACCAGCTCCAAAGACTCATTTCCAAAATTCACAGCCACAAGATCATCACTTAACACAAGCTCGCCTTTGCACACTACGCACTCAAATTTCTCTATTTCTGACTTATCCTTCGGCAGGGGCCCCTTTATTCTACTACAGCGCTTACTCCCATGGTGTATCCAACATCGACAGATGCTACATTGAATTGAGTTAACGCCCACTCCCCACAAACTGCTTCCCCAAAAATTTGAAGTTTCACGGTAATTTTTCAAGATTAATCAGATAAATGTGAACAAACCTTGATTTTGGCAACCAGGATGCCAGTCCAGAATCCCCTTCACTTGCTGAAATAATACAGAGACAAACTTAAGTAAAGTAACAAATACAACACCAAAAGCAAATTAAAATAAACATGCATCAGATCGCTGTGAGATGATAGTATGTCTTCACAACCAAGTCAGGGAACCAATGTTCAATCATCATCAAATACAAGGATAGTGGAAAAAATAAAATAAATATATATATATATTACCCCCCCCCCCCCCCCCAAAAAAAAAAACCATACTATTGGAATGGATACTAACAATCGCTGCGGCTATTGTCATATGACAATTGCTTGGTCTGCACTACATACATCAAATTTTAAGACCGAGTGCTCCACACATACGTGCAGTTTCAGTCTCGTCCTAATGGCGACGTTCCAGGCAACCCTGTTAAGGGCTGCTTCACATGTCAAGTTTTTGGATGAGATTGGCACGTATAGCCCAATCCCAGGTCTTCCTCAATCCACCCCTTGGTGCAGCTCCCTCCACAATCACAGACCTGCATTTTTTCACCCAATTTTGTTCATCCATTCTCTCCACATGTCCATACCATCCCAGTCTACTTGTACGCATCACCTCGCTAATACTCTTTATACCTAAACGTCTCCTCAGCTCAACATTTGTTATTCTATCCTGCAGCCTGGCCCCACACATCAATCTCGCCATTCTCATCTCATTACGTTCCATTCTGTTGACATCCTCTACTTTAACCCATTCTCTGCGGGCTTATTTGAGCTATTTAGGGCATATTCAGGCACTCCTGAATGATTAATTAAGCATCTGCATTAAATGAACTGTATTCTGCCGAAAATAGATTCAAAATGAGACCAGAACGAGCTTCGTAGGTGGCAGGGTTCACCCGCAGCATTGCCATAGACATTCGGGAAAACCGCTAATTATTAGCTCTCGCTCGCTCGGCAACACTGTTGTGAGACACAGTCTCCCTCAGTGAGCGGCTGGCTGCTCTGAGGGTCGGAGGGAGGTCCCTCACGCTCCCACCCACTGACACTCAATTTCTACAGCTTTTACAGGCTTTTAAAGCCTGGAAATTGCTGCAAGTTGTCTATGCGTTCCAGAACGTCACCCGCAGGGAAAGGGTTAATGGCCCAGGTTTCTGAGGCATATGTCATTGCCCTTCTAACACATGAGGCATACACCTTTCCCTTCAGGGGGTGAGGCATTCTTTTCATAGTCAGAATTGGCAGCAGTTCTCTGAACTTCCCCCAGCCACATCTAATTCTAGCGACAGTGGCAGCCTCAGCCCCACCACCGGCAGAGATGGCATCTCCTAGGTAACAAAACTAGTCCACCAGCTCCAATGACTCATTTCCAAAATTCACAGCCACAGGATCATCACTTAACACAAGCTCGCCTTTGCACACTACGCACTCAAATTTCTGACTTATCCTTCGGCAGGGGTCCCTTTATTCTACTAGTGCTTACTCCCATGGTGCACCCAGCGTCGACAGATGCTACATTGAATCACGTTAGCGCCCACACCCTTTCCACACACTGCACATGGGTATGCACCGCTCCTTTCCACATTGCCCTGTCTCAATCTACAATGCATAACCTTGGTTTTGTTAATATCGACTCTTAAACCATTGCTCGCCATGCCCTCTCTCCATCTTCTGAATTTGGCCTCAACTGTACCATACAGGGGTTTTGGACTAAAAGTGACTTTCATTTCCTGCACATTTTCATGTATAGAAAAGAGCTAGAACATATTTCAAATTATATCTACCTGAAAGTAGAGGAATAGACTTTCCCAATGATACCCGAATTATGTCTGTACGACAACTGATTGCCGTGCAACGATATTGCAAAGGTGGAGCTAAATCAGTAAAAATTAGCGGTGTTTGCGATTCCCAAGTTTGCAGGGGAGCTTGAGAAGTCTTAGTTACGTTAGTGTTAGCCCAGACACGGCGGGCGATGGATGGAAGGGTCCCGCGCTGCTTAGACTTGCTTGCCTGCCTCCCAGGCCTTGTACTATGCAGATTTTCGGCGATTGTCAAAAGACAATTGCCGCAGTGATGTCCGTAGTTTTTATATAATATGCCACAGTCAGAGTTAACCCATTCAGTACCGGGGATGTCTGTTGTACTATTTCAGCTATATCGAGACGATTCCATGCAGCTTAGGAAGGATCAGTGGTAGTAAGAAGAGTGAAGCGAGATAGTTCTGAGCCTGTTAATTGCTGGAAGATCTTTTTAAATTAAATGAAATCGTCTAATAGTAGCCAGAATAAAACTAAAAAGATGTCGCTGGTACAGAAGAGGTTAATGGGATAACTGTATTGATCTATTTCAAGCTAAAATACAATTATATTTTTCTTTCTATTTCATGCTAAATCTTCCAATACAGTACTGTACATTGCTTCGTGATTTTGTCTATTATATTTAAGGTTTAGTGGGTTCCAATAATTCTAACATCTTCAAACCATTGTAAAATTTAAATTTACTTCTGGCTCATATTTTTTTTACTCCACTTAGGATCTCTATGAAATGGGCAAAAACAATTACACCTTAAACTCGTAGAGATCCTACCTAAACTAAATATACCAGTAATAGTTTTAGGAGAAGCCTAAATAAATATTTAGTATTAAAGATAAACACCAAGAAACAAACCTTTATGCAGGCACCAGGTATCCGCTACCTGAAAAAAAGAAATACATAACTTGAGCAACTAAAGTAAAGTATAAATATAAGAAAAACTTTAGTAAGTAATCAGAACGCTGTGAGATGATAGTATGTCTTCACAACCAAGTCAGGGAACCAATATTCAATCATCATTAAAGAGGTAGTAAGAGGAAGAGGTAGACAGATGAAATGGCAGATATACTGTAGATTGAGCAAAGAGATTATCCTAACAATAATATTAATAACTATTCTTGAAAGAGATAAATTCTTGAAAACTTAAGAAACCAATTACACATTATAATATACAGTACAGGTACGGTATTTTAAACAAAACAACATATCCCCACAAACTGCTTCCCAAAAAATTTGAAGTTTCACAGTAATTTTTCAAAATTAAACGATTAATAAAAACAAACCTTGATTTTGTCAACCAGGAAGCTGGTCCAGAATCCCCTTCACTTTCTGAAATAATACAGGATCGGCAAACGAGGAAGCTGGTCCAGAATCCCCTTCACTTGCTGAAATAATACAGAAACAAACTTAAGTAAAGTAACAAATAAAAACACCAAAAGCAAATGAGAATTTCAAATATTCATCAGATCGCTGTGAGATGATAGTATGTCTTCACAACCAAGTCAGGGAACCAATGTTCAATCATCAAATACAAGGATAGTGGAAAAAATAAAATAAATATAAATATATTACCCCCCCCACCCCAAAAAAAAATACTATTGGAATGGATATTAACCCCTCCAACCCGGATGGGCTCTTGAACGCCCATAACAACCTCGGCCCGCGCAACCCGGAAGGGCTCTTGAACGCCCATTGCTTGCATGCGTGCTTTCGAATGCCGCGCGTACATTTTCGGTATCGTGGGACGGTAGGTGGCGCCACCAGGCGTAAACTCCGCCACAGCAACAGTATCTACCCCGACGCCATCATGGACAGTACGCCAAATAGTGATTCCGCTGTGTCCGATACCGTGCTTCCTACGACGCCCTTGCTTGTTCGTCGCGCCTTACCCCGACGCCATCGCCTAAATGTGTTATCTCCCGGAGGTATTGAGACGACATTGAGACTTTATGAGCGAGCTGATGCCAAGCATAATGTTGATGATGAAGTCAGTGACGACTCCAGTAATTATAAGTCGAGTGATTATGGCCATGAGAGTGATAAAGAAGAGCAATTCCTGGGATTTGCGAGAGAACATGACAGTGATGAGAGTGATGAAGGTGATGTACCAGTTGTTGAGGAAGCTGGTTTACCTAAAGACAGTGAACTTGAGAGAGTGAGCGAGTGGGAGAGTTCAAGGTCACTCACCAAATTTCGCTTAAGTGACACGACGCCAAGCCCTTCCCCTGGTAAATCGCCTTTCAAGCTACATTTGTATAAGCAGAAAATACTTGAGAAGGCGGCCGCGGCAGCTAGGGAACAAGCAAAACTACTTGGTGAGGATGAGGCTGTGAGTGAGGGTCAGCGTGGTGACCCTTCTCGTCCGCCATTGTCTCCCTTATCTACCCACGCCACCCAAGATGACCCGGATGCCCCGCATTCTTCCCCACCACCCCCACCATTGCCAAGGGTTGAGGACCCCACACTTTCGGCCTATTTGCCTCCTAGGTCCCCCGACAGGAGACATACTGCTGCCGAAAAGGGGAAAGGTAGGAAATATACCAAGAAAATTAAGAAAAGTAAGAGAGTTTTGTTCGAGGCTCCCACCCCGGCCGGCCCCAGCCATACGTCCCCGCAACTTTCCCCACGGTCCTCCCCACCTCTCCCGCCTTCAACATGTCTTCCTGAAGAAGTCTTTGAGCTCGCATCACCAATACCTGGCCCTAGTGACAGTGAAACATTGCTTTCTGTCACTCGTCGCAGGCCAAGGAGCCCGGGACCTCGGGGGGACACAGCCTCACCTGCCACTCCTTCCCACCTCGCCCACCCGCACGCCGCCCACGCATCACTGGTTCCCCGCCAGATTATGTGGGGGCCACTGATGATGAAGGGCACCTCTCTCAAGACTCTGGCCATGATTACATAGGTCCACCGTCAGGGCAAGATGACCACTCTGACGATGACTATATGGACATCGACGACCCTCGACCCATCCGCTTGGCCCGGCGTCGTGCTGCCCGTCGTGCTGCCCACCGCCCTGGCCGCCGCCCTCGCCGCCCTAGGGCGCGCGCCTCCCGAGTTGGCCGTGGGCGTGCTGGGCCACCAGCTGGAGCTCCTCGTCAGCGTAGACAAGACCCATTCTACGTTTTTCAGTGGCAAGACGTAGTTGATGAGGATGCATACAACCCTGATGTGCCAGCTTTTGATGAGGTACTGGAGGGTTCAGGCGTTACCCCCAATTTTCCTGCAGGCCCCAATGCTCCACCACACGAACTGTTTGAGGCCTTCTTTGATGAGGAGGTGGTAGGCTATGTTGTCAAAGAGACAAATAAGCAGCACCAATTCCAGGTCCACTTTTTGGGAAAGGTGACCAAGGGCCACATGAGGCAGTGGACCCCAGTGACTCATAAAGAGTTCATGGTGTTCCTGGCACTCACCATGCTAATGCCTCATGTCAAGAAGCATAGGTTGCCTGACTATTGGATCACCAATGATCTGATATCCACCCCTGCCTTCGGGAAATATATGTCTCGCGACCGGTACCTTGATATCCTCGCAGCGCTCCATCTTGTCACCAACCTTGACGTCCACCTCCCAGACAAGCTGTGGAAGATTAGGACGTTGTATGAGATGATGCGAGAACGCTTCACCTCCTACTTCAAGCCCTTCCGCAAGGTCGTCATTGACGAGTCTCTTGTGCTGTTCCGGGGAAAACTCAGCTTCCGGCAGTACATCCCCTCAAAAAGACATCGCTTTGGCATAAAATTCTTTGTGCTGTGCGACTGCCAAACTGGCTATGTCCTGGACTTCCTGGTCTACAGCGGGAAGGAAGGGGACTTGCTTGTGGACCCCCTCATTGGCTTTGGCGGAGCAGTGGTGCAAGCCATGATGGACCGCTACTTTCATAAGAATCACGTCCTCTACACGGACAATTATTACACGTCCCCCACTCTCTCACAGTACCTGCATGAGCGCAAGACGGGGACTGTAGGCACAGTACGAGGGAAAAGGAAGGGCATGCCACCTTTCCCTCCAAAGACCAAAAACGGTGATGTGTTCAAGAAGAAGTCGGGGCCCATTCTGGCTATCCACTGGCACGACCAGCGGAAGGTCAACCTCCTGACCACCATCCACAAGGGGGAAATGGTGGAGACTGGCAAGGTGGATCGCCGCACCCAGGCCAGGGTGACCAAGCCCGATGCTGTCCTGGACTACAACATCAACATGAGGCTGGTGGACAAGTCCGACATGCAGATAGGCTTCATTGACTGCCTGCGTACCTCGTGCAGATGGTACAAAAAGTTCTTTCTGCATATGGTGGACATGTCAGTTCTGAATGCCTACAACATATACAAGCTTCGGAATGTGAACACACCCATGAAGTTCAATAGCCTGCGGAGGTTCCAAAAGCAGGTGTTGACGGAGCTCCTGGAGAAGTATGCTATGCCACAGAGGGCAGTGGCACATCCTGGGCCCGCCGTTATTGACCGCTTGCAGTCTGCTCAATACTTGACTAGGCACAGGCTTGGTTCCCTGCCTCAGAATGAATCCGGAAGAACACAGCAGAAGCGGTGCCATGTCTGCTACAACAGCAGGGTGAAGCCGAGGTCAGGTAAAAAGTCAACCCTGGAGTGTGTGGAGTGCAAGGTGGCACTCTGTGCTGTAGATTGCTTCTTTGATTACCACTCCAAGCTGGAGTTCTAATAATCATACTGAAATTGCCAAATAAAATGACAATATGTACACTATAATTATATATAGGCAAAAAGTGGAAGAAAACCAATGTATTGTAATACAAAAGTCATGTATTATGAGAACATTGATACAAATACAATTACACCATAATAATATGTGAAAGTGACACATATGTATATACCAAGTGACATTCATATGATTAGAACCTATAGAAATATATAAATCAGTGAAAAAAGACACAATAAATTGTATATAAATCGTTTACAAATCATATAACTAAGTGAAAGTGACACAAGACCTAATATTTGATGGCCAAAGTATAATAAACACCTGTGATAACGAATAATCAGTGCCTAATACAACAATAACCTACCTCAATTACTAATAAAATGTACGGTATCGAGTGAAAATGAGCATTATCAGTGACAGTGACTCTCTAAAGCATATTTGTCAAAGTGAAAGTGACACAAGACCTAATATTTGATGGCCAAAGTATAATAAACACCTGTGATAACGAATAATCAGTGCCTAATACAACAATAACCTACCTCAATTACTAATAAAATGTACGGTATCGAGTGAAAATGAGCATTATCAGTGACAGTGACACTCTCTAAAGCATATTTGTCAAAGTGAAAGTGACACAAGACCTAATATTTGATGGCCAAAGTATAATAAACACCTGTGATAACGAATAATCAGTGCCTAATACAACAATAACCTACCTCAATTACTAATAAAATGTACGGTATCGAGTGAAAATGAGCATTATCAGTGACAGTGACACTCTCTAAAGCATATTTGTCAAAGTGACACAAGACCTAATATTTGATGGCCAAAGTATAATAAACACCTGTGATAACGAATAATCAGTGCCTAATACAAAATAACCTACCTCAATTACTAATAAAATGTACGGTATCGAGTGAAAATGAGCATTATCAGTGACAGTGACACTCTAAAGCATATTTGTCAAAGTGAAAGTGACAGAAGACCTAATATTTGATGGCCAAAGTATAATAAACACCTGTGATAACGAATAATCAGTGCCTAATACAACAATAAGCTACCTCAATTACTAATAAAATGTACGGTATCGAGTGAAAATTAGCAATATCAGTGACAGTGATACCCTAATAAACATATTTTATATAATTGGCCTCAAAATAACTAGAAAATATCAAATAAACATCACATTCTCAATATCAAACACTAAAATCGTCTAAGGGAGATAAATACTTTGGCGCGGCGAGCGGCTAGGTGCGTCGTAGCCATGGCCGAGGCGACGCGTCCGAACGCGGGAAGAATTTGCCGCCGAAAAGTACTAGTCTTCCCGCGCTCACCATTATGCAACCAGAGGGGCTAGAGACCTCTACTCAACGCCATTCGACAGAGGAAGGTTTGTGGAACATTATTCTTTTTTATTCACATTACATGACATATTCATTGACTTACAGAGTAGTTAACATAGGCCAAAGATCGTCAAAACACCCGGTACCGGAGCACAGTCGTAAGCTATAGCCCCCGGGGCTGGAGGGTTAACCCACTGAGTACCAGCTAAATATTTATAAATGTACCACCCAGGACTGGCCGATTCTGATTTTTTTTTTCCAGAAACAATAGCGAATGGGTTAGGAATGTAGGAAAAACCACAAAAAACCGATCAAAAAGCTCAAAAAATGGTCTTACAGAGCCCCCGAAAACGGATTTTACAAGAGTAAAAAATTGAAGGCAATTTCCCCCAAAAAAACATGTTTTTGCGCGCGCACGCGCATGGACTTTGAGAGTTTTCAACCATTGGCATGGGTGCGTGGGATACTTACACAGTTCCCATACAAATCTGAGCCCTCTAGGCGCCATAGGACCGGAGTAATTGGGACCGGACCGGACCGGACCGGACACAACGTATGAGTCGCTGGAGTTTAGCGTTACATACATTGTGGACGCAAACGCTGCGTCGCTGGGGCTCAGTGGGTTAACAATTGCTGCGGCTATTGTCATATGACAATTGCTTGGTCTGCACTACATACATCAAAGTTTAAGACTGAGTGCTCCACACATATGTGCAGTTTCAGTCTCTTGTCCTAATGGCGACGTTCCAGGCAACCCTGTTAAGGGCTGCTTCACTTGTCAAGTTTTTGGATGAGATCGGCACGTATAGCCCAATCCCAGGTCTTCCTCGATCCACCCCTTGGTGCAGCTCCCTCCACAATCACCCTGCATTTTTTCACCCAATTTTTTCATCCATTCTCTCCACATGTCCATACCATCCCAGTCTACTTGTACGCATCACCTCGCTAATACTCTTCATACCTAAACGTCTCCTCAGCTCAACATTTGTTATTCTATCCTGCAGCCTGGCCCCACACATCAATCTCGCCATTCTCATCTCATTACGTTCCATTCTGTTGACATCCTCTACTTTAATGGCCCAAACTTCGGCCCCACCACCGGCAGAGATGGCATCTCCTAGGTAACAAAACTAGTCCACCAGCTCCAATGACTCATTTCCAAAATTCACAGCTACAGGATCATCACTTAAGACAAGCTCGCCTTTGCACACTACGCACTCAAATTTCTCTATTTCTGACTTATCCTTCGGCAGGGGTCCCTTTATTCTACTACAGTGCTTACTCCCATGGTGCACCCAGCGTCGACAGATGCTACATTGAATCACGTTAGTGCCCACACCCTTTCCACACACTGCACATGGGTATGCACCGCTCCTTTCCACATTGCCTTGTCTCAATCTACAATGCATAACCTTGGTTTTGTTAATATCGACTCTTAAACCCTTGCTCGCCATGCCCTCTCTCCATCTTCTGAATTTGGCCTCAACTGTACCATACAGGGGTTTTAGACTAAAAGTGACTTTAATTTCCTGCACATTTTCATGTATAGACAAGAGCTAGAACGTATTTCAAATTATATCTACCTGAAGGTAGAGGAATAGACTTTTCCAATGATACCTGAATTATGTCTGTACGACAACTGATTGCCATGCAACGATATTGCAAAGGTGGAGCTAAATCAGTAAAAAATAGCAGTGTTTGCGATTCCCAAGTTTGCAGGGGAGCTTGAGAGGTCTTAGTTACGTTAGTGTTAGCCCAGACACGGCGGGCGATGGATGGAAGGGTCCCGCGCTGCTTAGACTTGCTTGCCTGCCTCCCAGGCCTTGTACTATGCAGATTTTCGGCGATTGTCAAAAGACAATTGCCGCAGTGATGTCCGTAGTTTTTATATAATATGCCACAGTCAGAGTTAACCATTCAGTACCGGGGATGTCTGTTGTACTATTTCAGCTCAGGCTGGGAAATTAGGTATAGCCCGGCAGCCCGGCTAGCCCGGTTATGTTGCCGGGCAAGTGCTTTTTAATGTTGGTCTGCCCGGCGGTTGCCCGGGGGACAAGTCAAATTTGTTGCCTTTTAACCCTTGAAAAATGCTAAAATTAATATAAAAACAAACATACACACTTTCCATAAATATAAATAAAGTATAAGAGACAGGCAGATGTATCTACTATTTCCACTTTCAACGACCATTGGTTACTGGTAACGTAACGGCTGGTTTTCGATTCACGTTAATTTCACGTCACTATTCTCTCTATCTCCTCTCCTCCTCCACCTGCCCCCCCCCCCCCGTAGGCCTACATAATATTATAACCGTTGGACGGTTGGATAGAGAAGAGGTACTTCCGAATAGGCGGCTCGCTCGCCGCTCTTTATCAATAACATTAGTGTTTCAATTATCGCCGGGGAAGCACGTGTTTAGTGAGAAAATGTACTATAATGAGTGTGTCTAAGAAATAAAAGGCTTCCTTGACAAGATTCTTAACACTAAAACAACCACCAACAAGTACAACTAGGTAAAACCGTTGTTTTAAAATAGTTTAACTTTTTTGTATCTAGCCTAGTCAGTCTGTCAGACGATAGATTTCTCTTATTGACTCGCCTCTTAAGTGAAAATTGTTGGTAAGCTACTCCACCTATGTTTTCTACCTACGATATTTACTTAATGTTACAAAAATGTGTTTATAAACAATCTTAAGGATTTAGTTACACAATTTTTAATACAAAAATATATATGATACTCTGCAGTCTCTGTTCTCCTACTGTACAATGTAAAGTATGCCTAAGCCTAAATAAAACTATATTTATTGCCAGACAACTTGATCCCTGAGGGGATGGCCACAAACTAAGCTCCAGCATAGAGGCAACGTTCAGTTCGTTCGATTTTGTATCTTGTTTCGTGGGAGTGTTGGTAATTGATAATGTCTAACAGCGAATTATTATTTGTGTTTGGGGGTTCAAGTGAAATGTGTGTTATCATACTGTTGGAATGGCTGTGGTGGTGAATTTAGTTTGTAACCAGTGTAATCAATTCGATCATGCTGATCAGGGTCTTGTATTCACGTTTTAAATACAACACTGGTCTACTTCACCCCTAATGTCTGCCATTGCAGACATTGGTTGGGAGGCCATGGGCTTAAGTAATAAGTACCGAGTGTCGATTAAAGATGACTTTATCACTCACTTTCTGGACATATTTCTATATAAAAAAAAAAAATAAAAAAAAAATAAAAAATAAATAAATCAGCTATATTTAATAAACTAAAGCTAGTCCTTCGCTTTCATTAGAGATGTGAACCATGAATTTTGCAATATAATATCTACACTTACACACACATACAGACAGACAGACAGATAAATAGATATTAGATAGATAGATAGTTATTTATTTAGTTCAGATTTCAGAATGAGTTTTCTGCAGAGGTTTACCTTACTTAATATTCAACATGAGTATTTTTTTTTTTCTTACTTAATATTCAACATGAGTATTTTTTTTTTTCTATGTGATTGAGGGAGGCAAAAGGCATAACTGCCTATAGCGAGTGCCTCCCCCATAGTTGAAAGAGTGACAGGGCCAAAATCAAGGGACGTTCGAGCCAAAATGCCTGGACACACGGAGTTTGAAGCAATTTAAGTCATAGGAAGAGGGAAAGACTGATTCTGGGAGAGAGTTCCAGAGCTCAGCTGTTGAGTAGAAGAAAGTTTGAGAGTAACGTTTCACTCTTGGGTTGGAGAGTTGCACAGAGTAGGGGTGGGATTGAGTTGCAAGACGGGTACCACGTGCCCTACGTAAAGGAGGTGGTATGCACTGGGATAGCTCTGAGGAACACTGATTATTATAGTAGCGATAGAATAGCGAGAGAGATGCAACATTGCGGCGGAGAGAGAGAGATTGCAGAGAGTTGGTGAGTGGACGGGAGTTAATGATACGAAAGGCCTTCCTTTCAACTTTGTCTAGGAGAGCAGTGTGAGAGGAACCTCCCCACACATGTGAACAATACTCAATACAAGGGCGCACTATGCCCCTGTACAGAGCAAGAAGCTGTGCAGTGGAAAAGAACCCCCTAAGGCGGTTGAGCACACCCAGCTTCTGGGAGGCTGCCTTAGCAAGACTGGTAATATGGTCCTTCCAAAGAAGAGCAGAAGAAAAAGAGACACCAAGAATATTGAGAGAAGATGAAGGGTTGATTTTTGTATTGTTGAAGAATAAGGGATAGTCCGCTGGGAGATCCTGACGGGTAGATAGATGGAGAAATTGGGTTTTGGAAGCATTAAAGTTAACAAGGTTTTCTCTGCCCCAATTGGAAATAGTATTTAGATCAGAATTTAAGAGTTCTATGGCTTCATTACGTTTGTCGTTGAGGGATTGCTGGCTGGGGCGTTCTGAAAAACTAATAGAGTAGTGCAAGGTTGAGTCGTCTGCGTATGAATGGATGGGAATTAAGGTACAGTTAAGGAGATCATTTATAAAAATTAGAAAGAGAATAGGAGATAGGACAGAGCCCTGAGGAACACCGGAGTTTATAGAGTGAGGAAGTGAACAATGGCCGTCCACAACCGCGGCTATGGAACGGCCGGAAAGGAAATTAGAGACAAAGGCACAGATGGAGGGATAGAAACCGAAGGAGGGTAGTTTAGAAATTAAAGATTTATGCCAGACTCTATCGAAGGCTTTCGATATGTCTAGTGCAATAGAAAAAGTCTCACCGAAGTCCCGAAAGGAGGATGACCAAGAGTTAGTAAGATATGAAAGAAGATCACCAGTAGAGCGACCCTTAAGGAAGCCATACTGGCGATCTGAGAGCAGATTATGAGAAGAGAAATGCTTAAGAAATTTGGAAGCAAGAATAGTTTCAAAAACTTTAGAAAGACAAGAGATAAGAGCAATTGGACGATAGTTGGAGGGTTGAGAGCGGTCACCCTTCTTTGGGACAGGTTGAATGTGAGCAAACTTCCAGCATGAAGGGAAGACGTTAGAGGATAGACAGAGACGAAAGAGTTTGCCTAGGCAGGGAGTCAGCACGGAAGCACAGTTTTTGAGAACAACAGGAGGAACACCGTCCGGACCGTACGCCTTATTAGTGTTAAGCCCAGAGAGGCTAGAAAGTACATCTTTAGAAGAGATTAGGATATTAGGCATAAGTAAGAGAGAGGAGGGCGGAGAGGGAGGAATAGCACCGGAATCATCCAAGGTGGAGTTTCTAGCAAAAGTTTGAGCGAAGAGTTTAGCTTTGTCAGAGGAAGAAGTGATGGTTGTGCCATCAGAGTGGGAAAGGGGAGGGAAAGACGAGGAAGAGAAATTGTTGGAGAGGTTTTTGGCTAGATGCCAGAAAGCTTGGGAAGAGCTAGAGTTGGATAGTTCAGTGCATTTATTATTGATGAAAGAGTGTTTGGCAAACTTATGATTTCATAAGTTTTCTATAATATAACTGTACACTGACAGCTTATTACTTACTGGTACCGTATTAGTTATTTTTGACATATTAATTCGATAACTAATCATCTGATGGTATTGCATTGTTTGTAACTTTGTCACTGTCTTTATATGCTAACTTGTGAAAGCTATTGTTTTGCTATGTGCAACCTTTGTATTCCCCTAAGAAAAAAATCTATTGAATAAAACAAAATAACTAAAAAACATTATATACTGTATATACAGTATATAGCATAATTTGTATTAATTCAACAAATTTCATATTCAGGGCAAGTACAAAAATATCAGGGCAAGTAAGGAATATATCAGGGCAAGTAAATTTCTGAATTCACTAGCCCGGGGCAACTAGATCTGGAACACTAATTTCCCAGCCTGTTTCAGCTATATCGAGACGATTCCATGCAGCTTAGGAAGGATCAGTGGTAGTAAGAAGAGTGAAGCGAGATAGTTCTGAGCCTGTTAATTGCTGGAAGATCTTTTTAAATTAAATTAAATCGTCTAATAGTAGCCAGAATAAAACTAAAAAGACGTCGCTGGTACAGAAGAGGTTAATGGGATAACTGTATTGATCTATTTCAAGCTAAAATACAATTATATTTTTCTTTCTATTTCATGCTAAATCTTCCAATACAGTACTGTACATTGCTTCGTGATTTTGTCTATTATATTTAAGGTTTAGTGGGTTCCAATAATTCTAACATCTTCAAACCATTGTAAAATTTAAATTTACTTCTGGCTCATATATTTTTATTACTCCACTTAGGATCTCTATGAAATGGGCAAAAACAATTACACCTTAAACTCGTAGGGATCCTACCTAAACTAAATATACCAGTAATAGTTTTAGAAGCCTAAATAAATATTTAGTATTAAAGATAAACACCAAGAAACAAACCTTTATGCAGGCACCAGGTATCCGCTACCTGAAAAAAAGAAATACATAACTTGAGCAACTAAAGTAAAGTATAAATATAAGAAAAACTTTAGTAAGTAATCAGAACGCTGTGAGATGATAGTATGTCTTCACAACCAAGTCAGGGAACCAATATTCAATCATCATTAAAGAGGTAGTAAGAGGAAGAGGTAGACAGATGAAATGGCAGATATACTGTAGATTGAGCAAAGAGATTATCCTAACAATAATATTAATAACTATTCTTGAGATAAATTCTTGAAAACTTAAGAAACCAATTCCACATTATAATATACAGTACAGGTACGGTATTTTAAACAAAACAACATATCCCCACAAACTGCTTCCCCAAAAATTTGGGAAGTTTCACAGTAATTTTTCAAAATTAAACGATTAATAAAAACAAACCTTGATTTTGTCAACCAGGAAGCTGGTCCAGAATCCCCTTCACTTTCTGAAATAATACAGGATCGGCAAACGAGGAAGCTGGTCCAGAATCCCCTTCACTTGCTGAAATAATACAGAAACAAACTTAAGTAAAGTAACAAATAAAAACACCAAAAGCAAATGAGAATTTCAAATATTCATCAGATCGCTGTGAGATGATAGTATGTCTTCACAACCAAGTCAGGGAACCAATGTTCAATCATCATCAAATACAAGGATAGTGGATGGTGATGGGCTGGTCTATCAGAGAGAGAACTGAGCGATCTCTGCCATACCCATAGCTTACTCTGACTGTTCCTTTAACTTATATATTTTCTAGATCTCGAGTGACGGCGTCTTTTCCGTGGATTGACCTCCCAATCTACCAAGATTGGAAGCCAAAGCGTCACATTTTTCTCTTGCCCCTCAACTTTCTCTTCATAATTGCTGAGGGGCACAGGGCCCTGGGTGGGGCTTTGGTTTCCCGGGCGTTTCCGCACCCTCCTCAGCTCCCCGCCATGGAGTGGCTTCGGTCACCCAGGCTTTATTGTGGTCGGCAGGGAGGGTTCTGTGGGGGCGCTCGGTTATGGCCTTGGAATTGCTCGGGGCCTTGGGGCTGTTCGGCCAGGCAGCTTGGGGAACAACAACAACAAGGATAGTGGAAAAAATAAAATAAATATATATATATTACCCCCCCCCCACCCCAAAAAATAATACTATTGGAATGGATATTAACCCACTGAGTACCAGCTAAATATTTATAAATGTACCACCCAGGACTGGCTGATTCTGATTTTTTTTTTCCAGAAACAATAGCGAATGGGTTAGGAATGTAGGAAAAACCACGAAAAACCGATCAAAAAGCTCAAAAAATGGTCTTACAGAGCCCCCGAAAACGGATTTTACAAGAGTAAAAAATTTAAGGCAATTTCCCCCAAAAAACATGTTTTTGCGCACGCACGCGCATGGACTTTGAGAGTTTTCAACCATCGGCATGGGTGCGTGGGATACTTACACAGTTCCCATACAAATCTGAGCCCTCTAGGCGCCATAGGACCGGAGTAATTGGGACCGGACCGGACAGGACACAACGTATGAGTCGCTGGAGTTTAGCGTTACATACATTGTGGACGCAAACGCTGCGTCGCTGGGGCTCAGTGGGTTAACAATTGCTGCGGCTATTGTCATATGACAATTGCTTGGTCTGCACTACATACATCAAATTTTAAGACTGAGTGCTCCACACATATGTGCAGTTTCAGTCTCTTGTCCTAATGGCGACGTTCCAGGCAACCCTGTTAAGGGCTGCTTCACTTGTCAAGTTTTTGGATGAGATCGGCACGTATAGCCCAATCCCAGGTCTTCCTCGATCCACCCCTTGGTGCAGCTCCCTCCACAATCACCCTGCATTTTTTCACCCAATTTTTTTCATCCATTCTCTCCACATGTCCATACCATCCCAGTCTACTTGTACGCATCACCTCGCTAATACTCTTCATACCTAAACGTCTCCTCAGCTCAACATTTGTTATTCTATCCTGCAGCCTGGCCCCACACATCAATCTCGCCATTCTCATCTCATTACGTTCCATTCTGTTGACATCCTCTACTTTAATGGCCCAAACCTCGGCCCCACCACCGGCAGAGATGGCATCTCCTAGGTAACAAAACTAGTCCACCAGCTCCAATGACTCATTTCCAAAATTCACAGCTACAGGATCATCACTTAAGACAAGCTCGCCTTTGCACACTACGCACTCAAATTTCTCTATTTCTGACTTATCCTTCGGCAGGGGTCCCTTTATTCTACTACAGTGCTTACTCCCATGGTGCACCCAGCGTCGACAGATGCTACATTGAATCACGTTAGCGCCCACACCCTTTCCACACACTGCACATGGGTATGCACCGCTCCTTTCCACATTGCCTTGTCTCAATCTACAATGCATAACCTTGGTTTTGTTAATATCGACTCTTAAACCCTTGCTCGCCATGCCCTCTCTCCATCTTCTGAATTTGGCCTCAACTGTACCATACAGGGGTTTTAGACTAAAAGTGACTTTAATTTCCTGCACATTTTCATGTATAGATAAGAGCTAGAACGTATTTCAAATTATATCTACCTGAAGGTAGAGGAATAGACTTTTCCAAGGATACCTGAATTATGTCTGTACGACAACTGATTGCCATGCAACGATATTGCAAAGGTGGAGCTAAATCAGTAAAAAATAGCAGTGTTTGCGATTCCCAAGTTTGCAGGGGAGCTTGAGAGGTCTTAGTTACGTTAGTGTTAGCCCAGACACGGCGGGCGATGGATGGAAGGGTCCCGCGCTGCTTAGACTTGCTTGCCTGCCTCCCAGGCCTTGTACTATGCAGATTTTCGGCGATTGTCAAAAGACAATTGCCGCAGTGATGTCCGTAGTTTTTATATAATATGCCACAGTCAGAGTTAACCCATTCAGTACCGGGGATGTCTGTTGTACTATTTCAGCTATATCGAGACGATTCCATGCAGCTTAGGAAGGATCAGTGGTAGTAAGAAGAGTGAAGCGAGATAGTTCTGAGCCTGTTAATTGCTGGAAGATCTTTTTAAATTAAATGAAATCGTCTAATAGTAGCCAGAATAAAACTAAAAAGACGACGCTGGTACAGAAGAGGTTAATGGGATAACTGTATTGATCTATTTCAAGCTAAAATACAATTATATTTTTCTTTCTATTTCATGCTAAATCTTCCAATACAGTACTGTACATTGCTTCGTGATTTTGTCTATTATATTTAAGGTTTAGTGGGTTCCAATAATTCTAACATCTTCAAACCATTGTAAAATTTAAATTTACTTCTGGCTCATATATTTTTTTTACTCCACTTAGGATCTCTATGAAATGGGCAAAAACAATTGCACCTTAAACTTGTAGAGATCCTACCTAAACTAAATATACCAGTAATAGTTTTATGAGAAGCCTAAATAAATATTTAGTATTAAAGATAAACACCAAGAAACAAACCTTTATGCAGGCACCAGGTATCCGCTACCTGAAAAAAAGAAATACATAACTTGAGCAACTAAAGTAAAGTATAAATATAAGAAAAACTTTAGTAAGTAATCAGAACGCTGTGAGATGATAGTATGTCTTCACAACCAAGTCAGGGAACCAATATTCAATCATCATTAAAGAGGTAGTAAGAGGAAGAGGTAGACAGATGAAATGGCAGATATACTGTAGATTGAGCAAAGAGATTATCCTAACAATAATATTAATAACTATTCTTGAAAACTTAAGAAACCAATTACACATTATAATATACAGTACAGGTACGGTATTTTAAACAAAACAACATATCCCCACAAACTGCTTCCCAAAAAATTTGAAGTTTCACAGTAATTTTTCAAAATTAAACGATTAATAAAAACAAACCTTGATTTTGTCAACCAGGAAGCTGGTCCAGAATCCCCTTCACTTTCTGAAATAATACAGGATCGGCAAACGAGGAGGCTGGTCCAGAATCCCCTTCACTTGCTGAAATAATACAGAAACAAACTTAAGTAAAGTAACAAATAAAAACACCAAAAGCAAATGAGAATTTCAAATATTCATCAGATCGCTGTGAGATGATAGTATGTCTTCACAACCAAGTCAGGGAACCAATGTTCAATCATCATCAAATACAAGGATAGTGGAAAAAATAAAATAAATATATATATATTACCCCCCCCCCACCCCAAAAAAAAATACTATTGGAATGGATATTAACCCACTGAGTACCAGCTAAATATTTATAAATGTACCACCCAGGACCGGCTGATTCTGATTTTTTTTTTTCCAGAAACAATAGCGAATGGGTTAGGAATGTAGGAAAAACCACGAAAAACCGATCAAAAAGCTCAAAAAATGGTCTTACAGAGCCCCCGAAAACGGATTTTACAAGAGTAAAAAATTTAAGGCAATTTCCCCCAAAAAACATGTTTTTGCACGCGCATGGACTTTGAGAGTTTTCAACCATCGGCATGGGTGCGTGGGATACTTACACAGTTCCCATACAAATCTGAGCCCTCTAGGCGCCATAGGACCGGAGTAATTGGGACCGGACAGGACACAACGTATGAGTCGCTGGAGTTTAGCGTTACATACATTGTGGACGCAAACGCTGCGTCGCTGGGGCTCAGTGGGTTAACAATTGCTGCGGCTATTGTCATATGACAATTGCTTGGTCTGCACTACATACATCAAATTTTAAGACTGAGTGCTCCACACATATGTGCAGTTTCAGTCTCTTGTCCTAATGGCGACGTTCCAGGCAACCCTGTTAAGGGCTGCTTCACTTGTCAAGTTTTTGGATGAGATCGGCACGTATAGCCCAATCCCAGGTCTTCCTCGATCCACCCCTTGGTGCAGCTCCCTCCACAATCACCCTGCATTTTGTCACCCAATTTTGTTCATCCATTCTCTCCACATGTCCATACCATCCCAGTCTACTTGTATGCACCAAGACCACCCACTAAACTACATGGCAACACACCCACAGACATCAAGAAATATCAAAACACCCAGCACACGGTATCACACACAATTATTGTCCTCTCTCCCTCCCTGCCCACCCCGAACCACCTTCCAGAAGCACATCCATACTCATATCTCTCACCGATCCATCCACTCACTCACAGACAACACGCAGCTGCATGCACGACCTCCCGAAATCCATCCTTCCGAATCCTCCCTTCCTCGCGAGGACAGAGTCCACCTGGCCAGGCTGAGATACGGACACCATCCAGCTCTCCTGAGCTATCAGAAGAGACTGGATGACTCCGTTGTAGATGCCTGCCCGGGATGTAACACAGCACCCCATACCATTAAACACATCATAGAAGACTGCATTTCACACAACCACTTACGCCAACAACACAATCTACACTCAATGAGAGCTCTGTGGGAAAGCCCGATCGTGGCCATGGCCTTTCTCAGGGACTCGGGGCTGTTCGGCCAGGCAGCTTAGGGAAAAACAACAACTTGTACGCATCACCTCGCTAATACTCTTCATACCTAAACGTCTCCTCAGCTCAACATTTGTTATTCTATCCTGCAGCCTGGCCCCACACATCAATCTCGCCATTCTCATCTCATTACGTTCCATTCTGTTGACATCCTCTACTTTAATGGCCCAAACCTCGGCCCCACCACCGGCAGAGATGGCATCTCCTAGGTAACAAAACTAGTCCACCAGCTCCAATGACTCATTTCCAAAAATTCACAGCTACAGGATCATCACTTAAGACAAGCTCGCCTTTGCACACTACGCACTCAAATTTCTCTATTTCTGACTTATCCTTCGGCAGGGGTCCCTTTATTCTACTACAGTGCTTACTCCCATGGTGCACCCAGCGTCGACAGATGCTACATTGAATCACGTTAGCGCCCACACCCTTTCCACACACTGCACATGGGTATGCACCGCTCCTTTCCACATTGCCTTGTCTCAATCTACAATGCATAACCTTGGTTTTGTTAATATCGACTCTTAAACCCTTGCTCGCCATGCCCTCTCTCCATCTTCTGAATTTGGCCTCAACTGTACCATACAGGGGTTTTAGACTAAAAGTGACTTTAATTTCCTGCACATTTTCATGTATAGACAAGAGCTAGAACGTATTTCAAATTATATCTACCTGAAAGTAGAGGAATAGACTTTTCCAATGATACCTGAATTATGTCTGTACGACAACTGATTGCCATGCAACGATATTGCAAAGGTGGAGCTAAATCAGTAAAAAATAGCAGTGTTTGCGATTCCCAAGTCGATGGATGGAAGGGTCCCGCGCTGCTTAGACTTGCTTGCCTGCCTCCCAGGCCTTGTACTATGCAGATTTTCGGCGATTGTCAAAAGACAATTGCCGCAGTGATGTCCGTAGTTTTTATATAATATGCCACAGTCAGAGTTAACCCATTCAGTACCGGGGATGTCTGTTGTACTATTTCAGCTATATCGAGACGAATCCATGCAGCTTAGGAAGGATCAGTGGTAGTAAGAAGAGTGAAGCAAGATAGTTCTGAGCCTGTTAATTGCTGGAAGATCTTTTTAAATTAAATGAAATCGTCTACTAGTAGCCAGAATAAAACTAAAAAGACGTTGCTGGTACAGAAGAGGTTAATGGGATAACTGTATTGCACTGATCTATTTCAAGGTAAAATACAATTATATTTTTCTTTCTATTTCATGCTAAATCTTCCAATACTGTACATTGCTTCGTGATTTTGTCAATTATATTTAAGGTTTAGTGGGTTCCAATAATTCTAACATCTTCAAACCATTGTAAAATTTAAATTTACTTCTGGCTCATATATTTTTTTTACTCCACTTAGGATCTCTATGAAATGGGCAAAAACAATTACACCTTAACCCTCCAGCCCCGGCTATGTATTATATATATATTCCTCGAAACCCGGGTGTTTTGGCCGAAAAACGTCTAGGCTAGGCTACCGTATATTCGTTAATCAGACTGCTTCCCGCATGCCCGCGCATCCCCCAGCGTAGCTGTGTTATTTACCTGTAGAATGGCATTAAGTAGAGCTCTCTAAGTCAACTGGTTGAGCTGTGATGATGATTTAATTGGAGATAACTTTATGGCCAAAACAGCCACTTTACACCACTTTTCGATACTTAACAACAACATACAGGCACACACGAACAAGCGACGCTCTCCTTCTTGTGGCCGGAGATGCGGGGCGTCGGTCCAGCCGGCTGTTGTTTACATGCGTCGGACCGACGCCTCACACACGAAGCTCACAGGCTTTCAACCACTGGGCGTTCAAGAGGCCTTCCGGGCAGCTGTTATATGTTTTTTTATGGGCGTTCAAGAGGCCTTCCGTGGTGAGAGGGTTAAACTCTTAGAGACCCTACCTAAACTAAATATACCGGTAATAGTTTAATGATAAGCCTAAATAAATATTTAGTATTAAAGATAAACACCAAGAAACAAACCTTTATGCAGGCACCAGGTATCCGCTACCTGAAAAAAAGAAATACATAACTTGAGCAACTAAAGTAAAGTATAAATATAAGAAAAACTTTAGTAAGTAATCAGAACGCTGTGAGATGATAGTATGTCTTCACAACCAAGTCAGGGAACCAATATTCAATCATCATTAAAGAGGTAGGAAGAGGTAGACAGATGAAATGGCAGATATACTGTAGATTGAGCAGAGATTATCCTAACAATAATATTAATAACTAGAAATGGCAGATATACTATAGATTGAGCAAAGAGATTATCCTAACAATAATATTAATAACTATTATTGAAAGATACATTCTTGAAAACTTGACGCTCACACGAAAATCAATACCCTTATGCATTGTACCACGAAGACGGTATATAATGGAATGGATACTAATGGGATAACTGTACTGCATTGAGCTGTTGCAATGTAAAAATAAAAAATAAAATTCATGCTAAATCTTCCAAATATATTATTTCCAATGATTTTGTCAAGTTTGTTTGTCTTTATATTTTGTAGTTTTGGTTTGTTTGATTTGAAAGTACAGTCGACGCTCGATTTAACGGACCCCGATACAACGGATTTCGGATTTAACGGACTCTGTCCGTGGCCGGACAATGGACCCAGCAACGGACAAAGTCCGTTGCTTGAAAAAAAGTTGGAGCAAAGTCCGTTGCTCTATCTATTTATCTCTCTAATGCACCTACCTAAATCCCTTATACATTAACATAACTGTCTTATTTGGACTTTTTGTAATCTTTGAATCATTTCTAATGTGATGGATTTGAAAAACATAATATCCTTCCAGCAATAGATAAATATTAAATAAGATAGTTAACAAAATATTTCAACTCTCCCCTCCGTGCGAGCAGAGACGGAATATTTACGTTTGATAGATTTTTTGTTTTGTTTATTTCCCTCGATATACACTCTTTCTATCTCTCTAATTCATCTACCTAAATCCCTTATACATTAACATAACTATGTCTTATTTGGACTTTTGTAATCTTTGAATCATTTCTAATGCGATGGAATTGAAAAATATATCCTTCCAGCACATAGATAAACAATAAATAAGATGGTCAAAAAAATAGTTCAACCCTCCCCTCCGTCTAGGCGCCGAGCTTCCGAGACGGGAGATTTACGTTTGATAGATTTTTTTTTTTTTTTCCCCACGGTATACACAAAATGATGGGGAAATATTATAACATGTTTTTAATTGACATTTGTGTCGTTTTTGCTGATTATGAGTTGGTGGAGAAAAAAAAATCTTTAATTCTATCCTATCGGAAATTATTCACAGATTATATAGAGACCAAATAACATACACTTTTAAGTGTGTTCAATAGTTTCGCATTATCAATAGGGTGTAGCACAAGGCTTATCAACATTATCACAGTAACGGGGTCGAGGCCGGGACGGGGAGGGGAGGGAGTAGGCCTACAGAGGTGGGGATATCCTTCCTTTTTTTTTTTTTTTTCCCCCCATGTGAAATTTATCATATCAATGATAAATAAGACCTTTATTATGTTTTCAGGGACAGTACAGCACAATGTGTCCCTCAAAAAAAAAAAAAAAAAGTTAAATACAAAGGCAATTTTCCAGCTACAGACTTTTCCAGCAACGGACTCGGTCTCCCCCTATTAGTCCGTTAAATCGAGCGTCGACTGTAAATTAAAATGATAACCGATATAAATATTTACAATAAAGTTAAATTAGTAAAACTAACCTGTAGTCCGTATTACAATGAAGTTCTGCTCCTATCCCTCGGTGAACAGATCTGTAATAATATAATTGCTCAAAAATAGAACGACATAATCCTCCATGTCTAAGTTCATGGATACTAATCAGAGCGCTGTGAGATAGGCTTTCTTCAGTCCAATTCAGGGAACCGAATCAGTCATCATTAAACAGGATGTACACACACAGTATGCATATACAAGAAGCTACTGTAGTTACTAATATATCTAAGGTACCGGTAAAAATAGCATAGTCTACGACAAAATTCCCCATTCAGGGTCTCCCTTGGCGGGAATGATCGTGACAGGAAATAAGTATGGCTATCTGGTCATCTGGGTGGAGGATTGTGTTTAGTGAGAAAGAATGGTAAAGATTGGGAGTCTAACCAGCTTGCTGATGACACAGCTTTGGTGGCGGATTCTGGGGAGGGGCTGCAGTGAGTGGTCAAAGAGTTTGATGTGCTTTGTGGGAGGAGGAAGCGGAGGGTGAATGTCAATAAAAGTAGAGTGATGGTGTGTAGAGGCGCTCGTAGGGCGAATCTAAATGTGCGGCTGGATGGGAAAGTGTTGGAACAAGTTGGTGTTTTGAATATCTGGGAGGAGTGTTAAGCAGGAACGGAGGTGTGGAAATGTAAGTGGGACAGAGTATGTGAAGGAAGGAAAGTTTTCGGAGCAATGGGAAGCGTGTGGAAGGTGGGAAGTCTCTGAATGAAAGCTAATGGTGCACTGTATCAAGATATACCGTAAAATGCTGTAACTTCGGGACTGGCGGGTGCCCAACCCCGAAAGGGGAGCTATCCCCCCGCCAAAGGCGGCTTTCTAGGGCCTTTCCTAGCTGTTGCCGAGAGGATTGGGTTCTAGTCATGTGGTGATGGGCTGGCCTATCAGAGTGAGAACTGAGCGATCTCTGCCATACCCATAGCTTACTCTGACTGTTCCTTTTACTTATATATTTTCTAGATCTCAAGTGACGGCGTCTCTTCTACCAAGATTGGAAGCAAAGCGTCACATTTTTCCTTTGCCCCTCAACTTTCTCTTCATAATTGCTGAGGGGCACAGGGTCCTGGATGGGGCTTTGGTTTCCCGGGCGTTTCCGCACCCTCCTCAGCTCCCCGCCATGGAGTGGCTTCGGTCACCCAGGCTTTATTGTGGTCGGCAGGGAGGGTTCTGTGGGGGCACTCGGTTATAGCCTTGGACTTGCTCGGGGCCTTGGGGCTGTTCGGCCAGGCAGCTTGGGGAACAACAACAACAACAACTTCGGGACATTTTTCGATGTTTTTTAACAATTTCTCCTGAGTGTAAACACATTACTGTATAGAGATTTAACTAGGTCAAGTGATGTATGGTGATAGTGCGCCGTAATCCAGGAAGCCTCCTAAAATTATCCCCCATAAGAAGAGAGCTATCCTTATCCTAAATGATGTCCGAAGTTTGCTTGAAAAGTTGATAACTTCGGACATAGGTGATTTCTTATGGAAAATGGTTGCCTAGAAAGCTGAAATAACTTCGGACGAACGGAGGAGAACTTCGGACGAACGGAGGAGAACTTCGGACGAACAGAGGAGAACTTCGGACCTACGTTCGTGGCCTTATTTCATCCATTTTTCAGCTCCTACTATTTTATATGAATATTTTATTATTGCTGCTTATTCTTGTCCGATGTTATAGTGGAAAATGCACAGTCAATACTTTTAGGCCTGTATAATCAGTATAGGAGGGGGATATATACGATGTTTAACATATATTCTGTTTGGATCTGTTCTCGTTAGGCATCAAGCTCACTCCTAGAAAATATTGAGCAGGAAAAATAACCAATGCTGTCAAATCAATAACTCTAAAATTAACTAGGCCTAGTGAAAATATATAGGTATGTATAATATATCAATGCATATACACTTTTATGAATTTGAGCATTTTTATAGGTATAACGTATTTGTTGGGCGTTTCTTTTGGCAGATAAAAAAAATTTTGGACAAGATATATGCCTCTCCTAATTTATATATATTATACATCCAGAATTATCCGAAATACATAAATCGGTTAGCATAGTATCATATTTTTATGGGTTTTTGGACTCTGAGAATGATGATTTGATCTTTTACCACCATGTTAATGATGTACAAGTATTATGAATGATTTTCATAGGGCAAATAATAAAAGATTGTTTTGTTCCATGTCCGAAGTTACCATGGTTTTTTTTTTAAACACAATCGGTTAAATGATACTGTTCTAGCTAGAGCGTTATACAAGTGTAACAAATTTCCTTTGGTGGATGTTGTCTCTGGTAATGTTACTACAAAATTATATCAGTCACAACATCATTCATACAAACAAATTTCTTCAGGGTGATAGAAGTTTGGCAGGGTAGCGAAAAATGTACATATTTTCGTC
This sequence comes from Paralithodes platypus, assembly GCA_032716605.1. Taxonomy (NCBI): domain Eukaryota; kingdom Metazoa; phylum Arthropoda; class Malacostraca; order Decapoda; family Lithodidae; genus Paralithodes; species Paralithodes platypus. Next base: position 35,307,192 of record CM064518.1, on the reverse strand, counting down.
ACATATATAATATTTTTTTCGTGTACATATACTCATGTCAGTTCCCTAGGACTTTTACATGCTCTTCCTTTGCCATTTCTCTAAACGGACCCCACCAAAAAAAAAAAAAAAAAAAAAAAAAAAAAAAAAAAAAAAAAATCCATATGATGACAATGTCTAATTACTTATTATCGCCGATGTCCGATTTTATGACCCAAGTCCGAAGTTACCCCACTTTACGGTACAGTATTTGTGCCAGGTGTGGTGTGTGGGGCTGAGACATGGGCTCTGGGGGCAATAGACAACAAAGGTGGATGTGATGAAGATGAGCTGCTTGATGAGTATGTGTGGAGTGATTCGTAGAGATAGATTGAGGAATGAGAGATACATAGGAGAGTGGGGCAGCAGGAACATACGTCAGCCAGAGTGGACAGAGGGGTGCTGTACTGGTATGGACATTTTAAACGAAAAAATAAATAAATGGGGTATGTGCCTGAGTATATAAATATATCGGGCGTAAGAGTAGTTCTATATCTATCTATCTATATGCTCAGGCCCAATCCTCACTTTTCCTATTTTTTTATTTGTATTTTCCTCTACTATGTTTTATTTTATTTCTATTTTTTTAGATTTTCTTGGGGGGGGCCGACTCAAGACAGAGCAAGAACAGGAAAACACAAGACAAAACAACGAACAAACCGACAAAACACAAAATTCACACACATCTAGGTCACCCAGGAGAATATCCAGAGACCAGGGTCACTCCAGCACTCCCCCGACCACCCGGAGAGGCTCCGATCTCGGCAGGCAGACATGCAGCGGAGCCAAAGCCACAAGCCCGCCCTCCACACTTCCAGGCGCACCCTTCATATTAATCGTCTCCCCGGGCCAGGCGCCTGATGGACTATTATCTAGTCCAACTTGCGCCCAACCTCTTCCCCCAAATGACCACGTGTTCACTCAACTATTTACAAGCATTCTCCATTCATTCCTGTTTATTACCACTTCCTTTGCCTGATCTAGTAATTTCTCTATCATCCAAAGCTTGTTTTACAGTCTCTCCATCTCAATGGGGGGTCTTCCTGCCCTTCTATCTCCCCTTGTATCAGACTCATATATTTTCTTTGTAAGCCTTTCATCTCCCATTCGTTCAACATGACCATACCAGCTCAGTAGTACTGTACAGTAGTAGAATTACAACTCCTCATTGAAATACATGGATAATAAATATCAAAACCCCTATTATGCTTTAAATCACTTTACACCGTTTAGTAGCTGTATATCGATGCTTGCTTTTATTTCCACTCATAGGAAAATCTTCATGTTCGTTTGAAAATGTAGGGCCCAAATATAACATAGGTATTGATAATGCATTTTTTTTACCAACATACACTCCTTGCTCAAGAGCTGGGCTGGGGTGAGTGTCCTGATGTTTCAGTGGACAGTTGGTACAGATTGAAAAGTAGATATGTATAGTATTCCAAGTTCAGTTTTATCAAAATATAATGAACCAATGAGATTATAGCTAAATGACGCATTATTAAAAGATTGTTGTTGTTCCCTAAGCTGCCTGGCCGAACAGCCCCGAGTCCCTAAGGAAGGCCATGGCCACAGTCGGGCTTTCCCACAGAGCTCTCAAAGAGTGTAAATTGTGTTGTTGGCGTAAGTGGTTGTGTGAAATGCAGTCTTCTATGATGTGTTTAATGGTATGGGGTGCTGTGTTACAACCCGGGAAGATGTCGACGACGGAGTCATCCAGTCTCTTCTGATAGCTCAGAAGAGCCGGATGGTGTCCGCATCTCAGCCTGGCCAAGTGGACTCTGTCCTCGCGATACGATTACCATTTTTAACAAATTTGTAAATCTAAAATAATTCTAAAGAACAATTAAAACAGGAATGACAATATAATGACAAAAGCAAAGCTCAGAATACAGTATACTAAATCCAACGAAAAATTTCAGGTCAGGGAACCATTCAATTATCTATATCTATCTACTCAGGCCCAATCCCCACTTTCCTTTTATTGATTTTTTCGTGTGGGGGGGGGGGGGACTCAAGACTAGGGACAACAGAAAACTAAACTACATGGCAACACACCCACAGACACCAAGAAATATCAAAACAACACCCAGCACACGGTATCACACACAATTATTGTCCTCTCTCCCTCCCTCCCTGCCCACCCCGAACCAACTTCCAGAAGCACATCCATACTCAGATCTCTCACCGATCCATCCACTCACTCACAGACAACACGCAGCTGCATGCACGACCTCCCGAAATCCATCCTTCCGAATCCTCCCTTCCTCGCGAGGACAGAGTCCACCTGGCCAGGCTGAGATGCGGACACCATCCAGCTCTCCTGAGCTATCAGAAGAGACTGGATGACTCCGTTGTCGACACCTGCCCGGGATGTAACACAGCACCCCATACCATTAAACACATCATAGAAGACTGCATTTCACACAACCACTTACGCCAACAACACAATCTACACTCAATGAGAGCTCTGTGGGAAAGCCCGATCGTGCCCATGGCCTTTCTCAGGGACTCGGGGCTGTTCGGCCAGGCAGCTTAGGGAACAACAACAACAGAAAACAAAGAACACTAAAACAAAAACAAGTTCACACACACATATAGGTCATTATCAGGAAAACTAATTAAACAAATAAAATTACAATGCATGTATAGTAGGGGGTGGGGGGGGATTTTGTTTACATACTGTATGTACCAAGATTTTTTTTTTTTTTTTATTAAATTAAAATCAGGACTAAACATAAGATACAGAATACAACTACTGTACTTCATAATCTATTTTTTTATTAATTTCACCACAACACCAAACACCTCCAATGAAATTAATGAATGCATATATGTGATCCACCAGAATTTGAACCCGGGTTATCACACACAGATTTTTAGACACCTTAACCATTACACCACCAAGACAGTTAAAGGTTTATGCACATGCCTACGACTAATTATCCATTCTCGAATACTGGATATTAATCTAATCATGTTCATATGACATATTCCCACTGCACTATGGTAGCCTAATATTTTAAGTGAGGAAAGAATACATACATAAAAGTGTAAAGACCATTTCGTCAACAGTGTAGTTGGTCTCGCATCATAAATGATGGTAACCACTCTTTCTGTGGACTAGTCTTTAAACTTGTATGTATGCATTAGCTGTACTTCATATTACAAAGAAAATATAAAATACATAGGTAAAGAAATAAGCTAACCTGTATTCAGTATATGAAGAACTGCACTGTACTTGTCTCGGCAGACAGGCCTGCAGAAAAAATTAAAACAATGTTAAAACAGAATTCTTATACACACTATCAGGAAGCTAGTAAGCAACATCAGAGCGCTGTGAGATAGGCTTTCTTCAGGCCAAGTCAGGGAACCATTCAGTCATCATTGATGATGCATTTTTTAATGCCGTACACTCCCTTCACTGACAGGGCTAGAGCGTGCCCTTGTTACAAGGACTTTACTGGACATTTGCCACATATCGCTAGACCTGAGTGTCCAAACTCTTGACGTCTATCAATGGCACGAGGTGTGATCAATATGTTGACCATGCCATGGCCCGCGGCATTCAAGAAAGGGTAAGATGGTTAATAATTTACCAGATAAATACTTACAATAAACTTAATTTTGATAGTTATACATATCATTTAATATTTCAATTATGTTAAGACTAATATTTACATAACTATTCTAATACAAATTACAATTCAGAATAGTTTTCTAAAAAATAATTTAAGACCTAAACTCTGCTTTAAATTTTTGGCTATAATACAGAAGTAATGCAATACATATAGTAAATTAGTACATATTGTACTATACTTGCCAACAAAATATAGCTCGCCTGTACAGTATTCAGCAAGGCTCTTTTTTGTATTCTGTGAAAGAAAAAAAAGACAATGTTAATGAAAAATGAAGTTTCCAAGATATAAGAAGTCAAACTATGTGGTCTAGTTAAAATTATGTTGTTGTTGCTGTTCCCCAGGCTGCCTGGCCGAACAGCCCCAAGGCCAATGCCATAATCGAGCGCCCCCACAGATCCCTCCCTGCTGACCACAATAAAGCCTGGGTGACCGAAGCCACTCCATGGCGGGGAGCTGAGGAGGGTGCGGAAACGCCCGGGAAACCAAAGCCCCACCCAGGGCCCTGTGCACCTCAGCAATTATGAAGAGAAAGTTGAGGGGCAAAGGAAAAATGTGACTCTTTGGCTTCCAATCTTGGTAGATTGGGAGGTCAATCCACGGAAGAGACGCCGTCACTGGAGATCTAGAACATATATAAGTAAAAGGAACAGTCAGAGTAAGCTATGGGTATGGCAGAGATCGCTCAGTTCTCACTCTGATAGCCCAGCCCATCACCAGTTAGACCAGCCCATCATCATTATTATTTATTTAATTTTCTTGTAAGTTGGAATGCCCATCACCTATATTCTGGAGTTAATGTTTTTGGTCGAGGAATGAGGCAATGCTTTAAATTGGGTCGGGTGAGATGACAAGTTACACTTTCTAGCATAATAATGTAAAACTTGCAAAATATTAGTGATGGGCTGGTCTATCAGAGTGAGAACTGAGCGATCTCTGCCATACCCATAGCTTACTCTGACTGTTCCTTTTACTTATATATTTTCTAGATCTCAAGTGACGGCGTCTCTTCCTCCCAATCTACCAAGATTGGAAGCCAAAGTGTCACATTTTTCCTTTGCCCCTCAACTTTCTCTTCATAATTGCTGAGGGGCACAGGGCCTTGGGTGGGGTTTTGGTTTCCCGGGCATTTCCGCACCCTCCTCAGCTCCCCGCCATGGAGTGGCTTCACCCAGGCTTTATTGTGGTCGGCAGGGAGGGTTCTGTTGGGGCGCTCGGTTATGGCCTTGGCCTTGCTCGGGGCCTTGGGGCTGTTCGGCCAGGCAGCTTGGGGAACAACAACAACAACAACTTGCAAAATAAACAAACCAAAACAAGGATGAGAAAATATAAAGACAAAAGAACTAATGAAAATCGCTGTGGAAACTACGCTTTACAAAATACAATTTTGAAATAAAAGAACACAATGAAAACTTTATGACCTTGTCTAGTTGGAGATTAACCTGTTTCCACAACCACTTTTAGGTGACCAAGGCTAACACATACACGCATTTCTGCACATATCTAAGCCTTCCAAAATATAAGCACAGTATTCTACTTAGGGATTATGAACAGATCCTTTGTTATGTGTGCCTGGCTAAATTTGGAGATGGTCTCTTCCAAGTAGTATTTTGCCTTGGAAATTACTCATGGGAGGATTACATTCATGACCAAGATTGCAATACAATTAAAATAAAAACTCGCAAACAGAGCTAATTTGTTTTAATATAACATATTATGTATGAAATTATGAATAACTGGCATGATTAAATATTCAGCATCTCACTGTAAAAAATATAACCATACATAATTAATCTAGTGTAGAGATTCGACAAAATATTTACTGCGAAATATATATCTCAGCCAATCCATAAAATAAAGTCCTTGTACCAGGGATTGGAGGCCACACAAACTAGATATCTATGAGGCACTATGATTCTGGTTATGATCTTGGTTGGATGAAAACACCAAAATCAACTGCCTGACAGAACGTCAGCCAAGATGACACAAGGCTCAACAGCCAAGGATGTTATGCTTCCAACCTTGACTTATGCAAGAATACCGTAATATAATTAATGCTACCACGATAGAGGAGGTTGACTCAAAGCCGCGTTACCAAGATATTAATTCGCTCTACCACTAGCAAAACTTATAGCCCAAAAATGCTTGTGTGAACTGAAATAAACTAGGCTCTGAAAAGTACAAGTACTGTACAACTGCTTACCTTGCAACTGTTTGAATATTAATGTGTCTCTTGAACAGCAAACCATCACCTGAAAACCAGAATACAGTATTTAGCGATAGTAATATATAATGTGTGTTATTGCTGATAATATGCATGTCAGTTCGCCCTAGTTTGTCCTCAATAATATCAGGTATATACTAGAATCATCATATGCACCAATAAATAATAACTAACCTAACCTTATAAAAAAAAGGGGGAGGGTGAATATCACCTAGAGATGGCAAGTAAATGTATGGGCTTCAAATCTAGGCTCTGAAAAGCACAAGTATTGTCCAAAACTGCTTACCTTGCAACTGTTTCAACAATAATGTCTCTTGAACAGCAAGCCATCACCTGAAAAGCAGAATACAGTATTTACCAATTGTAATATACAATGTGTGGTATTGCTGATCATATGCATGTCAGTTCGCCCTAGTTTGTCCTCAATAATATCAGGTATATACTAGAATCATCATATGCACCAATTTATAACCAAGAAATTATGTATTTGTAATATTGTATAACCTCAAAACCCCAATAAAGACGAAGCTGAGAAAATACAATTGGTTTTCCCTATATTCCAACAACTCCCTCTAGGGCATAGGCTGAGAGCCAGTACATTCTACCGCTCAACACAGTGAAGCCTGTGAGGTCTTGTTCCAGTCTAGGTAGTGAGACATGTGAAACATGAGCTGCAACCTGCCTTCGCATACGCACGGCACTTGGTTGCCCACTCACAGCTAGAAGCAGCCTTATCTCTGAAGCTGCTTCACCTTTGCGCTTCACTGTCTCACCCCCAAGACTCAGACCCTCACTCTCAGAATGCCACCTATTGAGTAATTAACCCCCGGTACCCGGAAGGGCTTTCAGAAGCCCATAACAAACTAGGGCCTGGGATGGGCTGCTGAAAGACGTAAGCTTGAAAGCCAATTAAGCGTGGTTTGAAAGCCGTGCGTCGGACCGCATGTAAACAAAGCCGGTCGGAGCAACGCGCACCTTCAAGAACAAGAAGGAGAAGTCGTACTTTAGTTGTTATTGTTTTGGAGAACAAGAATCTGTGTTTATTATTGTTCGATATTGCTCAATCCGCGGCTAAATGCTCTCCACGGAACTCGCCATAACAACTGAACCAATTGACCTAAAGAGCTCTACTTAACGGCAGTCTACAGATACGAACCACGGCTACGTTTTGAGATGTGTGTGAATTCTCTAGCAATTAAAATAACAGGTAGGGCTAGCCTATTACAAAAAAATTCGGCCAGATCCCCCGGGTTTCGGGACTGTCCTTTAGAAGGCAAGACCGGTCCAGAGGGATCAACTTACTAGGCCCTGTAGCATATTATAATGTAAAAGTTGCAAAATAAACAAACCAAAACTTGGACGACAGTAAAAAGACAAAACAACTTATCAAGCTCGCTATGTGGAAACAACGCTTCAGCAAACTAATAATTTATATAAAAACAGAATCCACCACATAGGGTGTACATTATACTATATGAGCAAGTTAATCTGTTTCCCAAGCAAACTAAATTTGGGAATATTCATACAGTGCTATCTGATCATGGAACAAAGAGGGTATTTTTTTGGCATTTCGGTGGGCTTTGTGGTAATTCACTGATACTAGGTACAGTACAAATTCCATACAAATAATATCTTCCCATTGACACATCGGAATTCGAACCCGGGACCACTCCAACACACCTCCCCAGAACTTAAATATGCTCACAAAAATGCCTACCAATATAAGAGCAATCATCACTACTGTACCATCCAAAATAACTCACCAATAAACTATGAAAATCTCGGGTCCATCCTGAACAGCAAACTATCACCTGCAAATGAAAGATTATGTTAGGGACTGTAATATTCAATGTCGAGTAATTCTGTTCATTAAGATGTCAGTTCGCCCTAGTTTTGTCTTCAACAATATCAGATACTGTCTAACTAGAATCATCACATACAACACTTGAACAAAATAATGGGTTTGTAAGATTGTGCCTAAATATAAAGTTAAGAGCAAAATAGAGAAAAAGAAAATAATACGAGTGGAAAACATGAGAAGAGGGTGGGAGATGTTTAGCAGAGTAAAAATCAATTATGAGAACGAGTGTATATGTGAATGAAGATGAATTACCTAACGAGCGGCCTAGGCGGTAATTTATATGTACCGCCCAGCGGGGTGTTTTTACCCTAAATAGGGTTGTTTACGTGATCATTTTCATGCCTAAATAAGACCCAGAGCGTAAAACAAGTATCTATCCCTGAAAGGGCATAAACAGAGATTTCCAATGACACCCCAACCATCCTTGTACAACCGCTAGTTTTCTTGCAATAATCGCGCAACACGAGTGCAAAAACCATGTAATTAGGTAGTTTCCCTACAGAATTCCCTGTGTAGCGAGTGCGTGAGGGTGGGGGAGGGTGGGATTCATGTCAGTAGGTCCGCCGCGGTGGTCTGGAGCAGTCATACGCTTGCTACTCTCCTGCCACCACTTATCTCTCTCTCTCAGCAACATTACGTGCTGAAAATGGCACACAACATAAGTTGTGAACCACCACTTACTCCAAATTTCTTTCACACGACATAAGTTGCGCGCCGCTAATAAAGGGTTAAAATGAAGACTAATAAAGGAATATTTACAAGAAGGGCACTCACATATGGCAATATTCAGTAGATACACTAGACAACAAAGGAAATCCTTAGAAACAAAACAAATGAGGATAATAATCACAAGAGGAAAATTGAGAATATTTAAATGGAAGAGGAAGAGATTAATGAGGGTGATTTAAATGGGAGAGTAGGTGCGATCAATTAGGAACTTACCTATTTAAAGTTACTGGACAAGGCTTCCCACCAACTCCTTCAAGTTCAATCTGTGGAAAATTTAATTAAATTTAGCATTCACAAAGCACACAAACTGTAACACATCGTATCAACATTTCAGATAAAGGATTTTACGAGATTCCACGTGGGTATATAATCTTCATGATTCATATGTCCCAGTTTATCATCATAATCAAAACATTTCAAAGGGTTAATAAATGGCTCTGTCTCGAGTCGGCCACCCTCAGCCATGGGCTATGTGCCTGAGTATACCTGTATACTGTACATACAAATACATAGTAAATGGTCTTCTAGTTGAGCTGTCTGTTGACATTAAACCTTGCATATAACTTGCAATTTTTGGGTAGAGATCTTCACATGCAATGATTTTTCATTTACATCAAAATGTATATCACACATTTTGTTGGTTGTGTTTATTGCAGCCCTACGTAAATCTTCTATAAAAGCATTTTAATTTGTTCAATATTATCCACCACCGAATTTAGTTTGTAATCTATATTATTTATTAATTAACCATTTCAGGTCCAGGGGTTGCCATATAATAGTCAAATAGAATTCACTTAATCCCATAAATACCTTTCCAAAATTAGTTTTCTGCCCATAACTTGCTCATAGACAACTACAGAGGTTGAAGTAATTAAAGTAAAGGTTTCTAAACACCCCTAATATTCCTATGGGTGGAAATGCTAGCCCTTTAATTGCAGACTTATTCTTGCTTGCTTTAGAATTTAAATATATAAGACTTAGTTGACAGTAGCAAGAATAATAAAATTCCAGAAAAATTAGCACTTGCTAAACTGTTAAGTAATAATAGTAGATATATTGATGATATTCTTGTTTGCAATTTGTTAAATTTTAATCAAGTTGCTAAACTTATTTACCCTAATTCTATTCCCCTCACACAATGTAACGTAAATTATAAAGTTGAAAATTTTCTTGATATAAATATAGAGATTGTTAATGAACAGTGCATACTTAAAGTATATCACAAAGTTGATGATTTTAATTTTAACGTAATAAACTTTCCTTTCCCTAGTAGTAATATCGATAGTAAAATCACTTATAATTGTTTTTATTCCCAATTAATAAGATTTTGTAAAATCTGCACTAAAGTAGATGACTTTTGGGCTAGAGCTAGGTTACTATACAGACTCTTAATGGACAGAGGTTTTGAGGCAAGTAAATTGTTCCATAAATTTAATCTTTTTAGGGTCAATTATTGTGACTATTCTAAAATTTGACATCAATAATTTTAATCAAGCATTTTTAACTTGAAGTTTCTTGTATAACCTCTGCTTACTTTTTGTCTGTATTTATTGTTTATCTTTTTCTTTTTCTATTATTATTATTATTATTATTAATATTAATATTGATGATTTTTTAAATTTATTGTTTTTGTTAAAAGAGTACTCTTTGTTTAAATCTGTTGTTACTTCATATTTTGCAATTATTTGTCTTTATATTATATGTATTCATTGTCAATAGTATCAATTGCTTACTTTTGCGATTTCCTTAGTTTATTTGTGCTATAAATGTAGGTTATTTGTAGGGTAGTTATTGATGGGGTCACTTGAGGCATGCTATGCTTACAGGTACCTACCCGATAGCACTATCGTTAGTGAGTGCTGTACTGTATTTTATATATTATTTTGTAATAGTATAGATATCTTATCAATATTTGTATTTTGTACTATTGTTAATGTCTTGTCATGTTGCAAATTTGATTTTAAATAATATTTTGACATTTAACATGTAGTTTCTTTATTCATGCAGAGTTTAGTAAAAATTTGCCAGAACGTCCCGGACTTCCCAAACTTGACTACTTCCTTTAACGTGACGATAGTGCGTTGTTATATGTGCGATTAGTTTGCTTGGGAAACAGATTAACTTGCTCATGTAGTAATGTACACCCTATGTGGTGGATTGTGTTCTTTTATTTAATAATTTTCATTATAGTAAACGTTGTTTCCACATAGCGATTTTGATAATTTAATTTGACTTTATATTGTCCTTGTCCCAATTTTGGTTTGTTTAGTTTGCAAGTTTTACATTTTAATTCACAAAGGTTTAAAGTATCCCTGTAAGGAAACAATCACGTCCAGCAATGCGCGAAAGGGATTATTACAAATACAGTATAAACAAATGTCACTAATTTTAACTAATATTATACACATCACTACTAGACTACAAAAAAATTCAAATATACTGTCCAAAATTTACCTTCAAAATCTATGAAATCTTATGTCCATCTCCAACAACAAGCCATCACCTGAAAAGCAGAATACAGTATTTAGTGATTGCAATTTACAATGTGTGGTATTGCTGATAATATGCATGTCAGTTCGCCCTAGTTTGTCCTCAATAATTATGTTCCTTCCAACAACCAACTATACTCCTAAAATCGATTAATGAAATTTACAAACACATGTGGCAGTCCGTGGATTCGAATCCAGGATGCTCACACCGAAAATCAACACCTTATGCATCGCACCACGTAGACAGTTAAAGAATGGGGGACACTGCCTACGATTTATTATGCAACTTCGAATCCTGCATATCAATCTAAGCATGTACACACATCCCAACTGCAACTCACGTAGGCTATGCATATGTGAATGGAAAGAGCAATTAATGGGGCCTTAACCACTAGGGAAGTCCTCTCGATAAATTACCCCTGAACCAATATCAATTATTATGTTCCTTCCAACAACCAACTATACTCCTAAAATCGATTAATGAAATTTACAAACACATATGGCAGTCCGTGGATTCGAATCCGGGATGCTCACACCGAAAATCAACACCTTATGCATCGCACCACGTAGACAGTTAAAGAATGGTGGACACTGCCTACGATTTATTATGCAACTTCGAATCCTGCATATCAATCTAAGCATACATACATATATATATATATATATATATAAATTATGTATTTGTAATATTGTATAACCCTCAAAACCCCAATATAGAAGACCAAGATGAGAAAATATGAATTTTTTCCCTTATATTCCAACTACTCCCTCTTCGGCATAAGCTGAGAGCCTGTACATTCTACAGTACTAGTGAAGCCTGTGAGATTCTCGTTCCAGTCTAGGTAGTGAGACATCTGAAGCACTTAGAGCTGCAACCTGCCTTCGCAGACGCACAGCGCTTGGTTGCCCACTCACGGCTAGAAGCAGCCGATTCGACTTTGCGCTTCACTGTCTCGCCCAGAAGACTCGGACCCTCACTCTCAGAACGCCACCTAATGAGCAACTAACTCACTTGGCATTGACCCCCTGTAGCATATTTTGAATTTGGGAATATTGATACAGTGCTATTTGATCAGGGAACAATGAGGGTATTTTTTGGCATTTCGGTGGGCTTTGTGGCAATGCACTGATACTAGGTGCACCACAAATTCCATACCAATAATATCTTCCCATTGACACATCGGGAATCGAACCCGGGACCATTGTCCAATGGCAAGACCACTCCACCCCACAACCTAAATATGCTCACAAAAATGCCTACCAATAAGAGCAATCATCACTACTGTACCATCCAAAATAACTCACCAATAAACTTTATGAACATCTCGGGTCCATCCTGAACAGCAAACTATCACCTGCAAATGAAAGATTATGTTAGGGACTGTAATATTCAATGTCGAGTAATTCTGTTCATTAAAATGTCAGTTCGCCCTAGTTTTGTCTTCAGCAATATCAGATACTGTCTAACTAGAATCATCACATAAAACAATTGAACAAAATAATGGGTTTGTAAGTTTGTGCCGAATTTAAAAGTTAAGAGCAAAAGAGAGAAAAGGAAGACGATCATACAAATGGAAGACATAGGAGAGGAGAGGGTGGGAGATGGCTAGCAGAGTAAATATCAATTCATGAGAACGTGTGGATATGTGAATGAAGATGAATTAAAATGAAGACTAATAAAGGGAGATTAACAAGGGCACTCACATATGGCAATATTCAGTATACACTAGACAACATAGGAAATCATTACAAACAAAATAAATGGGGGATAATAATCACAAGAGGAAAATTGAGAATATTTAAATGGAAGAGGAAGAGATTAATGAGGGTGATATAAATGGTAGAGTAGGTGCGATCAATTAGGAACTTACCTATTAACAGTTACTGGACAAGGCTTCCCACCAACTCCTTAAGTTCAATCTGTGGAAAAGTTAATTAAATTTAGCATTCACAAAGCACACAAACTGTAACACATCGTATCAACATTTCAGATAAAGGATTTTACGAGATTCCACGTGGGTATATAATCTTCATGATTCATATGTCCCAGTTTATCATCATAATCAAAACATTTCAAAGGGTTATTAATAGTCTCGAGTCGGCCACCCTCAGCTATGGGGTATGTGCCTGAATATATACATACATATGCATAGTAAATGGTCTTCTAGTTAAGCGGTCTGTTTACATTCAACCTCAAATAAAACTAAAAAAATTAGGGGAAGAGATATCTACATGCAACGATGTTTTAACTACATCAAAATATATATCACACATTTTGTTGGTTGTGTTTATTGCAGCCCTACGTAAATCTTCTACAAAAGCATTTAAATTGGTGCAACATTATCCACCACCAAACTTGGTTTGTAATCTATATAGTATTTAATCATTAACCCTTTCAGGTCCGGGGGTTGCCGTATAGTAGTCATAAATTGAATTCTCCTAATCCCATAATTACCTCTCCAAAATTGTTTTTTGTGTCCACAACTCGCTCAAAGACAACTGCAGAAGTTGAAGTAATTAAACTAAAGGTTTCTAAACACCCCTGATATTCACAAAGGTTTAAATTATCCCTGTAAGGAAGCAATCGCATCCTGCAATGCAAGAAAGGGTTAATTGCAAATATAAACAAATGTCACTAATTTCAACTATGCATGCTATGCTTACAGGTACCTACCCGATAGCACTATCGTTAGTGATAGCCATTTGTATTTTGTACTAATGTTAATGTCTTGTCAATTTGCATATTTGATTTTAATAGAAAATGTTGACACTAATTGTAGTTTTTTTATTCATGCAGTTTAGTAAAAATTTACAAGAACGTCTCCGACTTCCCAAATTGACTAAGTCCTTGAACGTGACGATAGTGCGTTGTTATGTGCGATTAGTTTGCTTGGAAAACAGATTAACTTGCTCATGTAGTAATGTACACCCTATGTGGTGGATTGTGTTCTTTAACCCAGTGAGACCCAGCATCGCACGTGATGCGTCGGCAGTGTTTGATCACCAACTCCCAGAAACGCATCACGTGCGTCCGACATATTAAACTCAGTTACGTGGCTCGTAAGGTAGGAAATGGCGGGAGAATAGGAGGGGGAGGTACCGTAGTGTGTGTGGGAGCCGGGCCGGTAGGTGTGAGCGGGCCAAGACAGCCGCGCGGATGGTGGTGGTGGGCTTAGTGGGGATACTTTACACCCTTAGTTCACCGCCACTTTGAACCTTCATTACTCCGGTCGTATGGGAGCTAGAGGCTTGAGATTTATGTGAGACACTCCTTAGGATGTATGCCGTACAATGCCATACTCAGTTTTCACCCTAGTGCTCCCGGGCGGGTGGTCACGCGGGGGAGACGAACTTTCGACCCCCCCCCCCCAAATGACCGAGGTGAGTTTTTTTTCATTTCTCACCATTCTCTTCCATTTTGGCTCAACAACAAAAAATTGAGGCCCCCCCCCCAAAAAAAAAATATCCGAGGTGATTTTTTTTTTTTTTTTTTTTTCCATTTCTCATCCTTGTCTTCCATTTTAGCAAACAAACAAAATAAGTTAAAATGGCTTGGGACTGGGGTGAACAAAATATTATAACTAGCCGGGGCTCAACGGGTTAATTTATAAATTATTTTACTTAAGCGTTGTTTCCACATAGCAATTTTGACTGTCTTTTTAATGTGTCCGTATAAGTTTTGGTTTGTTTATTTTGCATGTTTTACATTATAACTAATCACATCACTACTAGACTACAAAAAATGCAAATACACTGTCCAGAAGTTTACCTTCAAAATCTATGAACTCTTATGTCCATCTCCAACAACAAATCATCACCTGAAAAGCAGAATACAGTATTTAGTGATTGCAATGTACAATGTGTGGTACTTCTTATAATATGCATGTCAGTTCGCCCTAGTTTGTCGTCAATAATATCAGGTATTAGAATCATCATATGCACCAATTTATAACTACTAACCTAACCTTATCAAAATACAGGGGAGGGTGGAGCTCACCTAGAGATAGGTAAGTAAATGTATGAGCTTCAAATCAAGGCTCTGAAAAGTACAAGTACTGTCCAAAACTGCTTACCTTGCAACTGTTTCAACATTAATGTCTCTCTTGAACAGCAAGCCATCACCTGAAAAGCAGAATACAGTATTTAGTAATTATAATATACAATGTGTGGTATTGCTGATAATATGCATGTCAGTTCGCCCTAGTTTGTCCTCAATAATAATCAGGTATATACTAGAATCATCATATGCACCAATTTATAACAAAGAAATTATGTATTTGTAATATTTAAATATATAAGACTTAGTTGACAGTACCAAGAAAAATAAAATCCCAGAAAAATTAGCACTTGCTAAATTGTTAAGTAATAATAGTAGATATATTAATGATATTCTCGTTTGCAATTTGTTAAATTTTAATCAAGTTGCTAAACTTATTTACCCTAATTCTATTCCCCTCACACAATGTAACGTAAATCATAAAGTTGAAAATGTTCTTGATATAAATAGAGATTGTTAATTAAAATGTAAAACTTGCAAACTAAACAAACCAAAATTGGGACAAGGACAATATAAAGTCAAATTAAATTATCAAAATCGCTATGTGGAAACAACGCTTACTAAAATGAAAATTATTAAATAAAAGAACACAATCCACCACATAGGGTGTACATTACTACATGAGCAAGTTAATCTGTTTCCCAAGCAAACTAATCGCACATATAACAACGCACTATTGTCACGTTAAAGGAAGTAGTCAAGTTTGGAAAGTCCGGGACGTTCTGGCAAATTTTACTAAACTCTGCATGAATAAACAGTGAACAGTGCATACTTAAAGTATATCACAAAGTTGATGATTTTAATTTTAACGTAATAAACTTTCCTTTCCCTAGTAGTAATATCGATAGTAAAATAACTTATAATTATTTTTATTCCCAGTTAATAAGATTTTGTAAAATTTGCACTAAAGTACTGTAGATGACTTTTAGGCTAGACCTAGGTTACTATACAGACTCTTAGTAGACAGAGGTTTTGAGACAAGTAAATTGTTCCATAAATTTAATCTTTTTAGGGTCAATTATTGTGACTGTA
>CM064518.1:35260415-35291044 GCA_032716605.1 Paralithodes platypus | reverse complement strand
ACACACACACACACACACACACACACACACACACACACACACACACACACACACACACACACACACCATAATATCCAAAACGTTGTGAATCAGTGCACGCGAAAACTATCAATTCAGCGTATATATATTTGTACATAATTATATTTGTCCAAATTCAAACAATCCAGATCTAACGTAACCAATAACAATAACAATAACAACAACACTTCCAGCCGTATTCCTACACATATGGGAGGGGCGTGGACTTATATAATCCAACAGAGGAAGGGGAGATGGGCCGTTTTTCTGGTCCCGTTTCTTCCTCGTGCTTAGCCCACTTAGTTTTCAGATTTGATGACGTTCGGTTCATTAGTTTGTCAATTTTAAGATCTTTCGCCGCATTTCTTTGTCAATATTAACCCATTGACTGCGGGAGACGTTCATGAACGACATGTCAATTTACAGCAATTTACAGGCTTTTAATTAAAGCCTCTTAAAGCCTGTAGAATCTAGTGCGAGGGAGCGGGAGCGCGACAGGCCAGCCGGCCGGTGCACTGAGGAGTATGAGCCATACTCTCGTGAGATATACAGCGCTGCCAAAGGCAAATGTAGCACGACATTAGCGATAATTGCTCATTTTAGCGAATGTCGATAATAGCGCTGCAGGTGAAGCCCGCAAGCTACGAAGCTCGTTTTGGTGTCATTTTGAAGCTATTTTCTTCTAGTTTTTGGCTGAATAAATTTAATTTAATTCAGACACTTCCGTAATCAATCAGGAGTGCCTGAATGAGCCCTAATATGGCGGAAATAGGCGGAAATATGCCCGCACCGTAGGTGTTAAGACCTTTCATGTTATTTATGTGTCAATTTTTTTCCTGGCGAACGATAGTGAACCTGTAATTTTGGAAGAAGACATTTTTCTACCGAAAAACCCCCCAGAAACAAATAATAATCTAGAATGGGGATCTAATGGATGTTTTTTTTAAAGCTTGATGGAGGTTTAGGGAGGAAAATAATAAAATAATAAAAAGATACATAAATGATGAAATAAATACGCCCATCCCCCCTTAAAGGAACTGGTGCGTATTTATAAAAAAACTTGATGTTGGCATCAGTTTGTTCATGCTTGCAACATCAAGACTAAATCCAGCTTAGGATATCAGCATGTATAGCCTTTCTGTGGCCTGTGTTCGATACAAAGCAGAGACACATGGTATTTTCTTAGCAATTATACAACTGTTACCATCAAGCAGTGAGTGAACCTACTAGAGTAACATATCAAATTTTACACTACGCCATGAACCTAGAAATATAAATAAAGACCCTTTGTCCTCGAGTTCATTCCATACGCCAATATAGGCCTATACAGTAGATATATACTATATATATATATATATATATATATATATATGTGTGTGTGTGTGTGTGTTTGTGTGTGTGTGTGTGTAAACGAAATAAATGAATAGATAAATAAAATATATAAGCATCAATTTAGTTATGATAATTGTTGTTATTTGTAAGAGCAGAGTGCCTTTGTTTGCCGCGGTCTGGACCATTAATAACAGTGAGGTGCGGGCAGTGAAGGGACACACCAGATAATGATCAATGTTTACTAAGCATGCTACGGCAACACGAAAGTGGACAACCCATATTGGTGACACAAATATTATTGCTAGTTGGCCTATATGGAGAAATTATCGGCATATATATATATACTGTATATAATATTTTTGTTTTGTTTTTATAATACCAGCCGGACTCGAACCTCCGACATTCAGAAAGAGTGTCAAAACTTTTAATATACTCCTGAATGTCTTAGGTTATTGATACTTTAATATGAAATTAATATTCCTTTTTACATTTACGCTTTTCCTATATAATTTTCGTCCAAGTCAATTATATTTTCCCCATGGAAACAGCCAGCCAACGTAGGTATTTATAGGAACATTCGGCATGAAAGTGTAGCCTCCTACTCGCTAAAAAAAATACTCGAAAGACTTTCCAAAAATGATGTAGTTCATATATATATATAACCTCGATCTGAACAATATTTTAAAAGGTACGGTAAGCTTAACAAGATATTTTTGTGTGTAATATTTATTTTGTTGCGGATGAAAGGATGGTAAAAATTAATGCATTTTATTTAGATTACTTTGATAATTAAAACGGAGGTGTAATTCTCTGTTTATCTATCTATGTATCTATTTATCTACCATATACATAACACATACACAGTTTATATTTTCTAATTGTTATCCACCTATATCCTAATTATATCCTAAGCCTTGCTTTCTTTCTTTTCTTTTTTCTTGCTACTTTCAGATATTTGTAGTCAACTCCATGATATTTTGGAGTGAACGGGTATCATTAAAGTCCGTGGATGTTTATAGTTAGAAAAAACCTATATATTATCCTTATTAGAGGTAATAGCAAAATGTGATGGTCAGAAAAAGAAAAACAAATCAAACTGCATTTTGCATACCGGTACTATTTGAATTTCACCAAAATACTGCTAGTTTCTTATGGATAGCAAATTTACGAATGAACTCTCAGACAAATTTGTCAACACTTTTGATTAAAAATAAGTTATTAATTTCTCAAAAACTGATATATAAATTCTGAATCAAAACCAATGTTATACTAATTTATCCTAGATTAATAGGTGTACCTATTATTCTTTACACAAAGGTCAGTTAAGATGCACTACAACTCTACTATTACTTTTCAAAAAAACATGTTTTTTTTAGTTTTATAATGTTTTACTTCTTTAACATGATGGCGCCATTGTCACGTTATTCTGGTTAACTATTTCAATTAACAATTGAGATAGTTGAGATAATTAGGCATTTGACTCCTACTTCTTAATTAAATTATTGCCCCTTTCACTCTCAATTGAAGAGAACCACCATTGCATTGAACATAGCCTATTAGGTAGCTATAAGATAGATGTAGTGTAGAGGATATAGGTTGTAGTGAGAGATATTCTTAGGTAGCTATAAGATAGATGTAGCGTAGAGGATATAGGTGTAAATGAACACATAAGGATGTAGGGAATAAGGGGTCTGCCTCGTATGGGCCAATAGGCCTTCTGCAGATTTCATATTTTTTATGTTCGTATATTAATAGTCAAAACTAGGTAAACTTTATATTCGCAGGAGTGGGTATGTGGTTTTCTTTCCAAACTGCGCTTCTACTTTATTAATTGTAAATACAACCTACCCCGGATTTCATGTAAAACAAAAATATATAAATATATAATAAACTCACCCCCCCATAAAAACAAAAAACAAAAAACAAAACAAAAAACAAAACGAAATTTGAAAAGAAAGAAACATAAACACGAATAATAAAAACAATATAATAAAATAATGATAAGAGTAATATTTATACTACTACTACTAATTATTATAATGATAATACGAGAAGAAGAATAGTAATGCAAATAAATATCATAAGCAAATTAGTAACTTTTTGGGTTGATAGAGGGGAGCACTATTACCCATATTATCAGGTAATTAGGCTGTTGAAAGTTTTACTTTTAATGACTAATCATATTATTTATGTAATTGATTTTGCTTAATTACCCGTCAGCAGAAATGTTTGTAGATACCAGTATTACAGATATATATATATATATATATATATATATATATATATATATATATATATATATATATATTTATTTTCTAATTTGCTCCCTAAATCTCTATCAAGCTTTAAAAAAAAAAAAAAACCCAAGACTGTCCTTCGACATAAATTCGTATATTTTTGCGGTACAATTATGTCCTGGCCGAAGGCCGGTTCCTAGTAAATTACAGGCTCGCTATCGCCTGCCAGGAAAAAATCGACACCTAAATGGCAGTAAAGGTTTACTATTGACAAACAAAATGGCGAAAGTCTTAATACATCGCCAAACTAATGACGCGAAATTCTTAAAATCGCGTAAATAATGGGGATAATCATGAGGGAGAAGGGGGTCCAGAAAAAAACAAGTATCTCTTTCATCAATTGTTGTATACCAGACCCAGAGTACACAGACCCTTGTACATCATATTATTGTACACACCCTTGTACATCGACAGTGATTTACATCTCTATCCTTATAGTAGATGGGTTCATATTACCAGTATACCTTTTATAAGGGTACATTGTTATGGGCACTTTAATTACTCTTTACTTACTTTATTTAACACTGAAAATGTTTACCGGTACTGTGAACTCAAAACGTTTACTACTTCGCATCTCCTTAACACCATCGTATCTTGATAGCTGACGTAAATGTTCGTGTCGGTAATTCTCAATGTATATTACAACTGAGTAAACTACCCTATGACTGTCTGATTAATATAAGGGTGAGAAATATATGATGTTGAAAACACTTTAATACACTGTTTCGACATAGGACGTAAGTCACTCACCGTGTTGTAACCTTATAACACTTCTGAGTAACCAAGTGGTCATAAGTAACGACATGATAGGTGACAAGACAGGTGTTAAAGGTCGCAGGTTATTACTTGCTTACAACGTCATAACTTACTGTTATTATTACTCGTCAAACTAACCTGTCGTTAACCTGTTAGTTATTGTACCCTATATTATATTGGCGCCATAGCTATGTCGTGGGTTTTCAAGATAAGGCAGTTATAAAGGGTTGTTCCGTGGTAAATAATGTATATATATCCGGACCCAGTGTCACACATTAATGACATACTAACAATACTATATTACCTATATTTGTGGTCACTGGTCTGGCAGCACTATTGTCAACATACCGTATTAAGGTCATTTTTACGGTGACCTATTGTGGATATTACTACTTACAGTATTACCGCCTCTGTTGTATTACAAAGGTTAGTTACAGCTTAGAATTTGAAATATTGAATAAGGCCTCAAAAGTACTGTATTTATTTACGGTTTTCCGTCAATGTTACGGATACGATTACACAGCGTGAAGCCTGTCAGCAGGGGGGGGGGGGGGGGGGCTTGTAGTGTAATTGGTAGCACGTTTGTTCACAACCGAGAGGACTTCAATGATAGCGAATGTTACGGTTCCTATTACTCGCTTCCTCATTCCCTCTCTCTCTCACGTCTCTCACCCCCGGGCCATAACCAGGAGGGTGTCAAATAAGAACAATTTGGTTTTAAGGGGAGACGAGTCGCTTTGCTAGACCACCTTCTCCCTCATCTTTAGACCCATTAGTTTGGCGATTTTATGAACTTTTGCCCCATTTCTGTCAATTTTAAGACCTTTCCTGTCAATTAGGTTTCGATTTTTACCTGGCGAGCGAAAGCGAGCCTGTAATTTAAGAGGAATCGGCCTTCGGCCAGGACATTTTTCTACCGAAAAATGTACACATTTATCTTGAAAGGGGGTCTAGGGGGCTTCATTTTAAGCTTGATGGAGGTCTAGCGAGGACACTAGAAAAATAATAAATAAATACAAAACTTGACAGAAAGTGAAGGATCTCCCTTAAGACTTGTATGAGTATGAAGGAATAAATGTTTTTTTAAAAATTGAAATGGTGCTGTTTTGATTATTTTATAATTTCCAAAACTATATATACATCTGTAGAACATAACTTTAACTGTACATATGTAATAATGCTGACTAAATAGAAGGGACTATCTTTCAGGATTCGTTTTTAATATTCTCTC
This sequence comes from Paralithodes platypus, assembly GCA_032716605.1. Classification (NCBI taxonomy): domain Eukaryota; kingdom Metazoa; phylum Arthropoda; class Malacostraca; order Decapoda; family Lithodidae; genus Paralithodes; species Paralithodes platypus. Next base: position 35,285,410 of record CM064518.1, on the reverse strand, counting down.
GTGTCCCAGCCTCGTACCCATTGCTTAATTATACCAGTGTATCTTCATTAATTATCTATAACCGGAACAGCTGCTCGGAATAACCCCATTTACCCAGCCCCCCAGGTGTCCACAACAGCTCCTTCCTAAGCTGAAATAAATTGTCTGGTGGTAGCTCAAATAAATATGTCGCGCACGTAAGATTTTTACTTCTCGGTGAGTAAATATATGGAAGTGAATATAGTATCACTGTCAATTATAGTTTGATATTAAATAGTGCATTGATCACACACACACACACATACACACACATTATTCTAATCGGCTTACACTATAAAAATATCCGTAAATTATTATCATTACTAGACCGAAAATTACACTACCGATAATTCCATTTAAATACTAAACCCACACGCGTCCTGGAGCGTGTGTACGCATCCTTGATAATTTCGACCCCTTCATTAGATATACAGTAAAAGTCTGAGCCGTTTCTATAGGCTCGAATCAAACCAGGCCTCTCAGGGTATTTTCCAAGGAGTAGATTAGCAGACCCTTTAGTACACAGAGACCGGACTACCTCTGGCCAACACATCATCGATTGTATTACGCTTAGGAACGACGTCTACCCATTAATTAACAGGCTACACACCATTTCAATTAATCCTTTTAGCTACCATATATCTTTCTTAAGCCCCTTCTGTACCGGTACCGTCCTTTTAACATTATTCTGGCTACTATTAGACGATTATATTCAGTTTAAAAAGGGCCTCCAGCAATTAACATGCTTTGAAATATCTCGTTTAACCCTTTTCACTACCACAGATCCTTTGTAAGCTGCACATCATATAAATATAGCTAAAATAAACATGAAGAGACGTCGCCGGTACAGAAGGGGTTAAGGAGACTCATTGGCCTATTTGTATTTTTATTATTATTATTATTATTTTTTTTTTTCTGTCGAAAAATGTACAAATGTATCTTGAAGGATTTTTTTTTTTTTTTTTTTTTAAAGCTTGATGGAGGTCTAGGGAGGAATCTAAACAAATTATAAAAAGCTAATTAGATTAGATGGGCTATAAAATGCCCAATTTCTGAAAACACAAGGTGTGAACGTAGATTATATAATAACTAAAGTCGTTGCCATACCAGCCATATGTACAATGACGCTGCAGCGTTACCTTGATTGCCCCTTTGCGTTAGAATATGATTTAGAAATATATTGGTTTCCAAGTCAGTGATTACATTTTACAATCTCTGATTATGGGCTACCCGAGTCAAAGTTTTGCCATGCCAGAGATGAACAAAATGCAAAATATATTCCAGTACAACTAAAATTGACTCCGATATGAGAATTCGATGGAAAAAAAAAATAAAAAAATGCTGTTCGTATGACTACAGCCCTATATATATTTATGGTTGAATATATGTACCAAGATGTGTTGAGTTGTCCATCCTTCTATATACTAAAGTGAGTGTACCTTGTAGCTCTGATTAATCCCATCTCCAGTATATTTTCTGCAACTGAGATGGGGCTGATCGTACCATGTTAGCGTGTTTGACTCCCCACCATTATTAACGGGATGGGATGGAACGGTTGGGCAGTCTCCTAACACCTCATGCCTCTGTTCACCTGGCAGTAAATAGAGACCTTGTTTAAGGGGAGGCAGACCGTTTGTTTGGTCTATTAATTCATTTATTCATATTTTTTTTAGTTTCCTCCCTAGACCTCTATCAAGTTTAGAAAAACACCACCTAGACCCCCCTTCAAGATAAATTTGTACATTTTTCGGTAGAAAAATGTCCCGGTCAAAGGCCGGTTCCTCTTAAGATTGCAGGCTCGCTATCGCTCGCCAGGAAATAATCGACACCTAATTGGCACGAAAGGTCTTAAAATTGACAACAAAATGGGGAGAAAGGTGTTAAAATCGCCAAACTAATGGGCCGAACGTCTTATAATCTAAAAACTAGTGGGGGCTAATCATTAGGGAGAAGGGGGTCCAGAAAAACGGTCTTCCTCCCCTTAACCGGATTTACGTCCCATCGGGGGTAAATTTCATAATACCTCAAGCCTCAGGTTACGTAGCAGTAAATAGGGACCTCGTTTAATTGGATTCAAGTTCTTTCTTGGATAAATTTCATGGAGTGTCTCATTCCTGTATGAATATAATATGTTTGTACTGTCCTTGTATACCAAAAACAATTATCTGTAAAAAGAAAAACAAAATACTTGGAACAAACTCTGACTCTCTCTCTCTCCTACTACACCTCCTTTCCTCACCACCGACTCCCGCTCTTTGCTTCAAAACAATCAAGCTGCCATCTTTTTGGCTTAATTTTCTTGCTTCCTTTCTTCCTGTCTTAATGATTAAGAGTGTTTAAGATCTGTATGTGGTAACCCAGGTTCGAATCCCGGGGAGATCACATGTTTTCATTAATTTCATTGGGTGTTGTTTGGTGTTGGAATGAAATTAATATAATAGATAAGTATATTAACCTAACCAAAGAGTGGAAAATTCACAGTGCCGTGAATACTAGGATGGAGAACTACAACCCAATTATCGAATATAGTTGGGATTGTAAGGACTCGCTTCAAGACGAGGCAAAACTGCTGTGCCCGCGTACCTTCGGATGTCATAGTCTCTCGCCCACTCATAAATATTCCTGGACTTCACCTATTTTGCATTATGGAAGTATATTTGTGGAAACGAATGTATGAATATCGTTTTCTATACATCATCGACAACACTATGTAATAATAGTATTATTCATTAAAATGCAAGTCTTATCCAATAATTAATCGAGAAAGTGTACAATAAAACACATACTGTATTTTAGATATGTGGATAAAAGTTCAACTTAGCCTAGCATATCCTGGTGTAATTAACCCAAATATATTCCAAATTTAGATACAATACAGGAGACGTAACACATTAATGAAGATAAAGAACCTCCGAGTGGTATTGTATGTATGTAGAGAGCCAATCGTATGATAGGTGGTGCTGGCTTATGTACGATTGGTCAGAACTGGGTTGTATTCAAAACTGTCTGCCGACCTACTAGAAACATGCTCTCTATAGAAACATTCACTCTTTACAAACGTTCACTCGTTCCAAATGTTCACTCTTAGCAAACATTCACTCTCTCCAAACGTTCACTCTTTATAAACATTCACTCTTCAAACGTTCACTCTCTCCAAACGCTCACTCTTTATAAACATTCACTCTTCAAACGTTCACTCTGTACAAACATTCACTATGTACAAACGTTCACTCTCTCCAAACGTTCACTCTTAATAAACATTCACTCTCTTCAAACGTTCACTCTGTACAAATATTCACTCTCTTCAAACGTTCATTCTGTACAAATATTCACTCTCTTCAAACGTTCACTCTGTACAAATATTCACTCTTCAAACGTTCACTCTGTACTAATATTCACTATGTACAAACATTCACTCTCTCCAAACGTTCACTCTTTATAAACATTCACTCTCTTCAAACGTTCACTCTGTACAAACATTCACTATGTACAAACATTCACTCTCTCCAAACGTTCACTCTTAATAAACATTCACTCTTCAAACGTTCACTCTTAATAAACATGCACTCTTCAAACGTTCACTCTTTTCAAATAGCCACTCTCTTCAAACGTTCACTCTTAATATACGTTCACTCTTTACAAACATTTACTCTAAATATTTACTCTCTCCATACGTTTACTCTTTCCTAACGTTTACTCTTTCCTAACGTTTACTCTTCCCACATGTTTACTCTTTCCAAACTTTTATTCTGTCCAACCATTTACCCTTTCCAAACGGTTATTCTTTCCAAACGTTTACTCTTTCCAAACTTTTATTCTGTCCAAACATTTTCCCTTTCCAAACGGTTATTCTGTCCAAACATTTACCCTTTCCAAACGTTAGAGTGGCCAATAGCGTGCCCGTAACGTTATGAACTGGCAATTTATGCAGTGTCATTTGCTCCATCATTTTTAATCTTGTGGCTCATTATCTGTCATGTTCATATTTGGCACAAGCATTAACCCCTTAAGGAATATGACGTATTTTGACGGTTTATTCTCGATATCATTAGACGATTATATACAACTTAGGAAGGACCTGTGGGTATCAAAAGGGTAAAGACTCTTTCAATTAACCCACTGACATCCATATATCCTTACTAATCTTACTAATCTTAATATAATCGTCTAATAATGACCGGAATAAACTGTCCAAACGCGTCACAATCCTCAAATTATTATAAACAACTTCCAGACGTTCAACACAACTTACCGCTAAAACTGCTCGTATGAAATTGGTTTAAGACTATCTGGAGTGACTTTTCGGGGTTATAATGATGTATTGTTTGATCATTATTGAAAGGTTTGATTGATCAAGCCATTGTTAAGCAATATATATTTAGTTTGCCCCTTAGACTAAAAAATCCGCCTCCCAAGGCCATTCAAAATCGAAAGATTTTTTTTTTTTTTTTTTTTTTTTTTTTACACAAACTATTTTACGTATTTACAATATATGTCATCCAAAAGTTACACTTTAAATACTCCATGTTTGAAGTCGCCTATAAACCCAGCATAAACAGTGACTACGGCGACAATTTTCATCAACCATGGTTTACACAACACACTGATTGCTAATAGGATTTGTCTGTTTGTTTGTCTGTGTGTGTGTGTGTTTGGCTGTGTGTAGGAGTTTTTGTGTGTGCTGGTGTGTATTGTGTTTGTGTAGGAATGCATGTGTATGCAGTATATGAGAAATAATTGTTTGACGGCGTGTAGGATTGAATGTAAGGGCATGTGTGTGTGTGTGTATTATGTGTGTGTGTGTGTGTGTGTGTATTATGTGTGTGTGTGTGTGCGTGCTTGCGTGCTTGCGTGTAGTACCGAATAAACCTAAGTCTATGGACATATATTATTAATACTATCAATGCATACCATTACGCAATGTTTCCTAATTATTGTTCTGTCTGTCATTGGACGACTTCATACGTATATAAGGATCTGTGGGAGTCAAAGGGATAGCCTAATTGAGATAGATTTTACCTCATTACTTGTTAGATGTCATTCCTAAGCGTTAGCCAAAGTAAAATTAAAGGAAACATTTTACTAGAATATTTTGTCATTTGAGTGAAGAAATTCTTCTTCATTTTTTAGTGATAAATTAAGTTTAGCCTCTTGTTATGAGATGTACAGTATATCCTAAAGTAATGAAAATAATTGTAACTGAATGATAGATTGGATAACAATAATTATAATATTAACATTAATGAACATATAATAATCATATTTTGCTAGATCTTTAAGAACGAGATTAGTTCAGCTAAGTTTTATGGCTTAAGACGGTAACAATGATACAAAAACATGATAATGCGTGAATAATCACACACACACACACACACACACACACACACACACACACACACACACACACACACACACACACACACACACACACACACACACACACACACTATATTCCTGTATATGTATCTCACACTACACAATAGCCCCGCACAGAACCACTTAAGCAATAAAGGATAATTGATATCTGCCTGAATATAATTGATTGACAGTCGTCCTCGGCTCTACATCTCAACCATTTCCCCCGCACTCCATAATTTTTTTTTTCTTTCTGAATCATTAAAACAAATTTTTATTCTGTAGATTATGTAGCTGCCTAAAAATGTCCTTCCCTCATCTCCCCCCCCCCCCCCCCCCACAGACCCCCATCAAGCTAGAATTGTACATATTTAGGTTGTAAATGTACTCACTGAAGGCGAGTATCTTCATACATATATATATATATATATATATATATATGTATATATATATACAGTTTATGTTTGGTAATGCTCTTCAAACTATATTTTACCTAAGATAGAAAGGGACCTTGGTGACCCTGGTCTCTGGGTGACCTATATGTGTGTGAATTTGTATTTTGTGTTTGTGTGTTCATTGTTTTCTATTTTGTCCCTATTCGGGCTCTGTAGTGAGTCGCCCCCCCCCCAAAAAAAAAAAAATAATAATAATAAAATAAAATAATAATAATAATAATAATAATACAAAAATAAATTAATTAATCAATAGGAAAAGTGGGGATTGGGCCTTGGTATACTGTATACATACATAGGCTACAAGAGAGAGAGAGAGAGTGAGAGTGAGACAGAGAGAGAGAGAGTGAGTAAATTCCCACATAAGCTACTTAATCATGAAATACTTTCTGTAGACGGCTTAGTAAACCGAAGTTCGGTTTAATCCTGGCTCTCAGATGATATTGTTCATAATAGGAGAGAGCCATTAGATTCAGAGGGTTATTATAGCATATTTCCCCTAATGTATAGACTTCCTTCCTTAGCTGAATATTATCGTCTAATGTATAGCCAGAATATGATCATAATGCCGCGATTGTATTAAAGGGGTTAAGGTGGTGTCACACGAACGTTTTTATGGGCAATTATTTACAAGCGATATTGCTGGTCAGACTGCTTTCAAATTATTGTTTTCTTAGAATTCAACCACATATATTTTATGTTATGTTGATGATTTTAACCCCTTGAAGCTCTGACGCGTTTTAGCAGTTTGTGTTGGCTATCATTAGACGATTGTATGCAGCTTAGGAAGGATCTGTGGGTATTAAAAGGGTAAAGACTATCTCAATCAATCCTCTGACTTCCATATTTCCATCCTACTCTTAATAAAATCGTCAAATAATTACCAGAAAACAATGCGTATTGGATCTTGAAAGGGTTAAGGGGAGGTTTTAGTTTGTGTTACAGATTTTTTGTTTCTTTTATTGTGTATCATTTGTGTTACGTTTGAACACACAATAGCCTATAGTATTACACAGTGTTGTTTAATGAACAGGATATATTTTATGTCTGCTGACGGGATACTATTCAATGGCACCAATAGTTATTTTCTAGTACCGGTACACTGGAATGCCTTAGTCTCTAGCCCACTCATAAGAATTCCTGGACCCCCTATTTTTTTCTGTATGGAATTATAACCATCTGGGTTGATTTTAGGATAGAACTTACTTTTCAATAAATAGTATATATAGTTTTGTAGTTGATCTGTATCAAATTATATTCATAAATCTGTTTCCAGAGATATACTACCGTAATTAGAAATAGGTGAAGTCCACGAATATTTATGAGTGGACTATGGTATCTGAGTGGTACACAACAAAATAAATTATAGCCCTTTGTAATGACTATCGACGCTGGACACTAAATCACTTGTATGGCAGGGTGTTTGAATGTATACGTCCGTCGGTGGTGATCTATTAAGGGGGGTCACCAGCGGTGCTGGTTGGGGGGAGGGGCGTCGACTGACTGGGGACAGAGGTGCATGGGGGCGGTTCGTTCGTGGCCACCCCTTCGGGGATCACGGCGTCAGGCAATAGATAGATAGTTAGACCTGCTTTTTTTTTATCTTTTCAAATTTTTTGTCTTTCTCGGCTTTGTATCCATTTGGCCCCATTCAGCCAACTGTTTTAAGACGATTATCCCCATTCAGGTGTCGATTTTTTCCTGACAGCATTGTATGGAGAAATCCGACTTCTCAGAAGAATTTGTTCTATTGAAAAATTTACAAATTTAGCTTGCTGTAAAAAAAAAATATATATATATATAATTATATATATACCGTGTATATATATATATATATATATATACCGCTATATATATATATACTGTATATGCTGGCTCGCTACCGGTCACCAGGAAAATATTGACACCTGGATGGGGGAAAACGTCTTAAAACAGTAGACTGAATGGGGCCGAATGGATACAAGCCAAAGAGAGAGGGAGAGAAATATAAACAAAAAGCGAGGTCGGCCCCCTTAACTACGGATGGCCACACTGTGATGTTGTCGGATATGTTTACTGCCAGTGTATAGTTTCGTTAGTAGGTTTATGAAGTGTTAGGTTGGGTTCAATGTTTATAGGGGGTGTGGGGGATGTGGTGTGTTGAAATGGTGCATAATCGTTGTGTTTGTGTTCCCTATTATACTATCCATATTGAGAGTTAATGACGCATGGGTAAGGTCATAAGTGTGTGTGTGTGTGTGTGTGTGTGTGTGTGTGTGTGTGTGTGTGTGTGTGTGTGTGTGTGTGTGTGTGTGTGTGTGTGTGTGTGTGTGTGTGTGTGTGTGTGTGTGTGTGTGGCTACTTGCGCATCTATATTGTGTGTATGTGTGGACGATTGTGTATGAGTTTGCGTGTAATGCCCTTTAATGAGTAGAACAGCAATGCAAGACGATTACAATGATACAGTACTACCCTTCATACTCTTATAGTGCACAAGCAAGTAAAGGGATATCGTTCTCCACAACACCACCATCCTCTCCACGCGCACCTTAGCAGGCGTCACACCATGCCGATTTGAGCCACGACTGACCACCTTGAGTCGTGGTCAGGAGTGCCGACCTTCGGCGGAGAGCTTAAGGATATGGGGGGGGTGAGTTTTGGACGGGACGCAGTATGGATGGCCATGCCGCCTGACGGCGACCTGACGGGGTAGACCGGCGCCCATGCCGGACTGAATGTGAGTTTTAGGTCGCCGCTGGAGTGCCGATCTGCGGCGTAGTGCGTCGACAACGACCCGACGAACGGCGTCGACAGGAGTTAGGGCGCCGTCAATATTCATTACTGTGCCGATGAGCGGCGACCCCTTCAGTATGGACGGTGACCCCGGCCCGCATGACCCCGAACGACGGCGACCGAACTCAAGGTGTGGTATATAAAAGGTACACCAAAGGGTGGGCCTCATCAGTATACCTTCAGCCACCGTAACGGTTTTATGACCTCACTCCACGCCGACTTGATTTCAAATTTTTCGCTTGTAGAACTTTTGAGGGGGTATGTGAAGACCAATCCCGACCTGTTTGTTAGGTTGGCGACGGCCCATGATGCGCGGCGACGTAGACAAAGACTGTCCACGACCCTTAGGTCGCGGACAGTCTTGGCCTAAAATCGGCTAGGTGTGACGGGTGCTTTAGGCTTTGTTTAGCACCACTACTGAGTGTTCTTTAGGTTACTATTGCACACTGGAGCTATAATTGTCAAATCAATAATAAAGGCACGAATCTTAGAGGTCGGCAGTCTCTACAAAATGGTGTTATGTTGACAAAAATGTCTCTCTCGCGCGCTCTCTCTCTCTCTCTCTCTCTTCTTAGATGTCACACACACACACACAACAAAAAACACAAAATAAAAAAATCACATACCGGTACAGTGTGGTCAAAATATAGTGTAATAGTTTACCAAGGGATTTATTTTTTCTGCTATGTGTATGAAGGAGGCAAAAGGCAAAGCTGCCTGTAACAAGTGCATCCCCCAAATTAGAAAGAGTGAGAAAGCCAAATTAAAAAATTTGTTTGTTTGTAGGTGTACATTATTGGAAGGAAGAGTGGTGTGCTTGTTTAGTGTAGTGAAATGGATAGGAGGAGGAGGTGTTTGTGAGAGCTAGCTGGATTGCTCTCGTGTAGCTGAGGCACAAGCAGATACAGTGAAGGAAGCCAGACAAATTAAACAAGGGTTCCAGCAACTCCTTATCACATGTCTATAAGGCCTCCCCTGGGTATTGCCCTGCTCGATTGGTGTGTACAATCTCCCCAGTTGGTCTATAGTCATTTAATTGATACGTTCAAGAAGATACTGAACGATCACCTGACGGAGATTGGATTAATATAATTAAATCAGTTGGTATGTAAGTGTAAATTCCATTTCAGACTATTTTTGTGTTTTTTATACTATATACAAACTTTTCTTGTGGGCATTTTCTGACCCATAAGGTTACACTTCATCCTATTTTCCGGTACAGCTTTTTAGCCGTAGGGAGCGAAGGGTAGGGAGAGAGATTTCTACTTTGCTGTTCTATTCTTCTGCTATAAACTGTCCTTATCTAGTAGGATTAAGGCCGGATCACTTAGTAGGGACCGCAAGGTCTGTGTGGTCTGAGTATCTATGTAACTCTCACTCTTTCTCCCTCCTGTCCCGTGTGACTGTAAGGTAATAGGAAGGTGTCAGTCCTAAATCCGTCCCTTCATCACTGTCGGTAATTGGAAACTGTCGCTATACAGGCTTTTATGATCATAGCGGACCCTTTAACTGTCGCTATACAGGCTTTTATGATCATAGCGGACCCTTTAACTTTTGATTTCCACATCACATAATCAATCGGAATTTCTGTAAATATCAACTATATCTTTAATAATGTTGGCTGATATATATATATATATAGATACAGTATATAGATAGATAGATAGATAAATATAGATCTATATGTATGTGTGTGTTTATACTCTCAGTCGGGGTCGAACCACCGACAGTCAAATAATAGCTAACCTTGTCCTATATATTTATATTATTATTTATTGTTTTCATTGCAGAATTAAGTGCTCACCAAGAGCCTTTCAAGAGGACATTAGTCCTCAAAAGGCTCACCAAAATTATCCGTGTTGTATGTAATGTTTTAGCAGTATAAAATATACTGGAACGTCTTGCTAGCTTGAAGTTTCGCTCGATAATACTGAAGCAGTATTTTTTTATGTGAGCTAATACTAGAAGATCTCCACATTGTAAAGAATTCGTGGGTTTAAATAAAGACGCGACAATGATGATAAATGTCCTTAATAATTTATTTACCCTTTAGAGTTACATTGGTTCTCATAAGCCCATCTACTAAGGATAGAAATGTATAGCAAATAATGAAAGGTAAACCACGCCACGCCAGTATATACAGTATACCCAACTTGAATGTACTGTATATACCATTAAGGGGGCGGTCACCTGTTTTTGTTATCTTTCTCTCCTTGTCTCTCTTTCTCTGACTTCTATCCATTCGGCCCAACTCAGCCAACTGTTTTAAGACGTTTATCCCCATCCAGGTGTCGATTTCTTCCTGGCGAGCGATAGCGAGCCAGCATTGTATGGAGAAATTCGGCTTCGCCGGAGACATTTTTCTATCGAAAAATTAACAAATTTAGCTTGCTGTCAAAACAAATATATATATGTGCTGGCTCGCTACCGCTCTCCAGGAAAATATTGACACCTGGATGGGGGTAAGCGTCTTAAAACAGTAGGCTGCATGTGGGTAAACGTCTTAAACCCGTAGGCTGAATGGGGCTGAATGGATACAAGCCAAAGAGAGAGGGAGAGAAAGATAAAACAAAAAGTGAGGTGGGCTCCATTAATACTTTACAATATTGAACACAAATAATAATATAATTTAAAAAGAAACTTACTTGGGTGGAAAACTGATATGTGACGTTCTATAATTTGTACCTGAATTTAATTGCTCCTGCGCTCCCTAATAATGAGCTGTAATATAATCCACGACATCTGACTCTAATGATGAGGCTCTGAATGAAGGTAGACATTAATGATTTCGTTCCAGGGAATCAATTAGCCATAAAGTCAATTAGTTCAATTAGTCAGAAGTTAGGTAGTCAATTAGGCAGTCAGTCAGTTAGTTAAGCAGTCCGTTAGTTAGTTCGGTTAGTCAGTTAGTTAAGCAGTCAGTTAGTTAAGTTAGGCAGTCAATCAGTTAGTTAGGCAGTCAGTCAGTTAGTTAGGCAGTTAGTAAGTTTGTTTAGTTAGAAATTAGGAAGTCAGTTAGGTAGTTCAGTTAGCCATTGTTTCCGTTTATTTTGGTTACTAGGAGGGGTACCCGGCGTTGCCCGGGTTTAAATTCTACTACCATAATCACCATCGTCACCAGTAACTATCGTCCAATTAGCTTAACCTCAGTTGTATGTAAAATGCTAGAAACGGTCATACGAGACAGACTCGTAAATCACTTAGAGGAAAATAACATACTTAAAGATACTCAACACGGCTTTCGTAAAAAACGTTCCTGTTTAACAAACCTCTTAGACTTCTTCCACGATATCCTCAACCTCTACGATGAGAGTAAAGCTGTAGATATTATATACCTTGATTTTCAAAGGCCTTTGACAAAGTTCCCCACAAACGTTTACTGCTAAAACTAAAAGCGCATGGAATACAAGACGGTGTGTTGAAATGGATAGAAAATTGGCTCAGCGACAGAAAGCAAAGAGTAGTCATAAACGGTAAGGCATCAAAATGGACCAATGTAAGTAGCGGGGTACCCCAGGGATCGGTACTAGGACCAATTCTCTTTCTAATTTACATCAACGACATAGATGAGGGTCTCACCTGTACAATCTCAAAATTTGCTGACGATACAAAAATTGCAAATAGCGTACTCTCAAAAGAACAAGTTGACGATATGCAACACAATCTAGATAAATTGTCATGTTGGCCCCAAATTTGGCAAATGAGTTTCAATGCGGATAAATGTAAAGTACTACATATCGGATACCTAAATGAGAAAGCAAACTATTCGATGAATGGCACTCAGCTTAAGAATGTAAACAGAGAAACCGATCTGGGAGTAACAATATCGAGTAACCTAAAACCGAGTCAACAATGTTCAGAAGTTGTTAAGAAGGCAAACAAAATAATTGGCTTTATAGGCAGGTCATTTGAGCATAAATCCAAAGAAGTTATCCTAACCCTTTACAATTCATTAGTCCGCCCTCTTCTGGAATACTGCGTTCAATCCTGGTGCCCTTATTACCAAAAAGATATAAACAAGCTAGAACGAGTTCAACGTAGAGTTACCAAAATGATACCTAGCCTAAAGAACAAACCATACGAAGAGCGTCTTAGAGAATTAAATCTATTTCCTTTAACCCAGCGCAGATTAAGAGGTGACTTAATTCAAGTGTTCAAAATCATCAAAGGCATCGACAATATGAACTGTAGTAAGTACTTCACTATCGACCAATCTAATTACACGCGGGGAAACGGTTGCAAAATTATTGGTAAATCTTTTAACTCACACGAATCTAAGAATTTCTTCTTCAATCGAGTTGTCAACTTGTGGAATGGGCTTCCCCGCAACGTTATAGACTGCATCACCGTTGATTCATTTAAACTCCGCCTAGACAAATATCTTGCATCAAACCCGCGACTGACTGCGTTTGTAAATGAATAACTTTATTTTATCCCCCCCTCAGTTACTAACCCATCTGTCCCCTACTAACTTCCTAATCCTGCCACGGACATTAGTTCCAGGGCAGTAATTCCCTTTCCAATGTTCCCTTACCCACTCTAAACCACTGTTTGGACACTTGATCCTCAGTGTTTTGGAGGACAAGCAACCTAGAAGGGTCACTAGATCTGTTGTTGCTTGATTTCCTTTGTACTCCTTTGTACCATCATCAATCACTACTACCACAATCATCACAATACTACTACCATAATCACCGGCCTCGACCTCCCTGTGCCTCATTAAACGGCGACCTCGATTTCGGCCGCTAAATGACCTCCGATTTTGGATCTGACCTCATCCGTACTCCCATTTTGGGGAGCTGCGAACAACTTTCGTTCCATACACCTTTTCGATCGGAGGCCTCCTGCCCCAAACGGCCATTTTTTTTCGCATTTTTTTTCGTATATTACATAAGTTCTGCCGAAAATTTTATTAAACAAAAGTGTCTCTGATTTCCACTAAACTCGCCTAAAACCATCTCCAAAGCCTGGGCTTTCCAACGGTGCCCCACACTTCCACCTGGCACCAAAACTGTGGGAGGTGTTTAGTAACAAAGGTCGGGTAACTGACAAACAGACAAACATTGACCTTTATTTATTAAGATTGTTATAAGTGTATGCAGTTTAGGAAGGTTTTCTAGCAATCAAATGGGTATTCTGTTAACAAATAGTGGGAATGAAAAGGGTAATTAAAGTGTCCATAATGATATACCCCTATATCGGTATATTGGTGGTAATTATTTTATAAACCCTTTGCGTACCCTTTTTATACCTATTTTATATTTGTTAGGGTGTACCATATATCTCAGTTCTCCCTTAAACTCCCAAGAACCCACTCTTAAACTTAATAACGTTTAATAAACAAAGTTTAATAAACAGAGTGAAGGGCTGTGTTGTGGAATACTGAAAATACTAAATAACTTCCACAAATAGTATTCACAGTGCACAAGTTACACTGTAATATATAAAGAGTATAAACAATGGTGTATAATATAATTGGGTGTATTATTGATAGTTATTTACCTTTCTATCACTATATTAGACGTTTTGTTGTCTTTCACTACCAGTATGCCGCCATAAGGGTATATTATTATGGACACCCTAATTAACCTTTCCATATTAAGATATCGACTAGGCACCAATTGTCCTTTGGCTGTATAAACTTATCCGTATGAGTGACAGTCCTTAAAGAGCTGGGAAAGTAAGATTATAACTGATACATGAACTTCGATGTACAAGGTTTATTTAAAATAGGTGTAGAAATGGTTACAATATACTGTACATATAGCTTATAAGAATGGGAGTGTGCATACGATGAAAGCAAGTTTACATAGGTTCGTGAATACAAGCACCTTGGAATATTTACATCAAGACAGAAGTGAGTCTTTGGCAACAGGTTTGGAATATAATAATCAAGTTACAATATGATGAGTAGCACCCGAGAGAAATACGTGTTATTTAAGTGAAGATCAAGGCAGAGTATGACTATATATATAATGTGTCGGACGGATGTTGCTAGGGAAAGAAATAAGTGTCAATGATATTTAAAAATTATCAATGGAGATGTTTAATAACTTCTTATATCAGTAAACCTTTATATTGCTTTAAGATAGTGTGTAGTTTTAGGAGGAGGCTTCTTTGATATATACTAGGGATTCTGACTGACAGACAATTTAGCTCAAGGTACTAAAGGCCGAAATAACGAATAGTTTCCCCAGGTGTGTCAGGGATGTCAGGTTCTCAGCTCGTCTTCTTCTTGTTCTGGGTTGGTGGCTTCTGCTCGTTGTACTTATTATTTTTATTGGATTTCGTCTTCTTCTGCTTCTTAGGTTTGGTGAGAGAGAAAGGGTTGCTGAACTCTCTAGGTGTCTCACAGGGGTTGCTGAAGTTGGTCGCTAGATTTACCTGCTACGGGTTGCTGAGGGTAGTAGATCTTAAAGAAGTTATGACATCCATGATTAATGTGTTAATAGTTAAATACAATGGAAGGATAGCACACTATATGATTAATTGGAGAGAGAGAGAGAGAGAGAGAGAGAGAGAGAGAGAGAGAGCTGTGATGATAAATTATTGTGCATACATGTAAATTATATTTTTCTTTTTAAGCTTGTATTTGGTTGTGTGTTCCAAGCTTAGGAATCCGTACTTTATTTACCACAATTTAATTATATTATGTACATGAACAATGTTTGCTATATTTCATTAATAGTTCAATATGTGATTAAGTAAATAATTCACGATTTAGTCACATCACTTTGTATTTATACAATACGAAATACTAATTACTAAAATTAGGCCCATTTTAGGAGAGATAAATCTCAAAAGGCTCAGCCAGTATCAATATATATATATTTTTAATTAAATATGTGTCTTATATAATGAGACTAAATAAAACATCTCAATTTCAATTTCAATTTTTATTTTTCAGAAAGAGAAAGAGAGAGAGAGAGAGAGAGAGAGAGAGAGAGAGATAGATAGATAGACGATCAAATTTAATGCCCAGTAAGCTATTTTAACAACATGCTAATTAATTTTCCACTTCAATTTCACTTCTTGAGCAGACCCGATCAAATTTTGGGCCCATATAGATTAACTTGGAGGGAGGGAACTCTCTCTCTCTCTCTCTCTCTCTCTCTCTCTCTCTCTCTCTCTCTCTCTCTCTCTCTCTCTCTCTCTCTCTCTCTCTCTCTCTCTCTCTCTCTGATTCATTAATACCCTCCCATTTCTTCTCATCACCATCTCTATTTGTTCTTTCTGTTCTCCATCCCTCTCTCTTCTTCTCCCATCTTATTCCACCACTCCCAACTCATCCCCTCCTTTTTCGCTTCATTATTCCTGACTTTACCTCATTCTATCTCCCTCTCCCTTACTCTACCTCATTCTGCCTAACTCCTACTATTCCTCCTTTTATCCTAACTACTCTTGTCCTCTTCTCTTTCCTCCTTTACTACTTTTCCCCTTTCCCACTCTCTCCTCTTTTCATTTACTCCTCTCCTCATCCCCCTTTCTCTCCCCTCCCTCCCCTTTCCTCGTCACTCCTCTCTCTCTCCCCATTCCTCCTCTCTCTGATATTATCCTCCCTTCCCTTTTCTTTCATCTCATCATATTCGCTCTGCTCTTTTAACTCCTTCACCCTTCCTCTCTACTCCAATTCCCCTCTCTTCTCTCACCTCCACTCCTCAGCTTCCCTCCCCTCCCCCCGACCCCCTGTTGGCACACAAAGGGAGAGTAAGTGGCAACCTTCGACCCCTTACCTATGATCACACTTTCTTTAATCTTTATTTTACCTATACTACGTAACCTCGTTCTGTTCCATTTTCAACTCATTCTAACTAATTCGATTTGATTCTATTTGTCTACCTCATTCTAACTAACTGCTTGACTCTTATAACTAATTCTCCTTCATTACAATTTACTCTTCATTCTAACTAACTTTACTTCATTCTACTTGGCTCTAATTGACTGCCTTATTCTACCTAACTCTTCCTCTCGTTGTATTTAGCTCTACCTCGTCCTAAATAACTATACCTTATTTTATCTCCCTTAACCCAACTCTACATCTCATTCTATCTAACTCTATCTCATTTAACCTAACTCTACTTCAATCTACCTAACTCTAGCCTATTCTACCTCAGTTTACCTAACGATACTTTATCACATCTAACTAATTTGACCTTCTTGATCAGTTTTTATCATTGTTTACTTAAGGCGTAGTTATTTGTTTTATTTTCTATTGTATTCAATTTATTGCTAAGTATGTAATTCCATCTTTTTCTATCTAACTCGATTTTCTTTTTCTCGATTATACTTCCTCGTTCATTTTAATCTGTTGTTTGTCATGTTCTCTACTTTATCTTGCCATTATGTACACACTTCATCTTAATTTGTCCTTGTTGTACCGTATTTAAGCCGACTCTCTCATCCTCTATGATTTACTTACTATACCTTGTTCATACTCCTTAGGCCTCCTGTTTACCCTTCAGCACTCGAGAAGGGCTGGGGTGACACTGGAGGGTTATTGAACTTTTTCATTATATGGACAGCTTATAGAGTTTATGGTAAAAATATACAGTATATAATGCGAAGGTGGTATATATATCATGAAGATACTCGGTGGTCTCCTCACGTCTTGACCGTAAAAGTGCAAGACAGATGATACACACTATAAGTACGCGTGGGAGGCTTTCAAGGTATGACTGACAACGCCACATCATGACCGTTTACAGGAATAAATAGTCAGGCGCTTTCTTTACAGAAGCCCCCACCTTCTTATATTTGTATATATATATTATTTGTTGTATTTAATTAGTTATTTTATTATTTATTTATGTTCCAACTTTACCTCCAGAGATAGCCTTAAAACCTATAGGTTCGCATGTTAAACGCAGTGAAGTTAGGAGTCTTATGCCAGATGGCAAGTGAGACAGAAAGACAGATGAGTGTTGCAAACGGCTCGTTTATAATCTTACCTTCATATACTTATGTTCCCTGATTGTCTCTGCCTGGCCGTTTCAAACCGCATTGCCACTGTCTCCCAATCTCGAACAACTATCTCTTTCTCGCATGCCACCTTTTGAAATGTTCACTCATTAAGAATTACCACCCAGTGCATATTTTGAATACTGGAATATGCATACAGTGCTAATGTATTGGAAACTTCTTTGCGTTGTAGACCACCGCGTAAATCAAACGCTGGTTTACCTGCTTCGGCTGTTGTGGCTGTCGTCCTTGGTGAATAATTATAGGAAGCGTAAATATTTGCATGCTCTCAAGTTGTGGTCTACTGCCATTATGCTAATTTTGACATCTCTACTCTAGTTAAATTAAAGTAATCATTAAGACACCGGCGTGAACACTTTATAGTCAAGTTTGTCTTTAGTACTGTGGAGAATATTGTTTTTATATGAAGAGAGACGGTATAGTTGAAGGAAAAGAAGTGTAGGGTGAGGGAATGTAGGATAATAGAGTGTAGGGTGAGGGAATGTAGGATAATAGAGTGTAGGGTGAGGGAATGTAGGATAATAGAGTGTAGGGTGAGGGAATGTCGGCTCTCGCGTGTAGGGTGAGGGAATGTAGGATAATAGAGTGTAGGGTGAGGGAATGTAGGGTGAGGGAATGTAGGATAATAGAGTGTAGGGTGAGGGAATGTAGGATAATAGAGTGTAGGGTGAGGGAATGTAGGATAATAGAGTGTAGGGTGAGGGCCGGAGGTTTGGGAATGTAGGATAATAGAATGTAGGGTGAGGGAATGTAGGATAATAGAGTGTAGGGTGAGGCATTGTAGGATAATAGAGTAGGGTGAGGGAATGTAGGATAATAGAGTGTAGGTGAGGGAATGTAGGATAATAGAGTGTTAGGGTGAGGGAATGTAGGAATAGAGTGTAGGGTGAGGGAATGAGGGATAATAGAGTGTAGTGAGGGTGAGGGGTAGGGTTAATAGAATGTAGGGTTAATAGAATGTAGGGCTAATAGAATGTAGGGTGAGGGAATGTAGGATAATAGAGTGTAGGGTGAGGGAATGTAGGATAGAGAGTGTAGGGTGAGGGAATGTAGGATAATAGAGTGTAGGGTGAGGGAATGTAGGATAATAGAGTGTAAGGTGAGGGAATGTAGGATAATAGAATGTAGGGTGAGGGAATGTAGGATAATAGAGTGTAGGGTGAGGGAGTGTAGGATGATAGAGTGTAGGGTGAGGGAATGTAGGATAATAGAGTGTAGGGTGAGGGAGTGTAGGATGATAGAGTGTAGGGTGAGGGAATGTATGATAATAGGGTGTAGGGTGAGGGAATGTAGGATTAGGTAATAGGGTGATGGGTGGGGGAGTGTCGGATGATAGAGTGTAGGGTGAGGGAATGTATGATAATAGAGTGTAGGGTGAGGGAATGTAGGATAATAGAGTAGGGTGAGGGAGTGTAGGATGATAGAGTGTAGGGTGAGGGAATGTATGATAATAGAGTGTAGGGTGAGGGAATGTAGGATAATAGAGTGTAGGGTGAGGGAATGTATGATAATAGAGTGTAGGGTGAGGGGATGTAGGATAATAGAGTGTAGGGTGAGGGAATGTAGGATAATAGAGTGTAGGGTGAGGGAATGTAGGATAATAGAGTGTAGGGTGAAGGAATGTAGGATCATAGAGTGTAGGGTGAGGGAATGTAGGATAATAGAGTGTAGGGTGAGGGAATGTAGGATAATAGAGTGTAGGGTGAGGGAATGTAGGATAATAGCGTGTAGGGTGAGGGAATGTAGGATAATAGAGTGTAGGGTGAGGGAATGTAGGATAATAGAGTGTAGGGTGAGGGAATGTAGGATAATAGAGTGTAGGGTGAGGGAATGTAGGATAATAGAGTGTAGGGTGAGGGAATGTAGGATAATAGAGTGTAGGGTGAGGGAATGTAGGATAATAGAGTGTAGGGTGAGGGAATGTAGGATAATAGAGTGTAGGGTGAGGGAATGTAGGATAATAGAGTGTAGGGTGAGGGAATGTAGGATAATAGCGTGTAGGGTGAGGAAATGTAGGATAATAGAGTGTAGGGTGAGGGAATGTAGGATAATAGAGTGTAGGGTGAGGGAATGTAGGATAATAGAGTGTAGGGTGAGGGAATGTAGGATAATAGAGTGTAGGGTGAGGGAATGTAGGATAATAGAGTGTAGGGTGAGGGAATGTCGGATAATAGAGTGTAGGGTGAGGGAATGTACGATAATAGAGTGTAGGGTGAGGGAATTTAGGATAATAATAATAATAATAATAATAATAATAATAATAATAGTTCTTAACACTCAACGAGCGGCTAGTTTTGTAACATCTACTACCTGCCAAGCGGGCAGATTTACCCTAAACGAGCTTCATTCCATGCTCTTTTTCATGCATAAAGAAGAGCCAGAGCGTAATACAATTATGTATCCGTGAAAGGGCGATAATTGAGCTTTCCAATGACAGCTGAACCATCCTTGTACGACCATGGGTTCTCTTGCAACGATCGTGCAACACAAAGGAAAAATCCCTAAAATACAGTAATTTCGTCAGTTTTTACCCTGTATTGCGGGACCAAGGATGTGGTGGGATGTGATGAAACCGTCAGTGGCGGGACAACGTCCATGCCGAACGGTCAGAGCCCACCCGCGCTCCTCCCACCGCTCGGACTCTCTCTCAGAGCCGATTATGTGCTCAACATCGCATGCGACTAAAGCCGGGCCCCGCTCTTTTGGCCTTGGTTCTCTACTCCGACTATAGCCGGGACCCGCAAAAGAAGGGTTAAAGCTAGCGCATGCTAATCCAGCTAAGGATAGCCCAATAAGGCCGATTAGGCATATTTCCATTGGGTTCCTGTACTACGGTACTACCCCATCCCCTTGCTCATGAGGGACGGTAATGACTCAGTGCTTGTGAAAAATCTTTAATGCGCCGAGCGTGGGCACGATCCTGGGCCTTCTGGGTGGAAGTCCAAGACGCTAGTCACTACACCAGCGAGCCACTAAATAGAGTGTAGGGTGAGGGAATGTAGGATAATAGTGTGTAGACAAGCACTCTAAGGCGTCCAACGTACATTTACAAAGAAGATCTCCGTGCAACATCTCTACTACTGGGGAAGACTTAAAGCACTTCAATTGTACTTTTTAGAGCGACGGCGTGAGCGGTACATCATAATCTACATTTGGAAAATGCTGAATGGCCATGTCCCAAACCTAAATAATGAGTCGAAAATAAGTGAGAAAATCAGCAAGAGGCGAGGCAAGCTCTGTGAATTGGGAAACATCAATAATAGAGCCTTGGCCAGAGTGGTGACTCAGGAGAATGATCTCAATATGATACCGGGGCCCAACACTCTGTAACGCGCTGCCAAGATATGTGCGTGATGCAGACTGCTCCTCGGCTGACCAGTTCAAGAGGGTGCTGGACAGGTTCCTCAAAAGTGTCCCTGACCAGCCAAAAATGCCCCACTACAACATCAGGGCACTGAGTAACAGCATTCCTGATCAGCTTGCCCTGATGAGGGCAGACGGTAATTTTATTACCGATCTGTCTACCATGGAGAGTCCATCTACTGGTCCCCTTGCCCCCGTGTCCTCCAGGGGTTGGGGACGAGCGGTGGATGACTACTACTGGCGGTGGTGCATCAGCATGACCGAGGGATGACCAGACGTCCTCAACTTATCACCAGGATCACTAGGATGTAGGGTGAGGGAATGTAGGGTGATAGAGTGTAGAGTGAGGGAATGTAGGATAATAGAGTGTAGGGTGAGGGAATGTAGGATAATAGTGTGTAGGGTGAACGAATGTAGGATAATAGAGTGTAGGGTGAGGGAATGTAGGATAATAGAGTGTAGGGTGAGGGAATGTAGGATAATAAAGTGTAGGGTGAGGGAATGTAGGATAATAGAGTGTAGGGTGAGGGAATGTAGGATAATAGAGTGTAGGGTGAGGGAATGTAGGATAATAGAGTGTAGGGTGAGGAAATGTAGGATAATAAAGTGTAGGGTGATGGAATATAGGATAATAAAGTATAGGGTGAGGGAATATAGGATAATAGAGTTTAGGATGAGGAAATGTAGGGTGAAGGGTGAATGGTGTAGTGGACATGACATAACAAATACTGGTGGAGAAGAAGCTAAAAGGGTCGATCAAAGGTGAAAGGTGAGTGGGTGTGTAACAGAGGGTAGGAGCAAGGAGTTTTTGTATATAATATTTTACTTGCCAGTTTGTGAATATATTTTATTATACAATATAGATATTTAGTAAAACCATTGCTGGGTCTTTTGAGAGGCAGACTCCCTTATAGGACCTCTAAAATTACTTGCATTCAGCTTACTCCTCACTTTGTATCAACATTTACAATATATAATGCATCCATCCTGGAACATACCAATAAATGTTATACTGACAATGAAATCAAATACAACAAGCATACAACAAATATGAAGTTGTTGATGATCGAACTAAAGCAGGTAATTGAGGACATTATCACCGAGAATGCGGCGAAAAATTATATCCAAAACCAGCAACAGAATAGACGAAATGGAGATACAGTATATTTTCCTGGCTGATGCCACCTTTAAGGTGGCGACGAGAAGGAAGAATAATAGAAGTGTGAGGGAGAGAAGGGAGATTATGTAGTGTAGGGTTGCTTCAAACTCCGTGTGTCCAGGCATTTTGGCTCGAACGTCCCTTGATTTTGGCCCTGTCACTCTTTCAACTATGGGGGGGGGGGCACTCGCTATAGGCAGTTATGCCTTTTGCCTCCCTCAATCACATAGAAAAAAAAAAAAAAAAAAAAAAAAAAGGTAGACTAGGGTGAGGGAGAGTACGAAGATTATGTAGTGAAGGATGATTGAAGATAGAATCAAGGTTAAGAGATCTCTGAACCTTGGGTAGAATGAGGTAGCGAGAATAACGTAAAGGAGTATATGGGGTGAGAGAATGTGGGATAAGGGTGTGTAGGATGAGGGAGTGTAGAGTGTAGGGTAAGGGAGTGCATGGGAAAAGATTGTATGGTAAGAGAGGGTGTTTAGGGTGGGTGTAGTGGACATGAGACAAACACCGGTGCAGAAGACGCTAAAAGAGATGGTCAGAGATGAAAGGCGGGGCTGTGAATGTGGTGCTCTGTGTGGGGGAAATAGACTCGGTGGCTCAATGGTAGGTTGGGGAGGCTTGTACTGGTGTGTGTGGGGGGGGGGGGGGGGGTACTGGGGATATCATTAGTATTTGGACAGGAGTACGGGGTTTGATACTGGGGGTATCACTCGTACTTAGGGGGAAGTCTGGTACTGGGGTTTCCACGCGGAGAGGGAGAGTATTGGAGCTGGTATTTGGGATATCACTAGTACCAGGAGGTGTACTGGAACGGTTACTGAGCATATTACTGTAGGTAGCGCCAACGAACTTGACATTAATCTTGAACCCTTAACTTTTCATAACTCAAAATGAATTAAATCAATCGAGCTGACATTTCTATCATTTGGGAAGAGCCCACCAGGAAAT
This sequence comes from Paralithodes platypus, assembly GCA_032716605.1. Lineage (NCBI taxonomy): Eukaryota > Metazoa > Arthropoda > Malacostraca > Decapoda > Lithodidae > Paralithodes > Paralithodes platypus. The sequence continues at coordinate 35,262,358 of CM064518.1, read as the reverse complement.
ATTTACAGCCAGTTTGCTCTAGGCCCTTTTGAGTTATGAGAAGTTAAGGGGTCAATATTATTGTCAAGTTCGTTGACGCTACCTATAGTACTTTTAGAGGGCGAACATTGGAGCTGATACTAAGAATATCACTAGTACTTGGAAAGGTGGAGTACTAGATTTGGTACTGGAGATATCATTAGTAATTGGAGAGGAGCAGTACTGGATCTGTTACTAGGGATATCACTAGTATTTGGAAAGGGAGAGTACTTGGTCTGTTACTGGGAATATCATTAGTACTTGAAAGGTTAATTTGTGTCGGGGAAGGTTATGGGCACTTGTACTGGGGAGTTTACTAGTACTTCATGTGTTAAATAATAAGAGGATAGGTAAACGGAAAGGGTTGATACTAGTGGGAGAATTAACCCTTCGATGACTAGGACGCAGTTTGACAGCTTATTCTGGCTATCATTAGACGATTTTATACAGCTTAGGAAGGATCTATGGGAATTATGAGGGTGAAGAATATCTCAATCAACCCTCTGAATTCCGCATACTCTTCCTAATCTGATTAAAATCTTCTAATATTAGCTAGAAAACAGAAAAAGAAATGCGTCATCGGATCTTCTAAGGGTTAAGGGGGGATGGGCCGGTTTTCTGGATCACTTTCTCCCTTATGTTTAGCCCCATTAGTTTTCAGATGTTAAGATGTTTGCCCCATTAGTTAGTCGATTTTAAGACCTTTCGGCCCATTTCTTCGTCAATATTTAAACCTTTCGTGCTATTTAGGTGTCGATTTTTTCCCTGGCGAACGATAGTGAGCCTGTAATGTTGGAAGAACCGGCCTTCGGCTGGGACATTTTTCTACCGAAAAATGTACAAATTAATCTAGAAGGAGGATCTAATGGATTTATAAAAAAAAAAATATGGAGGTTTAGGGAGGAAACTAGAAAAATAATGAATACAGTCATTCAAAAATCGCCCAAAAAGTGAACCAACTCCCCTTAACATAACTCCCTTTCCAACCGCTGCCATGTAGACCGAAGAGGTTTAGTTTACTGTCACGCTCAAAAATCCTGTTCTCCCTACCGGTATGTACTTTGAACTATGATTATTATACTCTAATTAAAATACGGAAAATCCTGAACAGACACAGACAAAACCTATGTAATCAAGTCTTAGTCAGGTGTGAGAGAGTGAGTGAGAGAGTGTGTGTGTGTGTGTGTGTGTGTGTGTGTGTGTGTGTGTGTGTGTGTGTGTGTGTGTGTGTGTGTGTGTGTGTGTGTGTGTGTGTGTGTGTGTGTGTGTGTGTGTGTGTGTGTTAATCAATATAGAGTCAATTACAGTAGTTGTGGATAAAGTGCATCCTGATTGTTGACGGTGACTGTACCTACACAGTCAAGAGACCAGGGTCGAGGTTTATTTTTTTCCAAGTTGATACCCGAGACTGTTGAGGGGAAAGGTAAGTCGAAGGGAGTAGTCAAAATCAATAGTTCGCCGAAAACATTGTTCATAAATTGTGTACTTTTAGATTACCAGGTATTATTGCTTTTCCTGGACAGTCCTCCTTTATATTTATAGCCTGTGACTAGTTCTACATTTGGATCACGTCGTTAAAATATCGAGTTAATGTTTCTCTCTGTAGATGTCACACATTATCATCAAGGTTGAGTTTGAATGTATTAACTGGACATGCGTTATATTCCATATGCCGGACAACTACATATCTGTACGACATTTTGGAACCTTTAACGTATACCATAAGCCTGATATAATATTATTTTTGCATTACCTGTAAAATACTTATATAATTCTTATAGTAAATGCTAGCCGTCAAATATATTTGGTTTGAACAATTGCTTTCCAAGGAATTAGACGTAGATATTATTTTTGCTCTTGTGTTTGAATCTCAAAGCAGAGGCCTTTAGTAGCCTGTGATTAGCAAGGCGTTGAGGATTTTTGTT
>CM064518.1:35140415-35255415 GCA_032716605.1 Paralithodes platypus | reverse complement strand
AAGAAGGTCTGCACCACAACCAGTGACGGTGGCAGAAGTAGACTACGAGGCAGCAGTGGCAGAGGGTCGCATAGGAAGGAGACTGGATTGAAGTTGCATGGTGTAGAATAGTAGTATCTGGTGCTTGTGAAATTTAGTATGTGTACAATATTAAATATAAGGTAGTGGTGGTGGTGATGGTGGAGGTGGTGATGGTAGTAGTAGTAACATGAAATGTATGAAAAATATTAAATAAAAATCAATGTAGTAGTAGAAAAAAAAAAGTAGTAGTAGTAGTAATAGTAGTAGTAGTAGTAGGGTAGTGAAAGAAGAAAAGAAAAGAAGAAAATTAACAGAAATGGGGCGAAATGTCTTCAAACTGGTAAAATAATATGGTTAACGTCTTAAAATCTCAAAACTACTGGGCAAAACATGAGAGAGTAGGGGGTCCAGAAAAAGACCCGCAAGTCAAAATCTGCCCTTAAATACCCTCTCTGGTTCATTCCTACCAAGTCGTTGTGATGGCTCAGTACTATACCCTGTTCCAAATAAGTAGGCCAAAACTCTTGAACATTAACCTATATATCTCACAAACGACTAGAGTAATCGAGGTAATATTTGTACCATTTGGGAAGGGTCAGTCGGGAAATTGGTATGGCAAGTTACACCCCATTTGCTCTAGCCCTTTTTGAGTTACAGAGGTTAGGGTTCCGATTTCCGGCCGACTTATCTGGAACAGGATATAGTGTGTGTGTGGCTGATATTCTGGGGATCGAATCTCTTACATTGACATTGGTTTTGTGTCTGCGTGTTTTATTTTATTTTGTATTGTTGTGTTTATATTAATTATGGGTTTTGTTGATATCATTAATTGACCTTAGATTTTTTTTTTTTTTTTTTTTTTTTTTTTAGAAGGATAGGTTAAGAGATAGTTCAAGAAATACTAGGTTAACATAGGATTGAACAGGTGTGTGTGTGTGTGTTTGCATGTATATGTGTGTATTTTCCCGGCATATAAGAGACACAAAGTAAACACGAAGTGGGAGAAAGGAAGAGGGAAGGACATAGAATAAGAAGATTGACGAGAGATAAATAATAAACAAAGGGAACACATAATTAACTGTGAATAATGACACACGCAGGAGAAAATGGAGAGTAAAGCTGGAAAAATGTTTAAAAAAAAACCCATATAACTTGAATATAATTAACCTTAGTAATAGGAAAAGAAAACATATAACTTGAATATAATTAACCTTAGTAATAGGAAAATAAAACATATAACTTGAATATAATTAACCTTAGTAATAGGAAAAGAAAACATATAACTTGAATATAATTAACCTTAGTAATAGGAAAAGAAAACATATAACTTGAATATAATTAACCTTAGTAATAGGAAAAGAAAACATATAACTTGAATATAATTAACCTTAGTAATAGGAAAATAAAACATATAACTTGAATATAATTAACCTTAGTAATAGGAAAAGAAAACATATAACTTGAATATAATTAACCTTAGTAATAGGAAAAGAAAACATATAACTTGAATATTATTAAACTTAGTAATAGGAAAAGAAAACATATAACTTGAATATAATTAAACTTAGTAATAGGAAAAGAAAACATATAACTTGAATATAATTAAACTTAGTAATAGGAAAAGAGGGGAATTGGAGAGTAAGGGAAGATAGACAGAACTAAAATAATGGAGTGTGTGTGTGTGTGTGTGTGTTTTTTTTTATTTTTATTAATATTCCTTACAGTTAATTCTTAAAGTTATATATAAGTTAGAAGATCATATTATCTTTTGCTGTGAACATTTGGGAAATACTGTTCATTAGGGGAACTAAGTTTAAGTATCTGAACACGGGTTTCATAATGCAATGACCATGTTTCGATATTTTACAAGCCACTCCAACAGCTTCCTCTCTCTCCAACACTCCTCCCCTCTCTACACTCTTCAGAAATAAAGGAAAGTAGCTACGAGGTGCCGTTGTACAGGCTTATCCCTCAATACCTTCACCTGACCTGACCTGACCTGATTTTGAAACCAGTTGTGTATGTAAACAAGGCATGTTTATCAATATGTGATATATGAAATTCATTTTCAAATACATTTAGCCAATCACGAACCTTTGATTACTTCACATTGTTTACGATTTCAACCTGTTCAGTGTGAATAATGTAACTTTTATTTAATTCTTGCAAGCATCAGAATAGTTTTTCAATTTAAAATCATTTTTGTATTGGCTGTTAATGCACATCTTAAATAGCTGGTATTACTGTTATTATTTGTTTATGGTATTTAAACCAAATGTGACTTTCTTTCCTGTGACTGTTTGTACATAAACGGGGTACATAAACGGGTCGAACTCGCGGTGGGTCGAATTCTCCAAGCGGGGCGAACTAGTTTCGGGTCGAAAAAACATCGTGGCGGATTGTGTTCGGGGCGAATTCTCCAGTATTCATGTGTAAAAACTTTGTTCCCCAACTGTACCTTGATAAAATTAAGTATGGTGTGTGTTTGGGTTCTTAGTTGTATGCTATATGTGTTATGTTAAAATATTAGCTACACTCCTGTAATTATTATTATTCGAATAATATACTGTATATCTATATTACTAATAATATTTCCTTTGTGTTTCCAGGTAGGTGACGATTCCTGTATAAGGGTGATATTCTGCCCTATGAAACCATCTCAAACCAGGTACGTTGATGGTTATGTGGAAATGTGTGTGTGTGTGTGTGTGTGTGTGTATGTGTAGGTGTAGGTGTGTGATGTGTATGTGTGTGTGTATGTGTAGGTGTGTGTATGTGTGTGTGTGTGTGATGTGTATGTGAGGTGTATGTGAGTGTGTGTGTGTGAAAAGGTATTCGAACAGAACCACGGGTTCTGACGAGGCTGTTCGTCTAAAAGTAAGTGGAGAGGTAGCACATACTGTATGTGCACAAGTCAATTCATTTCAATTATTCAGCTATGAATTTAACTACACTGTAATGAATCAAGTTTAGAAAAACGTGTTAAAAAGGTATATCAAATGATTGTGTATACTGATAGCGATAAACCTTTCTATCCTTGTATAAGATGGGTTTTTATCAACACCAATATACTTTCAAAAGGGATTATTGTTATGGACTCTTTAATAATGCCTCTTTTCGTAGCCTACTTATTAATGTTTACAGTGTAAGCGAAGGTTGGAGTTCATGAATTTATCTAATGGTATTTCGAATGACGATACAAATGCTTTGCCCGATCCGTCTTGAATGATCATTATCCTACAATCTTCAAGCCATTTCCTTTCGTGTAATATGACTGGTTAACTGTGAAATACTTCTGAACATATAGATCATCAATGGGCCTTAAAGATTCTATGCACTTCAATAAAATCTACCCTTATTCATCGTTTTGTCAGGCTAAACTGGTTCAATTTTGTAAGACGTTCCTCGAACAATTTATTTGTCAATGTTGGTATTATTTATTTTGGCCAGTACTGTACACAGTATTCCAGAAAAGTTCGACTAAACCATTATTATATAGATTTTTTTTTTTTTTTTCAAATTTTAATTCAAATGGCTTTCCAATCAGGCCAACAACTTTATTTGACTTGTTGATTGCTTCCGACCAGTGAGGGTTGGACTATAACATTATTTGTGTAGCTATACTGAAACACACACATCTTTAACTTTTGTCGCTTTACTAAGTTGAGATACTGTAATACACTTGTCCATTTTTGCTTCTACTGTACAATGGAACTTTTGATATTTTTCAATGTTGAAGTTAATTTTTCATTTTGCGTATCAGTTTACACTCCCAGAAATTAGTGATTTATTAAAAGGTATTCCTAAGATGTGTTGACAAGTTAATGAAAATTAGGTAACCTGATTAACGAGTTTTAATTGAGCCATAATGGGCATAATGGTGGGAAGGAGGAGGCTGGGAAACGGGGACAATATCGCTTATCGCTGATGGGTCGTTTTTCTGGCCCCCTAGCTTCTTCCTCATGTTTAGCCCCATTAGTTTTTAGATTTGATGATGTTCGGCTCATTAGTTTGTCGATTTCAAAACCTTTCGCTCCATTTCTTGGTCAGTGTTAAGACTTTTCGTGTCATTTAGGTGTCGATTTTTTCCTGGCGAGTGATAGCGAGCCTGTAATCTAAGAGAAACCGGCCTTCGGCCAGGAAATTTTTCTATCGACAAATGTACACATTAATCTTGAAGGAGGATCTTGGGTGGTGTTTTATTTAAGCTTGATGGAGGTCTACGGAGGAAACTAAATAGATACTAAAAATATACATAAATGCACAAATAAATACGTTCATCCCCCCTTAAAAGCTGGAATGGATATGGAAAAGAATACAGGAAATAATATATACAAATCCATTGTTTTAACCATTTTATCCCTTCCACAAATAAAAAACACAAAAAACAAAATCACAACTTTAGCTTCACCGATTTAAGGGAGCCCACCTCGCCTTTTTTTTATCTATCTCCCTCTCTCTTCGGCTTGTATCCATTCGGCCCACTGTTTTAAGACGTTTACCCCCATCCAGGTATATACCGGTATATATTTTTGTTTAGAGAGCAAGCTAGATTTGTAAATTTTGTCATAGAAAAATTTATCCGGCGAAGCCGGATTTCTCCATACAATGCTGGCTTGCTATCGCTCGCCAGGAAGAAATCGTCACCTGGATGGGGATAAAAGTCTTAGAACAGTTGGCTGAATGGGCCGAATGGATACAAGCCAGGGAAAGAGAGAAAAGGAGAAAAATATAAAAAAGGCGGTGACCCCCCTTAAACTGACTAAAGAGAAGGGGATCGGGTTTAGGACTGGTATTAAGGGGACGTTGTTTTATTTGTTAATTTATTTGTCATTATATATATTTGTTTTAGTTTGCTCCCTAGACCTCTATCAAGCTTAAAGAAACACCATCCAAAAGACCCCCCTTTGAGATTAATTTGTACATTTTTCGGCCGGTTCCTCCTAAAATACCGGCATGCTATCGCTTGCCAGGAAAAAAAACTACACCTAAATGGTACGAATGGTCTTAATATTGACGAAATGGACGAAAGTATTACAATTTGAAAACTAATGGGGCTAAACATGAAGAAGAAATGGGTTAAGAAACAAATAAATAATACTTCCCCTTAAATAGTGTCTCGCTTGGCAACCTGATGGGAAGGTACACACTCTCACCTTCCAATATTTGCCAGGGGGAGAGAGACTAGGAAGGGAGAAGGCTGTGTTATTGACAGCGTTCGGCGGAGGCCTTCGATGCTTTGCAACGCTTTTTATTCCCTTTAATGCTATCTATGATGACACGATGTCCTGTTTAGTCTCAGCCATAATAACTATCCACCTATTTCAATCTTGGAACCTTTAGATTCAAGCTCTGAAGTATTTGGGATATTATATACTAGCACTGACCTGTGGTGCAATTTTAACTCGTTCAACACACTTCCTGGTTGGATTTCCGGGCAGGGCGAGAGGAATAGGCTTTCTGTTTGCAACCTATGTCTCTGTTCACTTAGTAGTTAATGGTCACCTGAAGTTAGTGGACATGTGTAACGTCCCATGAGGGAAGTAAACTGTGGTAGCCTGGTAATATACGGAGCCCTTTTGTACCAGGCTGGATAATTCACCCACATTACTTAACACGGCTTCAAGGGGCAGGACACAAAGATGAGCGGCCAAGCGTAGCCAATGGTAAACCCCCTCCCCCCCCCCCCCAACTTTACTTTAATTTAATTACTTTTGGGTTCGAAGTAGATTGGAATGGTTGTATGCATTATGTTATGGCTTGTGACCGTATATTGTAATGTATTTATATAATATCATGTTTCATATACAGTATTTAAACAAAAACAAATAATCTTTTCCATCTTTCCTAAGTAATTCATGTCACCTTTTTCATATTTGATGAGCAATCCTTAAGTCATTATGAAGGTAATTTGTAAGTAGAATTATTTATGTCGGGTAGTCTTTTCTCTCTCTTACAAGGATCAGCAGACCTATTGTTCATATGGAATACTCTCGACCACTGACATACATATTAAAACATGTAGGGTATAGAACGGTATGCAAAATGTATTAAAATCATTGGGTATACGGATAGTGTTTATCCTTATTTTAGATTGGTTTATAAATACCAATATAACTTTGTAAGGGTAGATTATGGTTATGGACACTTTAATCGCCCTTTTCTTACGGCACCCATATGTATATAGAAACGAAACGATCAGTAAACATAACTAAAAATATAAAGGGCCAGCTAGCAAAACCTAAACTAAAAAGACCTGATGCGGAAGAGTTGAAGCGGATGGAAGACCGACAGAGAACATGGTTAGCTTTTCTATCACACCAGAGCTTTTAACATTCTACCTGCCTTTATTGGAGTTTATTGTATTTGGAAAGAGATGAGAAAGAGTTGAGAGAGATAGCGTTTAACCCTTTGAGTTTCAGAGGTTTGTCTTTAGCTGTATACATTCGTATGCGAGTATCTGCAATCAAATTAATTCAAATGTTTGAAAGAGGGAAGACGACTGTTAATAAAATAAAAATAATAATAATAATAATAATAATAATAATAATAATAATTTCCTTCGACGAAATTAATGTTTACTTTCCTGATGGCGTACATGTGTAATTTATATTCTGGTACCGTAATTATAGTTTTATTAATTTGGTACTTAAAGGTGCAATACCTCTACTACATAAGGATGTAACTGACGTTGAGTGTGTGTGTGTGTACTGTGTGTGTGTGTGTGTGTGTGTATGTGTATGTGTGTGTGACTGTGTGTCTTGCTTACCCTCTCTGTGACATTAACCTCTTCATTACGATGGTGTCATTTTAAATTGACTTTTGAGTAACACTACGATTATTATAATCAACTTTGAAAAGACGCATATTAAGCAAAGATTAACTATAATTATCTATTTGACCATCACAGATATTTCCTAAGTTGAGTAGATTGGTCAAATGATTGCTAGAATATGATTATAAATAAGTTCACCCGTACTAAACCTATGCAAGCAAATTATTACCCCAAGCCCCATGAAGTGTTTATTGCTTGAACAGAGATTAATATAGAACCTGTATAAAATGTATCGTAATTGACGGTATAAAAGTGTCCTAATTGACGACACAGGTGCCCGAATTAAGGGGAGATGGGCCGGTTTTCTGGACCACTTTTTCCCTCGTGTTTTAGCCCCATTAGTTTTGAGATTATAAGACGTTCGGCCCATTAGTTTGACGATTTTAACACCTTTCGCCCCATTTCGTTGTCAATTTGAAGACCTTTCGTACCATTTAGGTGTCTATTTTTTCCTGGCGAGCGATAGCGAGCCTGTAATTTTGAGAGGAAGGCCGGGAAATTTTTTCTACCGAAAAATGTATACATTTATCTTTAAGGGGGGGTTTATTTTATTTTGTTTAAGCTTGATGGAGGTCTAGCGAGGATACTAAGAATAATATGAATAACTGAATAAAAAAAAAAAAAAAACCCAATCCCCTTAACAGTGAGAGAGAGGAAACTGTTGGTGCGGCGCCCCTCATGCATGGGGAACTAGGCCGGTAAGGGGGGGGGGGGGAAGCTGGCTGGAGGTACTGGTTGGTGGTACACTCGGACACCATAGTCTAACCCACTCATGAGAATTAGTGAACCCCCTACGTTTTTCTTTGTGGAATTATTACTATCTGGATTGATTATTTGATGTAATTTGTTTTTTTCTATAAAAAGTGTGTATAGTTTTGTAGTTGATGTAAAGATAATCTTCTTCATAAATTCGTTTCCAGAGATATACTTCCATAATTAGAAATAGGTCTAGTCCACGAATGTTTGTAAGTGGGCTAGACTCTATTTGGCATCCGAGTGTACAAGAATATCCTATTTGGAAGTAGACAAATATGCGACAGAATAATGTCCATGAGAGAGAAAACGGATTATGTTCCCCTTCATGAATGGGGAACTACTGTAGACTTGTAGGAGGTATGGTGAGAGAGTTGGGCTGGGGATACTTGTTTGGTTGTAGCACCGTCCTTAAAACATCAGCGTATTATTATTATTCAGTGTTTATATTTGTTAGTGTATATGCATGTTAGTATTTAGAAATTATATATATACCGTACCCTACTTTGTTCTTATAAACGGTATGTCTCTCTCTCTCTCTCACACACACACACGAATCCCGCCTAGTCTCCAACTTTCCACAAGAGCTCATCAGGTGAAGAGTAAAAACCACACCCCCACATACTGGTGTCGGTGTTATGTTCTCTCTTACAGTTCACGGGGAGGCTTTCGTTTACCTGGTTCTGGATAGCAGTAGACGATTTATTCAGGTTTAGAAGGATGTTTGGGAGCGAAAGGGTCAGTTGATTTAGTCTGTACCCTTTTGATAGCTAGAGATCTTTCCTTTAACTGACGCAAACTTGTATAATAATAGCCAAAATAAAGGGAAATAGGCGTCATCGAACTAAATAGGTTCAGGCCATAGACCCTCTGGTTCAGGCATACACTACAGTAGATCTGGACTGGACACGAAAATGGAACTTTGCAGTAAGGGACCCAAAATCGGAGAACGAACACCAGGTTTCGAGGTTCGAACTGCCTAGTAAAGACAGCATAGTTTGTGTGTTATGTGTGTCTATGTAAGTTTTCTATGTAACTCTCTCTCCCCCACACATGACAGACCACCCCCGCCCTTCACACCTGGTCTCTCACGCTAATTGACTGTCAGGTGGAGGTGGACAACGGGCACAAGTCGCAATTTACCGATATATAGAGAGACACAATTTTCCGCACAGCTGACGGTGGAAGATCGAGTCATAGTTTAGATATGTTGGCCATTTTCAAGTGATATTCTCGAATTGTTATCAATATTTTTAAGGGAGCCCACCTCGTTTTGTTCTCTTTCTCTCCCTCTCTCTTTGGCTTGTATCCATTTGGCCCAATTCAGCCTACTGTTTTAAGACGTTTACCCCCATCCAGGTGTCAATATTTTCCTGGCGAGCGGTAGCGAGCCAGCATATATATATTTTTTTGTTTTGATAGCAAGCTAAATTTGTACATTTTTCGATAGAAAAATTTCTCAGGCGAAGCCGGATTTCTCCATACAATGCTGGCTCGCTATCGCTCGCTAGGAAGAAATCGACAACTGGATGGGGATAAACGTCTTAAAACAGTTGGCTGAATGGGGCCGAATGGAAACAATCCAGGGAAAGAGAGAAAAGGAGAGAAAGATAAAAAAAAAAAACGGTGACCCCCCTTAACGCTATAACATAATTATCCCCAGCATTATTGTCGCCACCTCTCTTATTCATCACCAGTAAGCTTGTTCAGTAACGAGCAGGGCTACCGGACGTTGCCCTTATAAAACTGATGACCTAGTAATCAGTCTGACTCACCCGTAATTAAGTTTAACCCCTTCTGTACCGGTGAAGTCCTTTTAACTTTATTCTGGCTACTATTGGACGATTTTATTTAGTTGCAAAAGGGCTTCCAGCAATTACCAAGCTTCGAAGTATCGCACTTAACCCTTTTCACTGCCACAGATCCTTCATAAACTACACAAAATCGTCTAAATATAGCAAGAATATAATTATAAAGACGGCGCCAGTACAGAAGGGGTTAATCTTGAGTAGGTGTAAACTTTGAGGGTATATGAAGATCTATGACATCATCCATCAAGCAAAACTTTGGAAATATTTCAATCCAATCCGTCACACTCCTGAACCGTCACTACCAGACCAGCCAGTCTCCTAACCTTTCTATATACTGACAAACGCCTCAACCCCCTGAGGGAGTGGACACAAGTGAATAGCCTCAATGTTCTTCTGCCAGCCGTCAGCCGGCACCCTTCCTTTTTTTTAATATTTAAAAAAAAAAAAAAAAAAAAAAAAAAAAAAAGGTCCCACCATCTTTCCCATTCTTAAGTAAGCCATTTTAGATTTACCCCCATGAAAAAGGGTTTCGAAAAGTTTTTTTTTGGGGGGAGAGAGAGAGAGAGAGAGGGAGAGGGAGAGAGAGAGAGGGAGGGAGAGAGGGAGAGAAAGAGATGACGTGTCGAAACTGTCGTCTTTTTCAATTCAATGCAATCCAATAATGTTTATTGATACGAGTACAATAAAGTAAAAGGTATGGTTTTATAACAACAAATAACTAATTGCATAAATGAGGATTTGATGCCATTTGGCATGTATGTTATCTTGTTTCTTACTACATATATACAGTATATGGTCAGCCATAGACTACAGTAGATCTACTGTAGTCTATGTATAGGTCAGCATAAGGAGCAACATGTGCATTGGTAAACAAGAAGAGTGAAATAGTAAAAGAAAAAGAAAAGTAACACACATAACACACTATATGTATATACTGTATAATGTGTTCATATACCTGTCATTTTCTTCATTCATGCATTATCGTCGCTATGAAGTTCAACTTCAGGTAAACAGTCGACACATCCAAGTTTTGCTGCAACAAGATATATCAGCTTCATTAAGGAGGTGCAACAGAGTGAACCTGTGTGTGTGTGTGTGTGTGTGTGTTTGTGTGTGTATGTATGTATGTGTGTGCTTGTGTGTGTGTGTGTGTGTGTGTGTGTGTCTGTCTGTGTGAGAGGGGAGGGGGAGTTTTGTCTGTACTTGTCCCATGTTCATTGTGTGCATGTCTATCTACCAGAGTGTGTTGATTGTGTGTGTGTGTGTAATTACGATGAGAACTGTCCATCGTAAAGTGTGACAGGCCACCTCCAGACAGGCACTCCCCACCCCCACTCCCTCCTCAACACCATTTAGGACAGAGAGGTACACGTAGTTACACGGAATAGTTAGTATCTAAGAGACCTTGCGGTCCATTCTGGGGATATACTCGAAGTGGAAGGAGAGAGACTGTTTAGTGCACTACACTCATTACAGAGTGTGCAAAATACTATCTACTCTCTTCTTGAGCTGCTCTACTGTAGAACTGTTTACAACTTTTGAGGGCAGTTTGTTCCAGGTAGAACAGATCTTGTATGTGAAAAAGTGTCCACAAATACTAGTGTTGAACCATTTCAGTTATGATTTCCAGCCATGGTTGCGAGAGAGAGAGAGAGAGAGAGAGAGAGAGAGAGAGTGAGAGTGAGTTAGAGAGAGAAACAGAGAGGGGGGAGTTTATAGAGGGGAGGAGGGTTGTTTTATAAGCGTGTGTGTGTTTGAGTTTGTATATAGGACTATGCTTACAATGGGGGTTTCATTAAGGACTGTACATTGTATGTGTATAAGTATAACTTTTGTTACGATGAGAACTAACAATCTAAACCCTTTGAGGATCATGACGCGTTTTGGCAGTATATTTTGGCTATCATTAGCCGATTGTGTTTAGTTTAGGAAGGGTATATGGAAGTCAGAGGGTTAATTGAGTCAGTCTTTAACCTATTAATTCCCATATATCCTTCCTAACTGTATGAAATCGTCTAGTGGCAGCCAAAATATAATTGCCAAACGCGTCAGAATCCTCAAAGGACACCACCTCACTAGCTAGTTACTCCCACCTAATACCATTTAGAAATATACAGTATGTGTGTGTGTTTGTCTGTCTCTGTGTGTGTGTGTGGGTGTGTGTGTGTGTGTGAGAGTGTGTGTGTGTGTGTGAGTGTGTGTGTGTGTGTGTGTGTGTGTGTGTGTGTGTGTGAGTGTGTGTGTGTGTGTGTGTGTGTGTAATTACGAAGAAAACTGACCGGCATGAAGTTTGACAGCTCTCTCTCTCTCACTCACTCTCACTCTCTCTTTCTCCTCAACATCATTTATTTGCCAGGGAATTAAACCTGTCGCGAGTCACTCAATTTGGAGAGGACAAAAAAGAAACTTCCCAAGACCTAAATTGAAGCGGGTCACACATTATATTATTTTATTTTGAACCCCTAAATGCAGGATCATCGTAAGTGTTGGTGTGACAGCGAGAATGAAATCATATCACTTCAAACCTGAGTTGTGTGAGAATAGTTGTAAACATTCTTGTATGGTACTCTGGAAAATAGGTCCTTCGACTAGAAATGCATGCAATGGAATACTTTTTCCGAGTAGGATTACTCATTCTCCTAAATATAAATAGGAAAAGTTAGCTATTCTTTATCACGCTGTGGTGTACTTGTTAAAGCATGGACTCTCGTCCTGACTTTCCGTGTTTCGAGTCCCGGCTGAGAGATAAAACATTTAGTTGCACACGTGTATCTGTCAGATATACTTAATGTATATACACAGTATATATATATATATATACGAACGAAAGTGAAATTGGAAATTTTTATTTCACTCACTTTATTGCCCGCATCCTCTCTGTCTTGCCGCTTATGAATAACAATAACCCAGCACAAGCTATTAACCTTCAGCCATCAGAGCCCGTCTGGATGATTTACCGCAGTCCTCCAGACATAGTCTCAAGCCTGTCTGTTAGATAATTGGTAAAGAACTGTTGGGCATTGGACTCTTTAGCTTCTTAAAAATGGTGCGCTGTACCACACTCCATTTTAAAAAAAAAAATTTTTTTTTTTTTTTATTAACACTACAAACCAAGAGTCTACACTTGTAATTATATCGATTGCATGTAGTGAGTTTGGGGAATATTCATTATTACAGTAAGGATTTATGCTAAGACAGATATGGGCAAATCGCGTTTTAATGTAGAAATGTGTAAATAGACTGTAAACTGATTGAAAGGGTTTTGAAAGGTGAGGGTGTCACTCTCTCTCTACATATGGCACTCTTAAGCATACATACTTTGGCACCAGTCCCCCTACATATGGCACTCTCAGGCTGACCGGACTTGGCATCACTCTCCCTACATATGGGCAATAGTATGACCCTCAGACATGCTGGCTTTGGCACTACTTTCCCTACATATGGCACCCTCGGACATGCTGGTCTTGCACCAGTTAGGGAAACTCATGGTGAAATTCGCTTCAGTTGACGCCTCCGAGACACCCGGATAGCTACCCCCTTGCTGGTTAATTACCTATGTAATTAGTACCCTTCAATCATCACACAATATGTCCTTCCTCTTCTGAATGTAGTATGTTGGCGGTACGTGGGCTTAGGTTAGTTTTCCACTAATTTAAAAATTACTTTCATAAATACTAATCAATTCATTAAGCAACATCTTTTGTAAAAAAAAAAAAAAAGGAGAAAACAAAAAGTTACTTAGTTTGAAAATAAGGGATTTGTACCATACTGTATCGAAGACTTTGGATATGTCTAGCGCAACAGAAATAGTGGTAGACATGTTCTGTGTAAATGAACTTGGCAGTAAAATCCTCACCCCACAGATAATATTAAGATAGCACTAGCTTGGTTGGTACTGATATGTGAAGTGGTCCGGGGTGAATGGTGAAATAAGATACTAAATTTGTTTAAGCAGTGTATAGTAACGCTCTCCGAAATCATTCTTTGAGAACTAATGATGCTTTGAGCGGGGTGGGATCCTGGGTAAGATTCTAAGATGCTAAACACTACATATTTCCTTCCTTCTTTTCTTTCTTTCTTCTGAAAGTAGGTGCGTGAATGGGATTCAATCATTACACTGGTTTGGGTTACCTAAATGTTGGACTCAATAAAACATAAAAAATTATGATGTTCAGTCTCAGGAGTCAAATCCCACCACAAGTCCCACATAGCTGACCAGTCATTCGAGTGTAAGAGGCAACAATTCAAGGGACGACACTCTCCTCGGTGTTGGGGGACTTCACATGGCTGCGCTAGGGTTGGTGTAGATAGTGCTGAGCTTGGAGATCAGGCATAGATATTGTCGGTGTCATAGTTGATCAATTCACTGTTGAAGCCTGAAGAAGTTCTGGTGTGACACGAAGAGGGGTACTCGCAATTTGTTGCTTCTATGGCAACGCGCTGTTTCACTGTTTATAATTGCAGCAGCAGTAATACAGACTTACATCCTCAAGGGCTTATCTGGTCCGTGACGTGTTGGTGCTAGTGAAACACACAACTTCAAAGTCCCCTGCTTGTTCAGTGTGTTTAACTCGTACGTCGTTAGCTAAAATACCAAGCTGTGATTTCGCAGTTCCCGGTACAGCTGCAAATATTTTACTACCCAGACCATGGAAAGCGGAGGTATGTGCATCTGAGAGTGTGAAGGCCTTTTAACCGCAACAACTATCCTCATCACTAGCACTCAACCAAATGCAGTTGAATCACTATCCATAATCCGCTCTAAAACATGCCTTCCTATCAGAGAGTCACTTAGTTAAGAATCTCATCAGTGCGACCTGTTCACACTCGTAGCTACAGGTACACTAATACACTAAACAATGGTCTTGTAGTACTCCCGCATGTGCTCGTGTGCACTGTTGTCACGTATGTCAGGAAGCTAATTGTTTACTAGTAGCAGGCTTGGGCAGTACTCCAGACAAGTTGCAATAACTATCAGGCCATCCACCACCACCAGCATAACCTTTATTTCTTTTTACTTTATTTCTTTCAACACTTGGTCTACAACAGCCCGGGTTGGCTTTCACACCTGGGTCTACTCACTCCCTCACTCGATACTGCGCTGGAATTAAAACTTGAGGGAGGGGATAATGTCTCGCCAACTTTTAATCAAATAGGGGCAGTGGTCGAGCTGAGGGGGGGGGGGGGGGGGGGAGTAGAGAAAAGAGAGGGAGAGGGGGAAAAAGTGAAAGAGGAGGTTAAGAGAGAGGGAAAGTGGAAAACGAATAGGAACATGATGAATAAAAGGGAGATGAAGTAAAGGGAAGAATAAGATGAGAAATAGGAGAGAGATGAGTTAAAAAATGGGAGATACCTTGAGGATTAGGTAACCTTACCCCCCAATATAATTTCATTAACCATTATTTTTGTCTAAGTGAAGTTCTTACTTCAGAATTATTAGTTTAGAATTTTTGAGTAAGATTTCTTCGTTAAGGTAGCTTGATAATCTAATATTGAAGAGTTTTACTTGTTAGACGTTCATATTACTGTTTTAATTTAGCAAGTTCGTTTTCAGTCTCCATTCTGAAGGTTCCTGTAATAAATAAAATAATAATTTTGTGTTCTTAATAATAAATAGTTTACTCATATCCTTCGTGTGTATTGGTATTACAGATTCTCTGTGTATCAGTTTAGTATATTTTCTTTATTGGTACACTTCACTCTGACTTTGTGTTTGTGTTTAGTGTTTGTTAGTTGTATTGTATTCCTTCCCATGTATATAATCTAAACCTCTTCAGAACTTGGCTTTGAAAATTCCAAGATAGAAATGGATGTATACTCATTATGTCTTGTGAACCCCTTAAAAATTATCTTGTTTGATTTTCAAGTACTTATTGTGCTACTTGCTGGCTTTGTTGTGACTGATGAACGATGGTGTTGTCTGCACATATATATTATACAACTCAATTCTGACCATTTGTATATATGGCAAGACCGTTTTTCGCCCGATTGACCTTCTACATGTATACAATACCACTCGAATAATTTTTAACTGTGCATTAATTTGTTATATACGGTATACTGTATATAGATATTGATCGAACACAATGGACTGGAGTTCTCGAATAGGGGCTCTTGTCCTGACGCTATTCTTGACTTACGGTACATTGTTTTGGCTTAATAATCCAGAAGGATTGATAGCCTCTGAAGTCCTATTTTAACAAACTGATCGAACAGGTTGGAAAGATTAGACCTTGATAAGTTAAGTAATTAACTAATAATGTTAAGCTATGTGGATATTTGTGCTACCTTGTGTAAGGGAATTCATAACAGTTCTTGGACCTCATCGGTATTTATTGTCTGGTCTATAATTTGTTTCTTTTAAATGATATATATGACTTTATTATTAGTGTTCAACCTCAACTACAGCTTGATATCGTTAAGCACTTAATTACAAAAGGTCTATAGGCTAAACATTTCAAACCTACGACAATCTCTGCATTTCATTCCCGCTACCACCAAATGATTTATTTCATCTTAGCATTAACCTGTCTTAATAAAGGAGTTAACGTCATGTGGTTGGTGTCGCAGCATTTGTATTTCCCGATGACAGTCTTGAACGCCAATGAGGTTACGCTCATTTGAATCAGTACCGAGCACGAAAGAGTGAATATAATGTTTAATATAGTCCAAGTGCTGCAGAACTTGACGGTAAGGGGAGATGGGCAGCTTTTCTGGTCCCCCTTCTCCCTCGTGTTTAGTCCCATTAGTTTTCAGATTTTAAGAAGTTCTACCGACATATATACAAATATATCTATTGGGAGGAAACTACAGAAATTGATAACTAAATAAATAAAATAGCAAATTAATACAAATCTCCCCTTAAATAAATATAATGAAAAACCTGGTTCAATGTGTGTGTGTGGATTTGTTGGTTGACCTTTTAGTGGAGCCTTGATCCAGGCCCTTTGATATGACCTTTCCTACTCTCTCTCTCTCTCTCTCTCTCTTGCTCTTGCTCTTGCTCTCGCGCTCGCGCTCGCGCTCGCGCTCGCTCTCTCTCTCTCTCTCTCTCTCTCTCTCTCTCTCTCTCTCTCTCTCTCTCTCTCTCTCTCTCTGACCGTACAATCAATTCTCCACAACACAGAATGTTTTCTTTTTCAAACTACATTTAGGCTATGCCCCGAACCACTACTTTACTCATAGGAATGCACATCCTCAGGGTAGCTTTCCACCAAATTTCAACGTACAGCACTGTAAAACTAACTCTTATACTATTTGTCATTAATGGATGACACCATCAGGTGCAAGGATTATCTTATCAAGTTTGTTTCCTTCCTCTATGTTTTATGATTTGTTTTTTTATAATGTATAATGATAACAATAATACATTTTACGTCGGACAACGCACTGATAATCCTTTTCCTCTGTATGTTTTGGAGAATACGCTTTCCTAGGCCGCACACGGACGTAGTATATATACAGTATTTATACAGTATATATCAGTGTGTGTCTAACTACAGGCGCCTGAGTAGATGCGTCTATACAGGTTTCTATATGTATATATATAATATACAGTATATATAATATAATATATAATATAATATAATATAATATATATATATGTATAGTTGTATACATATAGATACCTATATAGACGCACGATCATCTACTCAGGCGCCTGTGGTCTAACTAATCTACAGTATAATATTAGCTTTCCTACTCCTGCCACCATCTTCAAGCTGACTGTCAGTAATCCTCCCTCACTTCCATTAACTCTCACAAACTCTCTCCAGCCCACCACGTCGTCTATTGGTAGCGTCTCGCCACCTTTAGTCATATTTATTACCATATTGTTTACCTTGCATTATACTTAAGCGTACTCACACGGTAACTTTCAGCAATACACGTCTGGCCACTATCTACTTTAAGCTTTAAGATTTTCACTTAAGGGTTTTTATATCTGGACCCCCTTCTCCCCTCATCCTTAGCCCTATTAGTTTTGAGATTCTAAGGCCTTGTCCTCCATTAGTTTGGAGATTATATGACCTTTTGCCCCATTTATGTAAATTTTATGACCTTGTCATATACAGTAGGTGTCGATGTTTTTCCTGGCGAGCGATAGCGAGCCTGTAATTTAGTAGGTACCTGACAATCTCGAAGTGGGGTCTTGAGAGTGTTTTATATATATTTGTTATATATGTATATACAGATATACTGTATACAGTATATATATTTTTTCTAAACTGTATAGAGATCTAGGAATCAAACTGAAAAAATACATATGTTAATGAAAACATCAAAATTAAAGATAAAATCCCCCCCCCCCCCCTCCCTAAGAAATTGGTGGATTTTTTTGTTTTTCCGAATCTCCCTTTACAATGACATATATTGTGTAGTTCGCTGGCCAGGGTACAGGACCACCGAGGAGTGATATTAATTATTGTGTTGACGTACTGTACAGTCGCGGTCATTAATGCCGATTCATACTTATAGGATGCTGTCATATTGAAGGTGTTAATTGGTGATTATACTGACAACAAGCACACTATAGTAAACGATGTAACGGTAACTGTAATGAAATTGTATGAAGTTACCAGTAGATGGCACTCTCACTCGTTACGCACTCTCTCTCTCTTCTATGCTAGCCTTCCTTCAACTTTCCTATTCTATCGGGTATGCAATTTATACTAGAATTAAGTCCTGACCACCTCGTTTAGATCGTAAAAGTCTGTGTTGCCATTGTATCTATGTAAATATATGCAAATCTCTCTCTCTCTCTCTCTCTCTCTTTCCTATCTTGGGTGGTACTCCAAAAACCTGGGGGTTCTAATGACACGAGAATCGAGTTAGTGAAGAAGGTAACGCGATTATCCTTTTATCCCGGGCCCGAGGGGGAGATTGGGTTACCTACTGTATATAGGCCCCAACTTAAAGGCAGATTTTCACTTAAGGGATTTTTTTTCCGAACCTCCTTCTCCGTTATGTTCAGCCCCATTGCTTTGGATATTTTAAGTCGTTCGGCCCATTAGTTTGGCGATTGTAAGAACTTTCGCCCCAATTATGTAAATTTTAAGACTTTTCGTGCCATTTAGGTGTCGATTTTTTCCTGGCTAGCGATAGCGAGCCTGTAATTTAAGAGGAACCGGCCTTTGGCCGGGAAATTTTTCTACCGAATAATGTACGAATTTATCTTGAAAGGGAGTCAAGGGGGTGTATTTTAATGCTTGATGGAGGTCTAAGGAACAAACTAAAAACCTACCCTTAACCGTATGCCGGGAGAGTTGTGTTACCTCTGTTATCATATTGGGGCCATCTTGTCAACTTAACCCTATATCGGGAGAGTTGGGTTAGCCTACCTAAGTTCGTATATTGGGACCATCTTGTATAGAATTGGCCCCAGCTCGGCCATTTGTTAGGAGACTTAGGAAACCTTAGTATATTGGTGCTACCCTGTATAGACTTGGCCCTTGTTCAACCATGTGTCGGGAGAGTTGTGTTACCTCTTTTATTATATTGCTACCATCTTTGTATATAAGTGGTCCCTGAGTCATTTATTAGGAAACTTGGGTTACCTCAGTTAGTATAGTGGTGCTGGTGTTTATATACTTGGCCCCAGATCCGTCATTTATCGGAGAGTTGTGTTATCTCTTATTTTATGGGTGACATCTTGCCGAATTATTTTTGGGAAGAGTTGTGTTATTTCATTAAGTATACTGGTGACATCTGGCATATAATTGACCCCAGTTGAGTCATTTATTGGGAGAGTTGTGTTACCTCAGGTATCATATTGCTGTATATTGGTGGACCCATTAGTCAATAATTGGACAAATTCTGTTCTCTGGTGTATTATTTGCCTCCATGTTTGATATCATATTCCCCAGCAGAATAATTTATAAGGAGAGTTCTGTGACCTTAGTCTTTGTGGTACCATGTATGTAACCGAGTGATTTATAAGGAACATTTGACCACCTGTCTATACCATAGTCTTCAGCAGAAATATTTACAAGAAATATTATGTCACCTTAAGGGGAGATGGGTCGTTTTTTCTGGTCCCCGTTCTTCCTCATATTTAGCCCCATTAGTTTTCAGATTTTATGACGTTTGGCTCGGCAATTTTAAGACCTTTCGTCCCATTTCTTTGTCAATATTTAGACTTTTCGTGTCTTTTAGGGGTCGATTTTTTTTCCTGGCGAGCGATAGCGAGCCTGTAGTTTAAGAGGAACCGGCCTTCGGCTGGGACATTTTTCTATCGAAAAATTTACGCATTTATCTTGAGGGAGGGGCCTTGGCGGTTTTTTTTTTTTTTTTTTTGTTTTTGTTTTTTTTTTGGTGAAGGTCTAGGGAGGAAAAAAATAACAAAAATATACAAATGAGCAAATGAATACGCCCATCCCCCCTTATTTTCTATGTGGCAACATGTTGTATACCATTGGCCCCAGCTGAGTAATAATTAGTGCGATAAAATTTATTTTTAGTTAATCATGAACAAAAGATTACTAACTTTATAAAATTATCAGGAGCTCTTGTACTTACATACAGTACAGGTAGATATATTGGTTTGTGGAAATTGCTGCTATGTACATCAGTGAACAGATAGTTAAAGAGTTAGTATTTCGTTGGGTATAATAATAATAATACAAATAATAATAATTATAATTTGTTATTATTATTGTTATAATTATTGTTAGTATATATGCCAGGTGGCTATATATATATATTGTATTATTAGCCACCCCTCTATTTTCTTAATTAACAATCCCGTCTTTCTCAATTTTTAGTTTCCACCTGATTCTCTATCCGTTCACTATTATGCTTTGTCTCCTTTTATCCCCTTCTTGTTTGTTTGTCACCTTTCTCCTATTCCTTGTTTTTCTATTACACTATTCACTGTTTTGCTTCCAGACTGTTATGTTTTGGGTGTTCTTGTTCTGCCTTGTTCTCTTGTTGCCTCCTTTACTGTTGAGTTATCCCTTACTTTTATACGTGTACATCTTGTTTTCTGTGTTATATAATCGTTATGTTGATTAGGACAATGTTAGTTTTCCTCCTATACCTGTTCCTCTTCTTCGTTATCTTTTTTCCTTCTCATCATCATTCATATCATTATTACCTTTGTCATTTTCCTCCTCCTCCTCATCCCCCTCCTCCTCCTCTTCCTCACACTAATCAACCTCCCGCTCTTTCTCCTTCTCCTTATCCTCTCCTCCCTTCTCCTTCTCTGTAACCCTTTCCCCCTCCTCCTCCACTCTCTCATTATCCTCCTCTGCCTTGCAAACTTCCTCTTTTTACTCCTCATTAGTATCACCATCATATTCTCCATATTCTGCCACCTCTAATTCCTCTTAATGAACCTCTTCCTCCCCACCATCATCATCATACACCATCATCATCATCTCTAGTATATCCCTTGCCTTTTTTTCTCTTCCTCTTCTTCCATCATCGTCATCATCATCATAATAATCGTCATCATCATAATCATCGTCTCTAGTATTACCCTCGCCTTTTTCTTCCTCCTCTTCTTCTTCTTCCTCCACGCACAAACCTTATGAATATTTACCGCAGCGACCCAGACCTGGTGAATTAAAATAATAAAAGGAGACCGTAATTGTTTTGAACGCGGACTTTGAGGAAGAAATTATTCAGAGCGGTTGTAAACAGGGCAGATAGTTACACAGATACTCAAACCACACACACCTTGCGGTCCCTACTAGGTGGTCCGGCCTTAATACTACTAGACAGGGACAATTTATAGTAGAAGTATAGGATAGCAAAGTAGAAGGCTCTCTCCCCACCCTCTGGCTAAAAAGTTATACTGGACAATAGGATGAAGTGTAACCTTATGGGTCAGGAAATGCCCACAAGGAAAGTTGTTATAGAGTATAGAAAGAAATTCTCTAAAAAGGAACTTATACGTACTGATTCATTCATATTAGAGAGGGAGAGAGAGACAATGTGTGTGTGAGTGAGAGAGTGAGTAAGAGTAAGTGAGAGTGAGTGAGTGTAGGGGTGCATATAGCTACGTATTGGTCGCTTATGTAGGTTTAGTAATATCTTTTATATGAGCACACAATAAATAACAGTGTATCTCTCTCTCTCTCTCTCTCTATATATATATATATATATATATATATATATATATATATATATATATATATATATATATATATATATATACAGTATATAGGCCTTCATACAGTATACTGTATATCATTTGGTAACACTATATTGAATGTAATGTTGAAACATGAACTACTACACTGTCAAAAATGAAGCGTATAGAAAGGCATATACTGTATAATCATTGGGTACCGGTATGTTGATAGTGATATGCTTTTCTAACCCTATTTATTCAGTTTTGTTTTTTATTCCCTCCACCAAAATAAACGGTTCGACTTTGACACGCCATACTAGTACACAAAAATACGCACACACGGGGTTATTAAAACTAATATACCTATACTAAGGGTATCTTCTTATGGACACTTTAATTACCCTTTCTATACCCATATTTATTTTACAGTCCGTGAAATGTTTAGATCTGATCCACTATACTCTGTTCAAAGTGTATTGGTTAAGATTTAAGTTTTGTCCCAACTTGAACTAGAATTGAGTAACGAAATAGGACACTCCCTTTTAAAAACGCCTAATGAAAGTACGAAATATGAAGGGTATAAAAAGGGTATACCAAGTACAGTATGTAAGATCATTGGAATATTGAGTGATATACCTTTCTTTCCAAATATTAGATGGGTTTATTACTCCTAATATAAGGGGATAGTATTATGACCACTTTATTTACCCTTATCATACCAATAATGTTTTACTGTGTACATCGATAGTGATTTACCCTTTGATTATATGAAATACGTTCATATTCTTATGTTATATAAGTTAATCAATACTTATAATATACTTTTAATTAATGAGTTGATTTTCATGGACATTTCAATTACCTTTTACACACTTTGTTTAAAGTCATATTTCTAACAGGGTACCGGTACTATGAACACCTTCTTTGTTTAAAGTCATATTTCTAACAGGGTACCGGTACTATGAACACCTTCTTTGTTTAAAGTCATATTTCTAACAGGGTACCGGTACTATGAACACCTTCTTTGTTTAAAGTCATATTTCTAACAGGGTACCGGTACTATGAACACCTTCTTTGTTTAAAGTCATATTTCTAACAGGGTACCGGTACTATGAACACCTTCTTTGTTTAAAGTCATATTTCTAACAGGGTACCGGTACTATGAACACCTTCTTTTTCCACAATATATTTTGTGGTAGTCTTTTTCACTTACTTATATTTATTATATTTGTATTCCCTCTACACAACATAAAGCGGTTCGACTTTGACACGCCTAACTAGTACACACAAATACACACACGGATATACTACATGACGCACATAACTCCTGAAATACGCACAGGACTCAGGAGGATGTGAACTTAATCTTAATCTTCCGTATGAAGAAAGGTTGAAGAAATTAGGTTTACATTCGTTAGAGAGACACAGAGTTAGAGGGGATATGATAGAGGTGTTCAAGTGGGTTAGTGGGATTAACAAAGGGGACATGACAAATGTACTAAAGCTCAGTGATAGCGAAAGAACTCGTACCAATGGTTTCAAATTAGATAAATTTCGTTTCAGAAAAGATATAGGCAAATATTGGTTTGGTAACAGAGTTGTAGATGGGTGGAATGGACTACCAAGTGCTATAGTGGGATCTAAAACTGTAGGGAGCTTTAAGATAAAATTGGATAAGCATATGGACGAGAAAGGTTGGGTGTGAAGGGGGATCAGCCGGGTTGGGCCAATCAGCGCTCTGCAGACCCCCATAATCCTGCGTTAATCTCTAACCGTTTTGGTAAGATGATCCTCAGGGTATTAGAGTGTTGAGCCTATAATTGGGCTTTGTAATTGATTTGGGGTTGTGTGGGACAGGGATCTGCCTTGCTTAGGCCAATCGGCTTTCTGCAGACTCCCATTTTCTTATGTTCTTATGTTCTTATGTTCTTAATATATGTATCACTCTGTTGCAGCCTCTGCCTTGTCCATATATTATTAACATTTTATATTTAACCACTTGATCTCTCTCTCTCTCTCTCTCTCTCTCTCTCTCTCTCTCTCTCTATATATATATATATATATATATATATATATATATATATATATATATATATATATATATATATATATATATATATATGTATACCGGTATATATATATATATATATACCGGCATATATATATAAATGATTAAGCATATGGCATGAATAAATGTTTTATCCTTTTTAAGTAGACTCCGCATAGTTGAATTTCGATCTTTTATTTACATAAAGAACCAAGACATCTTGAGTCACAAATCTTGTTAATTACCTGCAACAAAGTGCAGGATACTTTTTAAACTTTATTAATCATTTTGCATGAATAAATGTTTTAAATGTTTATGTACAGCCAGCATAAGTTGAGCTTAGTTGTATAATTGCATTCCTGATTTGGCATAAAGAACGTCTAATAAGACATCTTGAGCCACACACCTTTTAATTTTCGCAACAATACGCAGCATACTTGAGCTCAGTCTTTCATGTGCATTTTGTATTTGGCATCAAGCATATCTAAACCTATATCTTGAGCCACAGACCATTTATATTGGGCCCACAAAGTTCGTTTCTTTGCACTATATATCTCTTTTCTGTATATATATATATATATATATATATATATATATATATATATATATATATATATATATATATATATATATATATATATATATATATATATATATATATATATTATATATATATATATATATATATATATATATATATATATATATATATATATGTATATATATATATATATATATATATATACTGTATATACATATATTGATGAGCGGAACTGCTAAACTTCAAAAAGACCCAGAAGACAAAATGCCTGAAATAACCATCCCTTGATATGCTGTATATACAACAACCGAGAGTTATCGCCCCAAGGCTTAATAAAGAACAACCGAGCAACCTTAGTGATCCCTTGATCAACCAATATTCCGGGGATGAATTATTTGCCTTCTTCACCGCAGAGAAGTTTTCCGGATCATAGAGGACTCGGTGGGCAGAGCCACAGCCCCTGAATGGTTCAGCATGTACACTGAAGCAGGCTTCCTGATCCGGGGAAGGACCTTATAAACCCCGGATCCAGCAGAAGTTAGGCAGAACATTTGGAACTCACTTGCAGCTCAGATTTTGGACTCACCAGCAGCCTAACCTCTCCCTTTTCGAGACTCTCCATCAGCAGCAGCCGCAACCTCCCAGTTTTCCTCTCCAGAAGACCTTTGCTGTCCAAGCGTCCTGAGGTGAAGGAGCTGAAGAGGTTGATCAGCAGTGAATTATCACAAACCAGATGGACGACTACTACGATCAGTCCAGCCAATATTGGAAGGACAAGCAACCCTGAACTCTTGCTGCTTAGGGTTGGGACTCACCACCCAGGATATCTTGGATTCTCTGTCATCACCTTCTATCTTTATCATCACCTTCTTTCTCTATCATCATCTTCTTTCTTTATCATCACCTTTCTTTCTCTATCATCACCTTCTTTCTTTCTCTATCATCACCTTCTTTCTCTATCATCACCTTCTTTCTTTATCATCACCTTCTTTCTTTCTCTATCATCACCTTCTTTCTTTATCATCACCTTCTTTCTTTCTCTATCATCACCTTCTTTCTTTAGCATCACCTTTCTTTCTCTACCATCAACTTCTTTCCTTCTCTATCATCACCTTTCTATCATCACCTTTCTTTATTATCACCATATTTTTCTATCATAACCTTCTGTCTTTATCCTTAATCTTTATGTTTTTCTCTCTCTGTCACTACTTTTTATTTTTTCTCGACTGTCTTTCTATTTTTCCCCGTCCACCCTTAATCTCATTCGTCAACCTTTCCATTTCTTCTTCATTACTTCTTCCCTCTTCCTCAGTTATCAGATCTCCCACTTCCCTGTCATTTTTATCAGTGTTATTACTTCTTCTACCATGGAGTGCCATTCGTGTAAGTGATTAATTTTCTGTTATGAGGCTATATCGCCCTTCTTGCCTTCAATGCCCCCCCTCCCCTCCCCTCCTCCTTTAACGCTTTCAATCAGTTGTTGTTGTTGATTCAGTTTTGATAAGCATGATGACCTTGATTCGATGATAATTTAAATAAGATTATAATTATACAGTGGTAGATGATGATAATGATGGTGATTCAATATTAATGATGGTGACGATGATTTAATTATTTTTAATGAAGATTATAACGATGAGGATAATGGCGATAATAACATCACGATAATGTTGAGGACTATTTTTCTAACAGTATTCAATGCTAATGAATACAATTACGCTGATAATGAAAAATATAGAGATGGTAATGTTAACAAAGATATGATGATGGCGAAGATGATAATGAAGATGATGCTGCTTGGTAGTAGGCCGAGAGCTTGGAGAGAAGAGAGGGTTTACGAAGTATTAAGCTTAATTTTGGATTCTGGAAGGTTTCATAAGTCGAATTAGATCGCGCTGCAACATCTCCGATATTATACCCGTTATAGAAAAGTAGTCATCGCATTAACAGAGAGAGAGAGAGAGTGTGTGTATGAGTGAGAGATTGAGAGTGATAGATAGATAGGTAGATAGATAGAGAGAGTGAGTGAGTGTGTGTTTGCGTATGCGTGTGTGTTTTGTTTACTTTCTTCTATTTCATTAACATTCCTCTGTAACTTTCAGGTATCTGGTCTTGTTATTGCTACTGTAATAACAACACTAGGGCTGAATAATAACAATAACTCGGCTGCTAAACTTGCGGTGTGTGTCAATATTTGCAAGTCAGGTATTTTATATATTATATTTTATAAATTATATTCGACTGCCATTCAAAATTTGTGTTTTTATAATATCACAATGAGATCAATTGCATCACAAATATCCCCGTTTGAAGTTTTGTGAATTATGATTTACAAAACCTAACTATCGAAAGAGATTTATAACTGATAGTTGGGAATACAATATGCGACTAAATTATATACTAACTTGCTCTTTGTATTATATAGTTACGATGTTCTAGGTTAGATGTGCACTGATATGTTCTGTATTTCTTTACTTTCACTGTGTATTCTACAATGTAAACCGCCCTGAATTCCTTTATACTTTATACATATAATTTCATTGCATTGTCACTTGAAATAAAAAAATAAATAAACATATTTAACCAAATGAGCACTATTTTACATGCATACGGTATATATATTACATTACTCACTAGTAAACATATGCTGACCGAGCCCTTTGAGATTAAGGGGGGTGACCTGCTTTTTGTTATTTCTGTCCTTTTCTCTCTTTCTCTGGCTTGTATCCATTTGGCCCCATTCAGCCAACTATTTTAAGACTTTTATCCCCATCTAGGTGTCGATTTCTTCCTGGCGAGCGATAGCGAGCCAGCATTATATGAAGAAATCTGGCTTCCCTGGAGACATTTTTCTATCGAAAAATTACAAATTTAGCCTGCTGTCAAACAAAAAATAAAAAATATGCTGGCTCGCTACCGCTCACTAGTAAAAAATTGACACCTGGATGGGGATAAACGTCTTAAAACAGTAGGCTGAATGGGGCCAAATGGATAACAGCCAGAGCAAGATAGAAAAGGACAGAACAAAAACAGGTCACCCCCCCCCCCTTTAAGTTTCTCGTCAAAGGCGCCCTCATTTGAATATACTCGAATATCGCATAATTATTAATGTAC
Source organism: Paralithodes platypus (assembly GCA_032716605.1). Classification (NCBI taxonomy): domain Eukaryota; kingdom Metazoa; phylum Arthropoda; class Malacostraca; order Decapoda; family Lithodidae; genus Paralithodes; species Paralithodes platypus. Next base: position 35,228,220 of record CM064518.1, on the reverse strand, counting down.
ATTTACTATCGTAATATTATTTCTATGATATATTCCATTTATATTTTCCATTATCTCTCAGTTGTTTAATTATGTTATCATAGCATATTTATATTTAACGTCTGTTTATTTTCACGTACTGCATCTATAATTGATATCATAGTCATCCTATAATTGTGTTCCATATATGTTGTTGTTCATGTTATCTAGTTATCTCATTATAGTGTAATTGTATAAGTGTTTGTATTCATATTACCACTTCTTTAATTTATTCATTATGTCTCTATATATTTGTGTTGTGTTTCCTTTATATTATTACATCTAACATTAAATGTATTATATTACAATCATATGATTTCCGTTGTATCTACGTTTTATTACATTCCCATGTTATTTTCTGTACTGGTACCTTTGTCTTCTTTATGCCCTTATATAAGTGAATTGTCTTCAGCAGCATACCTCATCATCATCACTCTCCCATCACGAGGGCAGAGATGACGTCAAATTATTGTTAGGTTCCTTTGAGAGATATAGATAAATTGATAGATCGTTACTCAGTCTTTCTTCTATTCAAACAGCTGAGCTCTGGAACTCTCTCCCAGAATCAGTCTTTCCCTCTTCGTATGACTTAAATTGCTTCATATTCCGTGAGTCCAGGCATTTTGGCTCGAACGTCCCTTGATTTTTGCCCTGTCACTTTTTTCAACTATGGAGGAGGCACTCGCTACAAGCAGTTCTGCCTGTTGTCTACCTCACTCACATATACAACAAAATATATACAGTGTACATGGTTAGAGAGAGAGAGAGAGAGAGTGAGTGTGAGTGTGAGTGTGTGTATGTATGTGTGTGTGTGTGTGTGTGTGTGTGTGTGTGTGTGTGTGTGTAAGTGTGTGTGTAACCCCTCATACACACATAACTCCACCACCCGTCAAACTGCTCACCATAATGATATTCGTCTTCATCTACATTAATATTATTCAGAACGTCAACGGCATTTCAATTGAATTATGACTACCACTAGGCGATATTATACAGCTTAGGGAATTAATGGGATCCAAATTATCTCTCTCAATACATAACCACCACCTTCTCAAACAACAACAACAACAACAACAACAAGAATAGCTACCAACATTACCAACACCACCACACACCAAAATCAGACACAATACTAAGCCTTAATGTAAGCTCCGTAATTATGAAGACAGTATAATTGCATAACAAACGCGGTTGATGGTGTGATTAGGGAGTATCTGCATATATAATGTATACTGTACTACGAGTTTGGGGTATGAATTAAGGGGAGATTGTTGGTTCTTCTGGACCCCCTTCTCCCTCATGTTTAGCCCTATTAGTTTTGGGATTTTAAGACATTCACCCCATTAGTTTGGGGATTTAAAAACTTTTCGACCCATTTCTTTGTCAATATTAAGACCTTTCGTGCCAGTTACGTGTCGATTATTCTAGGCCCTTTACTTTAAGAGGAACTGGCCTTCGGTGGGACTTTTTGTTTTTTACCGAAATATGTACACATTTTACTCCCAAGTTTTTTTTTTTTTTTTTTTTTTTTTTAAAGTTTGATGAGGTCTAGTTAAAAATAAAAATAAATAAAAAATAAATACATAATACTAATACTAATAATAGGAAGGAAGCGACCAGGGTTGTGTGTGAATATTGTGGATATTAATACTGCCAGCCAACATTACCACCACCTCGAGCCTCAATTCATACAACAAGGCTACCAACATTATTACCCCCGCAAGGTACAAAAACAACAATGCCTATACTACCACCACCTCAAGCCTTAATAAATTCAACTGCCATCATTATTACCACCACAAACTATAACATCAACAATATTGACAACAATAACATTAACCAATCATAACTTCTATTACCACAACTACCAACGTTATCACTTTCACAAACTACTATGGCGCATTATTAGCACCACATCCAAGAAACATTATATCCCCCACCGAAACTACCAGCATTATATCACTACTACCAACGCTACCATCACATTTACCAACATTACTAAGACCCTAACTACCAACATTACCACTACTACAACCATCGCTGCCACCACACCTGCCACCATTACCACCGCCAATATTACACGACTACCTACCAACATTATCATCGCTACCACCACATCTACCAACATCACCACTACTATCGCTACCACCACACCTACCAACATTACTACCACTAAAACTCCCAACATTACACCACTATCACCATATCTACCAACATTGCCATCGCTACCACCACACCTACCAAGTTTTGGTAGTGGTAATTTTGGTACTACCAATACTACCACTACTAAACTATACCAACAATATCCATCTCTACTGTCGCTACCACCACACCCACCAACATTACTACCACCCACACTACCAACATTAGCACCACTGCAATCATCTGTTAGCGTGGTCATCAATATTATGGACGTAATGAACCAATCCTCATAATGCCTTCAGTAATCGCCCTAGTCATCACAGCCAATATATCCAGGTGCAGTAGTCATCACAGCCAATATATCCAGGTGCAGTAGTAATCATCACTATAATCATCGCTGTCTTCATCACCATTAGAGTCATGGTTTGAATACTATCACTAATTAAGCTTCGGTTTCAAATTTGTTCGCCAAAATGTCTGTCTGTCGCCATTAAAACCGTTCCCAGCCAAATGAGAGTTATGGGTCTTTGTAGAGTCGGACATGAAGATCACGCTGCACTGGGAATACTCTGAAATTTGCAAGAGTGCTTTTTCAGCGCACAAAGAAATCAAAATGACCAATTCTCTTTTGGCTCTCACGTCATCTCTGACGGACCAATTCTAAGATGAGCTCGTATATACGAAAAAAACTTCCAAGGTCTTCCAGATACACCCACTTAGAAAACCTAACCTTATCTTACCTGCAACAGAAGCGTAAAAAATAAAACCATTTTACCGAAATTTCAAGGTTCCGGAATTTCTAGACAATCAAGTTTAGAACTCAAAGGTGCTAGATCTATTATATCGGTTTAATATTGTTTCCAGATGTCTGTACCTCTGCAAAAATATTGCTCGGAGATAACCTTTTGAAGGCGGACATATGGATGCTCAAAGCTGAAGGGTAGATTTTGACCAAACATTTCTCACAACTTTGCTTCTTCATCATTGTGTGGATCTTGATATATTTTATTGCAGTGGACGAGGAAGACATGCTAACCATAATTCTCAAGTCGGTTTGGTAAAATCGTAAGTTAGAAGAGAGGTACTGGAACATTATTGGTGAAACTATAGATTGATCTAGTGTGAATGTTCTAATTAAATGAGCCTAATCTTGATTTCATAGCTGAAAACTGACCAACATCACTAGCCCAACTTAAATTCCATGTCGGTGGACCTCACTGCTGGCCAGAATTTTAATTAATCCTTTGACCAAGAGAAGCCTTTTTATCAGAGTTTGATGTTTGCAGGCTGGAGCCTATAAATCAAGTTCTGACACCGAATTGTACTATTTTCATCACATTAGTTTTTTAGAGATTCTGTCACAAATACCTTCACTCGAACTTTAAAGATTTATCAACATTATTTTGACTGTCTATAAACTGGCCAAATCGAACATATATTGTATATCAAAATATTTGTGTGTGATTATTATAACGAAACAATATGTTTAAAATTATTCACTTTCATCTTTTAGGCAATAGATGTATTTCTTATTATGTTTCACTCTATCATTAGTTATTGGCAAGAGCCACCAACGTTTTGCCCAAGTTGCAAACGAAGTCCTATGAATGGTCGACTTTGTTGTTCTTGTTCATGTTGGCTGTGGATAAGACAATATTGATTAATATCCGTATTTTTGTAGTTACTGATCTGTAATATGGTACGCAGATAGATAATATCCACCAAATTACCTATGGCACTTTGGAGCTAAAACTATATGAGGTCCCACGGCAGGCTGTGGATTTTCAGTCATGATTAATCGCCATATTATTGAGATATTTCCCCATTTACATTTTGATGGGAAAAAATGTAATTTCTGACCATGCAGATACGAGTGTTTAATCCATTTTAAATATATAACTGCACTTATTGTCATATTGAGCTGAATTATTTATGTCAGATAAAAACTGAGCAAAGGAAATACCCTATTCCATTTTTATTTTGTTGGATAAGAACACTGCATTACTGACCCTGCAAAACTGGGGAAACAACAACCATCCCCAGACTACTGGGGCTTGTATTGAAGAGTGAAACATGGAAAAAGGATATTAACCTGAACATTAACCAATATAATATTATCAAAGATTTAACTAAAACAAGTATTTAAAAGGCTAATGTGTGTTGTATTTTACTGTTGTTTTGCTTGGGAAGATAAGGTCAGCTGTGGTTAAGACGATATGAATTTTGTATCGTATTTGAGATACAGAACTTCAATTTGAAGGGCAATTATGTATCAGTCAAAGACAATGTTATATATATCCAATATTTTATGGATAGGAATACTGCATACCAATCCTTACAAAAATGGGGAATAAAACTCTTTGGATTGTTGCCGTGTTTATGCAGATGTTCAAGATAAATTTGTCATTCACACAGCTGGGATACTGACCATCAGTTTGGAAAGTATAGTATTAGCTTGGTTTAACTAATCACATATTTTAAATTGCAAAGAATGATGCAAGCACCTCATACTGGCATGTGATTGTTATAACATCATTATATCTTTCAAACGTTTTAATTGAGATATATTTTGTACATTTAAATACCTATTTACACACAAACATACTAACATTTTAGTTGCTCTCTGACCCCTGACCTGTGCGGACGTCCCCAGTGACCGCTGTTTACCCTTAGTGAGCCTGTTTACCCTTAGTGAGGTCCTAGTGAACTTTCATAGTGATGGCTGTTGTTGATGAGTCTGCTGTCTCCTCCCATACTCTCCAGCTTTGTCTTGCTTTGCAAGAGAGACTGGAGAGTGTGGAGCAGGAGATTCAGTGTCTCAAAGATGAAAATTTGGCCTTGAGACTAGCTATGGCGGAGAAGAAGTGTGAGGCTACCGGAAGTGTTCCCAGGGATCGTGAAGCCCCTTGGAAAGTGGTGTCAACTAGTGCAACGGCCTGCAAGCTGAAAAGGCAGCCAGTCAAGACCCACAACAACTTCAGCACCTTGGCTGATGAGAGTGATGGCGATAAAGTGGCGATCATCGAGGCAGTGAGAGGGGAGGCGGGGAAGTCTGCTGCTGTTGCTGCAACAACTGCTGCTACACGCCGACAAAAGGAAAAAGCTAAGTCTGTTTTCATTGTCGGTGATTCATTGGTTAGATACCTTGGCAGGGCAACAAACACTCAGGTTGGTAAAGTTGTCTGCGTGCCTGGTGCCGGAGTCGGGAGGGTGGCTGAGAAGATAGATGCTGTCATGGAAGTGAGTGGGGAGGACCCCATCATCTTCCTCAACGCAGGGAGCAACGACATATGGAGATGCAGGACTGAGGAGTTGCTCTCCAAGTATCAGGAAATGTTGGAGAGGATCAAGGAAAAAGGTGGAGTTCCTGTGGTAAACAGTATCCTGCCTAGAAGAGGGGTAAGGAAGGAATGGTCCTCCAGGGCTATTGGTGTAAATAGCCGGCTGGAGAAGTATTGTAAGGCAAATACTATTCCATTCCTGGATAACTGGTCCCTCTTTTATGGTAAGGATGAACTGTATGCCCAGGATGGAGTACATCTCTCTCGACTAGGAGTTTCGACCTTGGCCAGCTCACTCGACAAGATTGTTGCGGGGTTTCGTTAAAAAAACCTGGGTGTGTAAGTAAAATACTGTCTCCATATGGAACAGGTACTTCATGTGACAAACCAGTGAGTAAAATAGAAATAATCAGTCAAGATAGTGCGGATATAGTGATGTGTAATAGTAGTATCGATAACACTACACATGTAACTGATAGTAAAGATGAGAATACTGATAGAGTAGAATTTCCGTCTAGAGCTAGTAGTTCAACAGGAAATAATAAGTTAGCTAAACACAATAGAAAATTAGTTGCAAATAAAAGTAATAGGTTGAGGGTATATTATACAAATTGTAGGAGTTTATGTAACAAAATGAACGAACTTAGAGCACTCGTTAGCACAGAAAATATAGACATAATAGCGCTAACTGAAACGTGGATTAATACAGAATCTAGGCATTTTTTAGCAGAATTTGATATTCCAGGATATAGTTTGTTTAAATATGACCGAACAAGTAGGAGGGGCGGGGGTATAGCAGTGTTTGTCAGGAGTACATTAAAAAGCTGTATTAAATCAGGTATTAGACTAAATAATGATAATGAAAGTGTTTGGGTAGAGGTTAACGAAGGTAGTGAGACCATAGTTATTGGAGTTATATATAGACCGCCTAATATGAGTAGAAATGGCGGAAAATCGTTATGGGAGGAAATTAAAATAGCATCAAGGTTTAGCAATGTGTGCATTATGGGGGATTTTAATTTTCCGAACATTGATTGGCAGCACCAAATAGGCGACTCCGATTCAGTAGAGTTTATAGAGGTAGTACAAGATAGTTTTTTATTTCAATTCATAGATACGCCGACTAGAGGTATTAATATTCTTGATTTAGTTTTCAGTAACAATGAACATATGATAAATAATGTAGAGATTGGTGACCACCTAGGAAATAGCGATCATAAATCTATTTATTTTAATATACAATGGACAGGAAATGCTAAAGAGAATACGACACTTATCCCAGATTTCAGAAAAGCCGATTATGGTGGGCTAAGAAGAGACTTAAGGGTGGACCCTATTGTTAAGCGATTAAGTCAGGATATGCCAGAGTTAAACTTGCCACCTACATATAACCAGTTTATTGCTTCACTCCACAATGCTCAAAATAAATATATCCCTAAAAGAAGATTTAGATCGACGCAGAACCAACCAAAATGGATGACTAATAAGCTAATAGATCTTATAGGAAAAAAGAAAGGAATATATCGAAAAATAAAGAAAGGTGAAAATCATTTACATATATACTATCAGACTCTATCAAGACAGGTCAAAAAGGAAATCAGGAAAGCAAAAAGAAATTATGAAATAAGGATAGCCAGCGACTCAAAAAATAACCCTAAAGCTTTTTACCAACTATATAAATCTAAAGTTAGAGATGTAATAGGCCCCCTAAAAACTTCAATAGGAGAAATAACAGAAAATGATTTAGAAATGTGCAGTACATTAAATAGTCAGTTTCTTTCCGTTTTCACTAATGAAAATTTGGCACAGATTCCAGAAGTCAATATGGTATATAGTGATAGTATAGAAAATATGTTAAGTACAGTTAGTATAAGTAGAAATTATGTGCTTAAGGAAATTGACAGACTGAAACCTCAAAAATCGCCTGGTCCTGACGAGGTATATGCTAGAGTATTAAAAGAATGCAGAGATGAGTTAAGTAGTCCATTAGCATTTATATTTAACAAGTCATTAGAAACAGGTTTAGTTCCAGAAGCTTGGAAGCTTGCAAATGTAGTTCCGATCTTCAAAAAAGGTGATAAATCGATAGCATCCAATTACCGTCCCATTAGTCTCACATCAATCATAGGAAAGTTGCTAGAGTCTATTATTGCTAGGAAAATTAGAAGCCACTTAGTAAAATTTAACTTAATAAATTCTTCTCAGCATGGATTCACTCAGGGACGTTCGTGCCTTACTAATTTGCTTAGCTTTTTCTCAGAGGTATATGAAGCAGTAGATAGTGACAAGTCATATGATATTATATATTTAGATTTCAGTAAAGCTTTCGACAGAGTCCCTCATGAGAGATTGATGAGAAAGGTTGAGGCACATGGAATAGGAGGGTCGTTGTTGGGATGGATTAGGTCATGGCTAATTGGTAGGAAACAGAGAGTCAGCATAAATGGTACCAAGTCAGAGTGGGGAGCAGTCAAAAGTGGTGTCCCCCAGGGATCGGTATTAGGTCCCCTGTTGTTTCTTATATACATAAATGACCTAGATTTAGGTATAACTAGTAGGATAAGTAAATTCGCAGACGATACTAAAATGGGGAGATCAATTGATTCAGATAGCGATATAGAGTGCCTCCAAAGGGATCTAGATACCTTACATGAATGGTCAGTAAATTGGCAGATGAAGTTTAACATTGACAAATGCAAGGTATTAAAGATAGGGAAGATGCAAACAAATGTTAAATATAAACTAGCTAATTTAGAATTAGAAAATTCAGACTGCGAGAAAGATCTAGGTGTGTTTGTTAGCAATGATTTGAAGCCTAGAAAACAGTGTATAAGCGTTCGTAATAAGGCAAACAGGATTCTCGGGTTCATCTCTAGGAGTGTGAGTAACAGAACTGCTGATGTTATCTTAAAACTTTACTTGTCATTAGTGAGACCCCATATGGATTATGCTGTCCAATTTTGGTGTCCTTATTACAGAATGGACATAGATTCATTGGAGAGAATTCAGCGTAGAATGACAAAAATGATCCATAATATTAGAAATTTTCCGTATGAAGAAAGGTTGAAGAAATTAGGTTTACATTCGTTAGAGAGACGCAGAGTTAGAGGGGATATGATAGAGGTGTTCAAGTGGGTTAGTGGGATTAACAAAGGGGACATGACAAATGTACTAAAGCTCAGTGATAGCGAAAGAACTCGTACCAATGGTTTCAAATTAGATAAATTTCGTTTCAGAAAAGATATAGGCAAATATTGGTTTGGTAACAGAGTTGTAGATGGGTGGAATAGGCTACCAAGTGATATAGTGGGATCAAGAACGATAGGGAGCTTTAAGAAAAAATTGGATAAGCATATGGACGAGAAGGGTTGGGTGTGAAGGGGGATCAGCCGGGTTGGGCCAATCAGCGCTCTGCAGACCCCGTAATCCTGCGTTAATCTCTAACCGGTTTGGTAAGATGATCCTCAGGATATTAGAGTGTTGAGCCTATAATTGGGCTTTGTAATTGGGGTTGTGTGGGACAGGGATCTGCCTTGCTTAGGCCAATCGGCTTTCTGCAGACTCCCATTTTCTTATGTTCTTATGTTCTTATATATATTAAAATATTGTGTGCAAAATATAAGGAATCGTTTCGAAATTTCACACACACACACACACACACACACACACACACACACATACTACATACATACACACATACACACAGCCCGTAGCCTAGTAGGTAGAGCTCTCGTCTCACACACGAGGGGTCGGGGGTTCAATCCCCGGCCGGGCGGAGACAAATTGGGCTTGTCTCCTTTCATGTGTTAGCCTCAGTTCACCTAGCTGTAAATAGGTACCTGGAATAAGTGGACGACGTTGTGACGTCCCATCTGGGGTTGGCAAAAATGGTACAAGGCGAGATGGGTATCATATGGTTCACCTAAGCTGATGGCTACCTAAGCCTTCAGGCGAGACGGTACCGTCTATAGTGAGAATGGTACCATACAGATCCACCCTAAGCCTTCGTTTCCGATGTCGCCAATTGGCTAAAATACAGACTACACACACATCCACAGCCATTCCAACGATACATATAACACCTACACATATAGGAGGCGGGAAATGACGAGCATGCTCACTCCCGCAATACAACTAGAGTAAGTACAACTAGAGTAAGTACACACACACTATGACAGCATGTGTTCCAATTTGCAGCAACACAGTGTTCCAATTGGTGGAGACAACACCATATTGATTGAAATGTACACACTACACGGCAATATGTCCTTAGTGCTGTTTGTGGAGAGAGAGAGAGAGAGAGAGAGAGAGAGAGAGAGAGAGAGAGAGAGAGAGAGAGAGAGAGAGAGAGAGAGAGAGAGAGAGAGATCAATGCAATGTTCCTTTAGCTCTTTATATTTATGTGTATATTGTGATTAAGTAAAGTGTATGTGTGTCTTCATTGTGGTGGTGAAGCGTGTGACTGTGTTTTGTTTTAAATGACACACATAATTTATACCATTGGAACAACACACACAGACACACTTTGAAATATACATACCAACATTATGTACACACACACTCACACAAGGATAGACACATCTAAACAACAACAAACTTTAACCTGCGCATCATTATGTCACGTTTACACACACACACACACACACACATGCAGACACTAACCCACACATTGACATACACACCCAAGAACAACCACAAGCGCACTTACACACACACACACTGACCCACACATTGACATACACTCACACACACACACCACACATTGACATACACTCACACACACCACACCTATACACACACAAGAACAACCACAAGCGCACTTACACACACACACTGACCCACACATTGACTTACACTCACACACACACACCACACATTGATATACACTCACACACACCACACATATACACACACAAGAACAACCACAAGCGCACTTACACATACACACTGACCCACACATTGACTTACACTCACACACACACACCACACATTGACATACACTCACACACACCACACATATACACACACAAGAACAACCACAAGCGCACTTACACACACACACACACACACACACACACACACTGACCCACACATTGACATACACTCACACACACACAGGAACAGCCACAAGCGCACTTACACACACACACACACACTGACCCACACATTGACTTACACTCACACACACACCACTCATACACACACACAGGAACAGCCACAAGCGCACTTACACACACACACACACTGACCCACACATTGACTTACACTCACACACACACCACTCATACACACACACAGGAACAGCCACAATCGCACTCACACACACACACACACACACTGACCTACACTTTGACATACACAAACATACACACCACACATAAACACACAAGACCATCCACAACCGCACACACACATTGGAATTAAAACACATCCACAAGCGCACACACACACACACTCACCGCACACACATTCACAGGAACAGCCACAAGCGCGCGCGCACACACACTGACCCACACATTAACATACACACACACACACACTATACATACACACACACGAACAACCACAAGCGTACTCACACTGACTTACTCACCAACATACACACACACACACACACGAACACAAGCACCACACACACATTGACTCCCACACAGAGATTATATACTAAGCTCCCACACACGTAAGCCCAAACACAAGCTCGCACACGCAGAAACACGCACACACCCACACCCACGTACACACCCACACACACGTACACACCCACACACACTTAAACACCCACACACACGCACAAACCCACACACACGTATACAAACAACCGTACAAGTGTAGTCATCATTAATTCAATGCCCCTTTCAAAGTACCGGCCTCCGTTAATTGATCTACTTCTTTATTCATTGAGTTGGTTAAGTAATAGCTCGAGTAATTTTCTTAGCCGGTTCTTCTACTCCACGTCTTGTAACTATAGTCTATTTTTTCCCAGCTGATGGTAAATTGAATCCCTTAGTAGCTGATTTTTCGATACTTAATGGACAAATATGAAACTACTATGGTTGTGTGTCGTATTAATGCCAAGTGTTCATAATTAACATCATATTTCGCTACAAAATCTACCTTATAGCTGAGTAACAAAGATGGAAACATGACAATTTACCCTCAGCTGGGAAAAAAAAAAAAATACTTTAGTACTAGCATCATATTTTTGTGTACTTCATCCCGGTAAGTGTATTCATAAATAGAACCACTACAGTTAATCGTATTAGGATAACATTCATCAACGTCCTTCAGTTCTTAACACTTATTCCACCAAAATATATTTAATTTCGTTCATGCATGTAAGAGATAACAGATGTTGAATTCCTTAACCCCTCAATCGGGTAAAGGGGGGTCACCTGTTTTTTTTTTTTTTTCTCCTTTTCTCTCTTTCCCTGGCTGTATCCATTCGGCCCCATTCAGCCAACTGTTTTAAGATGTTTATCCCCATCCAGGTGTCTATTTCTTCCTGGCGAGCGACAGCGAGCCAGCATTGTATGGAGAAATCCGGCTTCGCCGGAGAAATATTTCTATCGAAAAATGTACAAATTTAGCTTGCTGTAAAAAAAAAAAAAATATATATATATATATACAGTATATATATATATATGCTGGCTAGCTACTGCTCGCCATGAAAATATTGACAACAGTAGGCTGAATGGAGCCGAATGGATACAAGCCAAAGAGAGACGGAGATAAAGAGAAAACAAAAGCGAGGTGGGCTTCCTTAAAATAATGACATTGATGGGCCTGACAAGCTTTTTGGGTTGTCCGCTATGGCTCATATCTAGCCATCAATCAAACGAAGCGGACAACAAAAAAGTCGGCCATGTTGTAGCTGAAAACTCAACTATTACAGGCTAGCTACCGCTCGCCAGAACAAAAATCATTACCTGGGGAAGCGTCTTACAATCGTCAAACTAACCGGGTGAAACGGTGTGGTGCTGTGAGGGGTGAAAGGCAGAAATATCAGCCTTAGGTTAGATACAGGGTAATCTACCGTTCCTTAAGAATAACATACCACGGCTTTGACTAAGAAAAATATATTATTACTCGAGTAGCCTATCGTAACATATTGTAAGCATTTTGTTTTGGATTAAACTTCAGATTCAGAAGCTTATGATAGGCTACGTTTACAAGGTTTGGCACCCGTTAGTATGTGTAATAAGGTCGTATTCTTAAACAAACATGTGGGAAGGGCGTTGTGTTTTTACCATATCGATCAAAATCAACATACACACAATATACTAGATAAAGCCTAGTCCTATAATGTAACAAATGTAGGCTATACGGCAGTATTTGCTGTACGGTTTGCAGACATCAGTAGTTAAATGTTAGTTACAGTAAGTCCAGTACTATAGTAACCGTATCCTAGCACTACAGTAGGGTAGGTTACGTAATGTGAGTTAACTAACTATATTAGCAGCGTAATCTAGCCTAAGAGTAGCAGAGATTGCTTCAATTTCGGGTAGTCAGCTATCATACCATTGATATGTAGGCTATACATAATCATACACCCTAACTTAAGCTAACTGTGTGGTAGGTTGTTTATAGTAAGTTTATTCTCATTGCAACCGAGCAAAATCTAGGCTATTCTATGACGTAATCTTACAGTCTACTTTAAAAGGGGGTAATCTGTGCAAGGACATTGGGAAATATTGCAAGAAAACCTATCCACAGCCCAGATGACAGTAGGCCTACACCGTATGAGACTTGACATCTGAGGCAAGGTGATCCAATCAGTAGCCTCTTTGTGTACCACCTCGGCAATATTTCCCAGATTCGCCCAATAATGATACGTGACGCAACTTTTATTAGCCAATCAGCGCATGACTTCCCCCATCCCGCTCCTTCCTCACACCGTCACTCTCCATTCAGTTTGTTCATACTAGCGGATATCTAGCTAAATCTATCTTTTTTATTAAAACGTCAGTTGAAATGGGATTTATGTACGATTTGCTCTCTATCAAGTGAGCTTTCTGTTAGTCAAAACTAGCTGGAAATATGTCGAAATTATGTAATACCAATGTAATAACGTTTAAATGTTGTCACTTTATTAAAGCTCCATCTCACATTTAATAATCACCATCAAGTGCACCATAATCAATCCTACTATCCTAAAACAGCTAGACACATGAAAGTTTGTAAAACTATCCTGCGTAGTATCGCTATATTGTAAGTTATTGTTTAGGTGGCAGCAACAATATAGTGGCGACGTTAGATGTGTTGGCATTAGAAGTTTATGTCAAGTTTAGAGGGTCATAACAAATCGTACATGGCAACAGTGATCCCCCTCCCCCTGCCCACTCCCCTCCCCCTTCTTTACTCACAGTGCGACTTGACTCTCTCGCGGGAACACGTGGGTTTTCTCTTTCTCGGTTTTGTTAATTTTCCTGGTCATAATGCGATTTGTGGTGATAATTGTGAATATATTTAATTTTACGTGACCCTGCACTAACCAGCAAACAGCAACAGTTACTTGAGCCGCGGATAATAACGATGGTCTGGGTTCAAAGTAAACAACAACACGGCGTCGTGAATGGTAAGTACAGGAAGAGGGTGGGTGGATGAAGGAAACGCAAGTGATGTTACACCTTATATTATGATAAGGCCTGATGTTACTGGACTAGCCTAGTGTGAAGTCCGTCCGGGGTAAATTTTATGGTAATCTTTAAGAACATCACTGCGGCATTATAACTGATTAGGCTAGGCTATATTTAGGTTATCCCTAACTTTCAGAATAGGCCTACAGGTAAGGTATTTGCAAGGGAGCCTAGCGCCACTTTCAAAAATTCGATACGACGAAACTACGACGATTTGTGTGTTTTTAATTTTACCGTAGTTAATTGAGATGTTTGAGTTTGTTGTGTTCGTGTTTTATTTTGTGTAGGCTAAGGTGTTCTAGGTCGATTGCGGTGATGTGATGAACACTCCCAATATTAGCGGCGATTGTTGTCAGAACCCGCCGTGTTTGTTTACATGCGGAAGCGACGACCAACGACGCCCTGGACCCAGATTCACTAACGGTCGTACGATCCGAAAACTCCCTTACCGTTCCCTTACGTCTCAACGCTGGTATTCACGAAGCGTCGTAGCGGCCATCATTGATCGTAGGAAGCCCCTAAAATCCCCTTTCGCAAAGGGTGGTCCAGACCACCCTTACATGAATTTGACCCGGATATAGGTACACAAATATCGATAACACAACCCGCGACCATAACAAATTCGTCTGCAGTATAGCTCTTTATGACACACTAAGTCATTATTGAGGCAATAATAGCGCAATATGATTGTTAACTTGTGTTTACAACACCATTAAGGCATTTGGAATACAAAGTATGAATATATTTGTATCCTTAATGTCTTATGACAGGCCGAATTAAGCTATGAATAGCCTACATATGCCAGCCTAGACCTAGTCAACGTTAATTGATGCACAAATTCATGTGCTGGGACAACACGTAGCCTACCAGGTACCTGGAACTCTCGTCGACCGGAATTCTCGTCGACGTCGACGAGTGTTCCAATTTTTGCCGTCGACGAGTGTTCTATGTCGTCGACGAGTGTTCCAATTAAGTGGTGTTTTTTTCGGGGAGACATCCTTTTCAACTGTCTCCTCTATTGTCTTTGTTTTATATATATATATAATATATATATGTATTTTCTATTTATTTACGTTCATTCCTTATTGGAATTAACATTAATCGTATTTATTATCAGTTCAATTGTGTTTTGTTTTATTATGAGACATAATTCATAAATGATAAATATGATACAAGATATATGTAGGCTATTTTATTATTATATTTTTAGTCTTAGTTTTTCGTAGTGGTCGGGGGCCGGGGGAGTGCTGGAGCGACCTTGGTGACCCTGGGCTCCCTTTCGGTTATTTTCACCGAAGCTTCTCTTGACCAATCAGGCGCTTGGCCTTTGTAAATAAACAATATGTCACCCATATGACCGAAGCGCCAAGAAGAACCTAATATACTTTAATTTATGAGCTTGTCATTGTTTAGCATGGCTAATTCGATCCACCACAGCCAGCAGGAAGAAGAATAGAGTATCTTGTGAATTGATGATAAGAAATTAGCCTAGCTAGGCTACAGGGAAGTCTGTTAGTGGCCCAAGTTAAAGGATTTTCGACGGATTGATCATTGATAATCATATGTTAGGCTAGTTGGGAGTGTATTATTTATACCTTAACCACAGTATATTGTTCTACTTTACCATGTCTACACCTAGACAGGGCGAGCCAAACCAAAATGCCAGACTTTACTATGTCTATGCCTACACAGGCAGTTCTAGCCAAGCCAAAATGCCAGACTTAGCCTAGGCCTAATATTTCAAAATAGGCCTAGGGAAATTTGTTTGTATTCACAACACCTCAAGGCCTATCTACCTTTTCAAAATAGGCCTAGCATAGGCCTCTTCAATCTATTATCCAACAGTTGGCCATGGGAAATAATGATAGGTTGAGGGGGGCTTTGTCCCCCTCACCTCCCATGACTTATTGCCATCATCAAATATATTACCAGCATGGGACTAATAACAGCTAGTTAACAATGAGGACGGTACGCCTGCAACCACCATCTTAACCTGCTAGGCTTCTACTTTACCATGCTTAGGCTACACCAAGCTAGGCATTGCTAGCCTAACCAAAATACCATACGTAGGCCTAACTTTTCTAGCCTAAATAGCCCTAACTTTTTCAAAATAAACGTAGGTTATATCCTAGGCTAGGCTAAACAAAAATATTCACAACACCATATAGGCTAGCCTATTATTTGTTGTTTAGACTATGCCTAGGGTAATTCTTTTCATAATGTTTTTCCTGTGATAATTTCAAATTTGTTGAGGAAATAGGCTACCCTAATCAAACCCAGCTAGGCATTGCTAGCCTAACCAAAATACCATACATAGGCCTAACTTGTCTAACCTAAATAGCCCTAACTTTTCAAAATAAACCTAGGTTATAGCCTAGGCTAGGCTAAACAAAATTATTCACACGGCGTTTATTATTTATTCATTTACACCATTAATGCATTTAATACAAAGTATGAATACATTTGTATCCTTAATGTGTTATGACAGGCCGAATTAAGCTATGAATAGCCTACATATGCCAGCCTAGACCTAGTCAAGGTTAATTGATGCACAAATGCATGTGCTGCGACAACACGTAGCCTACCATTAGTAGATTTTAATCCTCATTTATTGCGGAAATGTTTTATTCCAACTCCCCACCACCTCTGAGTTAGATTAGGGTAGCCTATTCCTCAAAAAATTTGAAAGTATCACAGGAACAAAATGATGAAAAGAATTACCCTAGGCCTAGCCTAAAAAATGAATAAATAATAAACGCTGTGTGAATAATTTTGTTTAGCCTAGCCTAGGCTATAACCTAGGTTTATTTTGAAAAAGTTAGGGCTATTTAGGCTAGACAAGTTAGGCCTATGTATGGTATTTTGGTTAGGCTAGCAATGCTTAGCTGGGTTAGATTAGGGTAGCCTATTTCCTCAACAAATTTGAAAGTATCACAGGAACAAAATGATGAAAAGAATTACCCTAGGCCTAGCCTAAAAAATGAATAAATAATAAACGCTGTGTGAATAATTTTGTTTAGCCTAGCCTAGGCTATAACCTAGGTTTATTTTGAAGAAGTTAGGGCTATTTAGGCTAGACAAGTTAGGCCTAGGCTATGTATGGTATTTTGGTTAGGCTAGCAATGCCTAGCTGGGTTAGATTAGGGTGGCCTATTTCCTCAACAAATTTGAAAGTATCACAGGAAAAAAATTATGAAAAGAATTACCCTAGGCATAGTCTAAACAAAAAAATAATAGGCTAGCCTATATGGTGTTGTGAATATTTTTTAGCCTAGCCTAGGATATAATCTAGGTTTATTTTGAAAAAGTTAGGGCTAGGACTATTTAGGCTAGAAAAGTTAGGCCTACGTATGGTATTTTGGTTAGGCTAGCCTAGCAGGTTAAGATGGTGTTTGCAGGCATACCGTCCTCATTGTTAACTAGCTGTTATTAGTCCCATGCTGGTAATATATTTAATGATGGCAATAAGTCATGGGAGGTGAGGGGGACAAAGCCCCCCTCAACCTATCATTATTTCCCATGGCCAACTGTTGGATAATAGATTGAGGAGGCCTATGCTAGGCCTATTTTGAAAAGGTAGATAGGCCTTGAGGTGTTGTGAATACCAAAAAATTACCCTAGGCCTATTTTGAAAAATTAGGCCTAGGCTAAGGCTGGCATTTTGGCTTGGCTAGAACTGCCTGTGTAGGCATAGACATAGTAAAGTCTGGCATTTTGGTTTGGCTCGCCCTGTCTAGGTGTAGACATGGTAAAGTAGAACAATATACTGTGGTTAAGGTATAAATAATACACTCCCAACTAGCCTAACATATGATTATCAATGATCAATCCGTCGAAAATCCTTTAACTTGGGCCACTAACAGGCTTCCCTGTAGCCTAGCTAGGCTAATTTCTTATCAATTCACAAGATACTCTATTCTTCTTCCTGCTGGCTGTGGTGGATCGAATTAGCCATGCTAAACAATGACAAGCTCATAAATTAAAGTATATTAGGTTCTTCTTGGCGCTTCAGTCATGTGGGTGACATATTGTTTATTTACAAAGGCCAAGCGCCTGATTGGTCAAGAGAAGCTTCGGTGAAAATAACCGAAAGGGAGCCGTAAGGGAGCTCAACGATGCGTTCGTGAATACACCTTCTGCACTCTCTTAGGAACAATCGTAGGTTGCTGTACGACATCGCACGCTACGACCGTTAGTGAATCTTGGCTTCGAAGCTGACAAAGGGATAATATTCAAGACCTCTTTCGCAGCCCTATTAGAAATAATTTATTAGGGAAAATAGGGACCAATAGACTCTCCATATTTTTCTCATTATAGTCCGCATGGAGGAATTTCGTTATCGACACTTGAAAAAACCCGATTACACCGAAAAATAACACGAAAATAATGTCCCGAACGTAAACAAAGCATTGCACCCAATGAATCCTTCGACCTGGGTCCTCTTCTTCTTGTTTTGAAAGATGCGGTGAGTGCGATTCACCCAATAAATGGCTTGAACGTTACTTACAAAAACGATATTATATTAGGGTTAGGTTAGGTTAATCTAATCTAATCTAATCTAATCTAATATTTGTACATTTTGGAAGCGTGCATGGCCTCCCCACAATTTCCCTTACCTACTGTAAAAGCGCGATTCACCCAATAAATGGCGCCATTTGACGGAGTATCTTCAGATTAATGAATAATGGATAAGTTAATGCAAATCCTCCACTCAAACCATGAAAAACAACAATTAAACACTAGGCCTATATTCCTGGGAAAAAATATAAAGAAACTTGGTAAATAAGGCGGCTCTAGCTGTCTTGAATGTTACCGACAAAGGGACCTTAATTCCATGATTTTGAATATGTATTTATCTAGTTATATATTTTGTAATCTTATTATATTTGGTACGATTTTACTTACTGGACACCTAGGTAAACCTGACTTTTTGGACCGACAGCGATTTCAGTAAGTTTTAGTTTGTATTTTTTAATTATTCCTTCAGATATAGTATTGTTTTATACTGAAGAGGAGCTGCAATGAGTATTTACCCATTATCTAACAATCTAAAAACACGCCCCCCACTAGTGGGGAGGGCTATGAAGTTCAGTGAAAATGAGGGGTTAAAAGCGTAAAAATACAATAATAGGCCTATAGCGTTTTGTATCAAAACTTGGCTCGGGTTTTCCCAAATTGCAAACCCATAAAACCCAATTTTGTGAATACCCGAGCTAACTTTTGACGAAAGCTGGCTCGGATTTCACGGGTGGAGTGGGTAGCCTAATATCTTATGTTATAAAAATAGTCAACTTTGGGAAGACATTAGCCTAACCTAACAACCTCACCTAACCTATCCTAGTATTATGGGTGGGGGCTGCTGCCCCCACACCCCCTAACCTAGTATATGGGTGGGGGCTGCCGCCCCCACACCCACGCTGGCTGAAAAACTTATTGTTTTACAGTATACTGTATTTTAGTATTGACCTCGTTAATAGTTAACCTCGAGCGTCCTGTGTAAACAAACCGACGATCCGAGGACGGACTCTCGATTTTCGGCACAAACGCGCAGTTTTATTCTCGTCGAAAACCACATTTATAAAGTTATTATATCGTTTTCAATACTATTACCGGACCAGAAAAAGGTGTAGCTTTGTGTTGGATGCGTGGAAACCGAAAACAAATTTGTATTAAATCCTTGGTGGTACCTGTCAAATAGGTGTCCAGTAAGTAAAATCGTACCTTATATTCATTTAGGTTGCAGAAGTTCCTTCTGCTGGCTGGTATACTCAATCCACCTAAACATTGGATTCAAGACTAACCCTCACCTAACACCTAGTATGTGTTCCTATACCTAGTACCCAGTATCTTACGTGGGATAAAAGACTAACACTCACCTAACTTTTAGTACGTGTCCCTAGTATTATTGATGTAGGGGGTTATGGAAAAATTACGAAACAAAAATAGGCCTAGCCAATATAACAATAGCCTACACAAAAAAAAAAAAAAAAAATATATATATATATATATATACCCCGGTATAATTATATATATATATATATATATATAAGACGTATACCACATTGCCTACACACACTCGCCCCGACGCTGGTCGCTTCTGAATGTAAACAAACACGGCGCGCTCTGACAATATTGGGGGTGTTCATCAGATCACCACAATCGACCTAGAACAACTAACACAATAAAACACGAATACATCAAACCCAAAACATCTAAACTATATATGGTAAAATTCAATAATCGCAAATCGTCGTAGTTTCGTCATATCGATTTTTGTTTAAAGTGGCGCTAGGCTCCCTTGCAAATACCACAGGTATACAATTAAAGAACACTGGCACGTTTGACAGCCAAGGTCAACGTGTTTTAGGTCACGTTAGTGTTTGTGTGTGTGTACTTACTCTAGTTGTACTTACTCTAGTTGTATTGCGGGAGTGAGCATGCTCGTTATTTCCCGCCTCCTATATGTGTAGGTGTTGTATGTATCGTTGGAATGGCTGTGGATGTGTGTGTGTGTGTGTGTGTGTGTGTGTGTGTGTGTGTGTGTGTGTGTGTGTGTGTGTGTGTCGTTGGAATGGCTGTGGATGTGTGTGTGTGTGTGTGTGTGTGTGTGTGTGTGTGTGTGTGTGTGTGTGTGTGTGTGTGTGTGTGTGTGTGTGTGTGTGTGTGTGTGTGTGTGTGTGTGTGTGTGTGTGTGTGTGTGTGTGTGTGTGTGTGTGTGTGTGTCAGTGTCAGTGTCAGTGTCAGTGTTATTTTGGAAAAATATGTAATTTTAGGCCACGTATGAGTTTGAGGGAGGTCTAGCGAGGAAACTAAACAATAAATGAATTAATAGACCAAAACAAGAGAGCCACTAGCCCCTTAAATGCATAAAGGGGATGTCAATGATAATAACTGGAATATAATGAAAAGAGGTTAACATCATAAAGAGGATGGCCATACACAATACAATCAATGGAAGGATGTGATGATGGGTTTTACTTGTCACCCCTTCAACAGCTGCTGGCCCTTTGGAGAATCACGAGGGTATTATTATATACTATTTCCACGTTTGGCTCTGGCTCTCACCTTCAAGTATATTATTATATGCCGTCTTCATTATTGTGTATAAATGGCTAAAATTATGGTTTATTGTTCAAATTATGTCTTTGGAAGTGATGAAATGGCCAAAACAGTGATATTTCTCGTTAATTATCTTGTATTTCTTCTAATTATCATTCAAGTCTTCAAACAAAATTGCTCTAGTTTGACACCCTATGTAACTGTACCGGTACTCTGTTATGTTTGAGACTAGGGCTCTTACTTCCATTTTGTTTGGTTGATTTTTTTATTTGATTTTGTTTTATTGTTGTACTGTATTAGTTTCGTTAATCAGGATGTGCAGTATGATTAGGCAGCTTAGGCCCACTGGCTTTGCTCGTATTTTTCCTATCTATTATGAACGTGCTATACTGTATAATGCTCCTCTTCAAATTTCGCATATTGCTCATTGTATTAAGGGTGGATGGTTAATTTTTTTATCGATTTGTTATATACCGGTAGGCATATTTATTAGTTTTCTAGTTTCCTCCCTAGACCTCCATTAAAAAAAAAAAAAAAAAAAAAAAAAAAAAAAAAACACACACACACACACACAAGGATCGCCCTTCAACTTATAGTTGTACATTTTTCGGTAGAACAATCTGGACCGGCGACGTCATTTTAACTTTATTGTTGCTAAATTTAGACGATTTTGAGCAGTTTAGGAATAATCTGTGGTAGTAAATAAGGTTAACTGAGATAGTTCGAAGCCTGTTAATTGCTGGAGGCCCTTTTAAAACTTAATAATATCGTCCAATAGTAGCCAGGTTAATGTTAAAAAGAAGTGGCCGGTACAGAAGGGGTTATAATGTAAAACAAACTTAATACCGGTAGCTTACGTAATTATGCCGCCTTCACACCCAATAAACCACCGTTCCTGCCTCATTCTTTAAACACAAAAAATTTACATAATTTTCCGGTACATAAACTTATCTCCAAAAAAAATGCGCTCGTAAAATATAAAAAAAAGTTTCATGGGGACAAATTGGCTTCATTGTAAAACATTCTTACCTGTATAAAAGGAAACTGCCACACGGATTTTAATTCTAATCTATAATTTTATGTATAAGCTATGAAGTGGAGTGAGAGAGGGGAATAAGGGCATACAGTTGATTTAGTACCGGTATCCGAGCTAACTTGACTCTTATGCCTCCTGTTCCTATGAGCTATATTATTTAAGGGACTTTACTCTTTGGTTGCCTATGACGCTATTGCCAGTTTTATTCTGTCTATAATAAAGGGATTGTATTCAGTTTAAGAAGAACTTATGGGAGGTTTAAAGGTTGGTGACATAGTTTTCACCCCATTGATTCCTCAAGGTCCTTCTTAAGTTGTAGCCATTAAAATGGGTTAGTGTTAGTAAGGATATAATGAAAAAAGACTGTTACTGAATATGGTTAAAAATCTGAACTAAAATCAGCCCTTATTCCTCCTGGTCCTAGACGATATTTTTTCGGTGATGTAATGGGTGGGCTTTGGCTTATCAGTGATAAAGAGATGTAGGTTAGATAATTCGCTATTTGACTACCTCGCTACCGTACTCAGTACAAAATGTAATTATATACCGGTACCCTAATTAAACGTAAATATCTTAACTTCTACCTCCCTATCCAATATATACTTTCCTTATATATGTAATTTAATAAAACACTTAAATATTTTACCATCTACCTCTCTACTCACTATAAACTTTACTTATATAACCTAATACAATGTGAATAGCTTAACTTCCATCCATCTATTGCCAGACAACAGCCGAAGGGAAGGGGGTACGAATGAATCTTCTCCATCGAGGCAGTCAATACCATACCAAACCATAATTTATCCTAACCTATATTTGACCAGATGTGCATGTTTAGCTTATCTTAGGAAGGAGAAACAAAGTCAATGAAAAACAATATCCACGAACCTGCAGGTGTTCTTCATTAACCCCTTCTTTACCGGCAACGTCTTTTGTATTTTATTCTGGCTATATTTAGACGATTTTGTTCAGTTTACGAAGGATCTGTGGTAGTAAAAGGGGTTAAGTGAGATAGTTCGAGGCCTGTTTATTGCTTGAGGCCCTTGTTAAATTGAATATCAAATATAATAGTAGCTAAAATATAGTTAAAAAAACGTCACCGGTACGGAAGGGTTTAAAGACAAATATATTTTCTATAGTGTTGTTTGGTGTTGACAATGCTTACAAACTCACCCACCGCACCACAATCACTATTGTTGCTTATAAATCCCAGAACACACCAAGATGCCAACAATGCACACACCGTACCGGTAGTTCAGTTTTATGTAGCTTCGCAACTTCTCGGTTACAATGAACAAAATAGTAAAATAAATAATAGTGATGATAATAATAATCCAACCCACTCTGAAGATGATTTCAACCATTAATATCATCCAGGACAGGTATGTGATACAAATAAATGAACCGAAAAATAGACCATTGAGATGGTCATATCCTAAAGCTACCCTCGATTAAGCTATTGATAAACGTTTATAGTTTAGGTGGCCTGGCAGCGAACTGTCTTGATAGCGAGGTGGTCTGGTAGCGAGGTGTCTGGATATCGTCGAAATTATGAGAAAAGGCCGAGTTATGGTTACATTTTGAGAGATTGTAATTATGCAAATGCGGAGTTACGGCTCATAAAAAATTTGGTTTGGCATCGGGGCCACATTTTTAGTGTCTATTAGGTTTGTGTGTTTGTATGTCTGTCTGTATGTAGCCTATATACTGTACGTTCAGTATGTTTGTGTATGTATCCTAGTTTGTTCAGTATGTATGTTTGTGTTTTATTTGCTTCCATACATGTTTGTGTAATTGCAAATAATGTTTTTATTATTTTTTGTATGTTTGATTTGTTTATTATTTGCATGTCTGTATGTAAAAATGAACTACAAAATGTTGACACAATGAATAAAGAAACACCAAACGAGACCAGAAGAAACTATATGCGAAACTTTGTCAATATAGTGCCACTCTGCATATGGTGTTTCTATTTATGTATGCCTATGTTATTATACGTGTGTATTATGTATCATTATGTGCATATTTATGTATGTACCGGTGTAAGTAATCTGTACATATGTATTTATTTAAATGCAACCTTGACGTTCTGTCCCGTAATCTTGACGTACTGTCCCGGTACGGTAGCTTATGCAGGGTCATCACATTTTGTTATTCAGATTTGTACAGACGTATTCGCCAGACAAAAATAAGACCATGTTTCTGTGTTACACCCTGGCTGAGTCTTCATTATTTCGGATTTATTACACCTTTAAAGAGATACATAGATGGTAAAGGAGGCTTACGGAATGAAACACGAAATTCCCATACCTAATGCTGAACTTAATTTATAGATTAGATACGAACATTACTAAGTAAATAATACACAACAGTTTGTCCTTTGTTATACTCAGATGATAGTGTTGGCTATTATGATTATTCGAACAGGTGTCAACATTATTGCACTGATGTTCTGTTGTAGAGAAGAAATAAGGTGTGTTTTCTGCTGGTTAAATATTCTGTTTAAGAGGAGATGGGCCATTTATATTTGCTCATGTGTGTATTTTGTATTATTATATTAGTTTCCTCCATAGACCTCCATCAAGCTTAGAAAAACACCACCCTTCAAGATAAATGTGTACATTTTTCGGTAGAAAAATGTCACGGCCGAAGGCCGGTTCCTCTTAAAATCTCAGGCTCACTATCGCTCGCCAGGAAAAAATCGACACTAAAATGGCACGAAATATCTTAGAATTGACAACGAAATGGGGCGAAAGGTGTTAAAATCGCCAAACTAATGGGCCAAATGTCTCATAATCTCAAAACTAATGGGGCTAAACACGAGGGAGAAGAGGGACCAGAAAACCGGCCCATCCCCCCTTAATGATGTTTCATCTAGTATCTTAGTACTGCTACATCAGCGAAACTGAAATACAGAGCATAACATCGATTAAAATCTATTGGCTTCCACATGTATCTATCTATCTATCTATCTATCTATCTATCTATCTATCTATCTATCTATCTATTTACTCAGGCCCAATCCCCATTTTTTTTTTTTTTTTTTTTTTTTTTTTTTTTTTTTTTTGCTATCTAGCTATACTATATAAAACTCGGAAATAATGAACTCTCGCCCTGAGGGTCATAGAGTAACATGGTCGTGTTTATGTCTGGAGAGTGCTGGTACCTCTTTAAAGGGGTTCCATGTCAGTTGAACCAGTGCCACTTCAACCAGTGCCACTTTAACCACTGCCACTTTAACCAGTGCTAACTCAACCAGTGGCCACTTTAACCAGTGACCATTTTAACCAGTAACCTAACTAACCTAACCTAACCTACTGGTTAAAATGGTCACTGGTTGAAATGGTCACTGGTTGAAATGGTCACTGGTTGAAGTGGCCACTGGTTGAGTTAGCACTGGTTGAAGTGGCACTGGTTCAACTGACCTGTCACCCCTTAAAGGTATCAACAAGTTTATTGAATCACCCTGTATGTGCCTTTCTCTCTCCTCCCTCCCTTTCCCCCCCCCCCCCTCTCTCTCTCTCTCTCTCTCTCTCTCTCTCTCTCTCTCTCTCTCTCTCTCTCTCTCTCTCTCTCTCTCTCTCTCTCTCTCTCTCTCTCTCTCTCTCTCTCTCCCCCTCTCCCTCTCTCTCTCTCTCTATCTCTCTCTCTCTCTCTCTCTCTCTCTCTCTCTCTCTCTCTCTCTCTCTCTCTCTCTCTCTCTCTCTCTCTCTCTCTCTCTCTCTCTCTCTCCCCCTGTCTGTGAAGGCTGGACATAAGGAAACCCTTCCTTCTCATATTCAGGCACATCCTATTATTTCCGTCGCTATCTCTTTGATCTCTCTCTGTCACTCGCTCTCTCTCTCTCTCTTGTCACTCGCTCTCTCTCTCTCTCTTGTCACTCGCTCTCTCTCTCTCTCTCTCTCTTGTCACTCGCTCTCTCTCTCTCTGTCACTCTCACTCTCTCTCTCTGTCACTCTCACTCTCTCTCTCTGTCACTCTCACTCTCTCTCTCATTGCTGATCAATTACTGGAATATATTAGAAAACATTTTAACTACGGCATATTTACAATATTATACTTAGGCATAGCGATACCATCATATTATCTCTTTCAATGACCAATTTATTATATTTTGTCGGGGCTAGCTAGGACCGACTGCTAGGAATCACAGGATTGAATGCGATCTAATCTCTAGTTATGAGCCCTCAAAAGTATTCCCAAGCTCAGGATTTTTTTTTTGGGGCAACCAATATCAAGTGAAAAAGGCGTTATCTAATCGAAAGGGTTAAAGTGTAGTGGGGCCGTATTAGGAGTGGCTGTTTTATTTTGGCCTCATCTCATAAAGGAAATATTAAATTTTTTTTTTGTTCAGTGAAGAGTAGGGAAGCAAATTTCCTCTTTGAGATATTAACTATAAAATGAGAGATTAAGAGAACTTGTACATCTATAAAGAAGTGGAGAATAGCAGTTAACCGATAGATTGTAATTATATAGGCTTATAGCAGTGTAGATGGAAATACATTATTCATGGTACTGTAGCAATCGAGCGTGTTTTGTTAGGGAATACATTTTAAGATAATATCCCTAAGTAATAAGGTAAGGCAAACAAAAAATCATTAGTCACCGAATGTATGGTGCGGTAGCCTAACCATCTTTCTATATAGAAAGTGGATTAATTGTAATGTTTTAGAAAATATTAGAGATAGACCTACTTAAAAGAATTTGTCGCAGTATTGTTAACAATCCATAATAGATGTTCTGGCAAATATTCCAGATATACGGTATCGGTATATCTTTTGTGAAGAGTTTAGACCTAAAATAGTAAACTTTGATTGTCTGTATGCAGTTTCATTATTTACTTTCTATAACTCCATCAGAGAGTTATATAACTTGCAATAGGGTACCGGTACGTCTTTACTATTTATTCTAGGATAGGAGCAGGAACATGCTAGATAATCGAATGCATTACGATACCTCGGCATATGGAAGCATATGAAGGTGGTTCATTTGTTCATTCGGTCATTAAGTCGTCTGGCAGTAGATAGATATATAGGAATTACACTGGGACAGTTACTTTGTTATATTTATTGTAAGTAATGCTAAATCATTTATACACCAGTGGGCAGGTTGTGTACCGCGGAACCCTAGGCCTTGAGATAAACGTTATAAATTACCTTAACTAGGTTCTGGTGTCTACGGAGCGATGGTGGTGAGGTAAGAATCTAGTCATTCGGACGTTTTTTTTAAAACCATGGTAAGAGCTTTCCTTACGACCTTTCCCGGCCCAGATGGACCTTTATCGCTTATCTGTATAAGGGTTAATCTTGGTCGGGAAAAGTCGTAGGGAAAGCTCTTACCATGGTTTAAAAAACGGCCCATTGTCATCATCATCGAGGTCTGAAATACCATAGGTGTATCCAGAAGTAGGTCTATGGAAGCTCGGGTGTTATAGGCGGCTTTTCGTCAAAATCAGGTTGTAGTAACTCGGTAGCTACAATTGTGCCAGTTGTTGTAAAGAAGCAACAAAGTGGAATTTGCGCCAATTGATAATAAAACACTGGTGCCACTTGGTAACGAAGTACCTCCACTAGTTACTAACACAGTGGATTAAAAGTTGAACGAATTGTTGGTGTTGACATTCTGTGGTGCATTACTTTTAATATCCTCTATGTTGCCCTGGTGCGCCCATCCCGTAAGTGAATGGTACTTAAGGTAATTTGATAAGTCGCTATTTAACGGAACTCGGCTCATGTAGTGCAAATATAATTCTAATGGGGTTTTGTCGTTTCCATACATGTTCCTTAGTACTGTCCTTTTCTGTAATATGCAGGGTAGACTCAGCAGTTTTGACGATGGACGGTAATTCATATTGCGACATATCTATATTAGTGTACCATGATTTACCGTAGAGTGTGGAGGGTGGAACGTCCTGCTCTGCTTTCATTTTATACTTATATTTATTGGTACAGGTATTTGCTATTTCTACTATAATACATTCCTGACCACGTTGTTGGGACATTGAGATTCTGTGTGGTCAGTGTAGTATGCGCGCGCACACACACACCACACATATTTCTTCTCTCTCTCTCTCTCTGCGACTTTGATCATGTGTCCTCCAATTCTTTACGGTTCTTCCCTCATTCTTAAATCTTTTCTCTTTCATCTTCTTTGTCCCCTCTTGCAGTTATGCCTTTCTTCTTTATTTTACTCTTTCTAATATTTTTTTGTAAAGAACTTTATGGTTTTTGTTTACATGCACACACATACAAATACACAAGCACACGTTTTAGCTGTTTTCTTTGTGTCTATCTCTATCCATTAATCCCTTGCACCCATTGTTTATCTCAATTGCCTTATAATATATCACATATTTATACATTGTAACACATCATGGGTATAACATAAGATAAAGCAAGTCAAAATGGGTATGGTATATTGATAGTATTTTACCTTGATCATTTAATAGCGGAAACCCTTAAACATATCTTTTAATTTTTATTTTATATACCTACCTTATTTACATGACCTAACCTTAAAATATTACTATTGAACGTGCAGTTTTGCACAACCAACCCTGTGAGGTGTTTGTTATATGTTTCATGAAATTCTATCAACAAATGGACAGGAAAAATCATAGCAATTTGAAATAACCTTTATCTTAACCCATAAAATATGCTAATTGGCTAAAATTTGATCAGCTTGGACCCAGCTTTATATACCGTAGGTAATCAGGACTCCACACACACAAAACACCAGTCACACTATATGGTTTGGTAGTTAGGGATATGCTTATAGATATGTGTTATTTCCATTGATAACTATAGTATTTTCATTATGGTGATCCTCAACCTCTCAAATAATAAATAGTTGTGGGAAATTAAAGCCCCCAACCTTACCCGAGTTACAAGACGTTAGATGTCACAAGTTCATAATTAATAGACAATAGACGTACGGTACAGTATTATGGAAGTCTGGCTGGATTATGATTTTTAATATTAAAGCTGCATGGGTTTCTCCATTGTGCAATACTTTATTTTTTGATCTGCTATATCTATAATATTATACTGTGCATGTGGAATGGGTTTAATTACTTCAGGTAAAGCTAGGTTAGTTAGACTAGGTTGACGCATTTATTTTCAGAATTGGATTGCATACAAGAACTCAGATTATTGGAGAGAGAGAGGGGGGGGGGGATTGATGGATGAGTGGCAGCGACCTCTAGAATCTGACACCTTTTATGCTATGACGTCATTTTTGTAACAGGAAATCCTATGTCGTGTTTTCCATGTTGCATTTTTATTCCTTCACACATAGGGCAGATGAGCTCATTCTTAAGTCGTGGTGGTCCAATTAGTATGCAAAATCAATAAAGTTACCAGCGACACACAATATATTAGTATAGTTGGAATAATACGTTTAGTGCAAAATGTGTAAAATTGTTGAGATCGTGACACAAGATGTATTAACCTAACTTTTCTATTTATTTGTGGGCAGTATTTTTTTCGTGTTCGCGTACAAATTGGCTAGACCACCCTACTCTTGGCAGCTTTTAAACTGAAGGAATTGATGGGTGGGAGTGACTTCTTCTTTCTTTAGTTCCTCTCCTTTGTCACAAAGGGTAATTGGACTGGCTACGAGTACGAACAGCCTTGTAAGGATCAATATGTTATATAATCTGTATACCGTATATACATACAGTATATATTGTGTGGTTTTTTTAGGGGGGGGGGGGAGCATACTGTCATTTTGTATTTGTGTATTTTATTTATTTATGGGGGGGGGGGGGGAGGGGTAAGCATACTGGTACTCCACTATATGGATACTGGAGGCATACCTAGCTTCATTTTATATCTGAATGTATCTTTAGCAAACACTGTCAAAGGTGGCTTGTTAGAAGATATTGCCATGCAGATGATCAGAGTATTGAGGTTGATTTACCGGTGACGAAGGCATTACGTGTCCATAATTCTCCAACATGGATGTGGTGGTGTTGGTGGAGGTGGTGGTGGAGACAGAAGGTAGAGGTGGAGGAGGTAGTAGGGATGGTGGTGACAGAAGAGAAAACAAAAAGTACCGTAGAGGTTGAGGAAATTGTAGTGATGGTGGTGGTGGAGACAATGAAGGTGGAGGAGATGGTAGTGACGGTGGTGGAGACAGAGAAGGTAGCGGTGGAGGAGGTGGTAGTAATGGTGGTGGAGGAGACAGAAGGTAGAGTTGAAGGAAGTGTTAGTGATGGTGGTGGAGGAAGCACAGGTAGCGGTGGAGGAGGTGGTGGTGGTGGAGGAGACAAAAGGTAGAGTTGGAGGAAGTGGTAGTGATGGTGGTGGAGGAAGAAAGGGTAGCGGTGGAGGAGGTGGTAGCGATGGTGAAGGAGGAGGTGGTAGTGATGATAGTGTTGGAGAAGACAGAAGGTGGAGGTGACAATGATGGTGGAGGAGGTGGTATTGATGATATTGGTGGAGACAAAGAACGTAGAGGTGGAGGAAATGGTAGTGATGATAGTGGTGGAGACAAAAGGTGGAAGTGGAAGTGATGGAGGAAGTGGTAGTGATGATAGTGGTGGAGATTACAAAGAAGATGGAAGTGGGAGTGATGGTGGTGGTGGAGGTGGTAGTAATGATGAAGGTGGTAGTGGTGGAGGTGGTACCGGTAGTGATGGTTGTGGAGGAAAAGAAAGTACAGTATTTGTTGTGGAATAGAAGAATACTGGATCGGACAGAAGGAAGTGGTGGTGGTGATGATGGTATTTTATGGTGGAGTTCGTGAGGGAAGAAGAGGTGGTGATGGAGGAGGAATTAGTGGTGGAGGAAGGTGATGGTAGAAGAGATGGTGGAAGGAGAGGAGATAGTGGTGGAGGAGGAAGGAGGTGATGATAGAAAAGGAGATAGTGGTGGAGGAGGAAGAGTTGATAGAGGAGGAAGAGGTGATGGATGAGGAAGAGATGGTAGAGGACCAATTAGTGGTGGAGGAAAAGGTAGTGATGGTGGACGAATTAGTGGCGGAGGAAAAGGAATCAGTGGTGGAGGAAGAGGAGGCGGAGATGGAATTAATGGAAGAGGAAGAGTATGCGATGGTGGAAGAATTAGTGGTGGAGGAAGAGGTGGTGATGGTGGAAGAATTAGTGGTGGAGGAAGAGGTGGTGATGGTGGAAGAATTAGTGGTGGAGGAAGAGGTGGTGATGGTGGAAGAATTAGTGGTGGAGGAAGAGGAGCCGGAGGTGGAAGAATTAGTGGTGGAGGAAAGGGAGGCGGAGGTGGAAGAATTAGTGATGGAGGAAAAGGAGGCGGAAGTGGAAGAATTAGCGATGGAGAAGGCGGAGGTGGAAGAATTAGTGGTGGAGGAAGAGGAGGTGGAAGAATTAGTGGTGGAGGAAAAGGAGGCGGAGGTGGAAGAATTAGTGGTGGAGGAAAAGGAGGCGGAGGTGGAAGAATTAGCGGTGGAGAAAGAGGAGGCGGAGGTGGAAGAATTAGCGGTGGAGGAAGAGGAGGCGGAGGTGGAAGAATTAGTGGTGGAGGAAAAGGAGGCGAAGGTGGAAGAATTAGCGGTTGAGAAAGAGGAGGCGGAGGTGGAAGAATTAGCGGTTGAGAAAGAGGAGGCGGAGGTAGTGAGGAAGGAAAGGAAGGGCGGTAGGGAGGGCGGGCAGAAGTCACCCTAAGTCCTTAACTCGAGCCAGTCAGGAAATGGGATTCGATCGTGTTCGCATTCCGAGAGAGGGCGCTTAGGGAGGCCCGGAGTGGACATGGGAGGGGGAGGGGTGAGTGAAACGGTAACATAGGGGTGTGGGAGTGGACATTGGGGAGTAGGAGTGTGGGAGGAGGAGTGGAGTGCGGAGAGGAGGGAGTTGAAGTGTGGGGAGGAGGAAGTTGAAGTGCGGGGGGGAGGGGGGTTGAAGTGCGGGGAGGAGGGGGGTTAGAGTGCTGGGAGGAGGGGGGTTGGAGTGCGGGGAGGAGGGGGGTTGGAATGCTTGAGGAGGGGGTGTTGGAGTGCGGGAGGAGGGGGGGTTGAAGTGTGGAGGAGGATGGAGATTAAGGAATGGGGAAATAAAGTGCTGGAGCAAGAATGTGAGTGGAGTGGGGGCAGTGAAGGGGAACTAGATGGGGAGGAGTGAAATGGGGTAAGGGGGAGGAAGGAGAGTGCATGGGTGGGGAGTGGGATGAAACTACGTTACAGTAAGACATCGATATGATAATGCGAGAGTGAAATTAATAAATGAGATTGAGTTTGGACGTGAGATACTGGGGTGGTGGATGAAAGGTGGAAGGGGAGGGGTAGATAGGAATGACAGGCGAGAGTTGGGAAACACACACACACGGGGATTAACAAAGAATGACATGCTGACACGGTGCTATTTAAAATAGGTTTATGTCCTTTGATGTTGAGAGATTCAAGAATCCTAAGGTTTTCTTTAGGACAACTGCCAACTATTTTATAATGATCTGATGTAGGAATTACGTTACACACGTTACAGTAATCCCTGATTGAGGATTATATATATATATATATATATATATATATATATATATATATATATATTTATATATATTTGTTAATTGAAATCTACACTATTTCATTTATTTTTTTCATGTAAAACGAAAATATCAAGTAAAATATTATGCCTTACTTTATAATTATATGTAGGAATAGTTTTAGGAAAATCGCTAAGATATTGTTTTTTGCAATTTTTGGTCAATATAACACAGTAGGTAAAACATTATTTTCAATGGCATGTGAATATTCATATATTTTCCAAGCTATTCATATATGTTTTAATTTCGGGAAAATTAATTTTATGCATCATTAGTAAACAAATCTTGGATCTTTTCATCTGGGGGGAAAAGCCACTCGCACACTCGCAAGCCAAAATAAGAACACACTCACTCATCTAGGCATTCAATCACCCGAGCGATAATACAATAATGCATTTATAGTCCAAATGAATCAATATGAGGTGTCGGCAGAGTGGGGCTGCTACAATGGCCCGCGAGTACACGAACACAACCATCGAAATCATCTATCTATCTATCTATTTACTCAGGCCCAATCCACACTTTTCCTATTTTTTTCTTTTCTTTTTCCCGCTTTTCCTTTTTTTTTGGGGGGGGGGGGACACCAGACAGAGCAAGAACAGGGAAAACACAAAACCCAACATAAAACAACGAACACACACAGACAAAACATAAATTCACACTCATCTAGGTTATAATCATACCGACACAGAAACATCCCACAGCAACATCGTCATGGTGATCAATCGGAACACAACCTATCTAGGCTTATCCTTTTGAATCTTTTTAACGGTATATCTTCTGAAACTCGGTTTACGAGTTTCAATATTTTACGTTCACCCTCTCATAGGTTAGTGCACCACAAACATATGTTCTAACTGCGCTCATTAAGGGGAGATGGTTCACTTTTTGGGCGATTTTTGCATGTATTCGTTATTTTTCTAGTTTCCTCCCTAGACCTCCATCAAATTAAAAAAAAAAAAAACATCCATTAGACCCCTCTTCTAGATTGATTTGTACATTATTCGGTAGAAAAAATTCCCGGCCGAAGGCCGGTTCTTCCAACATTACAGGCTCACTATCGTTCGCCAGGGAAAAAATCGACACCTAAATAGCACGAAAGGTATACATATTGACGAAGAAATGAGGCGAAAGGCTTTAAAAATGGGGCAAATATCTTAAAATCTGAAAACTAATGGGGCTAAACATGAGGGAGAAAGTGGTCTAGAAAACCGCCCATTAAGGATTGAGCATTAAATTTCCAGTCAACAGTCTATCAATATGTTATATTTGCAGCTGCGTTTAAAAGAATCAAGTGACGTTTTCTGTCTAGTATGGTCAGGGATGTTATTCCAAGTTTTAGCACCTCGGTATATGATAAAGGTTTGGGATTGATTCGAATTCACCAAGGGAATCCTCAGACGGTCACTGTTTCTAAAGTTGTAACGATGTGCATATATTTACATAGATCCAATGACCACACAGACCTTACGATCCCAGCGAGATGGTCAGGACTTAATTCTAGTAGAGAGAGTGAGAGGCGGGGGAGTGCGTGTGTGCGTGCGTGGTTTTACGTGTGTACTTATCTGTGTTAAAACGAATATGGACAATATATGCCTCGTGTTTGACTGTGTTCACCTGCAAGTTTGTGTGAGTATATGTATTTATTGTATTGTAGTTATTTTGCGTTTATTGTTATTGTATTAATGTATTTTTCGTAATTAACGTGAGCAATTGTGTGATAATGAAACTCAACGCTAATTTACAGTCGGCCAAATATGTGATGTATCGGCACCAAGTATATTTTGATCAATATTTGGTATCAGCAATATCTATACTTGATGTATTCATTTCTAATGAGATATGCAAACATGTTCCTACACTTACTAACCCTATCTAACATCTGACAGACATTAATACAGCACAGAGCGAGCCAAGCATTATAGCAGCTGAGACATGACTTATTTGCGCCACCGTACTAGAATCCTTTATTCAAATTCATTAATCCAAGTGATATAATGTCAAGTTCATAGAAAACGGAAGACATTTGGTGGTTTTGGCGGGAAAAGCGTGACATTTGCCCGTCTTGGCTGCGTACCCAGAGAGGCCAATCAAATCACTTTCCTTATTTAACTCTAGGGGATTGTCATAATTATTTTCACTATCCCATAAACAACATACTGATATTGACTGAGCGGTTTAATAGTTTAGTCGATTTTTTAAGCCGAGTATTTCTGTTATCGTGTGCAAGTGTCAAAGTGAAGGACTATAGACTCTCGCTTGATTCCCAGAGGAGGCGACACTCAGTAAAGACGCGTCGCCTTTCCCGTAGTTATATTTGCCTGTGTGCGATATTCGGGTGCCGGAAGTGAGAGAAGAGGCTAGCGGTGGTGTTTGGCGAATAGCGGACGGCCTGAGAGGAGAATCGGAAGGAAATAGGCTGAAATGAGGTGAGAAATGGGCGATATATAAGTAACCCTTTCAGGATTCGATGATGCAATATTTATGTTCTGGCTATTATTTGACAATTGTATGCAGTTTAGGAAAGACCACTAGGAATGAAATGGGTAAAAAACATCGTAATTAACCCCTTGAGAGGATTATGATGCGTTTGACAGTTTATGCTGGCTACTAATAGACGACTTTATTATAATGGTCTGTGGTGTGGATATGGCGAGATTTACGATAATTAATGTTGTGCTGAAAATAATTATTATGTATGATATTGTTAGTCGGCTTGTAAACAAAAAGAGCCGAGCAGTATGAATATAAGTCCTTAAGGGGAGACTGCCCGTTTGTTTGGTCTATTCATTAATTTATTCATATATTTTTGTAGTTTCCTCCCTAGACCCCCATCAATCATAGAAAAACACCCCTAGACCTCCCTTCAAGATAAATTTGTACATTTTTCGGTAGAAAAATGTCCCGGCCGAAGGCCGATTCCTCTTAAAATTGCAGGCTCGCTATCGCTCGCCGGGAAATAATCGATACCTAAATGGCACGAAAGGTCTTAAAATTGACAAACTAATGGGCCGAACGTCTTATAATATCAAAACTAGTGGGGCTAAACATTAGGGAGAAGGGGGTCCAGAAAAACGGTCTTCCTCCCCTTAAGTTTGAGAATACCGAGCCTCTTAAAAGAAGGACCCGTATGGTCATACTTTCGTAAATTGTCTATCGTACGTATGGCTTTCTTTTGAGTGATAGATAATGACTTTAGTGCTTTCATTGTTACACCTCCCCACACAGTGTTACAGTAAAACAGAATTGGGAAAAATAATGAATAGTACACTTGTTTTAGGGCAGGTGTAGAAAGCATATTACGGACTAAATTATAAGATGCCACATTGTTTACTTATTTTATTTTGAAGATGGTTTAATGAAGGTTCCAAGATAGACGTTTTTCAATTATTACCCCAAGAACTTTGTGCTACTTTCTTCATGAAGTAAGGTATTACCTATTTTAATTGTAGTTTTCCCCCTGCTGGCAATATATACGATGATGTTAATAATTCATGGTGGAGGGGGGGGGGGGTCAACCTATTTTTTTATCCCACGGCAGTTAAAATAGACAGGAACATGATCGCCAGCGTGGAAACTGGGTTTTTCCTCCAAATTTGTTTACTAATGATGCATAACATTATTTTTCCCGAAATAAAAACCTACCGGTATATGAAGAGCTTGGAGAAAATATGAATATTCACATGCCATTACAAATATTTGTTTACCTACTGTGTTGTGGATCGGTAATATTTACCCAATTTTTAGATCCTGATGATAACTTTTGAGAAGTCGAAGCGTTGATAAAAATGTAATAAAGATGTTGGTGATTACCCTGGTCCTCCTCTATCTCCTAAGACTACGATTCCCAATTAACAAGGTTGTTTCTCAAATTATGAGACCATTTAACCTGCACAGGGGGCGGGTACCTCGGCTAGTGTATTATAACTATCCTCACATTGTATGTCCCGTACCTTGTTTCCTATTTCACTTAAATTAAAATCCTTCATATATTGATTCTTAAATATTGACATACCGGTAGTTTTTCATTTCTCTTATATTTGATATCCTTCATCA
Source organism: Paralithodes platypus (assembly GCA_032716605.1). NCBI lineage: Eukaryota > Metazoa > Arthropoda > Malacostraca > Decapoda > Lithodidae > Paralithodes > Paralithodes platypus. Next base: position 35,191,481 of record CM064518.1, on the reverse strand, counting down.
ATTGAATATAAATAATTTGTCATAGCTAGAAAAAACAACACTATATTGAAAGGGATGGAAACGATTTTGGAGAAGTGGAGATGGTGTATTTTAAGTTCGTTAATAACTTAAGGGATGATAAAACAAGAGTGGGTGGATGTGGACCTGTGAATGTTTTAAAATTAGAATAGGGTGGACTGGACTGTAAGTTACAATAATATAACTGCTTCAACCATTGTACTCTACTCAATGGTTCCATATCCTTGCATTTCAATTTAATCTATGCTAATGTATGGCCGTGGGGGGGGGGGGGGGTGTGTGTGTGTGAGAGAGAGAGAGAGAGAGTGTGAGAGAGAGAGAGAGAGAGAGAGAGAGAGAGAGAGAGAGAGAGAGAGAGAGAGAGAGAGAGAGAGAGAGAGAGAGAGAGAGAGAGAGAGAGAGAGAGAGAGAGAGAGAGAGAGAGAGAATGCCATTATGGGGTGTGCGTTTGGTAATCCAAAACACATAATGGCTGATTCTCTCTCTCTCTCTCTCTCAAACAGTAAACTTTATGCTATCCCTTCATCCTCTTGGTGTGAGATGGAGATTCTTCGTTTCACAATACCAGTTCGAAGTTTGTGTGTGTGGTATAACTTGTATAATCTACTTACTCGCAAATTTTTCAATCGGTATTCATATTATTTTTTCATCGTAAAATTATTGACAAAATGCTATGTTGGTATAACTCGATATTTTGTTTCCATACTAAGTTTATAAAGATTAAATAAAAAGTGACGGAACAAATTGGTGAATGGTATTAGAATGTACCGTTCTACTACCAGTTTTTATTATAAATATTGGTGAGGCAATTATCGAAAGGCTGTATGAATTTATATTATACAACACACAAATATATACAGATTCATACCAGTACATTCTTTGAATGATAAGCCTATACATAGACTACAGTAGATTGGACTTGACACGAAAATGGAACTTTGCAGTAAGGGACCCAAAATCGGAGAACGAACCCCCAAGTTCGAACCTCGAAACCGAGAAAATATCACATTTTCGCGGTTTAGAAGACTTCATTTTCCGGTTTTGGGTCCCTTACTGCAAACTTCCATGTTCGTGTTAAGTCCAGATCTACGGTAGTCTAAAACTTATACAATACATATTTTAGAATTTAGGTGCGTTCCCTTATTTACTAGTGCTGTTATTTTTTCCCTTCATATATTTAACTGTTATAATGTCTTGGTGTTTGTTTCTTCCACAGGTGAGTAGTCTGTCCGGCGTCTACAGTGGTCCTCCTTGGGTGAGTCTTTACATTGGTTCAACGTAGTAATCTTTTAGTGACAAACTTAGATAGTTGACATTATGTTAAATCACTATGTATTTGTTAATTAAACGGAATTCCTGTAATACACACACACACACGAAGGGATGGGGGTGAGGGAATGGTACTCGAAATCTTATATACAGCATAATATATATATATTATATATATATCTATATATATATATATATATATATATATATATATATATATATATATATATATATATATATATATATATATATATATATATATATACACACGTGTGTGTGTGTGTGTGTGTGTGTGTGTGTGTTATTGTATGCAAATCTAAACCCACTAAATAACTTATATATTCAAGATTTGTTCGGTTAATTTGAGAGGATATTGCCTGGCAGTTGGGGTTAACCGGCCTCGATCACCTAGGTCACTTTTATTATTTCTCTCCAAGTGTACAGGAAAATAACTAAGAGTCTTGAACAAAGCCTGTTAAATGTTCCGTTATATATACCAATCTCGCGGTAGTCTTTCAGCCATGGTGGCTATATTAATTTATAATAGGTTATTTCCCTCTCTTAACTCCTTCAGTGGGATGGCGCTTTTATTTATTTATGATGTTGTGGGAGGTCTTGGGTTTAGGGAGTGAGTTTGCAGATCTTATATTTCTTGCATACATACAATTTTAAATGACGCCTTTGAAGGGGTCAAGATAAAATTAATCGAACACGTCTGGACAAAGTCTGATAATGTCTTGTTTATTGTTCAACTTTGCGACATAGAAGCCGGTGTTACAGAGGCTCCTTGTCCAGCTACTGTATATTGTACAGATTCGAGCTACATAATGGTAGGGAATTCAAAATAAATATTTGAATTGGTCCGAGACAGCTGCGAAAATTGAAGGCCACCATTTAGGTCTCTAGAGCGTACCCATTTCAATTCAACACCCCTTCCTTTACTCTCCTATTATTCCTGTTACCACACTTGTCTTGGTACAGTCGTTGTCAGGAATTTTTGATCACCTCCTAATGATGAATGCAAGACGGTCAACATCAATTAGTGAATCGAAGTAATTTGTTCACTGTTGCTCTAGCTGGTTCTTAAAATCGTTCGCCTGTGTATCATAATTGCTGCTCCAAAAAATGTCCAGAAATTCTTGACTATGATTGTACAGTCACTTAAAATATTTTGTGCACATTTTAAAACACCTCTGTGTGTGTGTGGTTTTTTTTTTTTTTTTTTTTTTCGTGCAACTATATCTATCTGGATCGATTTTCGGATGGAACTTACCTTTTTCTTAATAGTCTATATAGTTTTGTAATTGAAGATCTAGAAAATTATAATCACAAAATCGTTTCCAGAGATATAGTTCCATAATTAGAAATAGTGACTGTACTTAGAATCACTGAATAATAATAATAATAATACACAATATCTTAAACGCTTCAGTGGCCCCGAAGTTATGAAGCCCGTATCATAAAGAGAATGATAATGCAGGGACGGCAACAGAAGACTGGCCCAAGAAAAACTATAATAAAACCGTGATCAAAAGCCCTAAGCCTAAGCCCGTTCCTTTGATCTTGGGATGCAGATTTTTGTTTCCCCCTTTTTTGTTTTCTTTTTTAAATCAATTTTTATTTTATTTTAATTATTATTTATTTTTTTATTTTTTTATTTATTTATTTTTTTATTTATTTATTTATTTTTATTTATTTATTTTTTTGGGGGGGTTTCCTTTCATTAAGGCCAGTTCGTTCCTTTTTCTATCGCTTTATCTCTTCTTGCTTTGTTTACCGTTTCGTTTCTTGTATTTTTTTCCCATCCCTTTGGATTTTGTTCAACAGTAATTTTTGTTTCTTCCCAATATGGCCAGTTCGTCCATTTTTCTCTCGCTTTATCTCTTCTTGCTTTGTTTACCGTTTCGTTTCTTGTATTTTTTTCCCATCCCTTTGGATTTTGTTCAACAGTAATTTTTGTTTCTTCCCAATATGGCCAGTTCGTCCATTTTTCTCTCGCTTTATCTCTTCTTGTTTTGTTTACTATTTCGCGAGAAATTGGCTTGTTCCAATAATAGAAACATAATAGATGCAAATGCATAGTAGATTCATATTTTCCATTAGTTATCGAGAAATGAGCTGATTAGGGAGTAAAATATCCGCCAAGGGAAAACTAAAAAATAAATGAAACTCAAGTAGTCCCTCCTTCTCTGTTTATTGCCTTTCCTTTTGTTTTCTCTCTTCATATTTTCTTTTCTCTTGTTACAGATTAGTCATTTTCTCCCTCTTCATCTTACTACCGTCTGATTTGTCTTATATTTTCTCCTTCGCTTCCTTATTCGCTTTCTTGCTCCATGTTTTAGGTTCCAGCTTTTCTCTTTCTTTCCCCTTGTGTTGTTTATTGCCTCATCTTTTTTCATCTCTCTCCTCCCTCTCCCTTTTCTTTAGCTTATAATCTGCATCTAGGACTCAAATATACTCTCTGAAGAATCGGACTGAAGGGGTTAAATAATTCCTTAGGGCCGGTGTAAGGTTTTGAAACATTAACTTCAGCCGCCTACCCCAAGGCAGTTTAATTTGCCTGGCTTCCCCTGCTGTTTCTATTTGTGCCTCACCTACACAAAGAGTAATCCAGCTAACTCTCACAAATACCTCCTCCTATTCATTGCACTACACTTAACAAACACACCACACTTCTTTGCAAAATATTCTAAAATACCTATAACGTACGGTACTTTGATTTTGGCTCTGTTACTTTCAACCTTTGGGAAAGACACTTGTTACAGGCATCTTTGCCTTCTGTCTCGTTAATACATATACAGTATAACACAGAAGTTGGCGGGGGGGGGGGGGTATTGTGGTGTTTTAAAAATGGTTAGGCCTACTAATGGTTTTGATTGCTTTTGCCACTTGCGAACAATTTATTTTTATTCTCTCCTAACCTAAAAAAATATATATATATTAATATAAAATAAATAAATAAATATATACTGTAAAGGCTTGTGGGGCCTCAAGCTAACGTCCCCAGGCATCCCCCCCCCCCCCCCCTTCAACCTAAATGTGTACATTTTTCGGCAGATTTTTTTCTAAATTGCTGGTTTGCTATCGTTTACCAGGAAAACAATCGCTACCATCGCCTGCAGTGATAGATTGTTTGATCATATGCAGTTGACCACTGGCGAGTTTGGGGCTGTAAGGGAATGATAGCTGTAGACATGGATATTTAGCAGGATTACCAGTTGACATAAGGTTGTAGTGCGTTTATTAATACATACAGTGACCGGTACATTCAAATTCAACATACTTTCTATCCATCACAAACCTTCAGTATTATTACCTTTCCTTTTTAATATCGATGTTTACGACTCCATCCTCCTCATAACCTGATCTCGCAAGTGGTCAATTGAATCATTCCCTCCCTCTGATGTTAAGGGGACCGACCTGACTATTCTCTCTGGGTTATATCCATTTGGCCCCATTCAGCCTACTTTTTAAGACGTTTCTCTCCATTCAGGTATCGAATTTTTCCTGGCGAGAGACAGCAAGCCACCATTGTATGGAGAAATTTTTCTACCGAAAAATGTACAAATTTAATCAGCTGTATAAAACAGAATCCAAAATATGCTGGCTCGCTATCGCTCGCCAGATGTAAATCGACACCTGGATGAGGATATACCGGCACGTCTTAAAACAGTAGGCTGAATGGGTTCGAGTGGCTACTACCCAGAAAAAAAAAGCGGGTCAGTCCCCTTAACCTCTTCACCACGATGACTCCTTTTATATTTTATTCTGGCTAAAATTGCGCTATTTTACGCAGTTTAAGAAGGACCTGTAGTATTCAGAGGGTTTATAGAAATCGTATTTACCTCTTGAGTCCTAGAGGTAGATTATAAGCTAGAGGAAATTGTCTTACGGTAGCGCCATGATCATTATTATTCTCATCATCATAAATATTCCAATCCTCTTTCTTCTTCTTGTGGTCCCCCTTGCCTGGCGCGGCATGTGTCCATTTTCATATCCAGAGTTTACCCAGCCACAGTTTTATCTCCTAGCCTATCTTTATGACCCCAGGCTGTCAAAATGGCTTCCCTGGCCGGCCCAGTCATTTGCTGTGTTTTATGAAGTCGGGAGAGAGAGAAAGAGTGAGAGAGTGTGTGAGAGTGAGAGTGAGAATAAGCGTGAGAGTGAGTGAATCCTAAACAACATTGTCCTACTGCCACTCCAGGAATCCATCACAATCCTTAGTGTGGAGGTTGATAACATCCTAACATTTACAAATCATGGTACTAAAAAAAAGAAATCTCCAAAACTGCAGCATTGAAACTGGGCTTGATAAAACGCTTGACACCCTCATAGATGCTCGAAGGGTGGCCATTCTCTACAGTTCCCTGGTGTCTACCCCATTTGTTTGGACATCATGTTGCCCCTCATAATTTAACCTGTTAGACAAGGTAGAAATCATAACACAACAGGTTGGTATTGGTATATCCCAATGCTCAACATAATGCGGTTAGCAGTTTCCAGTCACTATAACGCGTCAAGAACGGTGGGGCGCGGTCATTAATGCTAATCCATATAGTTTAAAAGCTGTCTTGGGTTGAATTGAAATTTATTATTTTTGTTCCCGATACTTTGCATTTCGGTGGATCCTTTAACACTTACGGTGCGGGCATATTTCCGCTATATTAGGGTTCATTCAGGCACTCCTGATTGATTGAGTAAGTGCCTGAATGAAATGAAATGTATTCAGCCAAAATCTAGAAGAAAAAAGCTTCAAAATTACACCAGAACGAGCTTCGTAACGCGAGGGCTCATCCGCAGTGCTACCATACACATCGGCAAATATTCGCTAATACTGAGCGAATGTCGCTAACGTCGCGCTACATTTACCTTTGGCAGCACTGCATATGTCTAGTGAGACATGGCTGATATTCCTCAGTGCCGCGGCCGGCTGGCTGGAGAGCGGACGAGGGCCTGCCGTGCTCCTGCTCACTCGCACTCGTCTCCACAGGCTTTAAGAGCCTGTAAATTGCTATAAATTGCCATGGCATTCCAGAACAGCCCCTGCAGACAATGGATTAAATATGTTAAGTCTTCAAAATGTATCAGAATTAATGACCGCAACTGTAGAAGGTTCACAACCTATACTCATCCTCCTCTAGCAAGACTAAGCCGGCTCCCAGTACTGTACATGTGACATACGCAGCTCATAATTATTAGGTAGCATCAGCTGACTGCACCCTTTGCTAAGACACTGTAGTAATTACACACTTTCTTTATACCCCGCTATTACCGTCTCTGAAATCCCCTGGTATACCATACTGAGCTGCAACACACCACATCACTAACTTACAGCTTGTTTTTGTTTTGTTTTTTTTCTTCTTCATATCAAGCCACTTCATGGTTGAAAGCTTATTTTTGTTATAACTGGGAAGCTAAATTTAATATTTCGTGTGTATGTGTATTATATTAATCTATAGCTGATTTCTTGTCTCATTTCTGGATCTTTAGCTACAATTACAATATTAAATACAATATTCACAAATCGATTAAAAAGGGAAAACTAGACACAAGGACGTAGAAAAGCATCAAAGAGATGACGTGGAAAGGGAAGAAAATAGATTGCAATCATAATACAGGGAAAAAGTTATTGACAAAGAAGACGAAGAAAAAATCATTAACAGGTTCTGGAAAGGGGAAGGTTAAACGAAGAATGAAAAATGGGTAAGAAAAAGGTTAAAGAGAGTGGAAAGGAAAGCGGAAAATAAAGGATAGTAGAAGTAGTACCAGGATAATAGAATGGGGTAAGAAAGGATGGAAAGGGGTTCAAGAAAGGGGAGAGAGGGGGTGGAACGGAAAGAGAAGAAAGACAACAATAGTGAAAGAGCCAGGAAAGCGATAGGGGAAAGAGAGAATTGCAACAGGATCAGGAAAAGCGTAAACAAGAACAAGGAAAGGGAAGACAAATATAGAAAGGACGGGAATCAAGACCAGGGGAAGATGGACGAGAAGATGAGCGAGGAAAGGTAGAATAGGAATAGGACATACACATAAGTACGGAATATAAGGAGGCATAGCAGTGGGAATGAAAGGGAAAATATATATAGGATAGAGAAAAGATTATAATAAATGAGAACAAAAATAGCAAAATGCATATCGAGAAAGGAGAGGTGATGATGGAAGAAACGTAATAGCAGTAGGAATGGAATCTGTGGATATCTCGATCAGTAGACCATTTCCCCTACTAACCATTTCACCCTGGTAGATTTCAACCATCCACAACTCAACCAATGGTGTTACTCTGTAAAATTAGTGTTGGCAATATTGAACACAGACTGTAACGCAACTTGTATGCTGACTCGTGCGTGGAATGGCCCGGATTCGAATCCCTCTTGGTGCATCACGGGTTTATTGAATTATGAGGATGGCCTTCCATACCTCTAACTAAGACTGCTGACATTAGAGAAGCGGTAGACCAGTGTGGCATGTATATGCCAGTGAGCTGATTACACTACCCACTACTCTGTGCAACTCTCCAACCTAAGAGTGAAACGATACCCCCAATCTTTCTTCTATTCAACAGCTGAGCTCTGGAACTCTCTCCCTGAATCATCTTTCCCTCATCCTATGACATAAATTGCTTCAAACTCCGTGTGTCCAGACTTTTGGCTCGAACATTCCTTGATTTTGGCCCTGTCACTCTTTCAACTCTGGGGGAGGAACTCGTCACAGGCAGTTTTGCATTTTGTCTCCCTCATACACATTTAAAAAAAAAAAAAAAAAAAATATATATATATATATATATGAAATGAAATGAAATGAAATGAAATGAAATGAGACGAGACGAGAGTTCCAGCGACTCATCAAATGCCTATAAAACCTCCCCGGGGTATTGCCCTGTTCGATTGGTGCCTACAATCTCCCCCCGTTGAGTTACTTTTTGTTACGATTTTGTATTATGTTACTTTACCGTATGTTACCATGTGTAATATGTTTAGATATTATGTTGGAACTGGTTTAGTTTAGCCTGGCATTGATTCAATATGTTTATTGCTTGATTTTTAGGTCGTATATAATTATAACTGTGTGCACTGTACAAATAAATGGCTTAAAATAGATACAGGATATAGAATTACTCGGTATATTAATAGAGATTTACCTTTCTATCCTTTTATTTAATTGGTTTATTATTGCCAGTACCGAATACTTATATAATTGTATATTATTATAGATGATTTAATTACTCTTTGCATACCTTCTCACGTGTGACTGTGAAGGACTCCATCCTATTATAACTTATGTCCTGGCATATTTCTGGTCATGCAGTCTTTCACCAAACTATTCCTGATTAACTGGGGACTTCCTCGACAAATTACGCTTTCACTTTATTAACTTTATCTCTATCTGCCTCTCTCTCTCGCTTCTCTCTCTCTCTCTCTCTCTCTCTCTCTCTCTCTCTCTCTCTCTCTCTCTCTCTCTCTCTCTCTCTCTCTCTCTCTCTCTCTCTCTCTCTCTCTCTCTCTCTCTCTCTCTCTCTCTCTCTCTCTCTCTCTCTCTCTCTCTCTCTCTCTCTCTCTCTCTGCCGTCGGTAATTTCCAAAATGAAATTAAAGAATATTTTTTACAATATCAGTATTACTGTCAGATGATATTACTCAGCTTAGGAAGGACTTCTAGGAAACAAAGGCAATATGGCCACCTCATGTAACCCTCTAACTATGAAAGTATACCGTAATAGTTCAACATACATTATTTGACGATGTATCCAATTGTTTTATAAGGGTAGTAAAGTGCAGTTGGTGTTGGGGGTCAGCCTGGTCGGGTCAGTGCTCGACGCCATGTATCAACGTCACCTTATTTTAGCCCGCCTTAATGGAGTTTACTGGCTGCTTTTGATGCTATTAACGTGAAAGCAATAATAATGTCAGTAAATAACGGAGTAATACGGGGGAATTATATGAGCTTGTTTTAAGGGGGGTCACCTGTTTTTTTATTTTTCTCTCCTTTTCTCTCTTTCCCTGGCTTGTATATATTCGGCCCCATTCAGCTAGCTGTTTTAAGACGTTTATCCCCATCCAGGTGTCGATTTCTTCCTGGCGAGCGATAGCGAGCCAGCATTGTTATGGAGAAATCCGGCTTCGCCGGAGAAATTTTTCTCGAAAAATGTACAAATTTAGCTTGCTGTCAAAACAAATATTTATATATGCTGGCTCGCTACCGCTCGCCAGGAAAATATTGACACCTGGATGGGGGGGTATTCGTCTTAAAACAGTAGGCTGAATGGGGCCGAATGAATACAAGCCAAAGAGAGAGGGAGAGAAAGAAAAAAAGCGAAGTGAGCTCCCTTAAAATTAGTATCCTATCAGATATGTTCAACGTAGGCAACTGTAAACTGCAAACTCCTTTACTGCAAATAATATCAATTGCAAAATATCCACAATCTACCCGATTTGTTTTCGTATTTTTGAAAATGGTTTCAAATACTGCACTGTACGGTATAGAACCCTTTAGAGTGCCGTAATCCATTTTTGTTAACCTCAGATTGGTGTCAGGTGTTAGTTCTTTTGCCAGAAATGCCTCGAGGAAATTTGAGTGCCATTGCAGACTTTGTAAATTCTCTATTTTTCTAACATTCCGGTCTACGAAGAACCCATCATCAGAGAAACTGAAGATGGGTCCTGCGTAGCAAGAAATGTAAGATATACAACATAGAATTTAATATATTTCCTGTGCTTCCCTCCCACCCAAGCTATCCTCTAATCTGATGTGCCTAAACCTAGACAAATATCCTATTTTATACCGTATAGTTGATATTTGTCAATAGATAATTCACCAGGCCCCCCCCCCCCCCTCTCTCTCTCTCTCTCTCTCTCTCTCTCTCTCTCTCTCTCTCTCTCTCTCTCTCTCTCTCTCTCTCTCTCTCTCTCTCTCTCTCTCTCTCTCTCTCTCTCTCTCTCCCGAATATTCAGTTCATTATTAGCGTCAAAAGAAGTAATATGCTCGAGGGATATTGGCCGGGTGTATAGGTGTGTGTGTCTGTGTTTGTGTTTTAAGGATTGTTCGCCCTAACGCTTTCGTATATTGTATATACACCGTGTAAACATACATCTACACACACACATACGCGATTTTATATTTTGTATTTATTATTTTGTATATCCTATCTATTTTTTCAAGCAATATGTTTTCAAATACTAGGTTGAACAAACCAGTGTTTTGTCCAATGTTCTACCCCTGACTATGTTTAATGATTCAAAACCTATAATGTTTAGTGTTAGCAGAAACAAAATGGAACCAGACATACTGTACTTTACGAGATAACTGTTAACCCTTTGACTATGGGATATATTTCCTGAGCATAATACAACCGTGTCAAGTTAGCCAGAATACAAACATATACGGCATACTTGTACTGAAGGAGGTACTGGAGATACAATAGTTTTAAGCCTATGATTGATATTCTTTTCCTTATGTGAACAGAACAAAGACATCATCCGTATTGAACATTTTAAGCTTGTGACATTGAGAGATCCTGTCAATGCTGAGTGTAATCGTCTGGAGATAGCTTTAAGCATTATTTATTTGGCATTATTTAAAGTCACGATAATGAATATATACTAGCGTTTTTTATATCTCGGCGTTGGTACTGTAAGCTTTTCAGTGACCTGTAGCACTTAGGCTTCGTTATCAAGCTGGTAAACGAGAGGCTTTTCATATCCAGTCTCAGCCCATATTCTCGTCTTACTTATGAGTTATTCTGTGTTTGTGGAAGGTGGCATTATCCGTAAGATGGACTCCCAGTCGTTCTATATTTAAGCATAAAGAGATGACATGGGCCCCCCAGGTGTGTAGATCAGTTGAGTTCTTGATATTACAGTCTTTCTTTATCTGAGGTTATACATCTTGTCATCAATTTCATGAACCTTTTGTCGACTTTAAACAAGTTAAAATAGTTTATTTAGGTTCTTTTGTAAAAGTTCCACGTTGTATTAGGTTCTGATTAAGTGATTGATGGTGTGGTTGACCAATAATTAGAGACGAAATACAACATGTCGCTTATCAGTGCCGGAGGCAGTCTACTAGTCAGAGGAGACTCCGATAGTATAGGCTAATGTATGATGCTTGAGAGTTTGTGTCGTAGGATACTATGGTCAACCGTATCAACAGCTCCCTCATAATCAAGCTGGTGCAACAACCAGTTATGATGGGGTAGAAGATTTGAGAGATATGATCATCCTCTTCTCAATGTGTGGTGGACAATGTTCAGTAGGTAATTTTCTTCCAATTAGTCACAGCTACTTTTTAGAAAAGTTTGATCAAGTGGATAACTGAATTCAATAAGCCTGTATATAGTTATTTGCCTGACACTTGTATACACCATTGTGTATGAGAGACATCATGTCCTGTCTAAACTTTTTGAGTACTACCCAAATTATGCAATGCAATGCAGATCAGGCGTATGGAGATCCAGGTGATGCCTCCCTATCTTTGTAGAATAGCACTAATGGTATGGCAGTTGGTTTAACGGCAAAGTTTGAGTTTTCTAAAAATTCTTAATCTGATGTTTTCTTCTGCAGTTAGATTGATGTTTGTGAGGATGTTGTTTTGTACATCTGCTTGTTCATTGGAATTTATTAGTGCATTCAAACATTTACTTTTCATTGGTGTGCTACACACTGTTTTATATTAGTCTTTCAGGATGATTACCATTCCTTGAAACTGTAACTCTAGTAGTCCCTCTGTAAACCAAAGTGGCCCTGTCAGAACCTTGATTTGGGCAAGCATCTGAATGTTGCTAAAAAAATCTTTGAGTGTGCTTAATATTGTCATATATTTAAATATTTGTGTAACTTGTTCATGTTTTTTGCTGTATATTTGTTAGTGCCCTATACTTAACGTTTGTTTTACACTGTGTATAGTACCAGTACACATTAAAGCATTATGAAGTACAAGGGTTTCTATTACAGTACTGGAGGTACTTAGATACTAGAACAGAAACATGTACGCAGATTATATGAGTTCATTAACACTTACGCTGCGGGTATATTTGCGTAATTTAGGGCATATTCAGGCACTCCTGAATGATTAATCTAGCATCTGCATTAAATGAACTGTATTCTGCCGAAAACTAGGCGAAAATAGCTTCAAAATGAGACCAGAACGAGCTTCATAGGTGCAACCGCAGCGTTGCCATAGACATTCGGGAAAACTCGCTAATTATTAGCTCTCGCTCGCTCGGCAACACTGTTGTGAGACACCCACGCGAGACACAGTCTCCCTCAGTGAGCGGCTGGCTGCTCTGAGGGTCGGAGGTGGGTCCCTCACGCTCCCGCCCTATGGCACTCTATTTCTACGGCTTTTACAGGCTTTTAGAGCCTGGAAATTGCTGTAAATTGCCTATGCGTTCCGGAACGTCACCCGCAGGGAATGGTTTAATAAGACATGTAATCATGGGATAAGTAAATATAACGATACAATAAGAATTAAAGGCAATGACAAAATGTCAAAATAGGAATACACCCTCTGCAATGGATAGGATAGAACCTGCGGGAGAAAAGGAATGTCTTGGGAAGTACATTGAGTTAGATAAGTGTTTGGTTTATTTGCGAGCGGTTGTTGTTGAGAGTCGATAGAACGGTAACTGTAGTATAAATATATCTGGACAGACACTGGCGGAATTGGCCAATGGAAATCTGAGATATAATTATGAGGCAAACACAGTGTATGGATTATGGATTATCCTATCTTTTACGTTAAGGGAGTAGTGCTTGTTTTTTGGTCTATGCATTTATGTATTAATATATTTTTGAGTTTCCTCGCTAGACCTCCATCAAGCTTAAAAAGTACACCTACTCTCAAGATAAATTTATATATTTTTCGGTAGAAAGATGTCCCGGCCGATGGCCAGTTCCTGCTAAAATTACAGACTTGCCTTTGCTCGCCAGGGAAAAATTGACACCTAAATGGCACGAAAGGTCTTTATATTGACAAAGAAATGGGGCGGAAAGTCTCAAAATCGCCAAACAAATGGAACGAACGTCATACAATCTCAAAATTAATATGCTAAACATGGGGGAGAAGGGGGTCCAGGAAAAGCGGCTACTCTCTTAAGGAAGGATCCCGACTAGGGGTACAACAAGACACTATGGTAACTCCTTATTTAAACTCCATAGGTTTTTTCTGGGGTGGCAGGTAGAGGATTGATGAGGTACTCGACTTTAGTAGCCTATTTTCCGGCCTCTACGCTAATGTTTCTTTGTTGTGTGGCATACTGTGTATTTGCTATCTTGTTTGTCTGTTAATTTATGCTCTGAACTATATGAGTTTACCCTTTTGTAATTATGTTGTTTTTAGTGAGTAAACTCGTTTATTTTCATTATTACTATGGGCTAAACTGATATGGGGGTTAAATGCAGCAACCTTTCCACAGTATTCGTCTCAGATTTAAGTTATGGGTACTGTACGTGTGCATGTTGCCAGTGTTTATATTTATGTGATTGTGTTATTCTATATTATCCTATAAATGCAAGCCCCAACACTCTGGGGCACATTTTCGCTGAAAGGGTGCGCATGGATGTGTGCATGTGTGTCTGTGTAGTGTATGAAATTTGACATAGTGTCCCAGTCTATATTAAAATATCTCCGTTTTCTATTGTAAATTGTAACACAGAAAATGACTTTTTGTAAAGTTACATGGTAAACTACAGTAATTTATGCTTGTCCTCCCCCACTCTCCTTCCATATCCAGTAAACCTCTTCAGCAACAACATTCCGAGGAGTGTTGAGTGAATACAGATATTAAGTGTTTGTATGCTGATGTATGGAGATTATAAGATTAGGGTTACTTTTATGTTTGTGAACAGTAAGAGGCTTGGGAGTTGTGGTTCAGGGATTGCCTTTTCTCATTTGTTTTAGGCTATATCGTGGTCATGTGTAGTTTAGCGATGCGCGTATTTTACATTTTCGATTAATAACAATTCAAACCGTTTCTACCAGGATATTTCTGTGAGTTCATGGACGAGTCTTCATAATGGGTGAGCACAAGAGTGGGTGGGTTTCATTCGTTTTTATCATTATTAAATATTATGAGCAGTAATATTACGAGAGCGAAGAGGCTGAATATCGCCGTGGTTTGTTTACCTTCCAGACTTTCGGTCCTTTTCACTCATTTTCGTCCCATTTCTTTAGTTTGCATCACACGAGCTACGATTTGGGCTTTAAATAACCTAACTAACTAACCTAACTCAACCTAGGATGTAACCCATCCTAGCCGTCAATCTTAAACAAATAAAAATAAAACAATAAAAAACCTAAACCCCCTTCTGATAACTGGATGGGTTAACCCATCCTAGGTTAGGTTAGGTTAGTTAGTTAGGTTTTTTTAAAGCCCAAATATATTATAACAGCAGGCACACATACTAATTCTTTAAAGTGATCATGGCAAATAATTTGTTGTCGTAGTGTGGTGTTTTAGAAGGGTAAAGTTCAAAGTTGTACAGTCAGCTTAGTGAAAACTCTTAACCCTTTCTGTACCGGCGACGTCTTTTTCAATGTGCAGTTTAAGAAGATCTGTGGTACGTTAGTAACAAAGATTAAGTGAGATAGTTCGAAGTCTCTCAATTGCTAGAGGCGAAACTGAATATGATCGTCCAATAGTTGCCAGAATGTAATGATACAAATTACACTGGTATTGAATGGGTTACTATACTCTATTTTTTTCCAGCTGATGGTAAATTGAATCCCTTAGTAGCTGATTTCTCGATACTTAATGGAAATATATGAAACTACTATGGCTGTGTGTCGTATTAATGGCAAGTTTTCATAATTAACATCATATTTCGCTACAAAATCTACTTTATAATTGAGTAACAGAGATAGAAACATGACAATTTACCCTCAGCTGGAAGAAAATAGACTATAGTATACCGGTATGATTTATAGGGAACAGAAAACAGTGATTTAGAGGGCAGCCTTCATACAAACAATATATGATTAACTTGAACGAAAACGCCCTTTATTAATTATATTCTGGCTTCAAACCCTTTGTGTACCAGCGACGTCTGTTATTCTAGCTATATATAGACGTTTTTATGCAGCTTAAAAAGGATCGGTGGTAGTAAAAGGGTTAATTGAGATTGTTCTAAACCTTATAATTTCTAGAGATCTCTTCCTAAGCTAAATCAAATCGAATAATAGTTGCCACAATCTAATATAAAGAATGTCGACGGTATAGAAAGGGTTAATGGACAACTATAGGAAGTATACGTGGGACCTGTGGGAGTCGAGAGGCCCATTGACATTCTACTAAAGGCGGTGTCACACGACCGCATTATCCGGCCATATTTTATGAGCAAGTTGTTTGTTCATACTATATTGAGGCTGACGCTAAGCTGTGCTTGGCTTCCGTGCTCATCTCCATGGCATTGCCCTTAGCAAGATGCATAGACTAACAGGTATGTTCACTCCCGCCTGGTGCGCAGGTCAGTGACGTCACGCGGCTCTTTCCAGTTGGAAATTGGGGTATTAATACCCAAGAGTGATATACTTAGATCTTGGGAATATGAAAGAAAATGGAGAGTAGAAGGTAAACATAAATAATCTCTCATGTTCAATAATCCTGTATGTTAACATTAAATTTGTTATTAGTATTAGTATTTTTCTTTTTTATTATCATCAGTATTATTACTGTGTGTATTTATGCATCTCTCATGTTCCAATCCTTTTTATAATAATATAATAATAATAATAATAATAATAATAATTATTATTATTATTATTCTTATATTATTAGTGGCTGTATTAGTAGGCCTAGTATTATTGTGTATATCTCTATATCGCGTTTATGAAGTCTGTACTTCAAAAATTGACAGCTGCATCCGGCTTACACACAAAGTAAAGGTCAAATATAAGACTTTAAATGAAAAGAGGGCGGATGAACCTTTTCCGTCACCTAGAGATATGTACTTATAAAGATTAAGCAGCTGCATCCGGCTTACACGCACACACACGAACGCAGGTTATTAAAAAACAGAGAACTTTCCAAATGTATTTATAAAACATTAACACAACATATAAACA
This sequence comes from Paralithodes platypus, assembly GCA_032716605.1. Taxonomy (NCBI): domain Eukaryota; kingdom Metazoa; phylum Arthropoda; class Malacostraca; order Decapoda; family Lithodidae; genus Paralithodes; species Paralithodes platypus. The sequence goes on along the minus strand of CM064518.1, from coordinate 35,175,138 downwards.
AATGCATGTAATGGCCTACCGGTCAATACGAGGCAGAACCCTTTCAAACATATGAACATAAACATAAGAAAATGGGAGTCTGCAGAAAGCCGACTGACCCACAGAAAGCAGACGCCTCTCACACCCAACCCTAATTATAAGGCCCTGACAACTTTCAAACATAAGAACATAAACATAAGAAAATGGGAGTCTGTAGAAAGCCGATTGGCCCACACAAGGCAGACCCCTCTCACACCCAACCCTAATTATAAGGCCCTGACAAACCTATCACATTTATGTGAGTCTTTTTGAGTATTTCCTTTTTATCTTTCTCTCTGACTTTAAGTTTATGTTGAGGATACGGATTCTGAAAAACGTTCGGCATCTGACAAACAAAGAAATTACTTCTGTTGGTAATTTGACAGATTGCAAATGTGATTTATGACTGTTTTTGTTGCATTTTTCCTGGTTTGAGTGAACTTGTACCATGGTAGCACGTGAACAGTTTTTCCATCTGTTGCAGTTGTAGTGGAGTAAAAGTACAACTAATTCTTATATATAATACTCAAGTTAGAGTAAAAGTACTGGGCAAAAAATCTACTTTTTAAAAAGTAGATACCGGTACTGAGAAAATATACTTAAGTACTGTACTTGAGTAAATGTACTTTGTTATCTTTACACCCCTGCTGTTAATCATTATGTACCGGTACTATATATATATATATATATATATATATATATATATATATATATATATATATATATATATATATATATATATATATATATATATATATATATATATATATATATATATATATATATATAGAATTGCGATATACAGAGCAAAGTTATACCGGTACATAAAAAAACTGCAAGCGAATATGACATAGGCTACACGAAATTTACTTAATGCTAGTGCTGTTTATTTCATAGAGGATATACACACTAAAACATACTAAACTCTAAAAACACAAACAAATATACAAACAAAACAAAGGGGGGGGGGGGTTGTGTTTTTACCCATAATCCAATTGCGATGTATTAGCATCAACATACCTGGTAGGCCTATTGTATGTGTCGGTACTGCATCATCCATCAATACAATCAGATGCTTAGGAATTGGTTTATTTAATAATTCATACATAAGGTGTCTCTTGTATGATGTACGGTTAAAATGCAAACTGCAGACCCGTGCATTCTTGACATTTATAGTGTTTTGGGGGTTGCACTGTTTCTGTATTTCTTTATTGGGGGGGGGGGGGACGCGATGAAACGTTAGATTTTTTTTTTTTTTTTTTTTTTAGGATTGGAATTGCATCCATCAATAGCACAATAGGGCATATTAGAAAAAAGCTAAGTAAACTATTGAAAAGTTGTCAGTAAATCGGGAGGAAGAATGGAGTTACAGGTCTAATGGCTGGAGTGGGTTGACTGGACCCAAGCCAGGCAAGCCTTGACCTGAACTGGCCAGAGGTCGGAAGAGGCCTGACCGCTCCTCACCTGGTGAACCCTAGTGAAAAAGTACCGCGTGACGTCATGCGCGCGCGGATTGGATATTCGGGCAGAAGTGAATATACCTGTTAGTCTATGTATCTTGGCCCTTAGGAGCCTGTGGTGTGTATAACGGGTGAGATAGCCAGCCTGATACACAGGGGCTACTGCATAATAATACTTTCTAAGTTACCACAGTTTACTTCCTTGAATGCCCCGGGGCGTCAGTAATGTCCACGAACTCCAGGTTCCAATCATGTGCTAGGTAAACAGGGGCACAGGGTGTAAGAAGAATGCCTCTCCGTGTCGTCCTACCCAGGAATTGAACCTGGGTCCTTTTGATTGTGAGTCAAACGTGTTATCGTCTCAGTGAGGTGACACGTCTTACAATCCCCCAAACTAAAGGAGTGAAACAGGGAGGGTCTAAAAAGACCCATAGACCGGCTTCACACCAGCCTTATACAACAGTTACCCTTGTTGTGTGTAATGTGTGGCGCAGGTTCGACGTTACTGTATTGTTAGAGTTGCTTTGGTTGTGAATGTTATCTGTTGCCAGTGTGACAAGCTCCATTTTTGCTGATCAGGTGCCAGTTTTCACATAGTTAATGCAGCACTGATTTACTGCCCCTCTGATTTCCGCCATTGCCGAGAAGAGTTGATAGGTCATGGGGATGAGTACTCGCCAGTATGTACAAACGCTACCCCTGCTCCACAGTCCACACATCAACATTATAACGTGTTGGGATTTGTTCAGTCTATGTTTACTGAATGTGTCAACCCCTTCAGCCCTATGACGTAATTATAATCATATTCTGATTACCATTGGAATATTTTCTTCTAGTTTATAATTAGCCTTTACGCATAAAATGGATAAGTAGGATCTCAATAAACCCTGTTATCATTCTTAAACTGCATATAATCGTCTAATCTTAGCCAGAATCAAAGTTATAAAGGCGTCATGGTGCCGAAGGGGTTAAAGGACTGCAGAAGGGATTGCCAGTCGTGAGGGGGTCGGGCCATGAAGACAGATCGACGGGCCTGTCTCCTGAGAATTGCAAGACATGTCGGAACGAATTGCTTGCACGGGGGAGCTGATCGCTGTGTGTGTGTGTGTGTGTGCGTGTGCGTGTGCGTGTGTGTGTGTGTGTTACAAGGGATAGTAATTAATGACATTGCTGTCCATTCCATGGAGATACTTTAGGTGGGGAGCTTTGTTTGTTCACTTCTATCATTGAATAATGTAAACAATACTATCGTCTATAACTGTTCTACTGAACAACTATGTACAGATTTGGGTGAAGTTTATTCTATGTAGAACAGAGCTAATATGCTAAGAAAGTGTCCACATATATCCTGCTAAAGCCTATTAATTATAACGAGTCTAAAAATTAGGACATGATTGGAATAAAAGCCTGTAAATATTTACACCTATTTACTTTTTGAGTTATCCAGATGTTACTCGAATGTCAGCGAGATTGCTCAAGTCTTTTTTGAGTGATTAAAGGTTGAAAGTCCCGAATTCTAGACGGGACATAAATAATAGACTACCGGTATAATAATACACATTTCAAACCTATTTAGTATTGTAAGTACTTCAGTGAGCTAGCCCAACAGTCCACCGATTTCCTACGAAATAAGTCCGAGAGCTCTTAATCAGTTCGTATAACTCAAACTGCTGATCGATTGAAATGTTTTAGCTCAAACTTGATTATCTTGTATTTATCTTTCATGAGTGCATAGCATACAGAAGGGGCCAAATGAGAGAGAGAGAGAGAGAGGGGGGGGGGGGGAGACATTGAAGGATGGACGTAGATAAGGTGAGAGAGGGGAAGGAAGAGGGGAAATAAGGCCAAAGAGTCAACATGAGAAAATATAAGAGAGAGAAGAGTAGGAGTATGTCTGATTACACACATACATTACAGTATAGTACGGTACACAGACTTCCCAATTAGGTTAAATTTGATAATTATATGTCTATAAAACATAAACTTATAGGACAAACCCTAAAACAAATACAACAAATTTGAAATATAGTGCGAAATGAAAGGTGATTTATATTAATATCACCTATAGGCTAGCAGTCAAATTGGTCGAATTGGGCTGAGTGGTCGATTGTTCTGGTAGTCATTGAATTCCATTCAACTCCGTTCATGTTGCCTACAGTATATTAGAGATAACGGTATGTTAGATTTTAGAGGTAAAGTCCGTAAGCTCCCAGCTGGGGGTCAGCCAATCATCGCCACTTTCACAGAGTGTAGCATAAATATTCATCATAAGTTTCTCATAATCAGTGGTCATATATTGTTTTATATATAGCCTATATATTTGTATATTTATTATATTTGTATTATTTACAGGGGGGGGGGGGGGGGTGAGGACGTTGTTATCAAATGTTGATTATAATTTAATTTTGTTATTCTGGAACCAAGTGAAGGTACTGATCAAGTTTCAAGTAAATCCTTCTATTAGGTTTTTATAGGAAATCCTGCTTACAAGCACAGACAAACAGTCATTGACGATCACATGATCTCCACAAACTTTGTTTGACGTATGTATATACCAAGAGTAGTTTTGTCTCGAGTTTTCCATGAAATTGCCTCATATACAGTATATGCCAGTGTCAGATAAGTAATGTTATTATATGTAAGAAAACAAATATATATATATATATATATATATATATATATATATATATATATATATTTAGTCTAGTGTGTACGACGTATCATGTATTAATATGTAAACAAAAGTTAAGTATAATGTAAACAAAATCCCTGCAGATTTAATATATATTATATTAGTAGTAGTAAATTTGGAAGGGAGCAACTTGGAAAGAAAACTACGAAGAAAAAGAACCTTGCAACTGGAAGAAAGAGGAGAGAGCAAGAGACTAAAACTTTATAATTCCCTGGTTTACGTTACTTGCGGCCCAACTTGTATTACTGTAACTTCAATATTTGTCTTTGTTCCCCCATCCATCTTGACCACTTTAGTCCGTTCAACTCTATCTAGTAAAAGCTTTGGGGGTTTAGTATGATTATCTTACATTTTTATTGAGGGTTTTGATTGCTTTTGCCATTTTCGAGCAATCATTTTGTGTTTGCGTTTCGTCAGACCCTCTTTGCGTTTCGTCAGACCCTCTTCAAATTAAAATACTCGCCCGTCAGACCTCCTTCAAGGTAAATATGTACAGCTACTGACAAATGGTCGTGAGCTCTTGCGATTGTCTTTATGGAAATATATAAATTTAGATTAATGTTCAGATCAAATCAGCTATATATAAATAAGTTCATATGTATTTATTAATATATACAGTAGCTGATCTGGTCCGAACTTCAGTTTATATGGGTATATTTTCATTAAGACAATCGCAAGAGCTCACACACATTTGTCAGTAGCTGTACATTTCTCGGTAGAAAAATGTCCCAACCGAAAGTCTGTTTCTCGTAAATTGCAAGGCTATCGCTCGCCCCAAAACAAAATCGACACCTGCATGGGGTGAAGCATCTTATAATCTCAAAACTAATGAGGTAAAACGTCTTAAAATCTCCATACTAATGAAGTGAAACGGGGAGGCTCCAGGAAAGACCCGCCTTGCACTAGATAGGGTTAAGAATGGTGTCTTGGCATCGGGGGCATAGCAACTAACTTACTTAACATGAGTTTTTTTTTCTTCTTTTCTGGACCCTTTTCTCCCTAATGTTTATCCCCATTAGTTATGCAATTTTAAGACGTTAGCACCATTAGTTTGACGATTGTAATTAAGACCTTGTGTGCCCTTTAGGTGCCGATTTTTGCCTGGCGAGCGATCGCGAGCCTGTAATTTAGGAGGAACCGGCCTTATTTAACTTGCTGATGTGCCTAGATTCTAGACTATCCAGACTAACCATTCTAGACTCTAGAATGGTTTGAATTATATATTTACTTTTTTTTCCCCAATAAATTGCTTGCAATTTTGTAAATGATATACCGGTACCAGTTCGGACTATTTATATTACGTTGTTCTTGCCCATAGTTTTTAATAGTGTAAATCACATTAACTTATTTTACTTAGCATATTGAGGGTTTTTTAGACAACACAGTTTCTTGTTAAGCTTAATAAACTCGCTTATTTATAGCCAAAATAAAATAAAGTAAGAGTTAAAGGAGTATTTTATTCTATTGTTGAGTCCACGAACCAAGGCAGGGAAAAAGGCCAATAAAGAGGGTAGATTTAGTGTATAGAGGTGAAGTGAAGATTGATTGTGTGTATGAGAGAGAGAGAGAGAGAGAGAGAGAGAGAGAGAGAGAGAGAGAGAGAGAGAGAGAGAGAGAGAGAGAGAGAGAGAGAGAGAGAGAGAGAGAGAGAGAGAGAGAGAGAATGTGTAAGTGAGTGAACGATGACTGAGCGTGGGTGAGTGATTGTTTAGAGTGAGAAAGAGAAGGAAAGTATCTGTGAGTGCACACTGGGTGAATGATTGACAGTGTTTATAGTGAGAGAAACTGAGAGAGATAGAGAATGTGTGTGTGTGTGAGCGTGTGTGTACCTAAAAAGAGAGAGACGGTTAGAGTTACAAGGAGTTACAGGGAATGTTTAGTATCTCCAAACCGGTCCATTCCAGGGAAATGCTCTAAGTGGGAAGAGAGAGAGAGAGAGAGAGTATGTAGTGCACTGCACCCATTACAACATAATATCTACTCTCTTCCTGAAATGCTTTACTGAAGAATTATTTATAATTTTTTAGTGACGTTTGTTCCAGGTAGAACAGATTTTGTATGTGAGAAAGAGTCCACATATACTATTGTAGAACCTATTTGCATCTAATTTCCAGCCAAGGTTGCATGAAGTATTCATGTTGAGGCAAATCCCAATATTTTAAAGTCTTCAATAAGTTAACCTCGTATTCTACTTATTTCTAATGAGAATAAACCATAGTACTCATCGCTCATTCTGCTAATTTTATGGAATAAGCATTGTAGCTCTAGCTTGCTCTAGTTCTATATATCTATCGCCTGAAGGGGTGGCCAAGAACGAACCGCCCCCATGCACCTCTGTCCCCAGTCACGACGCCCCTCCCCCCAACCAGCACCACCTTCGTTCATGTACTTCCTCATTCCATCCTTCCACCTCTCATTCGGTCTACCTCTCCCTCTCTGTCCCTCCACCTCGCTCTCGTACACCCTCTTAGTCATTCTCTCGCTTTCCATACGTTCCATATGGCCGAACCATCTCAAGTTGTTCCTTTTCACACTTTCCAGCACATCTACCTCCACACCACACCTCCTTCTTACTTCCTCATTAGTCTGTCTATCCCTCCATGTAACTCCGCATGCACTCCTTAAGTAATTCATTTCCACTGCTCTCACTCTTGGTCTGAGTCTCTCAACCAACGTCCATGCTTCGCTTCCGTAAGTCAGTGTCGGGATTACCACACTGTCATGCAAGGACTTCTTCACTTCCATACTGACCACCCTATTTCTTGTTACTGCTTTTAGCGTTCCTACAACCCTCTTCCCCTGTTGTACCCTCTCCCGAACTTCTTCATCCATAGTCCCATCTTTACTCAACACACTGCCCAGATACTTAAAAGAGTTGACGATCTCCATAGCCTGACCGTTCAGCTTCACCTCACACTCTGTGACTTCACCCCTTTCGAAGACTATAACCTTGCTCTTCCCCGCATTTACCTTCAAATTCCGTTTTTCGCACACTGTTCCAAACTCATTTACCAGACCCTGCAACTCCCATTCATTATCACTCATCAAAACTGTATCATCCGCAAACAGCAGTATAGGTAGCTTCCACTCAATTCCCTCCCTTTTCAGCGATACACCAACATCCACTGCTCTTTATAGTATTTCTTTCATGACTCCATCCATATATACAGTAAACAACCACGGGACATCACACACCCCTGTTTCAAACCAACATTCAGGTCAAAGAACTCGCTCTGCTCACTCTCCACACATACTGCCGCCTTTGCACCCTCATACATGCTCTTCACTGCTTTCAGCAACTTGCCCTCTACTCCGTATATTCTAAGTACTTTCCACAAACCTTCTCTATCCACTCTGTCATAGGCCTTCTCCAAGTCCATAAAGGCAACATACACCTTTTGTTTCTTCTCCAGATATTTCTCCACAACACAATTCAGGGTAAAAATCTGATCTACACATCCTCTTCCCTTCCTAAAAACCTCCCTGCTCGTTGCCTATCCATTTCTCCGTTCTCACTCTCACTCTCTCAATAACTACCCTACTACGCTTAGAAGACATATTCCTCGGTGGTTACCACACACTCCTCTTTCCCCTTTGCCCTTATATAGGGGGACTATTATGCCAGTCTTCCAGTCATCGGGTGCACTCCCCTTCTCCCATGCTAGTTTGCACATTTTCCATACCCATTCTATCACTATCTCACCACCATACCTCAACATTTCCCCACACGCTCCATCTGTTCCTGGTGCTTTCCCCAACTTCACTCTTTTCATGGCTTCCCACACTTCTGACCTGATCCCCACCTCCTCCTCCACTACTTCTCTTCTTCTCCCTCCCATACCATATCCAGCTATGTTTGCTGGCTCTTCATTCCTTACATTTAGCAACTCACTGAAGTACTCCCTCCATCTTTCGACTCTCTCTTGCTTCTCGGCTAGCATTCTCCCATTCTTATCTTTCACACCCTTACTGCTTTCCCTGCTACCTTCCCTAACTTTCTTGACTTCTTTCCAGAACAGTTTCTTACTCTCCCTCCATTTTACACTCAGATTCCTTCCAAATTCCTCATCTCTTACTTTCCTTCACTACTCTCTTCACCACCCTCTTACTCTCCACGTACCTCGCTCGTTTCTGTCTCTCGAAATCTTCATTCCCTCTACTACCCAACCACTCTCTATATGCTTTCTTCTTTTCTTCCACAGCTATTCTTACCTCTTCTGTCCACCATGCTGTACCTATGACTCCCCTCCCTCTTCTCCTCACTCCACACACCTCCTCACATGCTGCACAGATCTCATCCTTAAACACCTTGTTCATCTCCTCCACTTCCTCCATAACTTCCAGGTCGAACCCACCTAGTCGTCTTTCCACTGCTCTCCTGTACTCCTCCCTGACTTCCTCCTCCTGCAACCTCTCCACCCTCCTCATCATTCCACCCTCCTCTCGCCTCCCTCCAGCTCTCCTCACCCACTTCTTTTGTATCCTAACCTTATCTACCACTACATAATGATCAGACAGACCCCCCCACCCCTCAATACCCCTATATACCCTAGCATCAATCACAGATTTCTTCATTCGTTCATCCACACATACATAATCAATCAATGACTTTCGTTCCACCACTGTCTTATCCTTCATCGTCAACATCAGCTTCCACGTGTACCTGTGGATCATTCTGTGCCGGAAGAAGGTGTTGGCTATCCACAGCCTCCTCCCCACACATATGTCCACAAGTGCACTACCATTCCCATTCACCTCTGATGGTACCCCCCACCTTCCCACCACTCCCTCAACTTTCCTATCACTCACCTTACCATTCATATCCCCAATCAGAAATATTCTTTCGTTCTTGTCAAACTTCTCCAGGCACGCCTCCACATTCATCCAGAACTCCTCTTTCTTTCTTTCAAGTATATCCTCTGTCGGGGCATAGGCTACACGCATACAATCACCCACGTTTGTATTCCTACTTTCATTCTCACCCACACAATCCTTGAACCCACAGACCCATACTCTCTTACACATTCCTTCCATTTGCTACTTACAAACAAACATGCACCTTCTCTCGCTGTTCCTTCACTCACTCCATCACACACACCCATTCCACACTCCCACTCTCTCACATCTGAACCTTTCCATTTGGTCTTTGTCATTCCACATACATCCAGCCTGGCATTCACTAACACTTCCAGAACCTCTCTCTTTTGTGCCATCATTCATGCCACTAACATTCCACTTAGCCATTCTCAGAATGTCCGAAGGAATGTCCTTAGTCGGTCGTGGTTCGTCAACGTAGGTTCCGTCCGCATCTGAGGCTGTTCGTTCGTTTTTCTTTGCTTAGATATTTTTCCGGGTGGGGGTCACAAGCCCACCGACCCAACCTCTTTAGTCGCCTCTTACGACACGCAGAAGGCACGTGGGGCATATTCTACTCCCTAACCCCCAGGGGTTGCTCTAGTTACCTATGCTACTGTTTGCTGATGATACAGTTGTGATGAGTCTTGATGAGTGGTGTTCCAGTGTTTGGTAAACATGTTAAGCATTCTGTGTGAGAGAGCTGGGTTGGAAAGCTAGAGATAATAGGAGTGGGATTGTGTTGAAAGACGGGTGACTCCCACTTGCCGTAAGGGAGGGGATATGCACTGAGAGATCTGAAGAATACTGATTGTAGCGATAGAAGAGTGAAAGAGATACAACACTGCAGCGTGTAGAAAGAGATTGTAGGGATTTATTAAGAGAGTTGATAAGACAGAATGCTTTGGAGTTTACCCTTTCAAGAAGTGCAGTATTGGGGAACCTCCCCTCACATGTGAACAATATTTGATACATTAGCGCACTGTGCCCCTGTACATAGCAAAAAGCTGCGCGGAGTTAAAGAATATACGGAGACGATTGTGCACACCCAGCTTCTGGGAAGCCGCTTTTAGCAAGAGTGGATGTGCTGGAGAGTATGAAGAGGAACACCTTGAGGTGGTTTGGTCATGTGCAGCCTATCGATAGTGACAAAATTACTTATTATACTGTATTAGAGGTGGAAGGGCAGAGAGGGAGAAGCAGACCGAAAATAGGATATAAGGATGGAGTTGAGAGATATGTGAGTAAAATATTCGATGGGTGGCAAGAGGGGCACCACTGGCGTATGTCAGAGAAGTATGGAGGTAGGCTAATTGATACACAGCCATTCCCTCAAGGTTCAACTCTATTTGGATGGTTCACGTTCACTCCAAATTTAATGTAGTCTGCAAACTTGGAGATCACACTCAACAAACCAATGTCAATGTCATTGGCATATGAAAAATACAGTAGTGAGCAAAGATCAGATATTCATGGAACTCCAGCAGTTACAGGAGTCCACTCTGAAGAAACTCCATTGCTAACGGCTCGGCTCGCAGCAGTCTATCTGTTATCCAACTCTCTATTTAATTAGTGACCTCTGTACTGATGCCTAGTGCAATCACTTTTGGGCGCATTATCCTACAATGAGGCCCTTTGTCCAAAGCTTTTTGAAAATCTGTAAAAGATATACCGTATATATATGGTCCTACCTTTTTCATACTCACTCAACATTTGGTAAAAATATTCCAACAAGTTGGTAAGATATAATAGGTGTCGCCTGAAGCCATGTTGAGATTCCATAATCAAGTTGTGGATTTCCAGGATGTCAACTACATTATGTGCTAGTATCCCTTGTAACCGATTTACTGTGATAGATGTCAAGCTTATTGCCCGATAATTCTTGAGACACTGATGATCCTCCTTTCTTAAAGATTGGGGTCACATTGTCTGTTTTCAGTCTTCAGGGGTATCTCCAGTTTCTAATTATTTATGGAAGATTTATTGCTAAAAGAAAGTGCCCCTTCATCTTGTAAAACTTATGAAAGAAATTCATCTGGTCCAAATGACTTGACTCTCCACTGGTATCTTCCCTTGTAAATAGTGAGGTAAAGTAATTGTGTAAAGATTTAGGTATTTTCATTGTCAGAGATTTGTAGTTGGCCTTTAGATCCTTTTGAGGTCCAATACTACTCTTGAATAGTTTCCTACTGTTCACATACTATAGCTGATGAATTATGTGAGACTCTCTTTACAAATAATTGCAATCCAGAATTGTTCATTTAGCGTTGGTTCCTTTATAAGATATTTCACTCCTTATATTGTTGAAAGAGTCTAGAGACCTTTGGTCTTGGCTGCTTTTGCTTTCCACCTTTCTGTGTGCTGCTTTTCTGTCTAATATCTGAAACTATATCAATTGTGAACCATTTTGATTGAGGCGAGTCTGATTTGGTAAGGTTAGAGGGAACGAATACAGCATGCCATTCCACAAACTGTTCGTTGAATGCATGAGCCCCAAGTAGCATTAACATCCTCATTTTAAAATCTGTTCTGGGGTAAGCTTCATCGAAGATCTAGTATGTTGTTGCCTCTAGTTAGCTCGTTCATCCAGTGAATTATCATTAGGAAAGTTAACAAGCGAATCAAGTCAGCATCGGCAGAGAGAGAGAGAGAGAGAGAGAGAGAGAGAGGTCCAAATCGGGGTAATGGTTCGTGTGACACATTGAAGTAGCAGGCTGGAGGGATTACAGAGAGGGGTGTGGGGGGTTAAGGGGAAGGGAGTGGGGAAGTAAATTAGTTGGGAGGGAGAAAGGGGAAGGAAGGAGAAAGGGGAGGAGTAGGAAAGGGTAGAGAGACATGAAAAGAGTGATGGGAGGAGTGAGAAGGACGGGGTGAGGGAGAGGAAGGGGTGAGGAAGGAAGATGGGAAAAGATGGGTGGGGATAGAGGACCGGGGAAGGAATGAAGAGAGGGGATGGGAGTAGGCGGAGGAGGGACAGACAGGGGGTTTGGTGCAAGAAGGGGAAGGGAAAAGAGAGGGAGAGGGCAAGGAGAAAAGGAGGGAGGGCTAGGTGGGCTGTTGGCCGAAGAGTGATAAGAGAGGTAGGATAAGGGATAGAGGGAGAGCAGGGAGAGGCAGAAGGAGAGAGGTGGAGGGAAATAGGGGAGGGGTAGAGAGGTAGATGGAGATAGGGGAAGGGTAGAGGGAGGGATAGAAGGAGAGGTGGAAAGAGACGAGGGAGAGGATAGAGGGTGAGGTGGAAGGAAAGGGGAGGGAGGGAGAGGTGGAAGGAAAGGGGAGAGAGGGAGAGGAGATAGGGTTAGGGTATTTTGCATATACTGGCTGTGCTCCAGTGGCCTTCAGTCATCCATAATTGGGGTTTGGTGTAATGCGATATATTAACTGTACAGTATTTGTTCTTTACAATATTTATTTAAACAGTCGCTCGGTGGCCTTCTGTGTTTTTATTGTGGTTATTAACCGGTGGGAACTAATTTATGAGCTAAGTCGATCTACATTTATATTTACTGTCTATCTGTCTATCTATTGCCTGATGCCGTGATCTCCAAAGGGGTGGCCACGAACGAAACGCCCCCATTCACCTCTGTCCCCAGTCAGTCGACGCCCCATCCTCCCAACCAGCACCGCCTTCACCCATAGATGTCTTCACTCCATCCTTCCACCTCGCTTTCAATTTACCTCTTCCTCTGTGTCCTTCCACCTTGCTCTCGTACACCCTCTTAGTCATTCTCTCGCTTCCCATACGTTCCATATGGCCGAACCATCTCAAGGTGTTTAGAAGATACAATGACGCAATTCTTTAATGTTTTCTGGCCATTATTAGACGATTTTATTCAGAGTAGGAAGTCAGAGGGTTAATTGAGTCTTTACCGTTTTAAACCCACAGATCCTTCCTAAGCTGTATAAAATTGTCTAATGATAACCAGAAAAAGCTGACAAAATGCGTCATAATCTTGAGAGCGTTAACACTGCTGATAACTCGACTGATAATTACGGTTGGTTAGTTGTAAACACCATTAAATATGATAAGGAATAGTAAATAACTAATAATATCGACGGGTTTGTTAAGGGGAGATAGGCGTATTTAGTTGCATATTTTTTCTATTATTATATATATTTGTTTTTGTTTTTAGTTTCTTCCATAAACCTCCATGAATCATAACAAATCACCCCCAAGATCCCCCTTCTAGATAAATTTATATTTTTTCGGTAGAAAAATGTACCGGCCGAAGGCCAGTTTCTCCTAAAATTACAGGTTTGCTATCGCTTACCAGGAAAAAGTCGACACCTACTGTAAATTGCACGAATGTTGAGAAAGTAATGGGGTGAAAGGTCTTAAAATCGCCATACTAGTTGGACGAACGTCTTAAGATTTCAACACTAATGGGGTTAAACATAGGGAGTAGGTGGACCAGAAAAAAACAACCAACTCCCCTTAAAGGTTTGACAGTTGAAATTACGGTATTTTATGTTGGTAATGCTGCTGCCTGGCCCGTGACCGCAAATCTTAACCTTTTGAAAATTATGACGTATTTTGACAGTCCATTTTGGCTATCCTTAGACGATTTTATACAGTTTACGAAGGATCTGTGGCAATTATGGGGGTAAAGACTGTCTCAATTGACCCTCTGACTTCCACATCTGACTTTCTAATCTGAATGAAATCGTCTAATAATAGCCAGGTAACAGACGAAGATATGTGTAGTTGGATCTTTTAATGGTGGCATCCCCCATCGGCCGTCTACTCTCTCTTCCTTTTAGACCGAACTAGACTTATCTATAATTAGATAATGTCGGAAGATCGCTACCATTTTTAATTCAATCTGTGTTGATACCTGTGTCTGCTAAATATGGGTAGCTGAGACTATATATATATATATATATATATATATACCGGTATATATATATATATATATATATATATATATATATATATATATATATATATATATATATATATATATATATATATATATATATATATATATATATATATATATTTATATATTATTATTATTATTTTATTATTATACTTTTTTTTTTTTTTTTTTTTTTTTTTTTTTTTTTTTTTTTTTTGAGGTTTGGTGGAGTGGTATTGCTACTGAGCAGGTAGTCTTAAAGCACTAATTTCAAATCCAAATGTGCCAATGGGATAATAATATTGGGATAGAATTTGTACTGTACTTACTTTCAGTACATACTTACCTGGAACATTCACCTACCGGTACTTAAGCATCACTGAAAAAAAAAAAAAAAAAAAAAAAAAAAAAAGGAAAATTGAGATTGGGCATGAGTATATAATATAGATAGTATATAGATAGAATTACATTTTTCCATGTGCAAATTTGTGTAATGTGTGTTGTGTAGCAATTTTAGCAACTACCGGTACTTGTTGATCCGTTTATTGTGACGTTTGGACCTTGTTTGCTGGCTACCAAGTTTGTATCGGTACACACACACACACGCAACACGCACACACACACACACCACATACACACACATCCACCATACACACACACGCGCAAACACACGCACACATCACACACACTCACACGCACACACACACACATCACATCACATACACACACATACACCACGCACCACATACACACACACACACGCACCACACACACACACACACACACACACACACACACACACACACACACACACCGGAAACTGTGATAACAAGGTATCGTCTGCATTTCAAGATATTTTAAAGAAATATATAAATAATAGAAATTTTATTTCCAAATTAGTTAATACTTTCCTTCCATTGATGATTTAAACAAATAATATTTTACAGATTAGGTATGACCTCATATTAATAGCAAACTAACAACTACATTTTGATGATAAAATTAATATATGTTTTTATTGTACTGTACCTAATTATCAACTCTGCGTAAGCAGAGTTTGGTTTTGGTATCGCGCGCGCCCCCCCCCCCCCCTTATAGTGGGTACCACACGAAAAAGATGTCTCGTCGGCGTTGTTGTCGTTGTCCATCTGTCTCGGAACTCCTATACCGTTGGACGGATTTTCATCAAATTTCACACAAAAATTGTTGCGTGAATGCGAACGTCAGTCAAATATAATTTTAGGTCTAAAATATGGTTTTTCCAAGCCCTCCCCCCTTCCTCCCGGACCCCCCCCCCCAGCAATGATGGCGTTATTTGTGTGTGAGCCCCGCGCATTCGTTCTGGGGGCGAAAACATCTCGCTCCGTATTTGCTAGGTTAAGTTAGTTTAGTTGGCATTAGAAGTGATGGTAGTAATAGTGGGATTGATGGTGATAGTAGTGATGATGGTGATAATAGTATTGATGATGGTTGTAGTTGTATTGATGATGATGATAGTAATGATTATGATGACAGTAGTAGATATGATGGTGACAGTAGTAGATATGATGGTGACAGTACTAGTAGTAGTGATGATGGTCACAATAGTAGTGATGATGGTGACAAGTAATTAATTATAGTTGTAGTGATAATGATGACAGTAGTGATGATGGTGTGAGTATTAGTGATGATGGTGAGTAGTTGTGATAATGGTGAAAAGTAGTGATGATGGTTATAGTAGTAGTGATGATGTTAACAGTAGTAATGATAATTGTAAGATGGTGGTGATGATAGTAGTAATGATGGTTGATAGTTGTAGTATCAATGATGATAGTAGTGATTAAGATGGTAGTGACAATGATGACATTAGTAGTGATGATGAGAGTAGTAGTGATGATTATAATTGTAGTAGTCATGATGATCATAGTAATGTTGATGATGACAGTAGTCGTGATGATTGTGGCAGTTGTAGTGATGATGGCAGTAGTAGTGATGATTGTGATTGATGATGGTATTAGTAGTGATGATGGTAACCCATCGCAGAGTTGGGTATGCCGTTTTGATGTTGGGCAAAACGGGACGTCTACTTTATTAATGTTATACGTGGAATGTCCACGGAAGGTTAAAATTTTTGCTCGATCTTTTCCTCTCCCTTCGACTTCGATTTCCAGGAATCTTGACCACTCGAGCGAGCGCAACTGAAAGCTTTTCTTTATATTTCCTCTGACGCTCTTCTTTTAAGAGCCTTTAGGAAGTTTTGCAGACAAAGTTCCAGCTGGTTTAAGAGTTTGTGTTTTCTTCTTTGGTTGATGGAAATCGTCTGGCGGTGGCAATAGAATTGGAATAAGTATAGTAGTTTCTTTCACCTGACGGAAACTTTAATCCATTATTAGCTGAATTCTCGATACGTAATTGAAAAATATGAAAGTACTATGTCCATCATATTAATGCCAAACTTTCATAATTATTTGCATAGTTTGCTGCAAAATCTTCGTAATAGTTGATAAATCAAGATGGGGACATGGTAATTTATCGCCGGCAGAAAACAAACTGACTATAGGTTCTATGTATCGCCGGCAGAAAAAAACAAACTATAGGTTCATAAGTACCGTAGCTAAGTGTATTTTGGATGTCTGGCCAAATTATAGAATACATAATTTTGTCGAACAAACTCGTGGTATTTGGGGTTCTGGGTTAGCTATAATATCGGATAAGGTGTATCTACGTCTTGTGATATCTAAGGTCCCAGGTTAGCTAATTGATCTGGTAAGGTACGTTAGTGAGAAGATTTTTTGTTGTACCGTACTTAGTTTCAGTGCATTGCCATAAAACTCACCGACACGCCATACAAAATACCCTCGTTGTTTCCATTACATTAGCAGTATATGGATATTCCCACATTCAAAATATGTTTAGTGAGAGCTATTAAGTACCCGGGGCTGTTCGGCCAGGCAGCCTAGGGAACGACTACTACTACCCATTAAGTACCAGTGGCCTTTTTCTCATATTCTGCAACTATAATACAATTTTATTCAGGTTAGGAAGCACGTCTAGCAATTAAAATGCTACAGACTGCCTTAATTAGTCCTTTTACCTATCATAGATCCTTTCTAAGCTGCATAAAATTGTATAAATATAGCTGGAATCAATTAAAACAAATAAGCTAATAGGTGGCGTGAGAGAGACTCGTCCGAGATTATGATACAGGACTGTAGGACGGTGTTGGTGTGGCTCTGACTAGTGATAGGGTTCTGGGGAGGTTTTTACTCACTCAGGTACTACTGTAGCTGCATAAACCAACCTAATGATAGCCACACTAAAAGGAAGAAGTCATCCTAGTGGCAGTGTTAACCTTTTCAGTATTATGATGCTTTTTTTTTATATTATTCTGGTTTATCATTATACGAATCTATTAAACTTGTGAAGGATCTTTTGGAGTCAAATGGTTAATTGAGATAGTTTGTACCCTTATGATTTAACCCAGATTTATCACTTTAATTCAGCTGACTACATTTATATCTTTTCTATTGTCAGGCTATTTCATCGAGCTTAGAGATGGCTTGGGAGCGCCAAGGAGTTACATTTGACCGTAATGAATCCTCTGACAGCGAGAGATATTTCCCAGTCTGGCTAAGATGGTAAAACAATGTCATGGTGTCATATATTTGAAAGGCTTTTATGTTTGCTGGCAACAACAGTTTTTTTTGTGTTCGATTATATTATACAGTGTCATAGACTACAGTAGATCTGGACTTGACACGAAAATGGAACTTTGCAGTAAGGGACCCAAAATTGGAGAACGAACCCCCAAGTTTAAACCTCGAAACCGCGAAAATATCACATTTTCGCAACTTCGAGGTTCGGACTTGGGGGTTCATTAGTCGAGTTTGAGTCCCTTACTGCAAAGTTCCATTTTTGTGTCAAGTCCAGATCTACTGTAGTCTATGACAGTGTAAATGAGAAACTTGGTAATTAGTTTTGAAGAAGGACTTACCATTATTCAGCTGTTTCCAGCGACCCTTTAACTGTAAATTACACGAATTATCCTCAAGGTTGCCACTGAATAAAGTTAAAAAGTTATCGCCGGTACAAAAGGGGTTAAAGGGGGATGGGCGTATTTATTTGCTCATTTATATATCTTGTTATCACTATTTTTTTAGTTTCCTCCCTAGACTTCCATCAAGCTTAAAAAAAAACACTCCCCAAGACCCTCCTTCAAGATTAATGTGTACATTTTTCGATAGAAAAACCGGCCGAAGGCCGGTTCCTCTTAAACTACAGGCTCGCTATCGATCGCCAGGAAAAAATCGACACCTAAAATGACACGAAAAGTTATTATTGACAAATAAATGGGGCGAAAGGTCTTAAAATCGCCAAACTAATGGGCCGAACATCTTAAAATATGAAAACTAATGGGGCTAAACACGAGGGAGAAGGGGGACCATAAAAACGACCCATCTCCCCTTAAAGGTACCTCCCTATACAGTATACACCTTATATAAGGACCTACGCTTTGCTTCGTAGTGTTTCATTATGTTAACTAACTTTCTATTAAGAATTAGGAAGTCATTATTACAACATGTAAAGGGTATAGCTACTTCCTCATATACATTATACAACCCATTGATGTCGATTGCATAATTGCGTAAAATCTATATCCATTAATATTTAGACTCCCATAGGTTCTTGCTAAAAAAAAAAAAAAAAAAAAAATCTGAAAAGAAAACACGCACACACACACACCTAACCCTTTTAGTCCCACTAGGTTTATTCAAAGCATGATCACACAATACGCAGCGAGTCACCATCGCACCTTAGTGATTTTGTTTTTATTTCTTTGCTTAGTGTATTTGTAAGTTATCCCGCTAGCCTACTAACCTTTGCCGTGCTAAAAATAATAGAAAAGGCTGGTCGGAAGCAGAATGATTGATGATGCTTGTAACATTCACACGTTTTATTGTAACACTTTTATTTTCCCAACTCCTCGGTCGTCTGGGTGTAAACTAACTGGAGTAAACAAACCACAGAGGTGCATAAGGACTAGGGAGAGATAGGAATAAAAGCGCTTTATATATTGTTCAGTGTAGCCATAATATAATTGTCTAATGATGGCAACAATAATATGAAAATAGGCGTCACTGTATACCAAAAGGATAATGCAACAAGATAAATTGTAGCGTGTATTAAATTGTGAAGTGTGTTCACAGTGCGTGTGTAGGTTTGGGGGTATCATGCTAACAACCACACAAACAGGAGTGAGTGTAATGCCCCAGTTACAGGTACGACTGCATTCCTTACATGTGGTGATCTGGAAAATACAAACATATATGAAAGTGACGGTATATACTGTATTAAGTAAAGTACAGTAGATTGCAATTATAAAATAGCTGGGTTATAGAAATTAGTTGATAAATACATTCCATACACTTGACAGGAATTGAACCCTGGACCAAGTGATCAACAGGCAAACATGCTACCACCCACCAGTATAATGATCACTTGGTCCACAGCTCAATCCCAGGTCAGGTGTGTAGGATTTTTCGCTCGGCATTGCTGGATTTAAGGATACGTATATACATTCTGAATACTGCTGCTATAACAAATTGTTATATCATATTATACAGTCTGCCTTTTCCCTAGAAAAATATAATCAATTTAATAAACTTTTTGTTATGGTCTGGTGAGTTTATCGAGAATCTCGCGCCAATTTGGTGTGTGGCGACCTTCGTGTTTTTATGTTATATAATATTTTAAAATTATTGTTTTTTATAGACTGGATAGCTGAACATGGATCCAATAATTAAATTTTAGTATATTTATTCTTAGCTGATGTTAAATTGCCATAGAATGCCGAAATTTGCTGTTAATTATGAACACTTGGTAATACCATGTTGTAGTGATATACCGGTACCGGTAGTAGATTTTCATAGTCCTCCAATAAGTATCAAGGAATAGGCTACTAATGGATTTAGTTCCCCCCTAGGTAAATATGATAGATTATAGTAAGTTTAATAAATGAAGTCAGAAAAGATAATTTAATCAATTTAAACACCGTTTTAGTATGAACATTTAATTTGACAAAGTTTTCTTTAATTCACTGACCTAATGAAAAACTAATGGAAGCGCTGTCCTATAAACTTGCCAATTAAAGGAGGAGTAAAAACAATAAGTGTGCATGAGATACTCTGGCCCGGTTTTTCTGGACCCCTTTCTCCCTCATGCTTAGCCCCTTTAGTTTTCAAATTTTAAGACTTTCCGCCCAATAGTTTGGCAATTTTAAGACTTTCGCCTTTTTCTTTGTCAATAGTTAGACTTTTCGTGTTATTTAGGTGTCGTTTGTTTCCTGGCGAGCGATAGCGAACCTGTAATTTAGGAGGAAAGCCTTCGACCGGGACTTTTTTTCTACCGAAAAATGTACAAATATATGCTGAAGGGGGGTCATGGGGTTGTATTTTTAAGTTTGATGGAGGTCTAGGGAAGAAACTAGAAAAATAACAAATATATGAAAACGACAAAAAAGTGAACCAATCCCCCTTAACCTATCTCTTTCCATATACTACTCTCCAACTAGACAACCTATTGCAATAATACCTGCTGAAGTACGGTATGCTATTAAAGTCTTCACTCATCCTTTCCATGGAGAGGCTGAACTAAAAAACTACTAAATAACAGTCTACCCAGAGTGATGTCTTAACACATTGAATGAGCAGAAGAGCCGGATGCTATCAATGAACAGTCACTATATTGATCTAATCACTAATACTGACTAACACGAACACTGCCTGATGCTATCACTCACTAACATTATTTACAATTCTACCACACTAATCTAACCTAGCCTTAAATTAATGTTAGCCTAAGTTAACCATTTGTCTAGATTTATATAACCCTATACAGTATACTTATCGTGTAAAACAAGCTGCCGAACGATATTGTAGACAGCTGCATACTAACATTTCACACACCTTATTTACGTACCGGTAAGCTAACCTCTGTTAATGTAAGGTAACTGAGCAAACAGTTAATATATCCATAACCTAACTTTAACCTGTGTAAATATACTCTACCCTATGCTAACAGCTAACTACTACTAACCTTCCCTAACCCACCCTTAATCTAATGTTAGCCTAAGCTTAGTCTACGCAAACCTAATTTTAACCATATCTAACAATGTACTTATTTTAACCGACGAGAGTGAGTGTGCTAAACACGAGTTGAGTGGGCGGACGAAGGGCTATAGTGTCCTTGTGAATGTCGCTGCAACTAGTGACCCACACACCAAATATCAGGGTGATCTTTACCAGGGGATGGTAGAAGCCTGGGTCTGCCTGGCTCGATACTAGGAAGTTATGAAAGGGGTAGTGCTTGTGTTTTGGTCTATATATATATATATTTATAATATATATATATATATATATATATATATATATATATATATATATATATATATATATATATATATATATATATATAATATAGTTTTGAGTTTCCTCGCTAGACCTCCATCAAGTTTTTAAATACCCCCTAGAACCCCTTTTAAGATGAATTTGTAAATTTTTCGGTAGAAAAATTTCCCGGCCGAAGGCCGATTACTCCTAAAATACAGGCTCGCTATCGCTCGCCTGTAAAAAAAATCGACACCTAAATGGCATGGAACGTTTTAAAATTGACATAAATGGGCGAAATTTCTTAAAATTGCCAACTAACGTGGCGAACGTCATAAAATCTCAAAACTAATGGGGCTAGGCATGAGGGAGAAGGAGGTTCGAAAAAAATCCCTTAAGTGAAAATCTCCCCTTAAGTAGCACCATTTTCACCACCATTGTCATCATTTTGATCATTGTCATCAGTTTTATCCTTATCATGTTATTATTTTGATCATTGTCATCAGTTTTATCATTGTCACCAGTTTTATCCTTATCAGTGTCATTTTAATAATTGTCATCAGTTTTGTCTTCATCATTATCATAATTGTTATCAGTGTCATCCTTATTATTTTTGTCAGCATTATCAGTCATTGTTTTTATCATTACTGTCATACGGTTTATAATTTGTTATCATTTGTGATATTTTGTTTTCATTGTCATCATTGTTTATCAGTTATTCTGTTTATCAATGCCATCATTGTTATCATCATTATCATAATGTTTATTATTTTTGTCAGTGTTTATTATTGTCATCGCTGTGATCATTGTCATCATTAATATCACCATTGTCATATTTTGTATTATCATACTTTTTATGAATGCCATACTTTTATAATTTTCTTAATTTTGACCATATCATTTTGACAATTCTTACAAACATTACTGGCAAGGAGGCCGCCTAATATTCGAAAATTATTTCCAAACCTGAGTTGTTGTTGTTGTTCCCCAGGCTGCCTGGCCGAACAGCCCCAAGGTCCCGAGCAAGGCCAAGGCCATAGAGCGCCCCCACAAAACCCTCCCTGCTTACCACTAACAAAACCCAGGTGACCGAAGCCACTCTAAGGCAGGGAGCTGAGGAGGGCGCGGAAACGCCCGAGAAACCAAAGCCCCACCCAAGGCCCTGTGCCCCTCAGCAATTATGAAGGGAAAGTTGAGGGGCAAGGGAAAAATGTGACGCTTTGGCTCCCAATCTGCCAACTTTTAGGTTGGCAGTAGGGAGGTCGATCCACGGAAAAGACGCAGTCACTTGAGATCTAGAAGATATATAAGTAAAAGGAACAGTCAGAGTAAGCTATGGGTATGGCAGAGATCGCTCATCTCTCACTCTGATAGACCAGCCCATCACCACATGACTAGAACCCAATCCTCTCAGCATCAGCTAGGAAAGGCCCTAGAAAGCCGCCTTTGGCGGGGGGATAGCTCCCCTACTTAAACTCCTTTCGGAGTTGGGCACCCGCCAAACCTGAGTAATGATCGTCTGTTGTAAGCCAAAATACAATACACATGATGACATAATAAATTAACTTGTTAAGAAGCACGCCCATAATGGAATAAATTAATAAATAAATACACACATAAATAATTATATAGATCTATGAAAAGGTGTATATATAAATGCATAAATAAATAAAGCGTATAGGCAACAGAGAGGACTTCATTGAAAAGTAATAACTGAATATGCTTATGACTGATTGAAAGTTAATGCTTCTTAAGTACCATATTTAGGGATTTGGTGGGGTCATATGAATCTAATTAAGAATTTTCGTAAATATTAGAGGATATTTTTTAATGTGATTGTACTGGAAAATAGTTAATTATTAAGTATTTTGGAGAGGTTGTACTGATTTTACCTTTCATATTAGCTTGTTTGTAAGATTGTGTCTCTTTCCTTCCCTTACTACCGTACTATCTTTATCTTCTGTATTCTCTCTCTCTCTCTCTCTCTCTCTCTCTCTCTCTCTCCTATATTTTTAGACCGCCTCCATCCCCTCCATTTTCACCCCTCATTGCCTGTTCTTCTTAGCGTTATCCCCTTGAGTCTGTCCTCCTCCTCCTCCTCCTCCTCTTCCCGTCTTTACTCTGTCCTCTCTTTCCCCTTTCTTTCTTCCTTTTCCTCCTACTACTCTTATCTCTTCCTTACTCTTGTTAATCTTCTTCTCTTCCCCTTTCTCCCCCTCCTGTTTTGTCCTTCTCTCGTTTTCTTCTTCTTCTTGCTTTTCTTCCTCTTCTCATTCCTCCTCCTATACCATCCTTCTACTCCCTGTTCTCCTCCCCTACCTTCCCTCCTCCTCCTTCCTTTCTTTCACCTCCTCTCTTTCCTCCACCTCCTCTCTTTCCTTCTCCTCCTCCCTTTCCTCCCCTACCTTCCTGCTCCTCCTCCTTTTCCTCCCCTACCTTCCTCTTCCTCCTCCTCCCTTTCCTATCGTACTCTCCTTCTCCTCCTCTCTTCCCTCTCCTACCTTCCTCCTGTCTCCCTTCTTACTTTCCTCTCCTACCTTCCTCCTCTGCCTCCCGTCCTTCCTTCTCACCTTCTCCTCTTTTCTCCTTCCCTTCCCCCCTCCGCCTCCTCTTCTAAAATCTCTCATCTACTTCTTCCTACACGATCTCTTCAACACCTCTACTTCACAATGTTTTCCTTTTCTACTCTATTCCTTTCCTCCTTTACCTTCCTTTCTTCGTCTTCTCCTTCTTCTGATCTCTCTGCGTTCCTCCCACTTCCCTCTTTTGCTGTTTATATTTTTCTTCTTCCCCCATCGTCTGATTTTTTTTAACGTAGCGTATCCTCTTTCTGCACACACACACACACACACACACACACACACACACACACACACACACACACACACACACACACACACACACACACACACACACACACACACACACACACACACACACACACACACACACACACACACACACACTAATCGATTACCAATATATTTTCGTACCTTTGCTCATTTGAAAGTTGCATAGTTATTTATTTATTCATGATGTAGCTGGTGGTGGTCAATGACGTCACGGTTCGGTCACAGAGGAGGGAGTAAGATAAGATGAAGAGGAGATAGAGGAAGGGAGGGAGAGTAAGGAAAGGACATGAAAGGAGGAGGGGAAGAAGTGAAGGACAAGGGATGAAGAGGAGGATAATAATTGCGGTACCAAAATGGCGTCCAGGTCAAATATGGCCGCCTACCCTTACTCCAGAATCTCTAGGAAGGAGCGAACAAATATCAAATGCTTAAACACATCTCAGTATATTTTTAAGAGTAGCATTCAGACGAGTAAATTTGTTTGGAAGTAGCTAGAATACTGATGGGAAATTAAATAGCTTTATTGGAAGTTGTAAGTTGTATACAATTGTCTGAATACGACTAGAATAGAGATGAAAAATAAACACATATCCTGATTAAAAGAGTTAAAATGTCAACAGTTCTAACATATTAGATCGCATGCTTTCATTAATTTAATTTGGGTGGTTATTGATGTTAAGAATGATGTTAAATATAATTCCATAGCTACCTAATAAAATTGTTTTCTAATCGTATCATTTATATTGAACCCAAGAGGTCCACTTTTTAACTGAATTAAATTATGTGATAGTGTCTGAAAATATATCATCAAACAATTAGTAGTTGATAGTAATTATGCCATATCACTTTTAAAAGTCAGAACTTAACCTATTCAATACGATGGAATCGTTTAATTTTTACTTTTGGAAAACTTTTCTCTTCCTCGCCATATACCTCCTCCTCCCACGCCTCCTCCTCCTTCCCATATACCTCCTCCTCCCACGCCTCCTCCTCCTTCCCATATACCTCCTCCTCCCACGCCTCCTCCTCCTTCCCATATACCTCCTCCTCCCACGCCTCCTCCTCCTTCCCATATACCTCTTCCTCCCACGCCTCCTTCCCATATACCTCCTCCTCCCACGCCTCCTCCTTCCCAAATACCTCCTCCTCCCACGCCTCCTCCTCCTTCCCGTATACCTCTTACTCCCACGCCTCCTCCTCCCACGCCTCCTCCTCCCACGCCTCCTCCTCCTTCCCATATACCTCCTCCTCCTTCCCATATACCTCTTCCTCCTTCCCATATACCTCTTCCTCCCACGCCTCCTCCTTCCCATATACCTCCTCCTCCTTCCCGTATACCTCCTACTCCCACGCCTCCTCCTCCTTCCCGTATACCTCCTCCTCCCACGCCTCCTCCTTTCCATATACCTCCTCCTTCCCATATACCTCCTCCTGCCACGCCTCCTCCTCTTCCCCATATACCGCCTCCTCCCACGCCTCCTCCTCTTCCCCATATACCGCCTCCTCCCCTTCCCCATATACCGCCTCCTCCCCTTCCCCATATACCGCCTCCTCCTCCTCCTCCCCATATACCTCCTGCCCCCCACACCTCCTCCTCCTCCTCCCACACCCCGGCATTGTTTGTTGTATATACATAATGTAACTCGAGTTTCTTCTCGTTTTCTCCCCTCTCTCACTTACCCACCCCAACCCTCTCCCCCCACCCACCCTTCTCCCATTGTTTGTTGTATATACATAATGTAACGTGACTTATCTGTTTTCTATGCGACAGACCAAAGATATTAGGTTAACACTCGATATATTGGGAAGAGGAGGAAGAGTGGGAGGAGAAACACCGGAAGAGAGAGAGGAGGAGTAAGAGGAATAGCGGAGGTAAGAAGAATAGGTAGAGGTGGGGAAGGATGTTTAAAGAAAAGAGAAAACAAATATGATAAAGACCAAGCAACAAGTACAACAACAAGAGCATTATCAGCGTTAATTTAATCCGCCTCCCAAAACTTGAGCCATAATTCTAGCTACCGCCAGACTATGTTATGCAGATTATTGATAACCTATTGTAGTAAAACAAGCGATGCAGAGGAATGGACGGCTCCGTCGCCTGCCCTCATGTCCCAAGCCACTCAAAC
This sequence comes from Paralithodes platypus, assembly GCA_032716605.1. Classification (NCBI taxonomy): domain Eukaryota; kingdom Metazoa; phylum Arthropoda; class Malacostraca; order Decapoda; family Lithodidae; genus Paralithodes; species Paralithodes platypus. The sequence continues at coordinate 35,148,913 of CM064518.1, read as the reverse complement.
CCTCCTCATTCCTCCTTCCTTGTTTGCTCACAAGATTGAAATTTCTGGTATGAGCTCGCACTAATTTTAATGATCAAATGAGTTCAAGTGGCCAGATTGAGCTGAGCAGTCTATTTGAGAAAATTAATCAGTTTATGCCTAGTGGAGGAATTGGGCTAAGCGGCTGTATTGAGCTGCGTCTGAATTGGCCTGAACAACTGTTTTTGGCTGAACGACTGTCTTGGGCTAATGGGTCGAACTGGGTTGCAGAACCATTGTTGACCGTGGCTGAATTGAGCAGGAAGGCATTATTGACCGCAGCCTAATTGGTCTGAGCAGCCGTGTTGGGGTGTGGAGACATTTTGGGATTAGGCAGAATTGGGTTATTCTTTGGGGTCATGGGGGGCCTTTGAGCCCTGGGACTGTTTTGAGCCTGGGCACCAGGCTGAATTGGCACGAACGGCTGTTTTGGGTCAAGGCCGAATTGAGCCAAGCAGTCGAATAGGCTCAATGGTAAAATGATCCATGCAGTATTTATGAGCCACGTAGACGTTTCGGGCTGTGGTAAATTTATGACGAGCAACCGATTTTTGAGACGACATTTTGAGCAACGGGGTTAGTTTGGAGCATGGAACCGTTTGAGCTGATTTATGGACACAGCTGTTTTGAACCGTGGCCATTTTGGATGGCAGCCAAATTGAAATTGAAATGTTTTGTTTAGCCACATAATATAAACTACGTGTTCAATTTACAAAATAATGTTTTGACACTGTCTGTGCCATTTGCGAATTAGCTCTTCTCAAAGACACATAATGAATGGCTGTTTTGGGCAGCAGCATATAATGAGTAGCTGTTTTGGGCAGCAGCTGAATTAGAGCGAGCAACTGCTTTGGGCCGTGGCCGAATATATTGGACAACTAGCCATTTTTTGGTTTGCTGTGCTATTTTGGCCCACAGTGTCATTTTGGTTCGCGAGGTCATTATTGGGCAAGGCCTAATTGAGCTAAGCGGTCAAGTAGGCCTAACACTCGAGTAGTCAACTCCGAACCACCTCCAACCCTTTCATCTCCCTCTCTTCCCCATGTTACCCTCTCAGAGATCTTTGTTAAATCCTCCTTGTGAATTTGCTAATCAAACAACAACAACATAAAACAGCACCAATAAGCCTAGGATCCACATACTTTCCACTCGCTTATGCGATGGAAAAAACAAATAAATTAAGGGAATATTATAATTATACAATTGTGCCTTACTCTCACTTTTCATCGCCTTTGTCCTTGATCTTACATTTTAAATCTCAGTTGACTGTCTCCCACTCGTTAGCCTCTAAATAATTGATGACTTACCCTTTTACTTGCAAGGTCGTGGGGAAGGGAACGAGTAAGAATGTGTGTGTGTGTGTGTATTTACCTAATTGTATTTACCTAATAGTATTTTACAGGATTGAGATTACTCTCGTAGTGTCCCGTTAGCCTTTAACTTATCATAATTTACTTTAAAAGCTTGAATACTTTGTGCACACACTAGGTCGTTTGGTAACTTATTCCACTTCTCAACCATTCTATCTGGAAAACCAAACTTCCTAACATATTTCCTAGCTCTCCTCCTCAACAGTTTATAGTCATGTCCTCTCGTCCTCCCCACCGCCGGCCAAACAAAATGTGGTTGATCAATATATTCCTTTCCGTGAACACACCTAAATACACCTAAGTGTGTGTGTGTGTGTGTGCGTGTGCGTGTGCGTGCGCGTGCGTGCGTGCGTGCGTGCGTGCGTGCGTCCCCCCCCCGCGCCTGCGCCCCGCGCCCCGCGCCCCGCGCCCCGCGCCCGCTCATCTATATCCTACTGGTCAGGGAAAAAGAAAAGGAAAGTGAGGCTAAACAGCCAAACAACGACAAAGAAAACACCACTGAAAACGGTGGTAAGTGTGATGAACCTTTTTCCGGAGAACAAAGTGGCACACCAACCATAATAGAAATCTTCAAAATGATGAAAGGACAAATAAATTATGCTACTACTACACAAATAATCAGTGTAAATTTGGCCGAAAAGGACGTGACTGCCCTTTTGCTCACCCAAGCCTATGTAACAGGTACAAGATAAACGGTCGTGATCCCGTAAAGGGATGTAAACATGGTGATAAGTGCAAATACCTACACCCACCTATATGTAATGGTTCAGAAAGGAGGAGAGAGTGTTTAAACTTGGAGTGCAAAAGACTTCATTTGAAGGGCACTCGTCGATATCCATATGACCAGTGTAGAGAACAGCAACAAACAACCACTTACCCACCACCACCACCACCTTCTCGTTCAGCCATTCCTGCACCAAATCCACAAACACAGAGTGCGTGGTTAAATAGACCTCAACGAACACAAGATACGTGGGTAAATCAATCTCCCCAAAATGATACCATGGTACATTTTTTAGTGCAACAGATGCAGCAAATGCAAAAAGTGCAACAACAAATGATGCAGGCACTGAAAATCCATCCGACTCAGTGGTGCATCCCTCCGTCACAGGAACTACAGTAACAAGGAAAGAGGTAAACAGCAGCACCCTACACACACTAATTTCACTCAATATAGCAGGCCTATTACCTTACAAATTCAAAGGCAAAGTAAAGCTGCTTGCAGAAATAGCACAAGTAGATAATGCTCTCATACTTTCCCTAACAGAATCGCATCTTACTCAAAGTATAAGAGAAGCTGAAATAGATATAGAAAATTACACCTCCTTCAGAACTGATAGATCTGGTCATAGGAAAAAAGGGGGTATTATCACTTACATTAAAAATCACCTTGCAGCTCTGACTAACGTTCTATTATCAGAATCTAATTCCTATACAGAGGTCCAGGTACTAAACATTACAGACATTAATATGATCTACATCACTATATATAGACCCCCAGCATGTCCAACTAATAAGTTTATGGATCAACTAACAAAAATTAAAGATATTTTAGACAATCTACCACCACCCATGCCAACCATTGTGCTCACTGGAGACTTGAATTTCGTGCTAATTAACTGGGATTCAGAAAGTGTCTATGGAGGAGCAGCGGACATGCGAGCTCAAGCAGAAGCACTTATACGTCTTTCAAGAGAGTTTTATCTCAATCAACTCGTCAATATAGCCACAAGAGGTAATAATATACTGGATATTGTAATGACCAACAATGATGAGCTGATCCACAACCTCACAGTAGACAAAACCAACCTGTCGGACCACAATATTATTACAATGGCGACAAACATAGTTACCAACACACAACATAGAACTCCCAGCCCTGCAGAGCCCATGGCTGTGAACTTCAATCAACTCAACTTTCTCAGTGAATCTATATGCTGGGAAGACCTTAAAAGAGAACTTAGTGAAGTGGATTGGGCCATACAGTTTAAGGAATCTGGTCCCGAGGCCCAATATAACAAATTACTGGAAATATGCCTCAAAATTTCTGAAAAATATGTACCCCTTAGAAAATCGTCACCCCAGAAAAATATACCACGTGATCGTAGGATACTGATGCGCAAGCGAACGAACCTACGCAAGAAGCTGAAGCGTAGTTCCAGCATACTAAATAAACAACAAATTGAAGCCAATGTTACCTCCATTGAAGAAAAACTCAAGACTTCAGTAGAAATAGAAAATCGCAGAAAAGAATTCCAAGCCGTGTCCTGCATTAAAACTAACCCAAAATACTTTTATAAGTATGCTGCAAGCAAATCAAATGTAAGGGTGGGTGTTGGTCCACTGACAGATGCGAACGGCCAAACCAAGAACGAACCTGAGGCGATTGTCGATATACTACGGCTACAGTACGAGGGCGTCTTTAGCCACCCTCGAGGTGATAAAATAATTGACTCACCAACCGACTTATTCCACAAAGTATCCATGCCAAATCTAACGGACATTAAATTTACCACAAATGATATAGTAAATGCTATAAAGGAAATTGGTATCAATGCAGCAGCAGGCCCGGATCAATTCCCGGCCGCACTTCTCACGAATTGCGCAGCAGACCTTAGTGCTCCTCTACAGATTTTTTATAGAAACTCTCTCGACTCTGGAATTATACCACAACAATTAAAATGTGCTAGAATTACACCAGTCCACAAAGGGGGGTTCGAGGGGTGAACCAAAAATTATAGACCTATTGCTTTAACTTCGCATGTCATCAAAATCCTCGAAAAGCTAATAGTTAAAAATATGTCCATATACCTTGAAGAAAACAACATAATAAACAAGGACCAGCATGGGTTTCGGAAGCGCCACTCGTGCCTCTCGCAACTGTTAGCTCACCATGAAAAAATTATAGAAGGGCTAAAAAATAAAAATGCTATCGATGTGGTCTACCTTGATTTTGCAAAAGCATTTGACAAGGTAGACCACGGCATACTCCTCCACAAGATACGAGACTCAGGAATCTCAGGAAAACTTTGGGTGTGGCTGCACTGTTTCCTCACTGACAGGGAACAAGCTGTAGCGGTTGGTGGTGCAGTGTCCAAGCCATCCATCGTCACTAGTGGGGTGCCACAAGGGTCAGTTCTTGGACCTATACTTTTCTTGCTGCACATATCAGACATAAATAAACATGTCGTGCATTCGTCTGTCGCCTCCTTTGCTGACGACACTCGTGTATTAAGGGAAGTGTCTTCTACAACAGATGCTGATTTACTTCAGGCAGATCTCACTACAATTTACTCATGGGCAGAGCAAAACAACATGTCCTTTAACAATAACAAATTTGAACACATGAACTACAGTGCAGACCGAAATATGAATATCCACACATACACAGCAGATAAAATCTCTGCCGTCCAACACCTAGACTACTGGGGGAGGTTGGAAACTCTCAAGCTTTTCTCATTAGAAAGACGCAGGGACAGATATGCCATCTTATATGTCTACAAAATATTGATTGGCATCACAACCAACAACCTTAATATAGGTTTTCACATCCATCAGCGACTGGGCCGTCTCTGCCACATACAGCGGGTACACCCCAGAGCAGCCACCAGAGTTAAGACGCTTGGGTGGGTGGGTGGGTGGGTGGGTTTATTATATGATCTTCAAGTGTTACTAAACGTGACTGACTTTATAAGTACTGTGATTATATCTCTGGATGGTGCAATACATTACTATGTATCTCACCTTTCTTGATTCAAAGGTGACAGGTCCTAGATTGATGAACGCATTTATTGCTCCTTGTTTACATCTGTCTGTCCATCTATTTACCTGTATGTCTTTCCAAGTATCTATATATTTCTATCTATCAGCATCTCTCTATCGATTTGGCTATCTGTCTCTCTATGTATCTTTCTCTACCTATCTGTTTATATGTATGTAATGTGTTTGTTCAATTTATTCATATATTTACAAACCACAAAACGTAATCACGACAAAGATGTTCCTGTGTGAGTGTTTATGCCAGAGTGAATTAGTTTGCCTTTGCTTTAGCTGCCTGTTGAGTTGGTATTTTGGTAGTTTTGTGGGCAGACTCTAATAGCTGTGTATTTGCCATTCCAGTTTGAGAGAGAGAGAGCGAGAGAGAGAGTAACAACAAAGTTAAGTGTGTTCTCGCGTGCTCCTCTGTCACGTAATTCCTGATCGATAGATAGACTAAGCCGAGGATCAATAGTTATATATGAATAAACCCGGAGACTGACCCGATATATTGACGGCGACAAACATGCACCACCACCACCACGCACAAAAAAAATCTGAGTTCGAGATGAAATAAATATAAAGTAGTATGGCATGGAAAACCGATACCCCAACTCAATGTTAACCCCCTCAGTACGGTGGTGGTTTGTTATTGTAATGTTCCTGTCAATAAACGATTGTACACAGCAAAGGGAGCAGCTCGGGCTTTCAGAAATTCAATATCGAAAGTTCTACACTATTCTTTGCTAGAGGATATTCCGAAGCTGACTATTATCGTCTAAATTTAGACAGAAAACAATAATATATTGCAATTCTAATAGCGTATATAATTGCTAAAGTTAATATATAGTGCACAGCACCTGCAGAATATTGGACTGGACCGAACATAAAACAATACAACAGTTAAAGTGTTTTGCCCTTCGACGTCGTTACGAGATTAAGCAAAATCCTTTTTTTAATGTCTGGTGAGAGGCCTGTGATGGAGGGGTTGATGGCTGTGTGTGGTTGTGTTGTGGTGTGACTGTGTTGTGTGACTGTGTTGTCGTGTGGCTGTGTTGTGTGTACCATTGATTATTGACACTTGTGGCATGAGGTGGCAATGGCATCTTGATACACCTGGCACAGGACGCATTTGCTGGAATGTCGATAGTTACAACTTGATATATACTGCAGATATAAAACAAGAACATGTTTTAGGAGCTAAAATGAAAATGTGTAAACTCATTTAACAAATTGTTTTGATTAAAATGTAAAGCTGGAGGCGTACGCCAAGATGCGCGTTGCCGTGGCTCTCATCTCAGTGTCTTTACCCTTTGAATATTATGGTAGTGGTACACGAAGTATATACCTAGTAGGGATGAGCCATAGTCTCGCAATCGCTATCGGTGGAAATTTGGCCCGATACTTTTGTATTACGGTAGGTATCTAAACGTGCAATAATATGAACATTGAAGGAATAAGCAATTACATTGCATCTTCTGGTTATAGTGACTATAATAATGAATGACATGGAGATACAATATTTAAAAGACAAAGGTAGTAAATTATCCTTAAGTAGCTTACTGGAAAGTATCAGTACGGCTTTTCAATGAGTATCTGTATTGGCCACAATTTTGGTATCGCTGCATCTCTAATACCTAATACACAGGGTCCACTGTATATTATTCGTGTTTATGACAGATTACCTGGCAGAATGGGACGTCACGAAAGTCCACCTAATTCAAATTCTTATGTACGACTAGGTAAACCAATACATTGAGATTTGTAATATCAATTTAATTTCATATGCATTATATACTAGTTCTATATAAATTACATTCATACATTATCATGTAGTTAGATGTCGTGACAAAATCCAAGGATCTAGGAAATATTGTGAGGGACCTTACTTATTGCATTTATCATTTACATTCAAGGAGATATGACTAATTTTGAGAATCCTTTTCATGTTTATAACTGACCAACTTGTTTCTTAGTAATAGCAAAAACAAACTATGTGAATTAATACAAAAAGATCTTTGCCTATTTTCCAAAAGATTTGTTTATCTTATTCCATCCATCGGTAATCAGTAATTTATTGTTACATTAGGTTAATATAGTTTCGCATAACAGGTTCCTCTGATTACGATAAATTACATTGTATTATAGTTCCAGCCAGACAATTTAGGAAGCTTAGGAGGAAACTTTCGTTGTATATGGTTTATAATTGTACGTTCGCTCGTAAAAATCCGGGATCTATTATTTGTTTATGTAAATACAACAATTTGATTTATGGGTATGTTTTGATGTTCATTTATTGATGTATGGTTGTACAATTAATTCATATAACAGTATAGGCTACTTTCATAAAACATAAAACAAGTATGCATCTTTAGAAATACTCTGGTAGGCTAAATAAATAGGAGGGGCTCAGGAATGTTTACTAATGACTGTACAGTTGTCTACAATTTTACACTGGATAGCTTAATGATATCGTATCATGTTAAGTTTTTCAATACGACTTCGTAGTAGTATTATCTTTTGTCTAATATCGATTATGCAATCAAATGGGGCTTACACCGCGTGCGTACGTAACTGCACTCACCTTCTGACTCCACTCCTACTAATCTCTCCAGGTGAGGTTCCTGGCCGCGACTCTTGCCATCCCATTTAGCTCTCACCTGATTTATCGACTCTCGCCTCGATGCCTGCTTTTCCCAGGGGTCCCATCACCGTGCGAGGAGGGTGAGACTCAGGAAAACTAGCCATGTAGCTCAAGTGTGTGTTTACGAACTATGCAACTAATATGTTTGGAGTCCGTATCAGAGAGGCTTGATACATGGTCAGACCAGCGGTAGCTCACTTAGCCAAATGGAGTTTATGCGAATTTTCAAAACGTTGTTGAGTGTTCTGATCTTGCAAGTATATAATAAAACAGGGACCACCAGTGTCCTTAAGAGGAGCAGCTACGCCCTTTTACATAATTATACAGTAAATCAACAGTAAATACACTTTTCATAGAATTCGATATCCCACATGCTAGGCCGAGGCCATGAATAACATTATGACGGCATTAATGACCCAAGTTGTACTTAATACAGTATTGCTAAGTTTACTGTATAGTTTTAATCTATCTTATGCTGAATCCAACCTACTTTCTAATTTCGGAGGTTCGTTCATGCTGTTAGAGGGCCAGAGTTAGTGTCCGAGATTGTACACTCTAAGGGCCATTTTTTGGTCGTTTACTTTAGGGGCTGCTAAAACTTCTTACAATTAATTATAATTCTGAATCAATTGATCCACCTCAAAATGATAGTTTTTATAATAACTAAATCGAAAGGTATGTGTGTTATAAAAATAATGCACCATGACAGT
>CM064518.1:35032915-35135415 GCA_032716605.1 Paralithodes platypus | reverse complement strand
GCCTACAGTGATGAAATAAAGCTGCATTGAAAGATGTTTACAACATTTATTTTCAGTCAGCTTTACAATCTGAAGACTAGATAATAATATGGATATCCGAAGGGAAAAGGGAAAATTATATTTCATTTAAAAGACGAATACAAAAATAATATATATATATATATATATATTAAAGTGAAGTAAATTACTGTATTGGTTGAGGGAAAAAAAAAGAGTACATGCAATAATTCAGTTTGACAAGCAACCTCATTCATCAACCTTCATATCCTAAACACAAAAGGGAAATACTATCCCACAAAGTTGAAGTCGGAGGTGAAAAACAAATATTTTTTTTAAAGCGCCCCTTTTAGCCACTATCACAGAATTAAGCATCACTGAATCATCCATTTGGTTAAAGGACAGACAACATAATATGCATAGTCAGTCACACTACCTGAAGACGAGAGGAAAATTGTTTATCTACAAAATTGAAAGAATAATCTATTGGAGCGAAAATGGTTAAATATGAAATGAAATATATTGTATTATACAATGTTTAATACTCCCATTCACCATTACGTTTAAGGGGGGAAGGGTTTATTTATTGGTCGATTTTTATATGTTTTAATATTATTTGCTAGTTACCTCCCTAGACCTCTATCAAGCTTAAACAGCATCCCCAAGATCCCCCTTCTAGATAAATTTGTACATTTTTTGATAGAAAAAATATCCCTGCCGAAGGCCGGTTCCTCCTAACATACATGGCACATACATGGCATATACATGGCACGATAAGTCCTAATATTGACAACACAAATGGGGCAAAAGGTCTTATAATCGCCTAACTAATGGGCTGAACATCTCAAAATCTGAGCACTAATGGGGGCTAAACACGAAGGAGAAGGGGTGCCAGAAATACCAACTTTCCCCCCTTACAAGTCCGCCACACCACCGAAGCCAAGGCAGGCAAATTAATCATATGCAGAAGTAAAAAAGGAAAGTTATATATTGGGGAGGACAATGTTAAGGGAGCCCACCTCGCTTTTTTTTATCTATCTCTCTCTCTCTCTCCCTTTGGCTTGTATCCATTCGGCCCCATTCAGCCTACTGTTTTAAGACGTTTACCCCCATCCAGGTGTCAATATTTTCCTGGCGAGCGGTAGCGAGCCAGCATGTATATATTTTTGTTTTGACAGCAAACTAAATTTGTACATTTTTCAATAGAAAAAATTCTCTGGCGAAGCCGGATTTCTCCATACAATGCTGGCTCGCTGTCGCTCGCCAGGAAGAAATCGACACCTGGATGGGGATAAACGTCTTAAAACAGTTGGCTGAATGGGGCCGAATGGTTACTACGGTAACGATAACTTGTACGCAAGGGACGGGGTGCATTTAAGTAGGAAAGGGGTAGGGATGCTAGGAAAGTTAGTTGATAGAGCAGTTGAGGTGGGGTTATAAATTGGAAATGCCCCATCAAAAGAAAACAAAATAAATTAGGTGATAGAAAAAATAGTCAGGAAAGGAAATTAGATGTTATTAATAACAGTGAAACAATAGGTGACAATGCAGTAATAGAAGTTAGTCATATAAATAGTGGTACAATATCTACCTTAGTACAAGATAATAACAACAGTCAAATAGATACTAATAGAAGAAAAGAAGGTCCACCAGACACCAGTAAAAGAAATACATTGAGATTATATTACACAAACTGTAGGAGTTTATGTAATCAAATGGACGAACTTAGAGCACTTGTTAGCAATGAAAATATAGACATAATAGCGCTTAGTGAAACATGGATTAATACAGAATCCAAACATTTTTTAGCAGAATTTGATATACCAGGATATAGTTTGTTTAAACATGACCGAACAAGTAGGAGGGGCGGCGGTATAGCAGTGTTTGTCAGGAGTTCATTAAAATGCTGTACTAAATCAGGTATTAGGCTAAACAATGATAACGAAAGTGTTTGGGTAGAGGTTAGCGAAGGTAGCGAGACCATAGTTATTGGAGTAATTTATAGACCACCAAATATGAGTAGAAATGAAGGTAAATCATTATGGCAGGAAGTGAAAATAGCATCAAGGTTTAGCAATGTGTGCATTATGGGGGATTTTAATTTTCCGAAGATAGATTGGCAGCATCAGATCGGCGACTCAGATTCTGAGGAGTTTATTGAGGTGGTACAAGATAGTTTTTTATTTCAATTCATTGACTCGCCGACTAGAGGTAATAATATCCTTGATTTAGTTCTCAGTAATAATGAACATATGATAAATAATGTTGAGATAGGGGACCAACTAGGAAATAGTGATCACAAATCTATTTATTTTAATATACAATGGACAGGAAATGCTAAAGAGAATCCGTCACTTATCCCAGATTTCAGAAAAGCCGATTATGGTGGGATAAGAAGAGCCTTAAGGGTGGACCCTATTGTTAAACAATTAAGTCAGGATAAGCCAGAGTTAATCTTGACAGCTACATATGAACAGTTTATTTCTTCACTTCACAATGCGCAAAATAAATATATCCCCAAAAGAAGATTTAGATCGATACAGAACCAACCAAAATGGATGAATAATAAACTAATAGATCTTATAGGAAAAAGGAAAGGGATATATAGAAAACTTAAGAAAGGCGAAACTCACCTACTTATTTACTATCAGACTCTATCAAGACAGGTCAAAAAGGAAATTAGGACAGCAAACATAAATTATGAAATAAGGATAGCCAACGACTCAAAAAATAACCCTAAAGCTTTTTACCAACTATATAAATCTAAAGTTAGAAATGTAATAGGCCCCCTTAAAACTTCGATAGGAGAAATGACAGAAAATAATTTAGAAATGTGCAGTACATTAAATAGTCAGTTTCTATCCGTTTTCACTAATGAAAATTTGGCACAGATTCCAGAAGTCAGTAAGGTATATAGCGATAGTATAGAAAATAGGTTAAGTACGATTACTATAAGTAGAAATGATGTGCTTAAGGAAATTGACAGACTGAAGCCTCAGAAATCACCTGGTCCTGATAAGGTATATGCTAGAGTATTAAAAGAATGCAGAGATGAGTTAAGTTACCCATTAACATTTCTTTTTAACAAGTCATTAGAAACAGGTATAGTTCCAGAAGCTTGGAAGCTTGCAAATGTAGTTCCGATCTTCAAAAAAGGTGATAAATCCATAGCATCAAATTATCGTCCCATTAGTCTCACTTGAATCATAGGAAAGCTACTAGAGTCAATTATTGCTAGGAAAATGAAAAACCACTTAGAAACATTTAACTTAATCAATTCTTCTCAGCATGGATTCACTCAGGGACGTTCTTGCCTTACTAATTTGCTTAGCTTTTTCTCAGAGGTATATGAAGCAGTAGATAATGACAAATCATATGATATTATATATTTAGATTTCAGTAAAGCTTTCGACAGTCCCTCATGAGAGATTGATGAGAAAGGTTGAGGCACATGGAATAGGTGGGGCGTTGTTAGGATGGATTAGGTCATGGCTAATTGGTAGGAAGCAGAGAGTCAGCATAAATGATACTAAGTCAGAGTGGGCATCAGTCAAGAGTGGTGTCCCCCAGGGATCTGTATTGGGTCCTCTGTTATTTATCATATACATAAATGACCTTGATTTAGGTATAACTAGTAGGATAAGTAAATTCGCAGACGATACCAAAATAGGGAGACCAATAGATTCAGATAGCGACATAGAGTGCCTCCAAAGGGATCTAGATACCTTACACGAATGGTCAGTAAAGTGGCAGATGAATTTTAACATTGACAAATTCAAGGTATTAAAGATAGGGAAGACGAATACTAATGCAAAATATAAACTAGCTAATGCTGAATTAGAAAACTCAGACTGCGAGAAAGATGTGGGTGTGTTTGTTAGCAACGATTTGAAACCTAGAAAACAGTGTATAAGCGTACGTAACAAGGCAAACAGGATTCTGGGGTTCATCTCAAGGAGTGTGAGTAACAGAACTGCCGATGTTATCTTGAAACTTTACTTGTCATTAGTAAGACCTCATATGGATTATGCTGTCCAATTTTGGTGTCCTTATTACAGAATGGATATAGATTCCTTGGAGAGAGTACAGCGAAGAATGACAAAAATGATTCATAATATTAGAAATCTACCATATGAAGAAAGGTTGAACAAATTAGGCTTACATTCGTTAGAAAGACGCAGAGTTAGAGGGGATATGATAGAAGTGTTCAAGTGGTTCAGTGGGGTAAATAAAGGAGACATGAAAAATGTACTGAAGCTCAGTGATAGCGAAAGAACTCGAACAAATGGTTATAAATTAGATAAATTTCGTTTCAGAAAAGATATAGGCAAATATTGGTATGGTAACAGAGTTGTAGATGGGTGGAATAGGCTACCAAGTGATATAGTGGGATCAAGAACGATAGGGAGCTTTAAGATAAAATTAGATAGGCATATGGACGAGATGGGTTGGGTGTGAGGGGGATCTACCAGGTGTGGGCCAATCGGCGCTCAGCAGATGTGTTAATCTCTGACCGTTTTGGTGGGGTCAGTACTCAAGGTATTAGTGAGTTGGGCCTGTAATTGGGGTTGGGTGTGACAGGGATCTGCCTTGTATGGGCCGATCGGCTTTTTGCAGACTCCCATGTTCTTATGTTCTTATGTTCTTAAGCCAGGGAAAGAGAGAAAAGGAGAGAAAGAGAAAAAAAGACGGTGACCCCCCTTACAATCAAGTTTAGGCAGCAAGCTCAATCACCAAAGTCATTTAGATAAACCCTTTTCAATTAGCAGTAGACCAGCCCAGTGATTAGTCCATTGAGGGGGTAGTACTCGCGTTTTTGGGACCCCCTTCTCCCTCATGTTTAGCATATTAGTTTTGAGGTTTTAAGACGTTCGTTCCGTTAGTTTGGCGATTTTGAGACCTTTCGCCTCATTTTGTTGTCAATATTAAGACCTTTTTGTCCCCTTTAGGTGTCGATTTTTTCCTGGCGAGCTATAGCGAGCCTCTAATTTTAGAAGGAAACGGTTTTGGCGGGTAGAAAAATGTACAAATTTATCTTGAAAGGGGTTTTTCTAAGCTTGATGGAGGTCTAGCGAGGAAACTCAAAAATATATTAATACATAAATATATTGTATAGACCAAAAACCAAGCACTACCCCATTAATCACTGCATGTAAATTGAGTCAATATACTGGGTAACTCTCTGTTTATCTAAGCTAATTTGATAATGATTTATTGCTTCCATTATTTCAGTATTTTCGCTCCATTTTTTGGCGGCTTGAAGAATAATTAATGCATTGTATTATTATATCTAGTTTTTAAATAATTGCATCATAGCTGTATCTTTCCTATTCAATAAACACCGTAATGTACTAAGGACTGGAGTTTTCGAGTAGGGGCTCCAGTCCTGACGCCATTTTGACTTACAGTGTGCTGGCTTAATAATCCAGAAGGGTTAATAGCCTCTGAAGTCCTAATTTTTTGATTTTGATAATTTAATTTGACTTTATATTGTCCTTGTCCCAATTTTGGTTTGTTTAGTTTGCAAGTTTTACATTTTAATTTACTAAAATGAGACACCGATCTATTTGATGAAGTGTGGTCTATCACAGAAGAATAACTGAAAGGTGAAACATATTTAATTAGTGATGTTTTAAATCAAGGGGGAGGTACTTGCTTGTTCTCCCTCATGTTTAGTCCCATTAGCTTTGAGATATTAAGGCGTTTGTTCCATTAATTTGGCGATTTTATGACCTTTCGCCCTATTTCTTTGTCAATATATACACCTTTCGTGCCATTTAGTGTCAATATTTTCCTGGCGAGCGATAGCAAGCCTATAACTCTAGGAGGAACCGGCCTTCGGCTGGGACATTTTTCTACCGAAAAATGTACAAATATATCTTGAAGGGGGATCTATTTTGTTTTTGTCTTTAAAGCTTGATGAAGGTCTAGCTAAGGTATTATATAACAAATACATGAATAAATAAATAAATAAACTACAAATAACCACTACCCCCTTTAATAAACACATATTACGTTCCTTGATTCGTTCGCCTTCTTCCAATTACTGCCCTTCCATCATCCTGTCGTTCTTTATACACACACACACACACACACACACACACACACACAAACACACACGCGCACACACACACCCACCCACACCCAGACACACACACACACACACACACACACACACACACACACACACACACACACTCACACCACACACACACACACACACACACACACACACACACACACACACACACACACACACACACACACACACACACACACCATTTTTCTCTCTCTCTCTCTCTCTGTATTTATATATATATATACAGTATAATATATATATATATATATATATATATATATATATATATATATATATATATATATATATATATATATATATATATATACGGTATATATATATATATATCTACAAATATCTGTACACATGCCTACATCACCAACTGGATAGGCTTCATAACTGAATCTACTGCAATTCCTGAGTTGTGTAGATAATTCTTGCAGTATATACGTATAATTGTAGTGATTGAATAGATACAAAGGCATGTAGGTGGGCTGATGGTAAAGTAGATACAGTAAGTGCCGAGTACAGAACACATTAAGGGTAGATGGGCCCTTTTTATGGCCTCCCTTCTTTCTCATGTTTAGCTCCATTAGTTTTCAGATGTTATGATGCTTGCCCCATAGTTTGTCGATTTGAAGACCTTTCGCCCCATTTTGTAGTCAATATTAAGACCTTTCGCCCCATTTTGTAGTCAATATTACGATTTTTCGTGCTATTTAAGTGTCGATATTTTCCCTGGCGAACGATAGTGACCCTGTAATGTTGGAAGAACCGTTTTTCTACCAAAAAACGTACAAATTAATCTAGAAGGGGGAGCTAATGAATGTTGTTTTTAAGTTGATGAAGGTCTAGGGAAGGCACTAAAAATAATAAATATATGAAATAATCGAGAAAAAAAAAAATATAGCCTACCCTTCCCCCTTACTGGTCAATACAGTAATAGTTCCCAATATATCCCAGTGCTTTTCTGGCCCATTAACCCACAGTACGATGGTCACTCTACCATAATTATCTCCTTCTCGTTAACATGAACGTAATTGTTAGCTTAAGGAAACGCAGGTCCTCGTTGATTTAACACATTACACACACACACACACACACACACACACACATACACACACACACAGAGAGAGAGAGAGAGAGAGAGAGAGAGAGAGAGAGAGAGAGAGAGAGAGAGAGAGTTTATATGTATGTAATATCCTTGAACCACTCGTCACTCATTATTAAATAGAAGTTCGCAAGTGTTATTGTTAAAAATAGTCACGTTTCTATTTGTATGTTGAGCAGTGGGAGGCATTATAATTGACTGTTGGTATAGGGGTTCTAACTACAATGGATGGTACGTGGAAATAACCGGGGGTTTTCATGTTCTGCAGTAAATCACAACAATTCTTTCATATCCTCCCTTTTTGTCATCGTTGAGTTTTATGTCCGTAGTGTTAACCCTTTGTTTACAGTTGACGTCGGTTTTATTTGATTTTAACCACATTTAGATGATTTTAGGAAGCTTAGGAAGAATATGTGGCTGCTAAAAGGATAAATTGTAATAAGAACATAAGAAAATGGGAGTCTGCAGAAAGCCGATCGGCCCACACAAGGCAGATCCCTCTTAGTACGTAGCCTTTTAAGTGGTTCCGTAGGCTTTTTGATGGGGGGGGGGGGAGGGGTACATGATAAATACATTGCTCGACAATGGCTGACACCCCTCAATAATAATTAAACACAATCATCATAACCCCCCAAAACGGGGTACAACGAAAAGGACGTCACTGGTACAGAAGGGGTTAATACACTCACATGACAGAAGACATTTTTATTGTACGGTCGCGCTAATAAGTCATGGTCCGGCTGTCATTACGTTTGGCTTTCTCTGTGCTGTATTAATGTCTGTCAGATGTTGAATAGGGTGGGTAAGTGTAGGAACATGTTTATATATTTCACTTGATATGAAGAAATGAAGCTTAGATATTGCTGATACCAATTATTGATCAAAACATACTTGGTGCCGAGACATCACTTATTAGCGCGACTGTACAGACACAACAATTGGAGTCTTCAAAGCACAGTTTTTTCCCCTCATGAATATCATTCCTGCATTCATGTTGTCACTGTATTTTGAATTTGGAACGCATAATGCTGAAACAAATATATCATGAATTAAATCCTATTGGATGAAGTGATGAGTTATGTGAGGGAGAATGGCCTGGGTTGGAGAGAGGCCTGCCTTCACTTTTGTTCATATATTTTCTTCTTCCAACCCCCCCCCCCCCCCCCAACCCCAACCCCTCCTCTTCTTCCTTTCCTTTTTTTCTGTTCCTGCCACTCTCGTGTCCGAAACTATCGCACCAACTCGGTATAAGTGTTTCTCCTCTGCCCGGCCTATTGATTTTGACCCCACGACACCCAGAGGTCATTCCTATCTGTAGTTGAAGGCAAATCTGGCGGCGTAAGCTAAAAGGTGTTGTTTTGTGATCTTTGCTGGAGTATAAGTGGTATTTTAATAACGTAAATTGGCGAAAAAATGATATGAAGTATAGGAATCAAATTGAAGGGGGCCAAGGAAAATTAGTTTTTCGTTTGTCCTTTAAGGGGGGATGGGCGTATTTATTTGCTTATGGTTTATATTTATCATTATATTTTGTTCTTAGTTTCCTCCCTTGACCTCCATCAAACTTTAAAAAACATTCCCAAAATCCCCCATATAGATACATTTGTACATTTTTCGATATAAAAATGTCCCGCCAGGACAAAATCGACACCTAAATGGCAGGAAAGGTCTTAATATTGACAAAGAACTGGGGCGAAAAGTCTTAAAATCGGGATTGCGTTTAAGTGTTAGAATATCGTCTATAGTAAGTAGCATCATCTAAAATGGAGGTTATCTGGTACAATATAATTATATGCCTTGTGTCTAATTGTAGGTAAGCTGGTGGGCATACATTAATAACTAATAATTATTATACAGTATATTTACTAGCATGTGCAGATTATTGCACACCATAAACAAATTGTGTTGTTATTATCATAATTCATAATCTTAGCTATTCGATTTCTATATTTATTTATCTGTATTCCTCTTTATTTGCCTCTTGTCGCATGCTATTATCTATTCAGTTATTAATATCTATGTGATTGTTATCTAGTTATTAGTACCTTTCCAACCTCTACTTTGAGTGATCTGTAAAATCCGTGTGCAATACACAACACTTACACTGAAACCAAACTGGTAATGGTATGAATAAAAAGTAGCTTGTAACTTTTAGAGGTACAATTATGATGCACTGGCCAATTATTTTGATAAACTGAATGAGACACAGAGTTATATACTGTATACTGGGAGTCACTAGGTAGCAGTAACCGTGTGTGTGTGTGTGTGTTTTTTTTTTTTTTTTTTTTTTTTTTTTTTTAATAGGTAGTGTTAAAATATTGCTGACCAAACTTGTATATTAAAGCGCTTAGAATTTACCGTGATACATCAAAGAGTTACAAACTGATGAATTACAATATTCCTTCTTAAGATGCATAAAATCTTCTAATGATAAACTAATACAAAGAACTGCGTAATTGTATTGTCAGGGTTGCTGCCTGTTGATCCCCGTGAACTTAGCAGTTTACCGTCAGCTTAAAAGAAACCGACTATAGTTATAGGTGAACAGAGGCAGCTTCCTATCCATCTCGTCCTGCCCGGAAAGTGACTCCAGTTCCTCTCGGTTTTGAGCTTAGTGTAAAATGACGTTACCTAAGGCAATCTAACTTAACCTATCCTAACATAAACTAAGCTAAATTATATTACAGACTATAAACTAAACTAAGCTAACCAACCTAACCTAACATTAACTAAGGAAATTACATATTTTATATTCATTTAACTCCCAACACCAAACACTTCTCCCAATGAAATTAATTAAAGCATGTGATCCTACCGGGTTCGATCCTGGATTGACACGTAAAGATCTTAAACACTCTAAGCATTACACCACCAAGACAGTTGCATTTGACTAAACACTATAAACTAAACTAAACTAACCTAACCTAACCGTACCTAAACTGAAACTAAACTAAGCTAAATATAACTAATCTGGGCTAAGGTGAACTAACCAAATCTCAGGCTGACCTACCTTAGCAGTACTGGTTCGGATGTGACTGGTTGAGAGTTACGGGGGGGGGGGGGAATGGTTGAGTTGTCTGGTCACCGGTAGGAGGGTCGAGAGGGGGACAAAAAATGGGAGATCAAACGGGTATGCCGAAATGAGAGAGAGAGAGAGAGAGGTGATATATAGATAGCTAAGTAGATAGATATGCCTAGACGTAATGATAGCATGATTTATACATATATAGATAGAAAGATATAGATGACATAATAAGTGAGAGAGAGAGAGAGAGGTTCAGTAAGTATGTGAGTGTTATACTGTATTATAGAAGTGTAATGTAAGCCTGAGTGATGATTATCGATGTATTGATGACGTCACTGGCCTGGGGTAGTGACGTCACAGGGGCCGGGCTATGACGTCACCACTGTCCCTCCCCTACCACAGCTTATTACGCTACACTAAACACAGGTACAGACACTACCAAAAGTTCATGGACCTTTATTAAACCCTTCTGTTCTGTGCCATCTAACTCATTTTTATTTCCTTCTGGCTATCACTAATCGATATTCAGTTTAGGAAGGATCTCTAGCAATTATTAGGCTTCGAACTATCTCAAACAACCCTTTTAGCCTAACTACCACAAATCTTTCCAGAGCTGCATAAAATCGACTAAAATATAACATACGTCGCTGATACAGAAAGGGTTAATTTTTATCTTTATACATTCATGGCGACGCACAGTATCGAGCGCAAGTGAGGCCATACAATGTTTTATTATAGCCCAGATACTTCAGAACTTGGTTATAACCCCTTCTGTACCGGCGACATCTTTATAATTTTAGTCTTGCTATAGTTAGAAGATTTTGAGCAGTTTAAGAAGGACCTAAGGTAGTATAGGCTAATGGGTTAACTGAGTAAGTTCGAAGCTCTTAAATGCTGGAGGCCCTTTTTATACCGAGTACAATCGTTTAATAGTAGCCAGAAGTAAGTTAAAAAGACGGCAACGGTACTGAGAAGGTTAAAGGTTCAAATATTGATGTCAACCTGAGTAATTATATTTAATGTATGTATCGCATAGTTTGAGCAGTGTATCCAAATAGTTCGCCAGTATACTATCATAGTTGTGCCTCCAAACACTGTCCAGAAATTCATGTGTGGGGCTGTACACTCTACAACACAAATTCTGACTAATGTTGAGCCCTCGCACTAGCTTATCCGACATTTTGGAAGGGGGGGGGGGAGGGTAATGTGTTATTCCTAAATATTATGGATATTTTGGCCACTTTCACACCTAATTAATTACTTGCAAGTTTCAGACTAAGGAAGTTGAAGCCGTAATCATCGATTTTCAACAGAAATGCAATAATTATGTAAGTTTCTGATGTAAGGTAAAGAAAGTATGACGACTTTCGGTATATATATATATATATATATATATATATATATATATATATATATATATATATATATATATTATATATATATTATATATATATATGTTTACACGACCGTATTTTGCTGCCGAATGTGATTAATATCGATGTCTACGGCTCCAACTTCCTTATAGCATCTAACTCGCTAGTGGTCAATAACAGTTTGACCTTTTCAAATGGTAGTTTTTTATTTAGCCTATAAGAAGCTCGGGGTCGGAATGTATTGATATGTCACGATGAATAAACAAAAGTCAAGAGTTTTCTAAAGACGGTGTCACACGAAAGCTTTTTCCGGCAATTGTTTCAGGCAATTATGGTTTGACTGCTTCTGGATCCCTTTCTCCCTCATGTTTAGCCCCATTGATTTTGAGATTTTAAGACGTTCGCCCCATTAGTTTGACGATTTTAAGAACTTTCGCCCCATTTATGTCACTTTTAAGATCTTTCGTGCCATTTAGGTGTAGATTTTTTCGTGGCGAGCGATAGCGAGCCTGTAATTTAAGAGGAAGGAGATGAAGACATTGACCGGGGAATGACCGCCAGCAAGCCGACAAGAACACCATCTCCTTACCTCGATGAACCAAAATACCTCTACGACTAACCATCATCGCGCACCTTCAACAACAACGGCCTTTCCTCTCCAACACCACGTGGCATGCTGCTCAGAACTCAACAACCAACATGAAAAATAGCAAGGTGGTCAGCCCACCAGCTTTTATCTCTCCAACTCTTCATCCTTCAAAACTTCGCTCTCCACTAGACCCTTCTACTTCTAACCTTGAAGCTACCTAGCTTCACTCTGACTCCTGACTCCTTTATATCATTCCTTCCTTACTTGATAATGCTGGTTGTCCAGTGAAACGCGTCGTATATCCTGTATCATCATGTACTTTAATGTAACCCTGTACCACCATGAATTTTGCTCATCTCCTTCATCTACTTCCTGCCACCCAGCGAAAACTCATCAGAGACCTGGAAACTTTGAATAATAAAATTTCCAACGCAGAAATTGCCATTTCTTTCAACCTCGTATGTATTAAAGAAAATTTATTACCTGGCTTTACCAACATATATATATATATATATATATATAATGTTCTGCTACTCTCCCGTCGTGCACCCCACAGGATATATACGATTCTATTTTTGAATACACATACGTGGTGCGTGTTCCGGCTTCCCTAATTTTCCATATCCCGAGAATTTCCTTAACTTCCGGGGTTATTTCCTTAGCACCGTGTATTTTCCTCAGCTTGACAGTCATTTTTATCTCTTAACCTTATTTGGTCCGAGGGAGGTCTGTTTGGGCTCCCTTGTTTCGCTCCCTTAGTTTGGAGATTTTAAGACGTTTCACCCTATACAGTACGTTTGGCGATAATAAGATGTTTTCCCCATTCAGGTGTCGATATTTTGTCTGGGCAAGCAATGGTAAGCCGGGTCATTTCTCTTTCGAAAAATGTACATAGTTAGTTTGAAAGGGTCGGGGTGGGAATGTTCTTAGTTTGGAAGCAGTCTGGGAAGACGTTTTTGTTGCCCTAGAGGAAAAACATTTGGTTACCCGGTATGTTATTTTAATTTTAACTGTGTATGCAGGAGAGTGCCTCCTTCAGCGCCAAAAGAGTGACAGAGAGCCAAATTCAAGGGAAGTTGGGGACAAAATGCATAGACACACATTTAATAGTAGTCTAAGTCATAAGATGAAGGAAAGATTGATTAAGACAGAGAGAGAGAGAGAGAGAGAGAGAGAGAGAGAGAGAGATTATAAAGGAGGTTGGTGAAGTAGAAGCAAAAATAGGAAAAATGCGAGAGGAAAAGAAAGGATGGAAGACATGACAAAAGAAAGGATGGAAGACATGACAAAAGAAAGGATGGAAGACATGACAAAAGAAAGGATGGAAGACATGACACAAGAAAGGATGGAAGACATGACAAAAGAAAGGATGGAAGACATGACAAAAGAAAGGATGGAAGACATGACAAAAGAAAGGATGGAAGACATGACAAAAGAAAGGATGGAAGACATGACAAAAGAAAGGATGGAAGACATGACAAAAGGGAAAATAATAGTGCCTTTTTGCAGGATTAGGATATTTTGTAAATGGGAGGGGTATAATAAATAAACACACACACACACACACACACACACACACACACACACACACACACACACACACACATTTAGGTAAACTAAGCATAAGCACGGAAAATGCATGCGGATACCGGAAATAAACATTAAAACAGGAATGATGCCTGGAAAACTGAAGACTATAACATATTACTGAAGCAGATCAATGAGAGAAGATATACCACAGCATAATGGGTGAATGGCAGGGGCATGGAAGGGTGGAAAATGAAATGAAAGGTAGAGAGTGAGGTAGGGATAAGTAAGACTAAGATATAATAAAAGATTCAGAGAGAAGGTGAGGGAGAAAGCAAAGACGGAATTTTATTATGATAGAATATGAGAGGAGGGGGGAGGAAAAGCAGATACAGAAATATGACTGGAACAAAAGTACACGGGATGGGCGGGTTAAGGAAGGTGACCTGCTTTTTTGTTCTCTCTTGGCTGTAGTCATTCGGCCGCATTCAGCCTACTGTTTTAAAGACGTTTATCCACATCCAGGTGTCGATTTATACCTGGCGAGCAATAGCGAGCCACCATATTTTGGATATTGAGTTAGGCAGCTGGGTAAATTTGTAAATTTTTCGATAGAAAAATGTCTCCGGCAAAGCCGGATTTCTCTATTCAAATTCGACACCTGGATGGGGATAAATGTCTTAAAACAGTAGGTTTAATGGGGCCGAATGGATACAACCAAGAAAGAGAAAAAAAACAGGTGACCCCCCTTAAAGAGATAGAGTACGAGAAGACGCAGAAGGAACATGATGAATGCTGTTCAATTTTGGCGTCCTTATTACAGAATGGACATAGATTCACTGGAGAGAGTACAACGTAGAATGACAAAAATGATCCATAATAATAGAAATCTTCCGTATAAAGAAAGGTTGAAGAAATTAGGCTTACATTCGTTAGAGAGACGCAGAGTTAGAGGGGATATGATAGAGGTGTTCAAGTGGGTTAGTGGGATTAACAAAGGGGACATGACAAATGTACTAAAGCTCAGTGATAACGAAAAAACTCGTACCAATGGTTTCAAATTTGATAAATTTCGTTTCAGAAAAGATATAGGCAAATATTGGTTTGGTAACAGAGTTGTAGATGGGTGGAATGGACTATCAAGTGCTATAGTGGGATTAAAAACGATAGGGAGCTTTAAGATAAAATTGGATAAGCATATGGACGAGAAGGGTTGGGTGTGAAGGGGGATCAGCAGGGTTGGGCCAATCAGCGCTCTGCAGACCCCCGTAATCCTGCGTTAATCTCTAACCGTTTTGGTAAGATGATCCTCAGGGTATTAGAGTGTTGAGCCTATAATTGGGCTTTGTAATTGGGGTTGTGTGGGACAGGGATCTGCCTTGCTTAGGCCAATCGGCTTTCTGCAGACTCCCATTTTCTTATGTTCTTATGTTCTAATGGAAGTAAGAGGAGGAGGAAGGAGTGAAATGGGATGCAAATCGTGTGTAGTGCTAACACTGCCACATACAGTACATCGAGCATGTGTCTTGTTTGTGTTTTGGGGGTCCAGGAAGAGGGAAAAGTGGGTTAACAATAAGGTGATAGGATCCTTTTGGGTAGGCCTACCAAATGAAGAGACTGATAAATTTTCGTCGAAGTCCATTCCTTTATATTTTCTCGAAATATATACACACATACACACACACAGACAGCCAGACAGACACACAGGCCGGGTGTAAGCCCTTCATGTCTTCGGTGATGTGTATTAATACGAAGTACTGTAGGTTAAGAAGAAAAGTGTGAACAGAGGTAGTAATGGTGGAGAGGGGAAGAGGGGGGGGGGGGGGTAATGGGAAGAGAAGGGAGGATGATGTAATGGGAAGGAGTGACGGGAGGGAGGGATGTGTCAAGGGAGGCAGGAGGCTGGTGTGAATGGAAGATAAATGGGAGGGAGAAGGGGAGACGAATGGAGGGAGATTTGTTGAGTTAAATGAAGGAAAAGGCATAGCGGGTGGGACAAGGAAAAAATTGGTCTATATATATACTGTTTATATAATATATATATATATATATATATATATATATATATATATATATATATATATATATATATATATATATATATATATATACCGGTATATATATATATATATATATATATATATATATATATATATATACACTATTTTTGAGAGAGAGACAGAGAGAGAGAGAGAGAGAGAGAGAGAGAGAGAGAGAGAGAGAGAGAGAGAGAGAGAGAGAGAGAGAGAGAGAGAGAGAGAGAGAGAGAGAAATACGGCAACTCATATATGTAAATTCAGTATATACTCGTTGAAATTAATTAAGATTTCCATAATAATATGCCCTTATAAAGAAATATTGGTAGTATTAAGCCATTCGTAGGCTTGTGCATAAACCTTTAACTGTCTTGATAACGTAATGCTTAGTGCGCAGAAGTTCGGTATGAGTATCCTAGGTTCGAGTCCTTGGAGTACCACATGTAGTCATTAGCTCCTTGATTTCATTAATTAGGTTTATTTGCAAGTTTATTGGTGGGTTGGTGATCAAATGTGAATTATATGGATAGGCAGGTAAATCTACCCTATTCCAATTAAGTAGTATAAAACTCTTGAACATTAACCTCTATAACTCACAAACAACTGGAGTAATCGAGCTAATATTGCTACCATTTGGGAAGGGTCAATCAGGGAATAGGTCTGGAAACCTACAGTCCATTTGCTCTAACCCTTTTTGAGTTACAGAGGTTAGGGTGCACATATTCTGGACTACCAATTTGGAACAGGATATAGTAATATATCCAATGTTTATATATACTTATTTTTATACCATTGAATGTACCGTATACGGTGCAGTCAGGATAAGGAGAAGGAAATACTGATAACACTTCTGAGATATGGGTTACTGTGAACAACATCGTGTGTTTAATATATCACGGGATATCCGTTTGTATCAAAACAATTCATGTTAATATATTGTTTAGTATATTTATCCATATAAAATGTTTAGTACTGTACACGAATATATGATAATAAGTTAATTTTGATCATACATATTCACAGTTAAATTTTAATATATTAATATTTTGTTGACAATTGTATATTTATCAAGACTAGCGATGGAAGAATTCATTGGTCGTCATGTATGCTAGTTCATAATTACGATTTCTAAAGTAGTTATCGTATATATTACTATACAGTATATGATTAACTCCAACAAATTATTGCTTTCACAATTATAGTTCTGGTTTGTAATGTTTGTATTATCTCACTGTTTTACATGTATTAATTATAGGCTATGATGTACTCATTACCAGGACTCCTTTGAGGTATTAGGTCATGGGCTCTCAGTGGGGCTCAGGATTAGTTTTGATGATAATAGTAATAATATTAATGATAATAATATGAACTAGCAGGGGTACCCGGCGTTGCCCGGGTTTACATTCTACCATAATCACCATCACTACTGCCACCACTACTTCTACCATAATCACCATCATCAATCACTACTACCACAATCATCACAATATTACTACTACCATAATCACCGGCCTCGACCTCCCTGTGCCTCATTAAACGGCGACCTCGATTTCGGCCGCTAAATGACCTCCGATTTTGGATCTGACCTCATCCGTATCCCTATTTTGGGGGGCTGCGAACAACTTTCGTTCCATACATCTTTTCTGCCCCAAACGACCATTTTTTTTTTTTCAATTTCGGCCTCGAAACGACCTCCGATCGTGGCCTCGCCCCCTCTATGACCTGACCCAGGTCAATTGACACCCACATGCAAAGTTTCAGCTCCCCAGGTCCAAAACTGCGGCCGCCTATTAAGAACACACAGACAGACAAACAGACACACAAACTGATTTAATAATATTATATAGATAGATAATAATAATAATAATAATACAAATAATAATAATAATAATAATAATACAAATAATAATAATAATAATAATAATAATAATCATCGTGGTGAAAAACACCTCGACCAATTACCGACGAGGATGAAAGGCATGCATAAAGGAAGGTTTAGTTGATTTGGAGGCGGGACTGCAGTACACAAAGTTGCAAACATCTCGACCAATCAGCGCCCAGTAATTAGCTCGAAAGATAAGCCGCCTCAGCCTCACCCTCACACAACTTACACACGCGCTGATTAACTAGCTTAAGGGAGCCCACCTCGCTTTTTTTTCTCTTTCTCTCCCTCTTTCTTTGGCTTGTATCCCTTCGACCCCATTCAGCCTACTGTTTTAAGATGTTTACCCCCATCCAGGTGTCAATATTTTCCTGGCGAGCGGTAGCGAGCCAGCATATATATATTTTCTCCGGCGAAGCCGGATTTCTCCATACAATGCTGGCTCGCTCTCGCTCGCCAGGAAGAAATCGACACCTAGATGGTGATAAACGTCTTAAAACAGTTGGCTGATTGGGGCCGAATGGATACAAGCCAGAGAAAGAGAGAAAAGGAGAGAAAGATAAAAAAAAGCTGGTGACCCCCCTTAACCCTTAATTAGCGGCGAGCAACATAAGTCGAGTTAAATAAAGCTGGACTATGTGGCGGCGCTCGACATAACTCGAGTGGCAATTTCAGCACGTAATGTGGCTGAGAGAGAGAGACAAGTGGTGGCAGGAGACTAGCGAGCGTATGACTGCTCCAGACCACCGCGGCGAACCTACTGACACAAATCTCAGCTCCCTCCTCCCTCTCTCACTCGCTACATACTCAATTATGTACTGAAAGTACCGAATTACCTGCTTTTTGCACTCGCGTTGCACGGTTATTGCAAGAAAACTATCCATCATACAAGGATCGTTATGGTGTCATTCGAAAGCTCTGTTTATGCCCTTTCAGGGATAGGTACTTGTTTTACGTTCTGAGTCTTATTTAGGCATGAAAATGATCACGTAAACAGCCCTATTTTGGCTAAAAACACCCCGCTGTGCGGTACACATAAATACACCGCATAGGCCGCTCGTAAGGTGTTAAAACCCTTTATCTTACACTATTCCCGACTTTATATATCCCAGTAATATTAGTTGTGTTTGCTACCCACAAGATCCCTGTCACCGAAAACATCTAGAAAATAGCGGTAGATACTTGCCGGAACAATAATTTCGGCAAAAGGAAAGCCAAAATAATAACAGATCAAAGAAGCCGCACAGATGAAAAACTTACCTGCCGCCCAGCTCCACCAATCAGCACACTTGCTGACGTAACAACCGGGTATATAAGTGCCGGAGGGGGTTGAACTCTCAGTACGACGGACAGGTCACAGCCTCATACCAAAAGCAGCTGCAATATTGCTCCCCTATTCTCATCTCTCTACAAAGACTGGATGACAGCCTGAGAATTAACCAGCTGACAGACAGAGAGCGCCAACACCCATCCTTTTGTGCAAGATTAGCCCAGATTCACCTGCAGTATCCAAGAGTCTGTGCACATATCGCCTGCACCAAGTATCTCAGAAGCTGCATGGGGTGACCGGAAGTGAGACAGAAGACGGAGAACTTAATAAATACTGGTGGCCTGACGTTACCAGCTGAGGAGGAGAAGAGAGGGGATGAAGAGGCTGGTATTATCCAATTTTGCAGGCTTCTAGACTGAAGCAAGATTTAATTTTATGAGTCCTCACAGCCCTTGGGTTAAGGAGTGTTGCCATTTTTGTAGTGCCTGTTTAAAGGTGTGGCCATTTTGGTTGTGGGCATTTATGAATGTGGCCATTATTGGTTGTGGCCATCAAGGAGTGTGGCAATTTTGACTGTGGCCACTCAGGATTGGACACTGGTTGTGGCCATTTTAGTTGTGGACGTTTATGAGTAACTTGGTAATTTTGGTTGTGGTCATCATGGAATGTGGCCATTTTGGTTGGTGCTATTTAAGAATGCCATTAACTCAAATATGTAAAAGTACAAGCAAATATAAGTGAGACGTATATAATACATTAGCATTATGATAGACAATGCAAAGCTAATAAGGAATAATGTGATAACACCGCAACATTTGCTGATGAGATAGTCATGGAGGTTGGAGGTTGATAACTTCCAACCTCCATGCAAGTTATGCATATTGTCAATATGACTATCTCATCAGAAAATGTTGCGGTGTTATGACATTATTCCTTATTAGCTTAACATTGTCTATCATATAATGCTAATTTATTATATACATCTCACTTAAAGACTATAACATTATAAAACAAAAATGGAATAATAGCGCATTTTTCCAGTGCAATCCAAACTGAAAAATATATGTGGGTCAAAGAATATCATTATTATTAACAGCTTTATATACTTTAGAAAAAGACGAATATATTGCATAAACATTGTATAGCACAGACAAAACAATTGTAGGAATGAATAATATTATAACCATGAGATTTACTTATAAACTAGGCATAGAGACTTTTTTTTTTACCTTGCAACCAAGATATAATTGCATGATAACTACTTTTACATAAATATTTGTTTGACATTTTATTTTTCATAATATTGTTTACCAGTTTCCATTCTATTTTATGACAAATGTATGTATGAATAGATACTGGTTATTGTATAAATAACTAAACAAAAATACACAACAGAACCGGCGATCAAGAGTTCCGTTTCAAACAATCCTTGATATTATCATATACCGCTTCATAGAAAATGTGCTCATTCACCACTCTTCACACACATTATTTCCATTCTCCAGGTGCCTGTGGTGTGATAAAGTAGTGCCACAGGAATATCACATTAGGAGGTGCCGATAAGAATGTATGAAGGGACTCCCTCTGTTTATCTCTCTGTTTATCTAAGTCGAAGAAATTACAAAGTATTTAACAGCAAATTGATACGGTACGGTACTTATTTTTTTACAAACTTTGTATTTCAGCAAAATAGAATAAGTGTATTGCTCAAATTTTCTGCTCAAAGCGTGTTCAGTACTACACTAATTACTTTATTGGCCGAGGTGTAAATCGGTCGCAAGACATACTTTTTATTGCTTGACTCGATTTACCACTGGTTGAAATAGTCTATTGGTTGAGTTGTCAGAGAACCAAACTTTCTAGATGGATGTTATAGTAGTAGAAGTAATCTTTGTACTATTTTCTGTAGGGATTGTGTTAGCTGGCGTGGCTGAACATATTGTTGAACCATTTTCTATGGGGCTGTAGTAGTAGAAGTATCTGTTGTACCATTCTCTGTAGGGACCACATTTGAACACCTGGCTCTTTTCTTCACCAGCTGCAGAATTGCCAACAATTCCTGCCTAAAATTTGGGTTGAGACAGAACAGGAAGACTGGGTGTACTAAGTGATCAAGCAATTGGAAAATGTTCGCCATATGTCTGAGACTTTCCACTCCATTGATTTCACAGCAGTGATTAACATCCTTTTTAGCGTAAGAAGTCAGGAAAACAATCATGGGTATATTCATCCCTGCAACTGATATGCACATGGCAATCATGGTGAAGATTAAGTTCTGCTCCCAGGTACCCACCAGGACCCTCGACCGTCCTGTGTTTGTGGTCTCACTGCTGCCGTAGGACCGAGCCCGACCCTGACACACTGCCACAACCAAGCTCAGGTTGAAGGTCGTCAGCAGCAGTATCGGCAAAAGCCAGATTAGGATGCCGGAGAACCTGTTGGGAAAGTGGACAAAAAATATATATAAAAACTTATTGGAAAGCCGCACATAAACAATAGGTGACTAATATAACGAAAAAAAAATAGTAATGGGTTGATGTATTTTATGTAAAGGTTAGGATACTGTATACTTCTGTAGTACCCTGGCTTTTAATCCAGTGATGTCAAAACCATTAGCATGCCACAGTTAAATAAAACAAAGTTTTACAAGTTCCTTTATCAACCATCCCTGATGGTAGTATGAACTGCTGAATATGCGCAGTTGCTTAATGCTCAGATTAATCAAAATGCATGCCTGATTATTTATTAGCAATACTAACCACTGATCTGTAGAGACTTGCAGCTCACAAACCTGTTTTTAAACTACTTACAATGAATATTTAATGTGAGGAGAAACGGGAAAGACTTCACCACAATAACTTACAACATAGGAACATAAAACAAAGCGGGAGTCTGTAAAAAGCCGATGGGCCCACTCAAGGCAGATCCCTTCGAGTTAACTAAAAACTTTTGGTTATTATTACTCATTCGTTTTGTCTAGTTGGAATGGCTATGTTATATGGTAAGTAATACTGTATGTAACTAATAAGTTAATAATGTATTTGAGAGTTTAGGATGCAGCTAAGCATTTACTTGTCAGTAAAAGTAGTGATTATCCATTAATAACTTATGTTGAATAAGGAAAAAAACAAAAATTGTAATGTGATGCAAAATTAGCTGACAATATTTTAAGTGAAATGTTAGTACAGACATAAATAATTTGAACACAAAATACTACCAACCAGCGATATCCCTTGTGCCAGTCCTCTTGGTGGCCATAGTTAATTACCCACTGGCCGGCTCTACATTCCTCCATGTCTGCTTCTTTGGCAGGAGATACAGAGGCATTCAGGATAAAAATTATCTGAGCGGTAAAACAGACGGTTGCTGTAATCCAGGCCCGTATTTGTCGTACTCGAGGTTTTTTAATGTTCTTGTAAATCGTTGGCCGCCACACAGCCAGTGATCGGTCCATGGCCAGCCAGGTAATGATGTATGTACAGTAAGAGTGAAAGCCTTCTGTCACAGTCCAGCCAAAGTGGGCGAAGTACCAAGCCGACCATTCGGAGTCGAAGTCACAACCATTAATACCAACAGCAACAAGAATGTGCGACAGAAACACAAGTAGGTCACACCATGAGAGTACCTGGAAATACCTGCAGTACCGCAGGGCATAGAGAACAATAATACTATGAACAGTTAATTAAAGAGGAATGTTCTGCATGCATAGATCCATACTGTAGTTAGATACAATTAATAGTAATAAACCTAGCCTATCATGAGTGATTATAGAAATATCTATGTAGGTAGCATTGGTATAATATATGGATCAACCCCGTACTTAGTGAAATATTATATTTGTTACTAGTTTGTTTATAAAGGTGAATATATATACGTGCTCTACAGATCATATACATTGCTAACAAGTTGACAAATCTTAACCTTTAAGAACGATCTGGATGGATCCGTCCTGCAACAATTAGTGGAAAGCAAATATTCATAATAGGACTTTCAACATTTGGTGACTCATATTAGACACAATATTTACATTTCGGTTTCAATTTTCAGTGCCTTATATGAATTCAACATTTCGCATCATGACCATATGTGAACCATAACAAATATTGGAATTCCTAAAGTACCAATCTTCCAATGCAGTTTCTCACTTGTTACTAATAGATTTTTCAGAAAGACTCTCCGTATCTCTTGGGTATACAACACATCTCCAACCTATTTTAGTTATTTGGCACCCAACTGGTATATCAGATTTCCTCCGAAAACCAGAAAAAGTTCTTGATCTGGTGGTGTTACTTAAGTTTTCTTAAATGTTTCCGTTAAAATAAATATATATATATATATTAATTCCCTCATTAAAATATTCATGTTCACAAGCCAGCCTCCAGCCCCTATAAACTTATAAACTCAATTTGGGTGGTATAATTTTATGATATTATTTCCACACTGGTGTGACTGACTACACCATTATTTTTTTTAAATTTGTGTTTACTAAAGGATTTCTCGACCTTATTCAAGTGATTCCTGTGTTTTATAGTTTTAATGAAATAGATTTACCTGTTAACCAGAAGCTGTTAAGGGGTGGTTGGCTATAATATTGGCTCATGATAATTTTCACTATTTGATTTATAGCGCCTATACTAGTCGTTACTGAGTATTTTATGAATTAGCCTATGGGTGAGTCGGCCAGTGCTGTGCCCACTATTAGGTAAAGCTAGCGGTTGTAAAGCTACAACTACTGAATTATAGTACCACTGTCATTATGTCTGAAAATATAGAACTGGTTAGCTATGACAAAAAAAAAAAAAAAAAAAAAAAAAAAAAAACAGTACATGTGAATCTAGGCAGATAATAGTTATTTTATTTAATGTGCTCTTGAAATTTAAAGGGTAGAACATTAATGTACATTTTTTCCTGATTATAATGTAATCGCACATGTGTTTGTAGTCAGTGTTCAATTATGTATAATATATTTATCTCAGCCACATTAATACTATTTTTCTATAACTGATCGTTTCATCAAATTAAGCAAATATTATGTTCCATTTCTCTCAATTCTTTACAACATTGCCATTTCAATAACTGTACCATCTTTCATTTTGTAAGTTCCTCTTCTGTCATCAATTGTATTGTTTTGTTCCTTCCATTAGTCTACACCATATCTCTCTCTCTCACTCAAACTCAAAGGAATAGAGAATAGTGAATAGCCTTTGGAACTCCTTTAAATATTAGATTAGTCAGTGAAATTGCTATTGTCTCTTTATTAAGTGTCGATAAACATCGGTACCAGAAAATAGTTTCGCCTGCTAACTCCCGCACTGTGGGTGACATATTGTTTATGTTAATCTGACTAATTTTACTATATTTTATTGGGATTAGGAATTACGTCTCATACTCAAGAGGCTTCAAGCTACCTTGACTTTTTCAGTATAATGTTTCCTGATTTTTTGTAATCTGGCTCACACAGGAAAAGCATATCATAGTCAGTATTAATCATATTGCCTTGCCTGTTAACCTGAAGGGAGTGTAGGGCTGGTTGACGTAGAACCACAATACTGGTAGTGCTGGAGACGACCCCCAGAAGTATAAGGACAGGTGTGATAACTCTGTAGGTCACCTGGTGGGGCCAGCTGATGGTCTCTGCCAGCACGGTGGAATTGGTCGCTTGGGCCATTTTCTCTGAAAGGGGAAACACGACATTTGGAATAATTTAGTATGGATGATGGGACATCTCGACCAGTACTCCATATTAAGCAGTGTTGCTCAACCAGTATTAAATATACCAATACTGATAGGCTAGCAAAGTTGAATCGATCGCATGGGCCATTATCTCTGAAGGGGGAGAACACAATATTTTGGATCGTTTAGTATGGGTGATGGAACATCTTGACCACTACTTCATTTTAACCAGTGGAACTCAACCAGTACCAAATATACCATTGCTGATAGGTTAGCAAGGTTGAAGGGGGAAAACACGATATTTGGGAGTAGTATGGGTGACTGGAAAATAAAACTAGTACTCCATTTCAAGCAGTGAAGCTCAAATAAAACTAGTACTCCATTTCAAGCAGTGAAGCTCAACCAGTGCCAAATATATTAAAACTGATAGGTTAGGTTAGGACTTCTAAGTTGTTCCTGGTCCTGATTGAATTGAGGTTTTGAGCCCATAATCGCGATTGATCGAGTGTATGAAGTCAGTAGCTTGTAGCCAACTCACTATATCGGGCACAGTGGTTGATATGAGGTCTTGTTCCATTTGTTCTGAAGGAGTAGATCAGTATATATGGTATCAATATTTAGTATTATTTACTAGTAGTATCTAGTATTGTGTTGGACCTGATTGAGTTAAAGTATTCTCTCATAATACCTGATGGGAGGCACCCGCCTTTCAACACACTCCCTTATCACATTCCTTAAGTTGTCTCCAGAATAGACATTGCCTTAACCCCTCCTGTACCGGTACCGTCTTTTTAACTTTATTCCAGCTGAGATTAAACGATTATATTCAGCTGAAAATGGGCTTCCAGCCAGTAACAGGCTTCGAACTATCTCACTTAACCTTTTCTACTACCACAGATCCTTCTTAAGCTAAATAAAGTTTTGTAAATATAGCTAGAATGATATTAAAAAGACGTCGCCGGTACGGAAGGGGTTAATACTTTAGCAAGTACTATGTGGGCTGGTCATCTGCTTTAGGTAATTTTAGAAGTTGCTTTTTTAAATGTTTTGAATAACGTGTAGTGATTGTCGCAGTAATATAAAACATATATCTTAGCATACTCATTATAAGGCCAATTATATATTCTATATTACACACACAAATGTTATGTTGTATGTAACTAAACACCATCAACACAACCTGAAGATGATGTTTACAAACTACTATCTTATACCGCAAATAAAGTTCACTAAAAAAAAAAAATCGTAATACTTTTTAGGATTACAGTATAATATGTATTGTTTTTTTTTAGTACAGTTCCATCATTTCAAATATACATACTGGAATGGAATTTCTACAACTTCTATTTGGCTATAACCATTCTGCAGCGAAAAGTGCATTGTCCATATTGAGAAATATCACAAATATGTACCATCCACGAGAGGCAAATTTACAACATATCACTACGACAAGTGTCGTCACATGAACAGTTGTATTGGCGAATTGTATCAAGGTTGGAATCCAAGATAATGTATTATTATTATGATTATATTTGTGTATTTATTATTGCTGTTCGAGTATTATATTTGACTTATGATTATGAGGATCAAGATTTGTAGTGTTGTTTTAATGGAGCTGAATATGATCATAATATAGATTTTACTAAAGCTTAATTATGACTCCGATACTGAGAGTGTAAATTGAGAGTATATTACACAAACTGTAGGAGTCTATGTAACAAAATGAACGAACTTAGAGCCCTTGTTATCAAAGAAAATATAGACATAATAGCGCTAACTGAAACGTGGATTAATACAGAAACCAGGCATTTTTTAGCAGAATTTGATATACCAGGATATAGTTTGTTTAAATATGACCGAACAAGTAGGAGGGGTGGCGGTATAGCAGTGTTTGTCAGGAGTACATTAAAAAGCTGTATTAAATCAGGTATTAGACTAAATAACGATAATGAAAGTGTTTGGGGTAGAGGTAAACGAAGGTAGTGCGACCATAGTTATTGGGGTTATGTATAGACTGCCAAATACGAGTAGAAATGACGGAACGTCATTATGGGAGGAAATTAAAATGGCATCAAGGTTTAGCAATGTGTGCATTATGGGGGATTTTAATTTTCCGAATATAGATTGGCAGCATCAAATAGGCGACTCTGATTCTGAGGAGTTTATTGAGGTAGTACAAGATAGTTTTTTATTTCAATTCATAGATACGCCGACTAGAGGTAATAATATTCTCGATTTCGTTTTCAGTAACAATGAACATATGATAAATAATGTAGAGATAGGGGACCACCTGGGAAATAGTGACCACAATTCTGTGTATTTTAATATACAATGGAAAGGTAATACCAGAGAGAATACAACATTAATACCTGACTTCAGAAAAGCCAATTATGATGGGTTAAGAAGAGCCCTATTAGCGGACCCTATGGTCAAAAAATTAAGTCTATCCAGGTGTCCAAATGAGTGTATCCCTTCTCAGGCACCTGTCATCTTAAGTCAGGAAGAGACGTCAATCTTGGTAGATACATACGATAATTTTATCAAGTCGGTATTCAATGCGCAAAATAAATATATCCCCAAAAGAAAATTTAGATCAACACAGAACCAACCCAAATGGATGAATAATAGACTATTAGATCTTCTAGGAAAAAAGAGAGGAATATATAGAAAAATTAGGAAAGGCGAAATTCACCTACTTGCTTACTATCAGAATCTATCACGACAGGTAAAAAAAGATATTAGGAAAGAAAAAAGAAATTATGAAATTAAGGTTGCCAATGACTCAAAAAATAATCTTAAAGCTTTTTACCAACAATATAAATGCAAGGTTAGAGATGTAATTGGTCCCCTTAAAACTTCGATAGGAGAAATGACAGAAAATTATTTAGAAATGTGCAGTACATTAAATAGTCAATATCTTTCCGTTTTCACAAATTAATATTTGGCACAGTTTCCAGAAGTTCGTAAGGTATATAGCGATAGTATAGAAAATAGGTTAAGTACGGTTACTATAAGTAGAAATGATGTGCTTAAGGAAATTGACAGACTGAAACCTCATAAATCACCTGGTCATGATGAGGTATATGCTAGAATATTAAAAGAATGCAGAGATGAGTTAAGTTACCCATTAACATTTCTATTTAACAAGTCATTAGAAACCGGTATAGTTCCAGAAGCTTGGAAGCTTGCAAATGTAGTTCCGATCTTCAAAAAAGGTGATAAATCAATAGCATCCAATTACCGTCCCATTAGTCTCACTTCAATCATAGGAAAGCTACTAGAGTCAATTATTGCTAGGAAAATGAGAAACCACTTAGAAATATTTAACTTAATCAATTCTTCTCAGCATGGATTCACTCAGGGACGGTCTTGCCTTACAAATTTGCTTAGTTTTTTCTCAGAGGTATATGAAGCAGTAGATAATGACAAGTTGTTGTTGTTGTTGTTGTTCCCCAGGCTGTCTGGCCGAACAGCCCCAAGGTCTCGAGCAAGGCCAAGGCCATAAACGAGCGCCCCCACAAAACCCTCCATGCTTACCACTAACAAAGCCCGGGTGACCGAAGCCACTCCAAGGCAGGGAGCTGAGGAGGGTGCGGAAACGCCCGGGAAACCAAAACCCCACTCAAGGCCCTGTGCCCCTCAGCAATTATGAAGGGAAAGTTGAGGGGCAAGGGAAAAATGTGACGCTTTGGCTCCCAATCTGCTAACTTCTAGGTTGGCAGTAGGGAGGTCAATCTACGGAAAAGACGCCGTCACTTGAGATCTAGAAGATATATAAGTAAAAGGAACAGTCAGAGTAAGCTATGGGTATGGCAGAGAACGCTCAGCTCTCACTCTGATACTTGACTGATGACTTGATGACTTGATGACAAGTCATATGATATTATATATTTAGATTTCAGTAAAGCTTTCGGCAGAGTCCCTCATGAGAGATTGATGAGAAATGTTGAGGCACATGGAATAGGTGGGGCGTTGTTAGGATGGATTAGGTCATGGCTAACTGGTAGGAAGCAGAGAGTCAGCATAAATGGTACCAAGTCAGAATGGGGAGCAGTCAAAAGTGGTGTCCCCCAGGGTTCTGTTTTAGGTCCTCTGTTGTTTATTATATACATAAATGACCTTGATTTAGGTATAACTAGTAGGATAAGTAAATTTGCAGACGATACCAAAATGGGGAGAAAAATTGATTCAGATAGAGATATAGTGTCTGCAAAGATATCTAGATACCTTACACGAATGGTCAGTAAATTGGCAGATGAAGTTTAACATTGACAAATGCAAGGTATTAAAGATAGGGAAGATGCATACAAATGTTAAATATAAACTAGCTAATATGGAATTAGAAAACTCAGACTGTGAGAAAGATCTAGGTGTGTTTGTTAGCAATGATTTGAAGCCTAGAAAACAATGTATAAGCGTTCGTAACAAGGCAAACAGGATTCTCGGGTTCATATCTAGGAGTGTGAGTAACAGAACTGCTGATGTTATCTTAAAACTTTACTTGTCATTAGTGAGACCCCATATGGATTATGCTGTTCAATTTTGGTGTCCTTATTACAGAATGGACATAGATTCATTGGAGAGAGTACAACGTAGAATGACAACAATTATCCATAATATTAGAAATTTTCCGTATGAAGAAAGGTTGAAGAAATTAGGCTTACATTCGTTAGAGAGACGCAGAGTTAGAGGGGATATGATAGAGGTATTCAAGTGGGTTAGTGGGATTAATAAAGGGGACATGAAAAATGTACTAAAGTTCAGTGATAGCGAAAGAACTCGTACAAATGGTTTCAAATTAGATAAATTTCGTTTCAGAAAAGATATAGGCAAATATTGGTTTGGTAACAGAGTTGTAGATGGGTGGAATAGGCTACCAAGTGATATAGTGGGATCAAGAACGATAGGGAGCTTTAAGATAAAATTAGATAGGCATATGGACGAGATGGGTTGGGTGTGAGGGGGATCTACCAGGTGTAGGCCAATCGGCACTCAGCAGACCCCCGTAATCTTGTGTTAATCCCTGACCATTTTGGTGGAAGCAGTACTCAAGGTATTGAATTGAATTGAAACTTTTTATTTAGCCAGTAGAACATACACATGATAATCATAATACAAAATTAGCATTACATTGGCTGAGCCTTGAGAGAGGTATCTCTCTTAAAGTATTAGTGAGTTGGGCCTATAATTGGGCCTTGTAATTGGGGTTGGGTGTGACAGGGATCTGCCTTGTATGGGCCGATCGGCTTTTTGCAGACTCCCATTTTCTTATGTTCTTATGTTCTTATGTTACTCCAAGAATATCTGCCGGTAGGGTAATTATGACTCGGATACTGTTACTCCAAGAATATCTGCTGGTAGAGTAATTATGACTCACTCCGATACTGTTACTCCAAGAATATCTGCCGGTAGAGTAATTATGACTCCGATACTGTTACTCCAAGAATATCTGCCGGTAGAGTAATTATGACTCAGATACTGTTACTCCAAGAATATCTGCCGGTAGAGTAATTATGACTCCGATACCGTTACTCCAAGAATATCTGCCGGTAGAGTAATTATGACTCGGATACTGTTACTCCAAGAATATCTGCCGGTAGAGTAATTATGACTCAGATACTGTTACTCCAAGAATATCTGCCGGTAGAGTAATTATGACTCAGATACTGTTACTCCAAGAATATCTGCCGGTAGAGTAATTATGACTCCGATACTGTTACTCCAAGAATATCTGCCGGTAGAGTAATTATGACTCCGATACTGTTACTCCAAGAATATCTGCCGGTAGAGTAATTATGACTCAGATACTGTTACTCCAAGAATATCTGCCGGTAGAGTAATTATGACTCAGATACTGTTACTCCAAGAATATCTGCCGGTAGAGTAATTATGACTCCGATACTGTTACTCCAAGAATATCTGCCGGTAGAGTAATTATGACTCAGATACTGTTACTCCAAGAATATCTGCCGGTAGGGTGTTCGCATGACGTCGGCTTAAGTGATAGTACTGGCAAAGGGGATCATCTCCAATTAACATCTCAACAATACAAATAGTGTCTTGTAAAAACAAATTATGTATTACAACACGTCTCCTGGATGGTACTGGATCAGGTTATTAAGAACAATTACCACGCCATATCGTCTTCAAATTGTCGTATTGCAAACGCTGACATTGTAATTCTATTGTATTAAAGCTAAATACAAGTCACAACTTGCTATTATAATTCGATTCTATTGTTCTCAGTATGAGCATGCTCATGTCGTGCGCAAATAACAAGCTATTAATGCATTGGTAATTTAATTACGCCTCTCACCTCGCCATATAACTTGAGTATCCAACCCGAGTTACTCTCAGTTATTTGCAGTTAGTGGCTTTTGATGCTTTGAAAAAATAACCCTTTCTCTATACGATGATGCGTTTTCCACTTATTTGTTCTACTATGCTTTAGAAGGCCGTTCATGCATCAAAGACATAAGATCTATCGCAATTATCCCATTAACACCCATTGACTCTAATCTAAGCTTTATAGAGCTCTCTACTAATAGCCAAAATAAAATGAAATGCTACACCACGGTATACTGAAAAGGTTAATTGCACGTTTGCCTCTCCCTTCGTCATATAACACAACTTATGCTAACGCGGCCTAAATCTCACCCACCTACCTCTATTGTATAGTGTCCCCAGCTCTCCTCACCCACCACCTTCCTGTACAGCGTCCCCAACTCACCTGCACATAACTCAGTTCTTTTCCTGGTGCTTGTAAACAGGATGTGCCTAACATGATAATACTGTTACTTCGAGGAAATAGATTACTACAGATGCAGACTGTTGGATGTGAGGTATAGCTAGTTATATTTTAAAGATGATTACGTACAGTCATGAGCATAAATGGCGACACACCCATTTGAATCAGTAGCAAGGTTTTCAGCCAGCTATTGTGTGAAACCCCTATTGATTGTGTGATTTTCATTAGGGCCTACTGATGCTCCGTTGTAAGGTAAAATATAATCAATGGCTTCGTAGTAAAAGTAATAATAAAGTAAATAAAGTAAAGGTAAAAGTAAATAATACAATAAAAGTAATACAGGTAAGAGTATTAATGAAAACTTAGCACCACATCCAATATTATGTTATGGGCACGAGGGGAGAGGGAACAGTTGGTGGAAAGATAAATTAGTAATAAATACCTTGAGGTCTTTAGTTAAAAATGAATACATAAACATAAATAAATAAATATATATATAAATATAATAATATACATAATATATGAATACTTAATAATGAACAAATACCTATACTTCAGTAATACTTCGAGGTCTTTAGTTAAAAATGAATACAGAATAAATAAATAAATAGATATATAAATATAATAGTAAACCTAATATATGAATACTTAATAATGAACAAATACCTATACCTCAGGTCTTTTGTGTATAATGTATAGGATTCCAATTGTCTATAAATGACCCAAGTCGAGAAATTACCTGTTTGAATATTCGTGTTTGTAATTACAAAAATTCCATGTATTGAAAAGTGAGCCAGTGTGTGTCGGTGTGGCTTGATTATGTGGGTTAGTACTTTGATTACCAACAATCTTTTTGGAGTTGAAGGGGATTTTTTTTTCTGGAGCCCCTTCTCCCTCACGTTTAGCCCTATTAGTTTTATGATCTTAAGAAGTTCGTTCCTTTGGTTTTGCGATTTTAAGACCTTGTGTGCCCTTTAGGTGTCTATTTGTTCGTGGTGAATGATAACGAGCCTGTAATTTATTACTACAAGTGATAGTAGTAGACTACTATTACTACCACTTGTAGTATTACATTTGTATTACTTTATCTTTGGATATAAAACAGTCAATTGAAAGCAAGTCGTTTTATTCCCAATCTGTTCCCATACAAGTCTAAACTTCCTGTCTCAATATAAACTATTCTAAATCATAACCTCCCATTATCCTAGGACTGAACAACTGTTACGCCAAGCCATACACAAAATAAAATAACTTCTCATTATCCCCAGAATACCCCTCTATAATTGACCTTACTATCCATGTGTACCTGGTAACCTGTTACAGAATATACACCTCATATACACACATCATAATATTTGCATATATGGATTAATAATTAGGCCTCTCCCAAAAGTTCACCCTAATATCTACAAAACATATAATAACACACTTTAGTATCCATGCAGTACACCTTAAGCCGGTATCACACGAGAGCTTTTTTAGTCAACATTTGATGATCAAAACATTTCTGGCAACATTTCTGGAATATTTAACACTGGTATCGGAAACTAGACTGATAATAGATAAATGTAGGCGACATAAATGTTTTAAATGTTGTCTTCCTAAGCTGGCAGACCAGTGAGTATAAATGTTGAGGGAAACAATGCTCGTGTGATACCGGCTTTACTCCCTATCTGTGCCTCACAAACTGTCACAGAATACACACCTCATATACTGTACATACATCATAGTGTTTGCATATATTATGGAATTATACTTGCACCTCCCACAAAAACGTGCTTACTGAACTGTTGGCAGCCTATATATAAAGGACAGTAAGTAAACACAAACATTTG
This sequence comes from Paralithodes platypus, assembly GCA_032716605.1. NCBI lineage: Eukaryota > Metazoa > Arthropoda > Malacostraca > Decapoda > Lithodidae > Paralithodes > Paralithodes platypus. Next base: position 35,102,270 of record CM064518.1, on the reverse strand, counting down.
TTAAGGGGGGATGGTTCACTTTTGGGGCGATTTTTGCATGTATTCATTATTCTTCTAGTTTCCTCCCTGGACCTCCATCAAATTAAAAAAAAACATCCATTAGATCCCCTTTCTAGATTAATTTGTAAATTTTTCGGTAGAAAAATTTCCCGGCCAAAGGCCGGTTCTTCCAACATTAGAGGCTCACTATCGTTCGCCAGGGAAATAATCGACACCTAAGTGGCACGAAAGGTCTAAATATTGACGACGAAATGGGGCGAAAGGTTTTAAAATCGACTAACTAATGGGGCAAACATCTTAACATCTGAAAACTAATGGAGCTAAACATGAGGGAGAAAGTGGTCCAGAAAACCGGCCCATCCCCCCTTGAGTAGTTTCACATGAATATCAAATTTGGAGGAGCAGATACTGGGGAATGGGCAGATAATGGGGACCCCAAATGGGCCTGGGTCTCTGGGTCTTCTGGGCGACCTAGATGTGTGTGTAGTTTGGGCTCTGCCTCGAGTCGGCCACCCCCAGCTATGGGATATGTGCCTGAGTATATACATACATACATACTAACATACATATATACAAATGTATAAAAGGACTCTCTCTGTTTACCTTTCATACAAAGTTGAATAAATTACGTAATAATCAACGGCAAATTGATAATAGCTACAGTATTTTGTGTTTTCCAAACTTTCCATTTCAGCAAAAACATGAGTCCTAAAATAAGTGTATTGCTCAAGTGTTGTTTAAAGCGTGTTTCAGTATTGCACTAATTACTTTATTGGCCGAGGTGTAAATCGGTCCCAAGACATACGTTTTAGTACTTGGCTTGATTTGACACTTTTTATTTTCCTATGTGAATTATGGAGACAAAAGGCAGAGCTTCCTGTGACGAGTGCCTCCCCCAGAGTTGAAAGAGTGACAGGGCCAAAATCAAGGAATGTTCGAGCCAAAATGTCTGGACACACGGAGTTTGAAGCAATTTAAATCATAGGATGAGGGGAAGATGAATTCAGGGAGAGAGTTCCAGAGCTCATCTGTTGAATAGAAGAAAGATTGGGAATATTGTTTCACTCTTGGTATGGAGAGTTGCACAGAGTAGGGGTGGGATTGTGTTGCAAGACGGGTGCTACATACTCTACGTAGAGGTGGTATACTTTAAGAGAGCTCTGAAGAACACTGATTATTGTAATAGCGGTAGAATAGCGAGGCGAGATGCAACATTGTGGCGAAAAGAGAGAGATTGCAGAGAGTCGGTGAGTGAATGTGAGTTAATGAGAAAAAAAAGTATTTTCTACTTTGTCAAGTGCTATGTGAGAGGATCCTCCCCACACATGTGAACATTATATGGACGCACTGTGACCCTGTAAAGAGCAAGAGCTGTGCAGGAGTAAGGAACCCCTGGAGGCGGTTGAGCACACCCAGCTTCCCAGAAGCTGTTTTAGCAAGGGTTGCAATATGGTCTTTCCAAGTGAGATCAGAAGAAAAGGAGACACTGAGAATACTGAAAGAAGATGAGGGGTTTATTTGTGTATCGTTGAAGTATAAGGGAAAGTCCTGTGGGAGCTCTTGATGGGTAGATAAATGTAGAAATTGGGTTTTGGAAGCATTGAAAGCCCAAAAATGGAAATGGTTGATAGGCCAGCAGATATGTGTTCTGTGGCTTCATCACGTGACTTTTTGAGTGATTGCTTGTGCGGGGGGGGGGGGGGGGGGGTTCTGAAAAATTAGTTGAATAGTGTAAGGTAGAATCATCAGCATATGAATGGATAGGACTGGAAGTACAGTTGAGAAGATCAAAGATCATTAATGAATATTAGAAAGAGAATTGGAGATAGGACAGAGCTCTGAGGAACACCGAAGTTGATAGGTTAAGGAAGTGAATGATGGCTGTCCATAACCGCAGCTATGGAACTGCCAGAAAGGACATTAGAGATAAAGGCACAGATAGAGGTAACAACCGATATGTATAGTGCAATAGAAAAGGTTTCACCGAAGTCCCTAAAAAAAGAATGACTAAGAGTTAGTAAGATATGAAAGAAGATCATCAGTAGAGTGACCCCTAAGTATATCCATACTGGCAATCTGAGAGTAGATTATGGGAAGAGCGATGCTAAAGAAATTTTGAAGTAAGAATAGTTTCAAAAACTTTGGAGGTGCAGGAAATGTGACATAAGTAGGAGGGAGGAGGACGGAGAGGGAGGAATAGCACTGGAATCATCCAAGTTTGAGTTTCTAGCGAAAGTTTGGGCGAAGAGTTCAGTTTTATCAGAGGAAAAAATTACGGTAGTGCCGTCAGATTGGAAAAGGGGAGGGAAAGACAAAAAAGAAAAATTGTTGGAGAGGTTTTTGGCTAGATTCCAGAAAGCTTGAGAAGAGCTAGAGTTAGATAGTACAATGCATTTATTATTGATGAAAGAGTGTTTGACGAGTGTGAAGAACAGATTTGTCCTGATTCCGGGCAGAAACGTAGGAAAAAATTAGATTCCTAAATTTGAATGCTTCGGTACCGATTGAATGCTTCCTCCTTGAATGCTTGCGGACAGCAGTAGAACAAGCGTGATTAAAACAAGATTTGTTTGCATTAGTCTGAGAGAAAGAAAATGGAATGTATACTTCCATGCCCGAGAGGATTACCTCGGTAATGCGTTTAGCACTCTCCGAGGGTCCCTGGCCATAGAAGCAAAAATAATTCCATGGGAATTCCAAGAAGTACTGCCGAAGAGCCTCCCAGTCGGCAGCGCCAAAGTGCCACAAGAGTCGCTGGCTGGGGGGATCGGGTGGCCATACTGAAGAGATAGGACAGGTGACAGATAAGTTTATGGTCGGAGGAGCCTAAAGAAGAGAAAAGATCGAAAGTATAAGAGGAAGGGTTGGAACATAGAAACCAGTCAAGAATGTTGGGCCAATCTCTGAAGTGATCCGGGATATGGGTGGGTTGCTGAACCAACTGCTCTAGGTAATTTAGGATAGAAAAGATGTAGGCTTGTTCACCAGGTTGGTCAGTAGAATGACAGGAGAGCCATTGGTGGTGGTGAACATTGAAATCTCCTAAAATGGAGATTTCTGAGAAAGAGAGATGGATAGGATGCGTTCTGCTTTAGAGTTTAGATAGTCAAAGAATTTGGAAAAGTAAGTCAAGTAAGAGAAAAGATAGACAGCACAGAAGTATTTAGTATGAGAATGACAATAGTTTGAGCCATAAATTGAAGAATTCAGAGGAGTCTAAATCGGGAACACGAGAGTAAGTGAGTTTGTTGTGCACATATGCACAACATCCGCCTTTGACCTTGAAACTAGAATAGAGAAGGGGCTGCTGGCAGTTGCTTCAGAGGGGTAGTTCAATTCAATTGTCTTTATTTCAAAATATATACAAAATTTACATTCATGTACATATTACATATCCATTAAAATAATTTAGAAAAGTAAAATAGCTGAAAAGGTATACACATGAATTCCTACTCGTTTATTTACAGTATAGCCTATAATCAAATATATATTTTATTATATCATCTTTAGCAACCGCATTTAATTACCGGTATGAATAATTATATGACATCCTAGATAGACCGAGGAAGCATCACCTTGTATTTGGATCATAAGACACGGGAGCCCGTCGTTCTTCGTGTCGCTGAACCCATAGGATTCTAGAGTAGATTGTGTTAAGATCATACTTCCATACATCAATATTATATGTCTTATGAAATAGATTTTGAACATTGTTTATAAAAAGTCCAGACTGCAAGTATTGCCAATTAGTATTAATTATAAGATTATTAGACTTGGCTATTCTGTGAAAATATCTTGCCTGAATAAGAGCAACGTGATGCTTCGGCAGTAATTGTTCATATGACTCTGCCACCTCATGGTTACTGGTATAGAAAGGTACACCAAGGACTTGTTGATAGCTAAGGCAAAAGTTTTGAAGACACCTGCAGAAAAAGTCTTACAATTGTTCCAGAGTGGAAGTCCAAAGTCTGGCTTACAATACGCATTGTATAAAAATAAGTGTTTTCTTATCAACCTATGAACAATTTCTAATTACTGTATTATAACTTGAATAAAATGTTTTCAGCCTTAAATCAACATCACCATTGTCATGTAGAGAAGAAGAGATCACATGGCCCAGATATTTAAATGATTTTACTAGGTCTAGTTCATCATGATATAATTTTATAGTATTACCCGAAGATTGGTTTCTTTTCCTTTTGAATTTCATGCATTTTGTCTTGTTTTTATTAATAATCAAACCATGTTTTTCTAATTCAATTTTCAATTCAATATTAAAAAAATCCATACCATCATGTTCGTGAGCAATAAGAGCTATATCGTCGGCATAGGCCAAAATATTAATTTGTGTTATTCCCAGTTGACACCCTTGCTTCATATTAGACAGTTCTTCTAAAATATTATCTATATATAGTTTAAATAAAAAGGGGGATAGTATTCCTCCCTGCCTTACTCCCCTCTCCACATAATAAAAGGATCCCTGGTGCCCCTTCCATGTCACATTAGCTAATTGATTTCTGAGGTAATGCATAATAAAATACACTAAGTCCACTGCGACTCCCTTATTCAATAATTTTTCACCCAATAGAAAATTATTTACATAATCAAATGCCTTGGACAGATCAATAAATGTTATGAATCCAGAGTCATTTTTATGAGAGTAATTGAACATCAATTCTTTTAAAACAAAACATGCATCAGTTGTCGACACTCCTCTTTTAAAGCCAAATTGTTTATGGTTTAAACAATTTTTTTCCTCAAGTATATCCAGTATATGAATTTCGAAGAGTTTCAACAAGCAGGAAGACTGCATAACAGGTCTGTGATTATTAGATAAAGTAACATTACCCTTTTTATCTTTAACTATTGGTGTTATATTTCCTTTCAGTATATCAGTTGGTAGATAACAATGACTGAAGCATACATTGAAAACATATGACAGAATCGCAAGATCTGATGCATTCTTCAGAAAAAGTGAGTGTAATCCATCATGCCCAATGCCAAGATTTAATTTACAAATTGCTCACTTCAATGATATATGCGAGGTTACAACATTCATTTTCCTACCTTCTTTCCACATCCTTTTAAACTTATTCATAAAATCATCTTTACCGATTAATTCAGGATCATCGCTATGCACTAAATACACATTAGAAAATATGTTTATAATTTCATTAGGATCCGAATGACAATTAATGATATTTGTAGTTTTTTTCTTTACCTCTTTTGATCTTTACTTCCTTCCAAAACTGTTCCTTATTTTTCAATCGAAACTTATCAATAATAGACTTACATATTTCTTTATTTTCATTTTGCTTACATTTTTTTAGTGCTTGCTTAAACTTATTTCTTGAGTCAACCATTTCTGTATACTCAGGACTATCTCGAGATTTACCTTTAGCTATCCATTTCAAAAATCAATTTCTAGCTATTGTATGATGGTTTCGCGGGTCCAACCTGGGATTATTTTTAATTTATTTGTAATGATAATTTTTTTCCTATAAGCTTCAGACGAATCAGCAATTGCAATACGTATTGATTCATACAAGCAATCTAGCCATTCTAAATGTTAGTAGTAGGGGTAGGCAGCCCCGCCTAGGGAAGTACTACCGCCAAGGTTTCGGGAGACTCAGGGAATAGCCTGAATTCCACTTTCTCTCCCAGGCCTTGGTAGCTGGATACATATCTTTTTGCCTCAAACATCAGGGGTAACAGGAAAACCCTCTTTATATAACACACATCCAACTTCACGACATTGCCCTACATCGCTATCCTCTATCCATAAAACACTACTCTTCCCACTACATATCATACATGTAACACTATACATATTTACCTAATAAATCATGGCAGTACAATTGTTAAGAGCAAACCTGGTGGTCCCTCGGATATCCACCCCCGGCAGGGTTGGGTCATCGACACAGGGCCCTCCCGGTCGTCATCATGCGACTGTGTCAAGAGCATTGCAACGTCCCAAAGCTGCTCGTCAGTGCAGCTTTTTCTTTAGCAATATAAGGGGACATCACTCTAACATCAATTCTGTACACCAATTTCTTCAAGCAGAATCCCCTACTCTCCTTTTTTTGACAGAGACTCAAGTAACATCCACATCTGATACATCTAGATTTAATTTTCCAGGTTATCAACTGCTCCAAAATTTCAGACCTAAAGGTGGTGTATGTTGCTTCGCAAAATCTGAAATTGCCCTGGAGGAGGTTACTAGTTTCAATTGTCCCTATTTTGATTATTCTATATACAAATTAATTTCTGCTGGTAAATTTAAATACATATGTTGCATCTACCGTTCCCCAAATACTCCTCCAGAGCAAAGTCTTTTTGATTCTCTGTCCTCACAACTCGGTGTCCTCAACTTAAATCCTTCTTCTGAAATCACTGTGTTGGGTGATTTTAATGTCCATAATGTTGAATGGCTCACTCATTCAGCCAGGACTGATGATGCTGGTCTTGAATGTGAGCTATTTGCAGACTCATTTAATCTCACTTAACTAGTCAACCAACCCACCCGTGTACCAGATAATCCTGATCATAATTCCCACCTACTGGACTTATTTTTTAACAACCAATTCAGAAAATTATGATGTTACAGTGAAGTCCCCGCTTGGATCTTCTGATCACTGTCTGATACAGGCCACCTGTCTATCACCTACCACACCTTCCCACTCTGAACCTGTTTTGGTGACTAAATGGCATTACGATAGGGCAGACTGGGAGGGTCTTCAAGATTTCTTTATTGATATTCCCTGGACCTCTTTCTTTTCTAATGATGCACACTCCACCTTGAGCCACATACAAGATTTTATAAAAATTGGAATGGAAACTTTTATTCCTCATCAAAAGTACAGTAAAAGATCTAATTCACCTAAATGGTTCGACCATAATTGTGCTAGAGTAACTGAACAAAAAGCAATAGCCTACAATGCATACACAATATCAACAACACATGAAGCCTTTAATTACTTTAGAAACATCAGAAATCATGCCAAAACTGTATTAAATCTAACTAAATCAAACTTTCTCCACAAGCAGGCAAATAAACTTCTAAATAATCCAAATTATAACAAAATATTTTGGTCTACTCTTAACTCATTCAAATCCAACTTCACTACTGCTTCATCCATTCCACCATTAAAATTTCCGACTGGCAATCTTGTAAGTAATCCACGAGGTAAAGCTAACCTTCTTGCGGATATTTTCTCCACCAACTCAACCTTAGATGAAATAAATCAAGATGTCCCTGTACTTAATTTTAATTCGCCTGAAATTCCCTCACTGAAGATCCACACCAGACATGTCAAAACTATTTTGCAGAATCTCTCAGTAGATAAGGCTCCTGGTCCAGATGAAATTCCTCCAATAGTACTTAAGAATTGCTCCTTGGTGCTCGCTCCTGTATTGGCAAAACATTTCCGTCTGTGTACTCATACCTCATGCTTCCCAGTATCCTGGAAAGAAGCAAACATCCATCCAGTTCCTAAAAAAGGTGCCTCTTCAGATCCATCAAACTACAGACCAATAGCTATAACTTCCACTCTTGGTAAAGTCTTTGAAATTAAATTAAATAATCACATAATTAAGCATCTTGAGAATAATAAATTAATCAGTGATAGGCAATATGGTTTTAGACGATGTCGATCAACTGCAGACATTCTTTGCCTTCTTATGCATCAAATCAACCAAGCTACAGACCAACATGGTGAAACACATACAATAGCACTGGATATATCAAAGGCATTTGATAGAGTCTGGCATCAATCCTTATTGTCGAAGATGTCACACTACGGCCTTGCATCATTAGTTCCACTAATTTCTTCTTATCTTCATAACAGAAAAATATGTGTAATGGTAGATGGCCTTTATTCTCAATTTCACTCAATAAATGCTGGTGTTCCCCAGGGATCAGTTTTGGCCCCAACTCTGTTCCTCATTCATATCAATGATCTCATATCTACCACTCATAATCCAATACATTCCTACGTAGATGACTCAACACTCCACAGTTCCTTCACATTTACCAATTCTTTCACCCAACCCGATCTTATAAATTCAAAAATAAACACTGCAATTTCTCTGAACCAGGACCTTTCTAGAATTAATGAATGGGGACAAAAGAATCTAGTTTCCTTTAATGCACAGAAAACCAAGTACATTCAATTTTCTAACCGACAGAATCTCACTGACTCCCATATATTTTTTAATGATGTAAATATTCCCACTTCCCCTAGTATTGACATTCTCGGTGTAACATTAACTACTAACTTGAGCTGGACACATTATGTTAGAAGCATTGCTAAGAATGCCTCTAAAAAACTGGGACTCCTGTTCAGAGTTCGAGAATTCTTCACTGGCGAGCAGTTGGCCGTAATATATAAAAGTCATGTGCGTTCTCAGATGGATTACTGTTCACCTCTGTGGAGTGGCAGTGGAGTGGTTGCATTGAGGCAGTTGGACAAAATTCAAAATAATGCTATTAATTAATCAATAACCCTGCAATCACACAGGACCTTCCTACATTATCTATACGAAGAAACGTTGCATCCCTTGTATTATTCTACAGATATTTTCACAGCAATTGTTCCGAAGAACTTGCTTCAATTGTGCCGCCTCTCCACATCTTTCCCCGTAGAACTAGGGCAGCTGAGAGCGCCCATGAATTTACACTTTCTCCTCCACAATGCAGAACTTCTGCTTATCAAAATTCATTTATCCCCAGAACTACTACTCTTTGGAATTCACTTCCCTCGAGTTGCTTTCCACAAACTTACAATCTACAACAGTTTAAATCCAGTTGTTACAAACATTTTATGAATGGAGGATGCCTTTAGGCACATGGACCTTTTTGTTTTATGTGTTTTTCCTTCCTCCGTTCATTGTCTCAAAAAAAAAAAAAAAAAAAAAAAAAAAAAAAAGACACCCTAACTTTCAGTGAGAACAAAATGATCAGGTTTGTAGGCGAGATGTTGGTCCACAGAAGAAAAGTTAGAGGAAAGGCCACGAATATTGCAGAAGTTAATTGTAAGCCTGACAGGCCATGGTCCATAGAATTTTGTGGGGTCGTTAGGGGAAGGTGGGGCGGGTGTGAGGACATTTATGCCCCCCCACCCCCCCCTGTGGACTCCGAGGCTGGTCTAATATCGTTCATTATCTTAATTCATTATATTTTGGGTGACAATGAAAAGTAGATAGGACGAGGAGGTGTTTTTGAGAGCTAGCTGGATCACTCTGTGTAGGTGAGGAACAAACAAAAACAGTAAGGGAAGCCAGACAAATTAAAGAGGAGTTCCAGCAACTTCTTATAAAATGCCTGGGTATTGCCCTGCTAGGTTGGTGCCTACAATCTCTGCCTGATTGATATAGTCTATTGTTTGAGTTGTCAGAGAACCACACTTTCTAGATGGATGTTGTAGTAGAAGCAACCGTTGTACTATTTTCTGTTGGGATTGTGTTAGCTGGCGTGGCTGAAAAAACTGAACCATTTGCTATGGTAGAATTATCTGTTGTACCTTAATCTGTAGGGACCATATTTGAACACCTGGCTCTTTTCTTCACCAGCTGCAGAATTGCCAACAATTCCTGCCTAAAATTTGGGTTGAGACAGAACAGGAAGACTGGGTGTACTAAGTGATCAAGCAATTGGAAAATGTTCGCCATATGTCGGAGACTTTCCACTCCATTGATTTCACAGCAGTGATTAACATCCTGTTTAGCGTAAGATATCAGAAAAAGAATCATGGGTATATTCATCCCTGCAACTGACATGGACATTCCAATCATGGTGAAGATTAAGTTCCGCTCCCAGGTACCCACCAGCACCCTCGACCGTCCTGTGTCCGTGGTCCCACTGCTGCCGTAGGACCGAGCCCGACCCTGACACACTGCCACCACCAAGCTCAGGTTGAAGGTCGTCAGCAGCAGTATCGGCAAAAAACACATTAGGAAGTTGAAGAACCTGTTGGGAAAGTGGGCAAAACATATATATAAAAACGTATTGGAGAGCCGCACAGAAATAATAGGTGACTAATATGACGAATAACAAATAGTAATGAGTTGATATATTTTATGTAAAGGTTAGGATACCGTATACTTATGTAGTACCCTGGCTTTTAAGCCAGTAATATGTCAAAACCATTAGCATGCCACATAGTTAAATCAAGAAAAGTGTTACAAGTTCCTTTATCAACCATCCCTGATGGTAGTATAAACTGCTGAATAGACGCAGTTGCCTAATGCTCAGATTAATCAAAATGCATGCTGATTATTTTTAGCAATACTAACCACTGATCTATAGAGACTTGCAGCTCACAAACCTGTTTTTAAACTACTTATAATGAATATTTAATGTGAAGAGCAACGGGAAAGATTACCACAATTACTTACAACATAAGAACATAAAAAAGGCGGGAGTCTGCAGAAAGCCGATTGGCCCACTCAAGGCAGATTCCTTAAGCCGGTATTACACGAGCGCTTTTTCACTCAACATTTATCCTCAACACTGGTCTGGCAGCTTATGAGGTCAACATATATTAGTTTTCTGTTACCTATATTCATCTACCATTAGTCTAGTTTCCAATACCAGGGCAAAATCTTCCAGAAATGTTGCCAGAAAAATGTTGATCATCAAATGTTGACTATAAAAGCTCTCGTGTGATACCGGCTTTAGAGTTAACTAAACACTTTTGGTTATTATTACTCATTCGTTTTGTCTAGTTGAAATGGCTATGTTATATGGCAAGTAATACTGTATGTAACTAATCAAGTTAATAATGTATTTGAGAGTTTAGGATGCAGTTAAGCATTTACTTGTCAGTAAAAGTAATGATTATCCATTAATACCTTTTATTGAATAAGGAACAAAAGCAGTTGTTTGTAATGTGATGCAAAATTAGCTGACAATATTTTTTGTGAAAGGTTTGTACATACAGAAATAATTTGAACACAAAATATTACCAACCAGCGATATCCCTTGTGCCAACCCTCGTCGTAGCCTCCTTGGTGACCAATGTTAATTACCCACTTGCCGGTGATGCATTCCTTCAAGTCTGCTTCTTTGGCAGAGGCATTCACGATATAAGTGATCTGAGCGATGAAACAGACGGTTGCTGTAATCCAGGCCCGTATTTGTTGTACACAAGGTTTTTGAATGTTCTTGTAAATCGTTGGCCGCCACACAGCCAGTGATCGGTCCATGGCCAGCCAGGAAATGATGTAATTACAGTAAGAGTGAAAGCCTTCTATCACAGTCCAGCCAAAACGGGTGAAGTACCAAGCCGACCATTCGGAGTCTAAGTCACAACCATTAATACCAACAGCAACAGGAATGTGCGCCAGAAACACAAGTAGGTCACACCATGAGAGTACCTGGAAATTCCTGCAGTACCGCAGGGCATAGAGAACAATAATACTCTATGCACAGTTAATTAAAGAGGATAGTTCTGCATGCATAGATCCATATAGTTAGATACAATTATTAGTAATAAACCTAGCCTATCATGAGTGATTATAGAAATATCTATGTAGGTAGCATTGGTATAATATATGGATCAGCCCCGTACTTAGTGAAATATTATATTTTTTGATTAGTTTGTTTATATAGGTGAATATATTTACGTGCTCTACAGATCATATACAGTATATTGCTAACAAGTTGAAAAATCTTAACCTTTAAGAACGACCTGGATAGATCCGTCCTGCAACAATTAATGGAGAGCAAATATTCATATTAGGACTTTCAAAATTTGGTGACTTTCCTATTAGACACATCATTAACGCTTGGATTTCAATTTTTGGTACCTAATATGAATTCAACATTTCGCATCATTACCATATGTGAACCATAACATATATTGGTATACCTAAAGTACCAATCTTCCAATGCAGTTTCTCACTTGTTACTAATAGATTTTTCAGAAAAACTCTCTGTATCTCTTGGGTATACAACACATCTCAACCTATTTTAGTTATTTGGCAGTTTTTTGGCACCCAACTGGTAAACTAGATTTCCTCCGAAAACCAGAAAAAGTTATTGATCTAGTGATGTTGCTTAAGTTTTTCTTAAATGTTTTTGTTAAAATAAATAAATATATTAATTCCCTCCTTAAAATATTCATGTTCACAAGCCAGCCTCCAGCCCCTATAAATTTATAAACTCAATTTGGGTCGGTATAATTTTATGATATTACTTCCACACTGGTGTGACTGACTACACCATTAATGTTTTAAATGTGTTTACTAAAGGATTTCTCGACCTTATTCAAGTGATTCCTGTGTTTTATAGTTTTAATGAAATAGCCTTACCTGTTCAACATAAACTGTTAAGGGGTGGTTGGCTATAATATGGACTCATGATCATTTTCACTATTTTATTTATATCTCCTATACTAGTCGTTACTGAGTGTTTTATGAATTAGCCTATGGGTGAGTCGGCCAGTGCTGTGCCCACTATTAGGTTATAGCTAGAAAATAGTTTCGCCACGCGATACTGCTATTAGTAGCACCGCTAACCCCAGCACTGTGGGTGACATATTATTTATGTTAATCTGACTAATTTTACTATATTTTATTGGGATTAGGAATTAAGTCTCATATTCAAGAGGCTTCAAGCTACCTTGACTTTTTCAGTATAATGTTTCTTGATTTCTTGTATTCTGGTTCACACTACACACAGGAAAGGCGTATCGTAACCTATGTTAATCATATTGCCTTGCCTGTTAACCTGAAGGGAGTGTAGGGCTGGTTGACGTAGAACCACAATACTGGTAGTGCTGGAGACGACCCCCAGAAGTAAAAGGACAGGTGTGATAACTCTGTAGGTCACCTGGTGGGGCCAGCTGATGGTCTCTGCCAGCACGGTGGAATTGGTCACTTGGGCCATTTTCTCTGAAGGGAGAGAACACAATATTTGGAATTATATAGTATGGGTGTTGGGACATCTCGACCAGTACTCCAATTTGACCTGTAGAACTCAACCAGAGTCATATATACCAATACTGATAGGTTGGTAAGGTTGAATTGAGCGCTTGGACCATTTTCCCTGAAGGTGGAGAACACAATAGGGCATAATTTAGTGTGGGTGATGGGATATCTCGACCAGTACTTAATTTTAAGGGGGGATGGTTCACTATTTGGTCAATTTTTGTTTATGTATTATTTATTTTTTCTACTTTCCTCCCTAGTCTTCCATCAAACTTAAAAAAACATCCATTAGATCCTTGTTCTAGATTAATTTGTAAATTTTTCAGTAGAAATATGTTCCGGCCGAAGACCGATTCTTCCAAAACTTCAGGTTCACGAACTCGACACCTAAATAGCACAAAGGTCTTAATATTGACAAGGAAATGGGGCGGAAGGTCTTAAAATCGACAAACTAATAGGGCAAACATCTTAAAATCTGAAAACTAATAGGGCTAAACATGAGGGAGAAGGGGATCTAGAAAAACGACCCATCTCCCCTTAACCAGTGGAGCTCAACCAGTGCCAAATGTACCAATACTGATAGGATAGGTTAGCATGGTTGAAGAGGGAGAACAGGATATTTAAGTCGGTATCACACGAGCGCTTTTCCCCTCAACATTTATCCTCAACACTGGTCTGGCAGTTTATGAGGCAAACATTTAAAATATTTCTTAGGCCTAAATTCATATATCATCAGTCTAGTTTCCGATACCAGTTCAAAATATTCCAGAAATGTTGCCAGAAAAATGTTGATCATAGAATGTTGACTATAAAGCTCTCGTGTGGTACCGACTTTAGTAGTATTAACCCTTACAGTTCCGGCGACGTCTTGTTTTGTTATTATTGCAGCTGCATGCTAGCTATACTGATAACACAACATCACTGATAATAGTACCCTTTACACACTAATTATTCTAAGTATGGGGTATTTATCACTGGTATGTCGAAAACTCTTCATACATTGTTATGTATTGTTATGATCGTAAGTTTCTCAGAGAACACGCCGTAATTTTAAGAAGACGATGTTATTTTTTGGTCTATATATAAATTCAATCATCTATTTTTTTAGTTTCCTCGTTAGGTCTCCATCAAGGTTTAAACAAAAAACAACCCAAAGCCCCCCTTCAAGATAAAATTTTACATTTTTCGGTTGAAAAAGCTGGTTCCTCTTAATATTCTAGGCTCGCGGAAAAATGGATACCTACATGGCACGAAAGGTCTTAATATTGACATAAAAATGGAGCGAAAGGTTAGAAATAGTCAAACTAATTTAATTAGGTGAACGTCTTAATATCTCATAACTAACAGGGCTAATCATGAGGGAGAAGGGGGTCCCCCTAAGGCCGGTCTTTAGTATCTGGGCTTTGGATATGCAGCAACTCAATACCATGCCAGTCTTTACACTTGATTTTGTTATTCTATGTGTATGAAGGACACAAAAGGCAAAGCTGTGTGTAACAAGTGTCTTCCCCAAAGTTGAAAGAGTGAGAGAGACAAAGTAAACATTTGTACGTACAGTATTGGAAGAAGAGTGGTGTGTTTGTTTATTGTGGTGAAATGGATTGGAGCAGGAGGTGATCTTGAGAGCTACCGTATAAGGATTACTCTGTAGATGAGACACAATCAGAAACAGTAAGGGAAGCCATGAACAAATGAAACAGGAGTTACAGCAACTCCTTATCACATGTCTGTGAGTTTCCCCTAGGTGATGGTCTGCTCGATTGGTGTCTACAATCTCCACAATCTCTTCAATTCTAGCTACCAATAGATTAATCCACTTGATTTCGATTACAAATACACGATTTCACTTTTATTCTGGTTACCAATAGAAGATTTCACTTGATTCCCGCTACCAATAGACGAGTCCACTTCATTCTAGCTACCATTAGACAATTCCAATTGATTCCGGCTATAAATATATGATTTCACTTGATTCTAGTTACCAGTAGGCGATTCCACTCGATTCCCGCTACCAATAGACGATTTCACTTCATCTTTTTATCTGGCTAAATTTAGACGACTTCATGTAGTTTAAGAAGGATTTATATTATTCAGAGGGTGTATTGAGATAGTTTTTACACCTTTCAGTTCTCGAGGTCGATTATAAGCTAAAGAAAATTGTCGAATGGTAACCAGAATAAGATGCTCGCCCCGTTATTATTAATGATTAATTAGGGACAATGCAGGTCCATGGAATCCTTTTACAGTACGCATGGATAATCCACTATGGAACAATATTTGTTATCATATTTATAAAACTCGATATTACCCATCACACTCAGGACGTCCTCACTGTTTACAAATGTCTTCATTATGAAATATAAACAATATTTACCACCTGATGGCAACATAGATGACGATTTCAATACGTCACGGGGGTTGGGGTCGTTGGTGTGGTGGTGGGGGGGGGGGGGGGGTGCCACTACTAGAGGCCTTCCGGTTGGTCTGTGACGTACGGTACTAACCATAGGGGTAAGGAGTGGGAAGGCTATGGCTGGCGACCACTGACGGCAACCCCTCTGTCTTTAAGTTTTCCCGCCAGAGATTCTACTAAAAATCCGTTATTCGCTGACTATATTATACTACTTGTTCAGCGTGGTCTAGGTTCTGACAACGTTCCATTATTATTATTATTATTTAATTACGTCATCAGGCAGGAAATCCTTATCACACGCCTGAAATGCACTCATTATAAACACATATTGCCACTCAGTACTTCATATATTGTACTGAAACAAATGACAATCTAAGCCCCAATTCCAAATATCACAATTTGTTTTTGTATCCGTAATACACGCATTAAAAAAATATGCGCTTGGCTTGAAATAAACATTTCATCAAGCGCTACAAATTGCTGATTTGTATGTAATGCTCATTAAGCGACTAAAAATGACACACACACACACGCATATATATATATATATATATATATATATATATATATATATATACTGTATACATACACGCATACATACATACATTCATGCATAAACACATACCTACATACATTAATATATATTAATTTAAATGAATACTACGGTACTTACCAGTACTGTCCATATCAATGCTTATATACTATGAAGTAATATAAAATAAAAAATATTATTTTTAATTCGGTTTACATAATGAGTTATGAGGTGTTATTACGCGAAAGTATAAATAGTCCAGTAGCCAGCAATGGCAAGTCCTATGCTAACCCAGAAATGTTTGGTACTATTAGGTTTTATGATTGATTCGTGAAGATTGAAGCCTACTGAATCCAAATCCACCTCTTGCCGGAGTGGCAACTTTGGGGAAAATCTGTAATTTGCATAAATCCAAGATGGTCGCCGATGTGTTCGTGTCAAACAATAAATCGTCAATATGTTTTGATAAAATCAAGCTAGAGGAATGAATTTGGTGTCTACACCTAGGTTTTTATCTATAAGGAATGTCATGGGAGTGTTCAAAAGTTTTTGGGATTTTGCTAAGCAGCCATAATCCAAGAATTAATTAATCATATTTTTGAAAGAATTATGCTAGACAAAATAACGGTGGTGTGTGCACATATGATTCTACATTTAGGACATATAATGGACATCATTTTTATTACTGTACCGAGTATCTTTCGTTTCAAGGGTTAACCCCTCCAACCCCAGGGATGCACATTATGTGTTGCCTATGTATGTAACCCACAGTACCAGCGACACAACGTATGTGACTGACCGGTTATTTACTAACTTTCAGGCTTTACTTCCAATGTAAATGCAATTTGGCACAGGTGTATGTGACCATAAAACTACGTAAAAAAAAGAAAAAACAATTTAGGTAAAAAAAGGTTGCAAACGATAGCACTACTAGGACCCATTCTACTCCTACAGAAATCCCTATAGCACGTGCTGTATGTGATCAAACAACTCACAATAGGTGTGTCTGTAGTTGCTATAAGGAACATTTTATATATTTTGTGTATTTTTGGATTTAGGTGATTATGAATTAAGGTGAAATTATTTTGTAGAATTTACGACTGTGACAACATGCTGCAACCAAACAAAGTTGGCTAGAGTAAATTGGTTTTATAGGACTTGTAGTGTTTTTAATTACCTTTCCAATGGTATATACACCATTCCTATAGGTCCAATAATGTTTTTAGAGTAACATCCGAAAGTGCGACAATATAGGTTCTGAGAAAAATGTGTGAAAGTCTAAGGTAATTAGGTGAAAATTTTTACTTTTTTTTTTTAGTTTTACAATATTTTACGCAGGAACACGGCAAAGTAGAAGATAAAGCGTATGGGAGGTTGTAGAGTAGCTTATGCTCTTTCCATTTATATAGGTATGCTCCTCGTACGACCAGTAGTTACTGAGCATGTTATTTTCAAAGTTCGCTATATAACGTTTGTAGAATTACAGGAAAAGTTTGGAAAACATAAAAAAAAAACAATTTCCAATGGGTTTTCACTAATAACATTTCACTGGCTTATGAAGGGATGTTGACTCTTGTTGAGTAAACACCTATTGGTATTTTTAGGATTTTGAGTTTTTTAAGCCTAAATTAACCGGTCGGTCCCCTTAATTACTCTTGTCCTACCGGTATGGCACCTAGAGGGTTCAGATTTGTATGAGAACTACTTTAGGATCCCACGGAACAATACCGATGTTTGGCAACCCCCCAAGTCCAGCTGCGTGCGTGTGGGCGCGAGCGGGAATGATTGGCCAGTATACCGCCTACCCATCACCCAATGATAATTGTGCCTTTCCCCTACCCCCCCGAACCCCCAAATGATCTAGGTGAGCAGTTTTACGTTGTTTTTTCCTTCATTACTAACCCATGTGTTTTCAGGAAAAACAAAATTGAATAGTGGTTGGTCCAGGAGTGTACTTTTTGTATTATATCGCTTGGGGTCCAGGGGGTTAAACCAAAGTTGTTATTTTTTTTTATAGAAAATTATATTTTTTGAAATGAAATGATGTAAAGAAATGACGGACATAATAAAAATCAAAAATTTCTACAACTGAATGACCAGACTTGGCACTTGGTGAAAATAGAATCTCATTAGTATAAATAACTTTTTTTAGTTTACATATAATGTACATATTACACATGTATATACAATATACTCAAAATATACAATATGAAAAATGGCTGCACAGAATACTAAATGTTGAAAAATGTTAGACGATGTTCCGACAACTGAATGACCGCCTTTTGGATTTGGTTAATATCAACACACATTTCTTTAACATACTCATATCCAGAAACAAATTACACATGCATATATCTATACATCACATTCAGTTATGTTAAGCTAAGGGTAGTTTTCTTGATTTGCTGCCTTCCAGAGTACAGTTTGGTGGTGTGCTCTGAGCATGTGGAGGAGCAGGTTTGCATCTGTAGGATGCAGAGTCTTCACATGGGGTGGCTTACCTTTCTTTATGTAAAGTTGTAAATGTTATGTCGAACAGGATTGATGTTTGTGCACTTTGCCTGGCCATACAGTGCAGAAAAGAATGTCTGACATGTCTTCAGCAAATCTGCATTTGTAGCTGTCTCCTCCCCAAGGATGGTGTACAACTGTGTGAAGTCTCCTTCTCGAAGTATGCCGAGAGCAGTAAGTTTTCCTCTGTTGAAAGGATATGACACTGTGGCACATCCTGTGACTGCATGCTAGGAGCTGGAGACACTTATCTTCAGCTTTCACACCCAGAACACTAGGAAAACAAAGACGTCTGTGCCAGGGTTGTTTGATCTAAATCAAGTTGATTTTAATCACTGATTTAAATCATAACCTTATCATTATTTGAAAACAAGAGGGGAAAGAAGGAAAATTAAGCAAATGGGTTTTATGAACACCAATTTTAGTATTGTAGTATAATTATATCATAATGAGACTAAATGAGTGGTGCGGGGGAATCCACTGTGGCACTTTTAGATACCGTAGGAAATTACCATGTGGCTGTTTTCACAGCAGAAATATTTTCTCAATTTTATATGTGTTGTACTGTACGAAAAGCCACACTACTATAACCAAAAGTTGAATGAGCATGTTACTCTTGTTTATAAAAAGCCAAAGTGATATTAACCAAAGTTTAATATGCATTATAATTATCAAACAAAAAATATAATTCTCTTGTTTAACTGCCGAAGTAATTATTACTAAGCTACAACACAAATTATATATATTTTTTTAAAAATCAATGTATAGTGTATAGTGGAATTAGCATTATTAAGAAAAAGCATAGATGAATTTAAAGATACCCATAATAGTACAAATTACTTTTTCATAATGTTTATTATCCAGAGTTAGCTAAAAGAAAGTACCTGTACCTTGTAACTGAATATAATAAACATAAATTCCACTTGAATTTAATTGGTTAGACCAAACAAAGAATTTAAGCATCATCATGATCATGAGGAGGAGTGTGTTTATTTAGTTAGAGGAGACATAAACATAGGCCTATTGATATGAAAAAGTCCATCACAGGAATAGAAAATATGTAAATTCATCTGTATTTCATGTTAGGCCTATATGCATTTTTATTTCACTTATTCTATCTCTTTTTAGTTATAAATATGCTAAACAATATCCTGTAGCAGTTAGATTTCATGTAGAACATTAAATTAATAAAAATCATAAAAATCGATTTAAATCAAATAAATCGGATTTAAATCAAATAAATCGGATTTTTTTTTATTTAAAAATAAAAATAAAAATAATCAACAACCCTGGTCTGTGCCGTCACCTAGGATGTGAATCACTGTTTTTCCTCCTCGTACAGCTTGAAGCATGTAGCTGACCATCCTGACATCTGTCTCATCATGGTGGATCTGTCCCTCATCTTCTCCAACCATCAGAATATTCTCACCCAATGTGCAAGTGTAAAGCAGACGTGAGCATAGTCTTATGTTGACTTTGTTTTTCATGATGAATTCACGGTTAGGAAGAAGAGACTTCAGCGTGAGTCACTGTGAGCTTATAAGTACTAATTCCAGCAGTAGCAGAACAGTGTGATCGCTCATGATCCCTATCTGATAATGTTGCCATAGCGGTCAAAGATAACCCTTGTTGCTATTCATTTATACATCTGAAGTCTGATCCCCAATATGGTACAGCAGTTGACTGGCATCAACAATCACCTCATCTAGGGGATAGGGATTAGTTAATATGACTCCTTTTTTTTTATATATTCCTTTTGCGAAGAAGACCAAACTCCTCAATGATGGAAGAGGGCATTCCACAGAGTACATACTCAAACACAGATGTAAGGCTGATATTCCGGGTCTGGCCACCATCAGCAGCCGACTAAACAGTGCTTCCATGTTATAGACCATCTTCTCACCTAATTTGATCCCCTTTTTCTTTGTTTCCATGGTCTTCATTCTTCCTGTAATGGAGCTGTGGAATCCATCAGGCAATGATTTTGTGAAGTCCTATTTCATTTTCTCGCCAATAATCACAGCATCAGCAACATTAATGGTGTCATCTGCAACCTTCCTATTAATGATGCTGATGAGATCAGGCGAAGGATCTGTAAGGGAAGGATCTGCTTATGGAATTCCACCATGATGTGGTTCAGATCATCTGTGTCAAGGGTCCTCCTCTTTGAGCCTGGTTACCTAGGGACATATTAGGCACTTTTTTACACTTCCATTGTATTCCTTATACAGTATATGAAAACCTAGGTGTAGACACCACATTCATTCTTTTAGCTTGATTTTATCAAAACATATTAGCGATTTACTGCTTAAAACAATCACATTGGTGTCCATCTTGGATTTATGAAAATTGCAGAAGTTCCCCAAAGTTGCCACTCCGGCAAGAGGTGGATTTGGATTCATGAGGCCTAAATCTTCACGAATCCAACAAAAAACCTTATAGTACCAACAATTTCTGGGTTCATGAGCTTGGCTACTGGACTAAAACTAAAGGACAAGGAACAGTGTTAACAAGATATGCGTGCGAGAAAATGCATTGTCACCAACTTCATTACTGATTTTTAACAAAATATTTTCCACACTAAATGATGTTACCTTAAAATTATGCCATCCATTCCTTTATATTTTCGTATATTAACACCTCACAGTGATTTATCCGCTCAGGCTGGTTCCTCCTATAATTACAGGCTCGCTATCGCTTGTCAGGAAAACATCGACACCTATATGGTACGAAAAATCTTAATATTTACAAAGAAATGGGGTAAAACGTCTCAAAATTGCGAAACTAATGGAACGAATGCCTTAAGATCTCAAACTAATGGAGCTAAACATGAGGGAGAAGGGGGTCCAGAAAAAACGACTACCTCCCCCTTAAATAAAGTAATTATGCCTGAGAGAGAGAGATGACAACACTAGTACCAGTAGGTCGAGTCACTCAGGGTCATTATATATATGGGTAAAGCATAAACAAGCATACATGAAATTACGGAGTGGGTACGAATTATTGAGGTCAACTGTACAAGTATATACTTACATAATAAACACACAATAGCACTTACAGTACACTCACAAATACACACCCCTTCTGCTATAATGTGCAATGGAATACAACACATAGCAGCTAGGTGGATAAGTAAATCATATTTATAATGGATAATAGGCCAAGTATATACAAAAAATAACACTATGTTAATATATTAGTGTCATGGGTATAATAACAATTGCGATCGATTGCATATTTTATTATTGTTTAGCAATATGATTAACTTGTATAACGGTATATGTCATATATCATAATTCAAAAGAAGTGTTCTTGCAATTGTCTAATAATAATCTTTCAGATATTACTATGGTGGCTCTGCAAGTAACCTTATGTCAGATTAAAGTTGAAGGAAAAAGATTAACTTTGCCGGTTTCAGCAGTCTAGTTGTATTTGCATTTCAAGCTCCACAAGCATGTAAAGCTTTAGTGATTATTACATTTTATAGCAAGAATATATACATACTTCGACTAATATAGATTTATTATGAATGTTCAATATATGAAATATTTAAAGCTATTTTTTTTTTTTTTAAATAGATTAATTTGGTAAATTTTTGATTATGTACAGTCTGCACATAATTAACTAACTTTGATGTACTAATGGATTAGCTAAACTTTCGTATGTGAATGAAGGAGACAAAAGGCAAAGCTGACTGTAACAAGTGTCTCCTCCAAAGTTGAAATAGTGACAGAGCCAAATGTAAAATAATTTGTTAAAGGTGGCGTCACATACAGTATATCCGATAACCTTTTTCAGAGTTTGATTTTCGCAATAATTAAATTTTTCCTCGCAAACAGACACAAATTGCGTATTAAGGAAGAGTGTCCCTATATGCACAGATACACACGCACAGATACGCGTATCTAGAGAGTTCTAAAACTTTTTGAAATTCGGTTATAAGAAACTAAGTCAATTTGCGTCAAAATTGAGCTACGAGTAGCCATGTCTGTCGAGCGTAAAAGGAAACCCTTTGCAACCCTGTGTGAGACAACGTTAAGCTGTGATCACAGGTGAAGCAAGCCCAGTCCTCAGTATAATGTTAATAGTGAGGCGGGTAATATTGTTGGACATGACCTTTAAACTATCACCATTCTTCAGGTTAGAATTGAGATGTTAAGTGCAAAATACTGTATGGTAGTTTAGTTAATGTTAGATTTTTTGTTTTTTAATATAAATAGAGTGTAAGCTAATACCACTGTACCATATAACTTGTTTGAAATTCCAACAGTTACAAGCAGTAGGAATTATTTATGACGAATGTGTATTCATAAATATTCATAAAATATCAACTATTAGGAGTAGGCTCTTTGGTCTTCTTTTATTCTGTTTCTCATAGATGACCTAAACGTATAAGTATAATTCATAGCTCTAAAACACCTTAGAACAAAATAAACTGGAATTATGTACACCAATTATGGTGTGAGTAGAGCGCAGGTATACTCGTTCCAATGTATTCAAATCAAATCAACTATATATTGACGATTCATAAATATTGATTTCACGATTGAAGGGTGCGTGAAAAATATTTTTTATTTCATATATAGAAAACTATTGTTGTCACTAAATATTTTTATTTACAACGATGCCAAGTCGGATTATGTCGGAAAGAACAACATAAAATTGTCGACATCACTTGTATTGATGTACAGTATATTCAACATTTTGTGTTTTTCCTACTGTAGTATTGTATATCTGCCTTTCCTCTTTCTATTGTAGTTGAAATAATTTGTATGGCTCAAACTTGATTTAGAGTGTGTATTTTGGTTATGCCTCGATATTTTGTAATCACCAAATACCAAGTTATATTTTATTCATATAAAAAACAACTATTGATGATAAATACATTCTGGAGACACATTTGAAATAAGCTATTTGTTTCATATATAAAATTATATTGCTCCGCATATTTCAAAATTATGTTTGCTCTTATGTTTTTCCCAGTCTTATAATAGTATGGGTCTGGCTCTATCTTTTGATGTATATATTACATTACATGTAGAAGTGATTATTGTGGGTTAATACAGAGCGATAACATAGTATTACGTGCATCGTTTCGCGGAAGTGCAAATAGCGCTTGACAGTGAGCAGTAGTGGAAAATACTTACCCGATAACTTAGCAAGAATGAGGGGGTTAATAGTTATGTTTGAGATATAAAAATTGGCTTTTGGAAGCATTGCAAGTAACAAGATTCCCTCTGCCCTAATTGGAAATAGTTGATTGATCAGAAGATAGGCGTGCTATGGGCTCATCACGTGAGTTTTGGAATAATTGTGTGGTGGGTCGTTGTGGAAAACTAGTTGAATAGTGTAAGGTAGAGTCATCAGTATATGATTGAATAGGACTAGAGGTACAGTTGAGAAGATCATTAATAAATATTAGAAAGATAACTGGAGACAGGACAGAACCCTGAGGGACACTGGACTTGATAGTTTGAGGAAGTGAGCGATTGTCGTCCACAACTGTAACTATGGAACAGTCAGAAAGGAAATTTTGAATATAGGAACAGATAGAGGGATAGAAACCAAAGGAGAAATTAGAGATTTGTGACAGACTCTATCGAAAGCTTTCAATATGTCTTGCATAATAGAAAAGGTCTCTCCAAACTCCCGAAAGAGGATGACCAAGAGATAGTAAGATAAAAAACGAGATCACCAGTAGAGCGGCCCCTAAGGAGGCCATACTTGCAATCTGAAAGTTTATTTGTGAAAGTTTATTTGTGCTAAAAAAAATGAATTAAGAATAGATTTAATAACTTTAGAGATGCGAGATATTATAGCAATTGGATGATAGTTGGAGGGTTGAGAGCAGTCACCCTTCCTTTGGAAAAGTTGAATGAGAACAAATTCCAGCAAAGGGGAAGATGTTAGAGGAAATATAGAGACGGAAGGAATTTGCCTAGGCAAGAAAATACTTTTTTTGAGTACAAGATGAACTCCATCTGGGCACCATATTTTGTTGTACTATCTGGAACCAGCTCTCTCGGAGTTTGCTATGTAGCCGTAGTAATACCACAATTTGCATATTGTAGTATTTTTGACTTAGCTCTGTGAATTATCAGTTTTATTTGTTGCTTTCATGTTTTATACTAATCTTGTAGGCTTACATTACCTTTGTCTTCCTTGAGATCTCTCTGAATGTTATTTCCCTCTTGCACTAATCTTCGTAGTTCTTCTGTGAGCCACAGAGCAAAACACCTCCCACTTCTTATAATTATTGGCACATATAGGTATAAGCATTAGAAGGTGCAGATACAAATGTACAAAGGCCCTCCCCTTGTTTACCTTTCATATAAAGTGAAAAAAACTAATTATTATTCAAAAGCAAGCTGATTATAGTCACAGTACTTAATTTTATCCAAATATTCCATTACAACAAAATCATGAGTCCTACAATAAGTACATTGCTCGAATTTCCTGCTCAGGGCGTGTATCAGTACTACACTACCCCTTCATGGGCCAGGGTGAAAATCGGTTCCATTAGATAGGGTTTTTATCTACAATTATATTCTACTAGACAAACTTCTTATTGCCTGGGTTGATTTGACACAGGTTGAAATGGTCTATTGGTTAAGTTGTCTGAGAACCAAACATTCTAGGTGGAACAGACACAACTATTGTACCATTATCTGTAGTGAATGTGGTAGCTGGTGTGGCTGAAGCAACTGTTGAACAATTTCCTATGGAATTGTCGTAGTATAACCAACCGTTATATCATTTTCTGTATGGGCCACATTCCAACATCCAGCACTTTTCTTCACTGGCTGCAGAATGGCCAGCAATTCCTGCCTAAAATTTGGGTTGAGGCAGACCAGGAAGACAGGGTGTACCAAGTGATCTAGCATAAGACAAATTATCCCCGTATGTCGGAGTGTTTCTATTTCATTAATTTTACAACAGTGGTTAACATCTTTTGTAGCATAAGTAGTCAGAAATACCATCACAGGTATATTCATCCCTGCAACTGACATGGACATTCCAATCATGGTGAAGATTAAGTTCCGCTCCCAGGTACCCACCAGCACCCTCGACCGTCCTATGTCCGTGGTCCCACTGCTGCCGTAGGACCGAGCCCGACCCTGACACACTGCCACCACCAAGCTCAGGTTGAAGGTCGTCAGCAGCAGTATCGGCAAAAAACACATTAGGAAGTTGAAGAACCTGTTGGAAAATATGGAAAAAACTTTGTATAAAGATCCTATTAGGTTAGGATGCCGTTTACTGGGTACTTCTGTAGTAATCATGTAAGCCTCCCTGGCCTTAAGGCCAGCGATATATCAGCATGCCACATAGGCTAATTGAATCTAGATATGTGTTCCAAGTTCCTTTTTATCAACTATTCCAGATGGTAGTAAGAACTGCTAAATAAATGTTGTTGCCTAATCAAACCTTATGCTTGATTTTTTATAGCAGTACTAACCACTTCCACATAGAAATCAAAACAGAACATACAGCTTACAAGCCTGTTTCTAAGCTAACTTCAAGGCATAACAATGTGAGAAAAAACGGGAAAAGAAAAGAAAAAGCTTTCCTCGCCACAGCAACTTGGAGTGAATTAAATTTTTTAGGTTTGTATTACTCGTCCATTTTTTCAAAAATGAAATTGGTATGTTATATGGAAACTAATACAGTATATACCTAAAAAAAAATGAATTTTATATATATTTGAGGATGAAGTTAAGGATTGGCTTGTACGTAGAGTAGTGATTATCCAATGTTAATTGTAACTTCTGTTAAATAAAAAAAAATACAATTTTGTCTTAATATGATGCAAAATTAGCAGACTATATTGTTTGTGAAATGTTTGTACATATAATAGTTTGAACACAAAATACTACCAACCAGCGATATCCCTTGTGCCAGCCCTCGTCGTAGTCTTCTTGGTGGCCATAGTTAATTACCCACTTGCCGGCTCTGCATTCCTCCATGTCTGCTTCTTTGGCAGGACATACAGAGGCATTCAGGATAAAAATGATCTGAGCGATGAGACAGGCGGTTGCTGTAATCCAAATCCGTATTTGTTGTACACGAGGCTTTTGAATGTTCTTGTAAATCGTTGGCCGCCACACAGCCAGTGATCGGTCCAAGGCCAGCCAGGTAATGATGTAGGCACAGTAAGAGTGAAAGGCTCCTATCACAGGCCAACCAAAACGGGCGACGTACCAAGCCCACCATTCAGAGTTGATGTCACAGCCATTCATACTAATAGCAAGAGGAATGTGCGCCATAAACAGTACCAAGTCACACCATGAGAGTACCTGGAAATACCTGCAGTACCGCAGGGCATAGAGAATAGTAATACTATCAACATTTAATAAAAGAGGATTGTTATGTATGCACAGATCCATTTACTTAGTTACAATATAAAGTCAGAAAACTTGCTTATCATGAGTTAGTATGTCATTGTAACATTGTGAAGGTGGAAATGTCTATGTACAGTATGTAACATTGGTATAGTATATTGAGTGACGTCATACTTAATAAAATACTATAACTTTTTATTAGTTTGTATGGATGGATATACAGTATGTACAGAGCATATACATTATATTCAATGGCCAAACAAATCTTCACCTTTAAATTATGATGTGGACGCATCCGTCCTGCAACAACAATATGGAGAGCAAGTATTTATTTTAGGACCTTCAAAATTTGGTCACTTACATATTGGACATATTTATATCTAAGTTTTCTTTCCTTAGGGGTTAATTTGAACTAAGTGTGTGTCATCATAACAATATATGAGCCCTAGAAACTATCGAAATTCCTGAGGGGTACCAAGCTTGCAATGCATTTTCTCAATTGTTGCAAATGGATTTTGAAGAGAAACTCTTGGGTATGCAACTTATCTCAAACCTGAGGAACATATTTTAGCTATTTGCCACCCATCAGATATCTCAGATCTGATGTGTGTGTGTGTCTCTCTCTCTCTCTCTCTCTCTCTCTCTCTCAGAAAAAAACCTAGTTGTGTTCCCCAGTTTTCTTAAATGTTTCAGATAAAATAATTATATAAACAAATTCCCTTCTTAAAAGATGCATGTTCACAAAGTAGTCCCCAGCCCCAATAATACTTCATAAACTCAATTTGGGTCTCAATATTCCAGACCATTTTCCCCACAGTGTGGTATGACTGACTAGTCACTAAGCCATTTATTTGTCACTAGGCCTATCTGCTTTATAGCGCCTATAATTGTCATTCTTGAGAGTGTTTTATACTGTGTTAACCCGTGAATTATGGGTGAGTCTACCAGTGTTGTGCCCACTATTAGGTAAAAGTTGTGTTTTTTTAATATGTCTAGAAATGTAGAAATTAATAGCTACCGCAACTTATTTAAAGACACGACAATACTATTTCATGTGATAATAGACACATTAATATTTGATGTTTTGCTTTTTTAAATTTGACAAGTAGAACATTAATGTACATTTCTCCTTATTATGTTTTAATCAGACATGTGCGTGTAGTCACACTCTTAATTTGTTTAATGTATGATGTATTTATCTAGCACCATTAATAATATTTGTATATTTATTTATCATTTCATGATATTTTTCCATTTCGCTATATTCTTTACATTATTTTTTAATACATTTGTTTACTCTAACATTTTTTTTAATAATAATAATAACTATATTTAGTCTTAAAACATATACAATATATTACAGTATATCTTCATAATTCATTAGCAAGGTTTGGCCCATGAAATGTGAACATTTTGTATGTGCTCCTTCAAAATACGTTTAGGAAATTACCACCAGTGTTCTGTATAATATGTAGTATGCTTACAATTACCACAAGTGTTCTGTATAATATGTAGTATGCTTCCAATTACCACCAGTGTTCTGTATAATATGTAGTATGCTTCCAATTACCACCAGTGTTCTGTATAATATGTAGTATGCTTACAATTACCACCAGTGTTCTGTATAATATGTAGTATGCTTACAATTACCACCAGTGTTCTGTATAATATGTAGTATGCTTACAATTTAGTTACTCATAGTTGGCGTTATCAAACTTAATAGTTGCTTAGTAAGTGATTTTTACAATTCTGTTTAATTTATAAAAGACTGTTAGCTACTTTTATTGCTTCCGGTAGTCTATTCCAGAAAATACTTCCCGAGTAAGTAACAAATCATTTACCAAGGTTAGCTTGGGTGGTCTGAGGTCTTTGTTTCTTGTGTTGTGATTATGTATACTGACTATGTGAAAGAAATATTCATTTTGAACACAATCAAACTGATTGAAAACAGATTTAAGAGATACTATGTGATGAATATCACATAGTTTTAACACTCCCAATTCTGTGAATAAAGGAGTTGTATGCTCTAAATATCCCACTTAAGATATTCTTTTCATGGCTTTCTTTTGTAGCTTGAATAATGTTTCTAAACTTGCTTTTGTGGCTGAACCCCAAACAACATTACATTACTGATAATATGGATAAATTAAACTGTTATACAAACATAGTAATGCTTCTTTGGTAAGTAGAGTTTTTGCCATATATATAATGTTTAAGGATTTAGAAATTTGGTTGAGTTACATCTTTGTTTTTTTAATTTACTAGTAAAATATTTATCATTTTGGATATATTTGTTACCAGCAAATACAATATACAGTAATGTGTTACTAACATTGAGAGAAATTTTATTTTATTTTAATTTTGTATAGTACAGTACATTCCACTTATGTCATCCACTTAATTGCTTTGTTACTTCCTTTAATGTAATTGTTATTCTACTTCATTTCACCCTCACTCAAACTCAAAGGAATAAATAACGAATAACTTTTGGAACTCCTGTATATAATAGCTTAGTTGATGAATTCGCAATGTTCTCTTTAATACTAGGGTCAATAATCATCGCTTCCAAAAAACAGCTTCGCTACTTGATAATATTACTAGTAACCCAGCTGCCCCCAATACTGTGGGTGATATCATTTATTATATAATTTAATCTGACTATTTTTAGATTATTTGATTCAAATTAGAAATCGAGTCTAATATTCAAGAAGCATAAGCTTTCCTTGACCTTTTCAGTATAATATTTCATGTTCTTGTATTCTGTCTCTCATTACTGTATATAATGTCATTTCACACAGGAAAGGTTTATCATAGTCAAAGTGTTAATCATATTGCCTTGCCTGTTAACTTGAA
Source organism: Paralithodes platypus (assembly GCA_032716605.1). NCBI lineage: Eukaryota > Metazoa > Arthropoda > Malacostraca > Decapoda > Lithodidae > Paralithodes > Paralithodes platypus. The sequence goes on along the minus strand of CM064518.1, from coordinate 35,072,689 downwards.
GGGAGTGTAGGGCCGGTTGACGTAGAACCACAATACTGGTAGTGCTGGAGATGACCCCCAGAAGTATAAGGACTGGCATGATATCTCTATAGGTCACCCAGTGGGGCCAGCTGATGGTGTTATCCAGTACAGTGGAATTGAGCACTTGTGCCATTCTCTCTGAAAAGGAAGAACACAATATTTGGGATAATTAATTTTTAGTGTGGGTGATGGGACATCTCCACAAGTACCGGTACTCCAGTTTAACCTGTGGAACTCAACCAATGGCAAACATATTAAAACTGATAGGATTGGTTAGGACTTAGTCCGTGGTTTATTTGGTCCAGATTGAATTGAGGCTTTGACCCATAAACTCTAATGGGGTTATAACGAGTATATGAAGTTAGTATTTTGTATTATTTACTAGTGGTACCGTAGCATTAGGTTTTGTAATGGATTTTTTTTTGGATAGAGGTCGTCTATCTTAACTACCGGTAATGTTAATGTCAGACAGGTTGGGAGAGAGGTATTCTGATCAGGATTTGAACCCAGATATTTTTTGTGAGTGTTGCACAAACCGTGTTTCATATTGTCTGAAGGATTAGAAAATATAATTATTATAGATTATGTAGTCTGTTGCATTTATCAAAAACATTTTGGTTGTGTTACATTGCCGTAACATGTTGAGATCTTGCTGCATATTGTATGTAAGGGTAGATCAACATATATGATGTCAACCTGGTCAGAGATCGACATCATGACTGTACCTTTTACACACTAATTAGTCTAATTATGGGATATTTATCACTGATATGTATCTAGGCCTTATATTAGCAGCACATTATCAATTTGACGTCCTGTACACTTGATTCTGGCTAGCAATAGACGATCCCACTTGATTCCCGCTACCAATAGACGATCCCACTTGATTCCCGCTACCAATAGACAATCCCACTTGATTCCCGCTACCAATAGAGGATTCCACTTGATTCCTGCTACCAATAGACGATTCCACTTGATTCCTGCTACCAATAGACGATTCCACTTGATTCCCGCTACCAATAGACGATTCCACTCGATTCCTGCTACCAATAGATGATTCCACTTGATTCCCACTACCAATAGAGGATTCCACTTGATTCCCGCTACCAATAGAGGATTCAACTTGATTCCTGCTACCAATAGTCAATAGAGGATTCCACTTGATTCCCGCTAACAATAGAGGATTCAACTGGATTCCCGCTACCAATAGAGGATCTCACTTGATTCCCGCTACCAATAGAGGATTCCACTTGATTCCAGTTATCAATAGATGATTCCATTTGATTCCCCTCTACCAATAGAGGATTCCACTTGATTCCCATCTACCAATAAAGGATTCAACTGATTCCAGTTATCAATAGATGATTCCATTTATCAATAGATGATTCCAGTTGATTCCCCTCTACCAATAGAGCATTCCACTTGATTCCAGTTACCAATAGAGGATTCCACTTGATTCCAGTTACCAATAGAGGATTCCACTTGATTCCAGTTACCAATAGAGCATTCAACTTGATTCTCATTGCCATTAGATGATTCTACTTGATTCGCATTGCCATTAAACGATTCCAATTGATTCTCATTGCCATTAAACGATTCCAATTGATTCTCGTTGCCATTAGACAATTCCACTTGATTCTCGTTGCCATTAGACAATTCCACTTGATTCACGTTGCCATTAGACTATTCCACTTTATTCTCATTGCCATTAGACGATTCCACTTGATTCTCGTTGCCATTAGACGATTCCATTTGATTTTCGTTGCCATTAGACGATTCCACTTGATTCTCGTTGCCATTAGACGATTCCACTTGATTCTCGTTGCCATTAGACGATTCCACTTGATTCTCGTTGCCATTAGACGATTCCACTTGATTCTCGTTGCCATTAGACGATTACCCTTGATTCTCGTTGCCATTAGACGATTACACTTGATTCTCGTTGCCATTAGACGATTCCACTTGATTCTCGTTGCCATTAGACGATTCCACTTGATTCTCGTTGCCATTAGACGATTACACTTGATTCTTGTTGCCATTAGACGATTACACTTGATTCTCGTTGCCATTAGACGATTCCACTTGATTCTAGTTGCCATTAGACGATTACACTTGATTCTCGTTGCCATTAGATGATTACACTTGATTCTCGTTGCCATTAGACGATTACACTTGATTCCAGTTACCAATAGAGCATTCCACTTGATACCGGCTTCCATTAGACGATTCCACATAACTTTATAATTGCTACTATGAATCAGTGGGGTAAATTATCGCTCAGACTCACAGATTATTCCTAAACTGACCAAATTTGTGTAATCCCAACCCGACTACAACACACCTCTACTGCCTGGTTTGATAATGCGCGACTAAAGTGAACCACAGGAAGAAGGAGTTTTTGTATTATTATTATTTTCTCTTGTCCACTATCTCGTCTCTTCCTGTGCCACTCTACTTACAGCATTTACACTGACAAACCGTAATACATATATACTGTACTGGGTATATATCCTTTTGGATATGAATCGAAATCAACCAAGACAACAGAGAGCTTTGTTATATACCAGATATTTCAGGGTTTGGCTTTCTTTAAACAATACAAATTAGTGTACATTTATTATGGCTTATACACTTGGATTCAGAGGTTCTGTGACATTTTTGATGCCAAATCTTTTAAATTCCAGAGAAGTGCATTATTATAAGAATCTTACGAGAATACACAAATTGGCAATAGGTAAAAGATGACAAAAACAACTGAGAACTGTTTAGTTAAGGTACTTTATCTTCAAATTTCAGAGTGTCTCATCTAGGTATTGAATCTGGCTCTACAGTATGAAATGTATTAGTAAAATTAATCTTTGTCGGAATCCTTCATAGAGCTTTAATCTTGAATGTACTTTCAGTTAATGCCCAAATCGTTATATTTTTTTTAAAGCCCATAGCTAGATGCAATTAGAGGGTTAGTGTGACCTCCAGGCCTCCCATATACTCGTATACCCCCAAATGTGGCGACTCAAATAAGTTCATATCTAGGCACAAGAGCACGTAATATAATGTTTCTACTCTCACGACCGCTTATACGCCATGGTACACTGCCTATGTACTATATATGTGTAATATATCCTACAATCAATTCACAGAGACTATAAGTAACTAAGTTTACATCACACATTGTGTGGTAGTAAAGAAACAAACCCTACACGCTACCATCAGTGAACATATTATGACATTCAGTTACAAACATCTCTTCTTGATATGTGATGAATGATCCATAATATAAATTGTTTATTAGAATGAAACATATTGTACGTCATCTGCTGCACTAAGTACGTACTTTTGGGGCACTATATTGTTGTGGTGCAAGTATACCGGATGTGTTAAAAATAGAGTAGGATAGGAAAACAGTTTCAAGCATATATTTGTATGTGTTTCTTAACAAAGGGAGTCAGGAGAGAGAGAGAGAGTGCGAGTGAGTGTGAGAGAGAATGTGAGTGAGTTGTGGTGGTGATGATGGTCAGAAGGAAACGGATATCCTTGCTATCAAGGAAAGATAATTTAAATTTAAAATATTAAGTGCACTTATTCAATACTCGCTATGTCTTCTGATCTCCGTAATTTAAAATATTAAGTGCACTTATTCAATACTCGCTATGTCTTCTGATCTCCGTAATTTAAAATATTAAGTGCACTTATTCAATACTCGCTATGTCTTCTGATCTCCGTAATTTTCTGACAATGGTGCTTTACTGAGCTGAATAAATTAGTCAAGTGGTAGTTGGATTCACATTCATGAAAACATTGTTTGATAGAGTAATATGGGATATTTCTTATTTCTAGTGTTGTGTTTTAAATGCCCGTAAATTAAATACAATAATGTTATTAGGATAAAGATGAGAAAAGGCGTTTTCGCTCTTTAAGTTCATAAACAATCATAACAAAAGCATTCACAACTAAGTTATGTACTTTATTATGTAAATATATGTTCTGGGTGTGGTGTCCCGAGTTCGAATCCCGGGAGGACCATATGCTTTCATTAGTTTATTCAAGTGCATTGGGGTTTGTAATTGATGATTAATGTTAAGAACGGGGTGTTACTTAATATATATACTTTATATATTTTGTATTGTTATTTTTTGCTTGAAATCATTATGTGAAATCGAATCAGTCATTTTGAAATTATAACGGTATGAAACTGAAAGATTGAAGCAAAATAATCATAGGTAACTTATGTATCATGTTTTTTACTTTTTGTTTTTCCTAAATTTTTATAATTATTAGGTCGGACCTGTGGGACTCAGGGGTTCGGCGAAATAGTCTGTACCCCTTTCATTTATCTTATTTTATTATAGCTATATTTAGACGATTTTTAGCTTCTTAGGAAGAATCTGTAGTAGCTATGACGGTTAATTGAGATAGTTATGAATGGAGGATGCCTTTAGGCACATGGACCTTTTTTGTTTTACCTGTGTTTTTCCTTCCTCCGTTCATTGTCTCTTATAAAAAAAAAAAAAAAAAAAAATCTATTGCCAGGGGTCCTTCCTAAGTTGAAGGAAATAATCAAGCAATAGCCAAAATATAATAAGACGTCTCCCGTACTAATTGAAGCTGAAGATAATCGTCTAACTCAAACCCAAATATGAAATAGGGCATTGAAGGGGTTAAAGTCGGATCATAGTAAGAGTGAAAATAATAAGGCATTATATTATTCATTAGTTTTTAATATACTCTGCTGACAAACATCATAACAATAAATCCAGAGAGACAGACAGCAATGAGCACATACTCTCCGGAGGCTTCGTTTGACGGGAGATAATTGCATAGCCTAATCATTTAAAAACAATTTAATTATGGTTTATGGTAAGGCCATATTCCTACCACAGTTTATCTAAGTTAACCCTTAATTCTAAGCTTTCCAATCATCGTTTTCTGTCTTTAATTCATGGGGTTCTCAATTTCACGACTATTTATGTGTGTGTGTGTTTGTGTGTGTGTGTGTGTGGTCATTTCCACTCCAACTTCCTTAATACCTTTCTTACTCTATATTATCTTTATACAGTATTTGTATTAGTTATCCCTCTCAACACACACACACACACACACACTACATTTCATGAAAGGCATATTATATAGGTTAATGCTGCATGTGCCCTGATTTTCAAGTTTATATCTCCTATTGTGTAAAATTAAGCATTAGTTTTATCTATTCATAAATGGTGAGAAAAATATATAAACTAACTAAATTTGTGCTTAACCTTACGATTTAATTGTAGTTCCCATCAGACGGTCATATATAATGTAGGAAGGACTTCTCTTAGTCAAATATTAAAACACTATAATTATGTGCCTAAACCTTTTCTATACAGCAAACCTGTATTACCTTAATGCAATCTGAATACAATCGTTTTCCTTCCTTACTCCTTTCTATCCCTTCTTTACTCATTGCCCCCTCCTCCTCCTTTCTCTCTCTCTCTCTCTCTCTCTCTCTCTCTCTCTCTCTCTCTCTCTCTCTCTCTCTCGTAATCCCGCTACCATTCACGTCCCTTGTTTGGCTACTCTCCGCCACTTAGTCTCTTAGGTAGTTGTAGGAGAGTCTTGAACAGTTGGAGGGGTGATTGTTGTGCGGAAGACTTATTTGAGTGACAATTAGTAGGGTGACAGTTGTAGGGGTGGCTGTCGTAGGGGTGACTGTCGTAGGGGTGACTGTCGTAGGGGTGACTGTTGTAGGGTGACAGTTGTAGGGTGACTGTTGTAGGGTGACTGTCGTAGGGGTGACAGTTGTAGGGGAGACTGTTGTAGGGGTGATAGTTGTAGGGGTGACTGTCGTATGGTAGGCAGTTGTAGGGTGATTGTTGTAGGGTGATTGTTGTAGGGTGATTGTTGTAGGGTGATTGTTGTAGGGTGATAGTTGTAGGGTGACATTGGTAGGGGAGAGAGAGAGACGCGCACACACACACACACACGCACACACACACACACACACACGCACACACGCGCGCGCACACACACACACACACACACACACACACACACACACACACACACACACACACACACACACACACACACACACACACACACAGTAATTAAGAGCTGAGATTAATGGTAAACTTCATGTTGAATATAAATATAACACATCTAACGTTGACATTATTGTTCTTTTTCAGGTGGTGGCCTCATTGTAAGAGAGAAGAAAAGATAAATACACACAGAAGAAAAACGACAGCACCAGCGAAATGTTAGCCCGGAGCGAATCCAGGGAGAGAGAGGGAGGGGGGATGGGGGAAGAGGAAACCCACCCACCCCACTACCCTGCCGCCCACTACACCCTACCCACCCACCCACTACCCCCAACCCTGCCACCGACATCCAAGACAGCAGGCATTGCAAGAAGAACACCTGGGGAAAAACTAGTAGCCACAGTGGGCCGTGGGGACTGTGGTAGTGTGGGTGTGTGGCGCTAAGGAACTCTGCAAAGACCGAATACCCGGAGATAAACAGAATAGTCAGGTGCAGTGAGCCTAATGATTACCTGAACAAAAAATAGTGGTATCTAATAAATCATAAATGACCAATTAAAACAAATAATCCCTTGTACTGAAGTTCACTAGAAACATTTAAAGACAAAGTAGATAAATTAGCGAGGCTTATGAATATTTAGAAGACACCTTAGTCTCATAGAACGAGGTCATATTGTAGTGAGCTATATCGACATAAAGAACAAATATAGACAAATGAAGTGCGGCTTATGACCACGTAGATATTAATAGTCGCATGAAATTGTGTTGATTGAAACAAGAGCATCTAAGAATACCTGAGGACATGTGTTTGAAAGCGGGGAATGTCTTTTTCTCTATCGTTTATGGCTTAAGCAAAATGGAACACCTGGAGAAAATATTAGTTTTATGTAGTGAATATTACGAATAGTTGAAATATTAAATAGTGCGATGCATCGAGTTACTAAGCAATTAAAGTCCAAGTCCCAGGCAGTGAGTCTTAAATGAACACCCTTTTTTATCAGGCAAATACCCCTATGAACACAAACAGAAAATATAATTTCATGCAATGAATATATGAACGCCTGAAGAAGAACAAAATCTAAATTGACTTCAAAGAATACCCCAAGGAAAACTAAATTTCTATGCAGTGAGCGGTACGAACGTGTAAGAACATAATAAGGACATAAATAGCCATAGTGAGAACCCTGGAGATGTCCTTGTGTGAACGTGTGTCGCCAGTCGCGGTTTTCATCAAGGACAAACTCTTGAAGAAACAAAATTCCCCCTCTGTATGCTGTGCAGAGAATGTAGAATTATAAACCTTATCCGTTAGTTTTGTGAAATGTCTTCATGTGGGTGTATATTGCTTGGAGATACGGGCTTTATTATTGGCATACAACGACGGTGACAACGTAAACGATGACGGTGATATGGTAAATAATACAGTGTTACAGCAGTGACGGTCATGGCATAAACAATGACGGTGATATGGTAAAGTTGGTAAACAATACAGTGTTAACGTAGTGACGGTCGTGGCATAAACAGTGACAGTGCGGCATAAACAATGGCGGTGATAGCGTAAACAATGATTGTGTTCGTGTAAACAATGACGGCAATAACATAAACAATGACGGTGATAACGTAGACAATAACGGTGATAACTTAATCAATAACGGTGATAACTTAGCAATAACGGTGATAACTTAAACAATGACAGTGATATCGTAAACCGGAATGATAACATAAACAATGACGCTGACAACTTAAATAATGACGTCTCGGGCCAGATCCACCGTGATACGTCGCTTGAACCGCGGCAAAACCCAGGAGGAGAGTTGTAAGTCGGAAGAGGTGAGTAAACTCGAGTGCAAACCTGAAGTGTGTAGATCAGAGGAAGTGTGTAAATCTGAGGTGGCGCGAACTCTCCAATGTAAACAAGAAACACACGCGGGGCCGGCCAGAAGGGGAGGGCATGATACTAATGGCCTCGATACAGTCTGTACTCTCGGGGTGGAAGATGTCCAAGTTAAGAGTGAAAATAACCCCCAAAAGTACAACCCGGAGGCTAAGGTGGAGGTGGATAGTGACCTGGAGAAAAATATTAAAAGTACCCAAAGAAAGTACACCCCGGGAATTAGAGTCGAAGTGGAAATTGCCCCGGAGACAGTTAAAAGTGACAGTACCCAAAGCAAGTACACTCCAGAAGTTAGATTGGAAGTGGAAAGTGCCCCGAAAATAGTTGGTAAAGAAAGTACCCTGAGAAAAGCCTTCTCTGATGACTCAAAGGGCCCCCACGCCTCTAGGGCCACTAAGGCAGACAGTGTGGTGTACCTGACGGGGGTAGGCACTGAAGTCAGTTTGGCACCGGGAGGCAGCGTGTCCATTCAGTACCCCCCCAAGCCCCCCCTCCGGCAGAAGACGAGGAAGAAACAGCTGACTAAGCCGGAGGGGAGGAGGGTGAACGGGGGGAAGGGTCGGGGAGTGGGAGGGGTGCCTAGGGAGAGCGGAGGTGCCAGCGTCAGTTACTCGCAGGCAGTGGCGAGTGAGGGAGGGGCGACTCTTCCCCTCACTGTTTCTCATACCGGCTCAGTGCTCACCCCTCACCCCTCCTCTTCCTCCTCATCCTCTTCTTCGGCCCCTCTTCGCCCCTCCCCTTCCCTCTCCTCGCATCTTAGTACCACCCTTCACCCCTCCTCCTCATCCAACCCCTCATCCAACAGCCCCCCTCATATTACCACCTCCCTTCACCCCTCATCCTCTTCCCTTTCCCCATACATTAGTACCTCGCCCCCTTCATTTACCCCTCACCAGGATTCGAACCCTTCTGCTTCGAACCCTTCCCTTTCCCCCTCCTCCTCCCACCTGAGTTCCACCCTCCACCCTTCATCCACCACCTCCTCCCTCCCCACCCACCTCACTCCATCCCCCCAACATCTCTCCACCACCCTCTCCACCCCCCACCTACTATCCACCACCGCCCCCCACCACCAACCCCTACTGGACGCCCAACTAATTCGAGTCGAACTAGTGGATTCCGAAACAATGGAGATGGATTCGGGAGGACGCTTCGAACGGCACACTACCATCTTGGAAAGGTGAGTACACGAGACTTGACTTGATTAATAGCCTTTATTAACTGTCCCACTGAGTGTTGTGGGCAGACAATAATATATTTCGATATAATAAATGTTAGTGATACAATAATTCTGTTTAAATTGGGCACGTAATATAACATTTTGGTTATGTACAACACAGGCATAATTTACTCATCAAAATCAACATAAACAACGCAGTTTCTTTAGATACGATTACAATATTGTTCACAGGATGTCAGTGAGAGAGATTGCATTAAAATGTACCACTATGATTCATTATATGGACATAACATCTATTTGGCAGGATATCAAATCCAAACAATTTAGTTATACGTGAGAAAGAATACAATAACATTGTTACGAAATTAATATTATTTGGTCATTTTACCATTTCCAAAAGCATGATACGAACTGAAATGTGTAAATTTAGAGAGAGAGAGAGGTGGAGTGAGGGAGTGATAATTATATTTAAGCGTCATAATTCATGTGTATCTAAAGATAAATCAAAATCGTTAACTGTTTGAAAGAGTAGGAGGGGGGGGGGGGATATTATAGTATAGTAAATCCATCATAAATAGTAAGAATCTACAATACGTGAAAAATATTGAAGTGTGTGAGTATATCTGTAACATGTTAGTGGTATATACGGAGAGAGAGAGAGAGAGAGAGAGAGGTTTGGGCGTGTAGGGGGAGAAAGGGTGGTTAGTATATACAAAAAATCATACGAGTATACAATATGAGTGTGTGTACGCTGTGTGTGTGTGTGCGTGTGTGTGTGATAGAAGTGTTAATATATTATAGGGAAACGAAACCTCAGCAGCAATATATATAGCAATATATATATATATGCCTATATATACAGTATATAAATGTTTCTAATCTCTCAGTGGGGTTCGAACCCCACTGAGAGATTAGAAACATTTAGTGGCTCACGTGTATTTGTGATATATACTCAATATATATGAGAGAGAGAGACAGATGGTTGTATGCTTGTCTACAGTTCTAAATATTACATGCATCTACAAAATGAACTAGAAATAGTTTTTGGTTATGTGTGTCGTAGATAAGGTAGGGTACTAAAATAAAGTGACTAAAATAACATGACCAGTAAGAGAGAGAGAGAGAGAGAGTGAGAGTAATATAGGCCCCAGCACATTATAGTTTAACCCTATCTGACCGAGGGGGTTCTCTTTAGACCCTCATATTTCATTCCATTAGCTCTGAGATTTTAAAACATTACGCGTCATTAGTTTAGTGATCATAAGACGTTTCGATTCCTACTGAGCAAGCTATAGTGAGCCTTGATTTTTTTAGAAACCGGCCTTTTATTTTTATTTTTTCCCCATACCTAAAAATGTACAAATTTAACTAGAAGGGGGCCTGGGTGGCGTTTCTTAGATTAAATAGGGTCTGGGGAGGCGTTTCCTTTAGTCTAGGGGCCGAAGTAAAAACAAAAAAAAATGCTCGAAAATGGCAAACCCTCAATGATAAGTAAAGAACATAATATTATAATAACCCCAAGACTCCGGATGTGATAGTGATAATCAAATATCCGTCGTTCTAATTAACTGTATTACCCAGCGTATGACGCCTTTGAAATACAGTTGAGTTCACTGTTAAGGGGGAATGGGCGTATTTATTAACTGTATTACCCAGCGTATGACGCCTTTGAAATACAGTTGAGTTCACTGTTAAGGGGGGATGGGCGTATTTATTTCCTCATTTATATGTGTTTTTATAATTTGTTTTTAGTTTTCTCCCAAGACCTCCGTCAAGCTTTAGTGGTCAATGGAATGTACAAAGCAAACTACCAAATGTATTATGGAATATTCTGTATACCGGTATATCAATTATATGATAACTAAGGCTTAAGCCTATATATTAAAAAAAACATTATATTTATATATATATATATATATATATATATATATATATATATATATATATATATATACAGTTTGAGCAATTTTTTTGTAATTTTACTATCGTTTTGAAGGAATACCCTGGCCACGATTGTCAGTTTGCAATGAATATACAGTATATATATATACCGGTATATTTATATATATATATATATATATATATATATATATATATATATATACTGTATATATAATTATATATATATAATATGGCAAATTTTAACAAATAGTAAAGTAACCATTTTCCTAAGAAATGTATGATCAGTTGATTTTAGACGTTAGGCCTATGTTAGATTGTTAGCCTATTCTAGAGGCTAAAAATGGAACGCCAATATATTCAACTACTGTATGTTAGCAAAAAAATAATGTTTCTGAAATGATCACACGTGTTGAGAGTTAAGGCAAGAAATTAATTATGATCATACTCCTTGAATGTGTAAAGATTATTTCTGATCTTAATTAAAATCATTTAACGTTAATCAGAGTAAACTAGAAAAAAACGCCATCATACCGAAAACTGATCATTTCGACTTTTCCGGCTTGGTTTATTTGTATTTGATTGTAATCAATGACCCTCATGATATATATATATATATATATAATATAAAATAGTTTAGTCTTTTCTTTTTTCATTTTATTTATTACCACCGCCAACGATGCTGAACGGAGGTTATGTTTTCGTCTCGGTTTCTTTGTCGGGCTGTCTACCTGTCTGTTTGTCTGTAAATAAGATATCTCGCAAACTTATGAATCGAATTCACGTTATTTTTTTAGGCAGATAGAATATAAGGGATTCAATTTAGGAAGCGTTCCTGATCATATCCTGAAACCCAGATCAAAAAGAAATTTTAAGCATATGATATTAATGGTAAAGAATCAGCCAGCGTAGGTGGAGGTAGGTGCTCTACCGAGTGCCGCTCTAGTATTTGTTGGTCTTTGTTTTTCTTTTCATTGTAGCGTAATGAGGAAGGAAACTGCTGGCAGTTTGGACGATGAGAAAAGTTTAAGCCTGTGACTTCGTGCCATGAGAAAACACGGGGGCAAAGTAAGAATGTGTCAGGTGGAGGGGGGGGGGGGGTAAGCTTGGGCCTTGGGGTGAGTTTTGGAGTTTAGGGATGGTTGGGGAATGGGTAGGGGAAGGAGGAAACCAGGCCCTCCCTTGGGGACCACCCAAGAATAATTGCTGGATTTCTCCGCTCGCCGAAAATAAATTGCGAAATATTTTAGCATACCGCCTTTAAAGCAAAAATATATATGGCTTGTTTTGCTCGCCAGGAAGAAATATTGCTACCGGGATCATTCGAAACGCCTTAAAATATGTCCATCCTCCTTAACAGTCACTCATTGTACAGTCACTCATACAAATTCACGGACCTCCCCTATTTCTAACTATGGGAGCATATCTCTGGAAGCGAATTTATGAGTATATATTTGTTTTCTTCTACACATCAGCCACAAAACTATATGCACTATCTATTGAAAAGCAAGGGCCATCCAAATATCAAATCCAGATAATTATACATTCATAAAGAAAAACATGGGGGGGGGGGGTCCACGAATTTGTAAAAAGTGACTGTACCTCTTGGTGGCTCCTTTAAGGGGACGTTTTTAGTTTGCTTCCTAGAACCCCATCACGATTTTTAAAAATACCCCCACGACCCCTCCTCGATATAAGTTTGTACATTTTTCGATAGAAAAATCACCGGTTACTCCTAAAGTACAAGCTTGCTCTACAAAGAATATTTTCATCGTTTATGGAAAAGGTTAAGTCTTTCCAGTTTATTAATATATTTAATATGTCACAGTAATAAGTTAATTATATAGTAAATGGACATCATCGATCTGATTGAAGGGTTTAAGAGAAAATCTATTGGAAATTATAAATACACATGTACTGTAAATACTGATAATAACAATAACAATAACGTAGTAAGTGAAACTTATTTGTGGTTGAAACCCTTCCGAGTTGAGTGTGTGTGAATCAATGAAGTGTACATAATACATCCGAGTGAAACACTGTCTGGTCGTGTGTGTGAATCAATGAAGTGTACATAATACATCCGAGTGAAACACTGTCTGGTCGTGTGTGTGAATCAATGAAGTGTACATAATACATCCGAGTGAAACACTGTCTGGTCGTGTGGGATATGTGGGGACAGTGGTTATTTGGGGGGGTCTATTTATATATACAGTATATATATTTGGGGGGGTCTATTTATATATACAGTATATATATTTTTTTTTTTTTAGTTTCTTCCCTAGATCTCCACCAAGCTCAAAAAATATCCAATATATCCCCCTTCAAAATTAATTTGTAAATTTTTCGGTAGAAAAATTTCACAGCCGAAGGCCGGTTGCTCCACAATTACAGGCTCGCTGTCGCTCGCCAGGAACAAAATCGACACCTAATTGGCACGAAAGGTCTTAATATTGACAAATAAATGCGGCGAAAGGTCTTCAAATCGACAAACTAACGGACCAAAAGTCTTATAATTTGAAAACTAATGGGGCTAAACATGAGGGAGAAGGGGCAACAGAAAAACGACCCACTCCCCTTAACGGAGGCTAGTGTAGGTGTACAAGCACGTGAGCCCGCACGTGGCAAATACTATGACAAGCACGGCATCAATATTAACACTAGCACAAGGTAAAGGATGACGTACGCACCGGGTAAATAGTGACTCAAACACGTGGCAAATACTGACTCAAACACGTGGCAAATAATGACTCAGGTACCGTATATGGTAAATAGTGATTCAAACACGTGGTAAATAGTGACTCGAGCACGTGGTAATTATTAACTAAAGCATGTGGAAAATAGTGATTAAAACACGTGGTAAATAGTGACTCAAACAAGTGGTAAATAGTGACTCAAAGACGTGGTAAATAATGACTAAACACGTGGTAAATAATGAATCAAACACGTCGTAAATAGTAACTCAAACACTTGTTCAATAGTGAATTAAACGCATGGTAAATGGTGATTCAAGCACATGGTAAATGGTTACTCAAACTCATGGTAAATAGTGCCTCAAACACGTGGTAAATTGTAACCTTAACACGTGGTAATTAGTGTTAAGTACATGGTAAATAGTGACTTAAACACGTGGAATGTAGTAACTCACTTATATGGTAAATAGTGACTCAAACACATGCTAACTAGTGACTCAAACATGTGGTAAATTTTGACTAAAGTGCATGGTAAATAGTGACCCAAACACGTGGTAAATAGTGAATTAAGCACGTGGTAAATTATGAATTAAGCATGCGGTAAATAGTAACTGAAGTACATGGTAAATAGTGACTCAAACACATGGTAAATAGTGACTCAAATACGTGGTAAATAGTGGCTCAAACACGTAGTAAATAATGACTCAAACACGTGGTAAATAGTGACTCAAACACGTGGTAAATAGTGACTCAAACACGTGGTAAATAGTCACTCAAGCAGTACTAAATAATGACTTAAACACATGGTAAATAATGACACAAGTACGTGGTAAATAGTTACTCTAACCCTTGGTAAAGTAGTTACTCTAACCCTTGGTAAATAGTGACTCAAACATGCGTTAAGTATTGACTCAAACACGTGATAAATAGTGACTCAAAACACGTAGTAAGTAGTGACTCACGTGCATGGTAAAAAGTGACTCAAGCATTTGGTAAAGTGAATCACACACAAGGTAAATAGTGACTCAAGTACATGGCAAATAGTAACTCAAACACGTGATAATTATTGACTCCAACACGTGGTAAATAGTGACTCAAATACGTGATAGATAGTTCCTTCAACATGTGGTAAATAGTTCTTCCAACACGTGGTAAATAGTGACTCAAACACGTGATAGATAGTTCCTTCAACATGTGGTAAATAGTTACTCCAACACGTGGTAAATAGTGACTCAAACACGTGATAGATAGTTCCTTAAACATGTGGTAAATAGTGACTCCAACACGTGGTTAATAGTGACTCAAACACGTGATAGATAGTTCCTTCAACATGTGGTAAATAGTTACTCCAACACGTGGTAAATAGTGACTCAAACACGTGATAGATAGTTCCTTAAACATGTGGTAAATAGTGACTCCAACACGTGGTTAATAGTGACTTAAGCACGTGGTAAATAGTGACTAAAGCACGTGGTAAATAGCAATAAAAGAAACACGTTACATATCACGATACAAACACGTAGCAACAATAATCACAGACACCATGGCAAATAGTCACACAGATTCTTGGCAAACATTATGCATGTAGGACATAGTGAGCCAACCACATGTTCTGCCGACTGAGACAGACATGTGGTAAAGCGTGTGTTTTAAGGGTGCCAAGTGTGTGTTCCGAGTGAGCCAAGTACGTGTTTTAAGAGAGCCAAGTGTGTGTTCTGAGTTAAACCTGTGTTCTAAGTGAACTGAGTATATACATGTTATAAGTGGCCCAAGTGTGTGTTCCAAGTGAGCAAAGTGTGTGTTCTAAGAGAGCCAAGTGTGTGTTATGAGTCGAAGCCTTTTTCGAAGTGATCCAAGTGTATTCTCTTAAGTTATAGAAGTGTGGTTTCTAAATGAGCCAAGTGTGTGTTTCTAAGTGAGCCAAGTGTGTGTTCTGAGTGAGCCAAGTGTGCGTTCTAAGTGAGCAAAGGGTGTGATATACTGTAAGTGAGCCAAGTGTACTGTATGTTCAAAGGGAGACAAGGGTGTGATCTGAGTGAAACAAGTGTGTTCTAAGTGAGCAAGGGGTGCGATATACTGTAAGTGAGCCAAGTGTATGGTCTAAGAGAGACAAGGGTGTGAACTGAGTGAAACAGGTGTGTTCTAAGTGATCCAAGCACGTGTTTTAAGTGAATTGAGCAAGAGGCAAATAATGAGGCGTATTCGTATCCATTTATATGAATATAGTCAATATACGTATTTCACGGATTGAGATATATATACCGTACGAATTATAAGCGGCAACTTGAAATCTGCAGGTTTTTAAGCAATGCATAGGGGCTGAAATATTACAAAACTTGACTTTAGAAGCTACAGGGAGGGAATTGCTGAGAAAGTAGGCCTCGGTAAGCTCTCTTTAGAAATTAATATATAGAGAAACATACGTGTTAATTATTGTATTCATTATTCATTTATTCATGCAGGCTAGGAATCCTCATCCCCTTATAAAATTCACCTACTAGACGAGACAGAGAAAGGGGCGAGGGAACGCGAAAGTGGTCCTGAACTCTAAGAATTGGAACTTTGAATGTTGGTTCTATTCGGGCTCTGTCTCGAGTCGGCCACATCCAGCTATGTGGGTATGTGCCTGAGTATATACGGTACATACAATACATACATACAGTACATAGGTAAAGTGAATATTGAAGCGATTAGCTAAATGAGCTAATTCGTGAGACAAGAATATGAATTACTGTATATAGCAAGACATGTTTATGAATTATATATTGACACACGTACGTAAATTTAAAGGGGGTGTTAGTGTACCTCAAACTAATATTATGACCGGTAGCCGAGGTTAAGTGTGAAACAAAACTGTGCAGTTGATTGTAAACAACCTCATGACGTGAATAGTAAGACAAATACGGTCAATATCAATAATTCCCCAACACTTTGATGATAGTGTATGTGTGATCTCTACAGAGAGAGGTATTAATTCGATGCTTCTACAAGGTGAGACACAAATTACTAGCCACAGACAGAATGTGAAGACTGTCAAGGAAGGATACAACTACCTTCGTACACAGTTTATCAGCGAAATATACTGCGAACTATTGATTTTAAATGTTCATGGAATTAGTAATGATACAACCACGTACATGAACTTAGTAATTAAACATTTACTTGGAATCATAAATTCAGGTACGGGCAAGTGACACACATAGCCTATACAAAGACAGACACATACACAGAGATATACAAACATACAGAGAAGTTCTCAGCCTTACCCGATGATCTGACAATACGAGCTCTAAACTCTCTTCCGGGTGGATATGGCTGGCGAGAGATCTCTTAAGGGTCCCCAAGATCGTAAGTGAATTACAAGTAAAAAGACAGACAGATATATATACTGTATAGTGAGATACAGAGACGGACACAAGTACAGAGACAGATATATATATATACACGAAGATATACAGAGACGGACACAATTACAGTGGCAACCATAGATAAATGTATGCAGATACAAACACAAGTGCAAAGACAAACTCAATTTTCAAAGATATACAGACAGCCACAAGTACAACGGCAGACACATACCCTGTACATAGACATACAATGACAGACACTAGTACGGTAGAAAGACAAACACATACATAAAGATCGACAGAGACAGACACAAGCACAAAGACAGACATATAGACAAAGATATACAGAGACAAACACAAGTACAACGGCAGACGGCCGTTGATGTGTGTACGGTAGCTAGACACACATGTACGGCCGTTGGCGTGTGTACAGTATTTAGACAGACACATGTACGGCCATTGGCGTGTGTACGTTACTTAGACACATGTACGGTCATGTGAGATAGAATAATGTTTTTAATTAAACTAGTACCGTATATAACAATGGATCAATATAATCTGTAAAAATCTGCCTGCATTAATCGGATCAGAAGATTGGCTATCAGATTGAACCCTTTCAGTATATATATTACAAGATCTCAGTCAAATACGCCAATTTACCTATATTTTCCTTGTGTTAATTCCCCCCCCCCCTGTTTTGGAACCCTTGTTGTAAATGCAGGATGGATAAGGTAGATTGGTGCACAGTTCCCTGTAGAGTGGAGAATGTGTGTGTGAAGAGAAGTGAATGTGCGCGTTCACCTCTCTTGACACACACACATGCTCCACTCTTCAGGCGCCTATGATTTGTGTTTACTGCAGAGGTTATATTGGTGTTTACTACAGGGGTCATACCATTAAAGAGGGTTAAGTTACCATGAACGGAAAGAGTAATCGTGGCCCGATATCCAATAATATGTATCCAATATCCAATAATTTATTTTAATATTCTACTGCTTAGGAAATATATTTCGTATATGTCATAATATAGGTAAAGTAATTATATATATATGTTGTAATTGTGGAGCGTTTGTTACGCAATGGTAGCGTGTTCGACTAACAATCGAAAGGTTCCAGGTTTGATTCCTGGACAGGGCAAACAGGATGGGCAGTCTCCTTACACCCTATGCCTCTGTTCACCTAGCAGTCAATAGAAGACTGGAGTTAGTGGACATTTGTGGCGTCCCATCCAGGGAAATAAGCTGTGGTAAACTGGATAATAATACAGTAGCCCCTGTGTACCAGTTTGGATAACTTTTCTGAGTTACCCACCGCAGGCTTCAAAGGGGACTGATACTGAGATGAGCGCCGCTGCTAAGCACAACCTAGCTTTAGCCCCCTAATTTACTTGTTTACTTTATGTTAGTAGCTCTTCCTGTATTATTGATAATGTACCGTATGTTAATTGCTTGTTTTGTATATATGTTTGTATTATCGGTAGAGTATATAATTATCGTCCTTGGTATTTGCTGTCATTATATTAGCCTATTGACTTTTTTGCAAAAAGGTTGATTAATCCTGTAGGCTAATTGCATACTGCAACGGACGGCATTAAGCTGTTGATTCTCGATTCGTGTACACTCTTTTTGGTACGCCCCTGTTTTTCGTTATCAAGATTAATACTTTTCGAAATGAAGGCCTGCTTTTCAAGAGTCTTTTTTGCTTGTTATCTCTCTCTCTCTCTCTCTCTCTCTCTCTCTCTCTCTCTCTCTCTCTCTCTCTCTCTCTCTCTCTCTCTCTCTCTCTCTCTCTCTCTCTCTCTCTCTCTCTCTCTCTCTCTCTCTCTCTCTCTCTCTCTCTCTCTCTCTCTCTCTCTCTCTCTCTCTCTCTCTCTCTCTCTCTCTCTCTCTCTCGCACGAATCTAAGAATTTCTTCTTCAATCGAGTTGTCAACTTGTGGAATGGGCTTCCCCGAGACGTTATAGACTGCAGCACCGTTGATTCATTTAAATTCCGCCTAGACAAATATCTCGCATCAAACCCGCGACTGACTGCGTTTGTAAATGAATAACTTTATCCTCCCCTCAGTTACTAACCCATATGTCCCCTACTAACTTCCTAGTCCTGCCACGTTAGTGGCAGGGCAGTAGTTCCCTTTCCAATGTTCCCTTACCCACTCTAAACCACTGTTTGGACACTTGATCCTCAGTGTTTTGGAGGACAAGCAACCTAGAAGGGTCACTAGATCTGTTGTTGCTTGATTTCCTTTGTACTCCTTTGTACTCTCTCTCTCTCAGTTCCTCTTTACCCTTGTAATCGTATTAGGTTTGGCTACTGACCTAACACAATAAAATCGTGTAATGATAGCCAGAAATGGTTTAATATTGTAGTACATGTATTTAACAGACTACAAGCGGTTTATATTACCTTGTAGTAACGAATCTTGTACCGTATGACAGCGTATTAAAATAGAAGCTTCATTATAAAGAGCGGAATATAATTTATTCATTGATGGTCCTTGTTCATCTATATACTTGCTTACATTTCTTGAAATATATTAAGCTAATGCAGATGTTCGCATAATAACATAAACAGAACATTTGAAACACTTCCAAAAAGGATGCGTCTATCGGTAGCCAGAAAAATATGGATAAACTGACGTAACAAAACATCTGGGAAAAATGTCATATAGCTGCCGCGGCGGGAATCTTTATGGAGCAAGACACATTTATTCTGTTTAGGAAGGTCATACACAGGCAAATGGGTACACACAATCTTAGCTATACCTCTGACTCCCACAGGCCTTTTGTACGCTGAATAAAATCTTCCTATAGGTACGTCATCTAAACGTAGGATTAAAAGTAATATCGCCCATACCCATTTACTAAGCTGCATACTATTTTCTTATAGGAATGTCAACTAATGGTGAACGGATTAAATT
The DNA here is from genome assembly GCA_032716605.1 of Paralithodes platypus. Classification (NCBI taxonomy): domain Eukaryota; kingdom Metazoa; phylum Arthropoda; class Malacostraca; order Decapoda; family Lithodidae; genus Paralithodes; species Paralithodes platypus. The sequence continues at coordinate 35,052,719 of CM064518.1, read as the reverse complement.
CAACAACGACCGACCCTCCAACTCACAGCCCATTCGTAAGCGGAATAAATATTCTTAATAAACGTCATAATAAGAAAAGAGTAATAACAATCTCTACTAACTCTCTGGCTCCCACAGGCACCTCGTATGCTAAATCAAATTTAGAAGCGTAAACACAATTTCAATCTGCCATTTGACTCCGTTTTTCTGGACCCTTTTCTTCCGCGTGTTTAGCCCCGTTAGTTTTTAGATTTTAAGACGTTCGGCCCATTAGTTTGGCGATGTTAACTCCTTTCGTCCCATTTCTTTGTCAATATTAAGACTTTTCGTGTAATTTAGGTGTCGACTTTTTCCTGGCGAGCCTGAAATTTGAGAGGAACTGGCCTTCGGCCGGGACATGTTTATATCGAACAATGTACAAGTTCATCTTGAAGGAGGGTCAATGGGCGGGTGTTTTTTTTAAAGCTTGGTGGAGGTCTAGGAAGAAAACTAATAAAATATATAAAAAAAAAAAAAAAAAAAAAAAAATGAGCAAATGTAAACGACCCATCTGCCCTTAAGCCGAATAAAGTCTTCTAATGGTTACCAGCATAAAAGGCATACCGGAAAATGTTGTTGTTTACGGTACCGTACCGCCTCGGGAGAGTTTATACCGCCGCCGACCCAACCTCGTAAATATTGACTCAACCGCTGGGGAAAAAATAGGGAACATACAAATGAAAGATGTGAGGCGGAAACTAGATTATTTAATATATTTATTTATTTATTTATCTGCGCAGCACAGAAACTGGATGATGAGGGTGATGAGTGGGGTTTCAACATTGGAAGTGAAGGGGGTTAAGGGGGCCCACCTCATTTTATAATAGTTTTCTCTCTCCCTCTCTCTCTCTCTGGGTTGTATCCTTTCGGCCCCATTCACCCTAACGTTTTTAAGACGTTTATGCCCATCTAGGTGTCGATTTTTTTCTGGCGAGCGGTAGCGAGCCAGCATATTTTATCAAATGTTTTTGACAGCAGGCTAAATTTGTACATTTTTCGATAGAACAATTTCTCTGGCGAAGCCGGATTTCTTCAAACAATGCTGGCTCGCTATCGCTCGCCAGGAAGAAATCGACACCTGGATGGGGATAATCGTCTTAAATCAGTTGGCTGAATGGGGCCGAATGGATACTAGCCAGAGAAAGAGAGGAAATGAGAGCTAAAAAGCAGGTCCCCCCCCCCCCCCCCCCCCCCCGGGCGGGCCCTTAATCGTATGCTGTAGAGAACCCAAAATATATGTAAATAGGTAACTGAAATATATTATACACATTTGAGGGGAAACTGACGAAAAATAGATAAATGAAATATATTAACATTATTACTGATGTTGTTGTTGGATTTCTTGTTGTTAAAGAAAGAAAGAAAGAACGGAATGAAAATGGAAATATATGAGGCACAAACTGCAATGTTTTCCCGTGGACAAAAGGCTATGCCTGAATGATGGATACTAGATGCTGTTAGTCACTGATTGTTAAGTTTTTGTAGATAGATAGGTAGATAGCAAACTAATAGATAGTACGACAATGTTTGATGACAGGAAAAACGACCATGTAGACAAACTTATGTACAGTATAACGGCAACATTATTTGTCAAGTTTTTGTTTTTGTTGTTTTTTCTTGTTTTTTTTCTTCTTCTGCATCTTATGATTATGAACATGATGATGATGATGAAGGTGAGGGAAAGGAGAATGAGAGGAGAGAATGAAAAATATATTATGTAGGCAAAAACCCTATTATTCTCCGATGGACCAAGGAAGCTGAGTATGTTTAGATGGTGAGAATAAGGAATTACTGTACAGTGTGTGAGGTAGCATGGTTTTGTGGAGAGGTAAACACAGCGTAGGAACAGAAAGATAAAGGGTGTTAGAAATATATAACCCAAAGTAGTAGATGTAGATACATTGAATAATATTATTTTTATGATGGTAATGATAGTGATGGTGGGTGACACTGGTAGTGGTGATAATGATTATGATGGTGGTGATGATGGAAATAGTGGTAGTGAAAATGGTTACGGTGGTAATGATGATGATGGTGGTACCGTAATGTTGAAGGTGGTGACGATGGTGATGATGGTAAGGAGGAATGGGGGAGAGGACGAAGGCAAATATATGAGACAGAAACGGTATTATTCTCCCGTGCACCAAAGAAGCTTTGTGTGTGTGATGGATGATGAGGACAAGGTCATTATTGTATAGTGTGTGAGGTAGTGTGGTCTTGGGGAGAATTACAAACAGTAGAAACCTAACACAAAAGCTAGATGAAAAGGAGTATGACGAAGCAGATGGAAAATGAAATATGGTTCTTGTTATGATTGTGATAATAGTTATGGTGATTGTGATGATGGTAATGACAAAGATAATGGTCCTGTGTGATGGGTGGTGAGGAGAGAAAGTAGTGAATGTTATGTGAGGATAATTGGTCTTGTGGGGAAGTAAAGAAATACAGGTAGTAGGAACATAATATACAGGTAGTAGGAACATAATATACTGGTAGTAGGAACATAATATACAGGTAGTAGGAACATAATATACAGGTAGTAGGAACATAATATACAGGTAGTAGGAACATAATATTCAGGTAGTAGGAACATAATATACAGGTAGTAGGAACATAATATACAGGTAGTAGGAACATAATATACTGGTAGTAGGAACATAATATACAGGTAGTAGGAACATAATATACAGGTAGTAGGAACATAATATACAGGTAGTAGGAACATAATATACAGGTAGTAGGAACATAATATACAGGTAGTAGGAACATAATATAGGTAGTAGGAACATAATATACAGGTAGTAGGAACATAATATACAGGTAGTAGGAACATAATATACAGGTAGTAGGAACATAATATACAGGTAGTAGGAACATAATATACAGGTAGTAGGAACATAATATACAGGTAGTAGGAACATAATATACAGGTAGTAGGAACATAATATACAGGTAGTAGGAACATAATATACAGGTAGTAGGAACATAATATACTGGTAGTAGGAACATAATATACAGGTAGTAGGAACATAATATTCAGGTAGTAGGAACATAATATACAGGTAGTAGGAACATAATATACAGGTAGTAGGAACATAATATACAGGTAGTAGGAACATAATATACAGGTAGTAGGAACATAATATACAGGTAGTAGGAACATAATATACAGGTAGTAGGAACATAATATACAGGTAGTAGGAACATAATATACAGGTAGTAGGAACATAATATACATGTTTCTGAAGAGGGATGTTAATTTTTTTTTTTTTTTTAGATAATGGTAATGATGATGATAATGTTGATGCACTTAATGGTGGTGTTGTTTGATGGTGGTGATAATGATAATGATAGTTGTGAAAATAGCGATGATAATAAGTTGGTGATGATGAAGATGGTAATGATGACTAAGGTGAGGAGGATGGGAAGGGGGACTCCTACAAAAGTGAGGCTGAAACCGGATTTATTAGCCCGTGGACCAAAGAAGAATGTGATGGATTAGTGTGAGAGAAGTTGGCTCGGGTTTTGGAGAAGTATAACGCACACAAATGTGTACAAAAAAGGTTGATGGAAAAGAAAATTACGACTATAAGAGATATTTAAAGATATATCTCTTTCGTCGATGGTTTGTTTCCTGGCGAGCGATAACGAGCCTGTAATATAGTAGGAATCGCCCCTTGGCTGGGAATTATTATTATTATTTATTTCTTCCCCGAACAATGTGCATAGGTATCTCGAATTGGGGTCTTGGGGGAATTTTTAAAAGTGTTATAGAGATGTAGGGAGCAAATTTAAAACGTAAATGTTTACTCGATTACTCAAGTCGTTTTTTTGTTATTAGTTATAGAGGTTAGTGCTCAAGATTTGTTGGCTTACTTATGATGAATAGACTATAGAGTGAGTCCATCAACCTGTGTGACCGCTGACTTAAGTGGTTTTTACCCATGAATTGCGAGCCAAAATCTGATATTGCCTAGTAACATAGCTGCCTTTAACCATCAACCTCATAATCTTACTCGCAAGCGGATCTTTGCGTGCGGGTTGGCGAAGAGAAAAATATCCGGTCTGTAAAAGTAAAGGAAGTGGTTATGATCCGCTGAGAGAGAGAGAGAGAGAGAGTGAGTCATAGTCACAGTCACAATGACGCCATATTAAACTCCAACAAGTGATAATGTGGCCTCTGCTCTAATTGTTCTTAATTTATAATGATGCTGTCCCAGCTTCCTCCAATCTTTCTGTATGTCTTCCTCACACTCTCTCTTCTCTCTATCTTTTCCTCACACACACACGCGCGCACGCGCACACATACACACACACACTCACTCACTCTCGAACACTCAAACTCTCTCTCCTTTCTGAAGCGTATGTGGTAGGAAGCAGAGGGGTAAATGATAATACCACTTAAGTCTCTTTTTCAAGTGGCTGGCCCACAATACATTAAACAATATTCCTGCTGCCTAGACTGCAGCATGGTATAAAGTCAATGGTCCAGATCCCCAACACTCGTGAATCAGTATCATCCAAAGAGGTAAAACTTTTAGCATAATATCCAATAGATGGCTATGCAGTGCTATGGGAACGCATTGACCATGGTTTTCATATCGGAATAAAAAAAACAATTGTTTTTTTCTTTTTTAAAGAGTATAATGATAGTTGTTTTCGGGTACCATCCAAAGTTGTCATATTTTAACATTATCTCCAATAAATTGATATGCAGTGATATGGAAATTCATGTGCCAAGGTTATCAAATCGAAATGCAGATCTACACAACAAGAAAAATGCTGTCTATTATATTTTTGTAGCTAAAATCCCTCTCTGGTGATACCGAGTTCCACCCTGGACTATGGACTAATATAGAGCATAATGACTATAGCCTAATGAAACTGGTACTGGTGTAGTATATTTTATTTGAATACATTTTGGAAGGTCCGGATAAAAAGTACACCGATTATAAACATATTAAAAAAGGCATCACACATACCGGTAGGCGTAGGACCAAATAGCTAGACAAAAGAGTGTCGGTATTCTTAAGGGGAGATATCCACTTGGGGGATTTCTTTCTTGACCCCTTTCTCCCTCATGTTTAGCCCCATTGCTTTTGAGATTTTAAGACGTTCGCCCCATTAGTTTGGCGATTTTAAGAACTTTTACCCCGCTTATGTCACTTTTAAGAGCTTTCGTCCCATTTAGGTGTCGATTTTTTCCTGGCGAGCGATAGCGAGCCTGTAATTAGGAACCGGCCTTCGGCCGGGACTTTTTTCTACCGAAAAATTTACACATTTATCTTGAAAGGGGGTCAAGGGGGTGTAATTTCAAGCTTGATGGAAGTCTAGGAAACACACTAAAAACCTCCCCTTAATATGATTTTGCTATCATTAGACGATTGTATTCAGCTAAGGAGGAATTTGTGGGAGTTAGAGAGTTATCTGATATAGATTGTTGTTAAAAAGGAGTATAAAGGAAATCAAGCAAATACAGATATTTTGATCCTTACGAGTCTGCTTGTACCTTAACTACAGTACGTACACTATTTTGTAGGAGAGCAAAGACGGTTTAGAAAGGTTAAGATTTATCTTGTCTATGCAGGATAGAAAAACTGACATGGTACCGTACTCGACAGAATAATACAAATATATAACTATCTTACTATATCTATTCTAACAAGTAAGGTAAAGTAGGCATGTCCTGTTATTCATCTATAAACGCTATCAGTCGAGGGTTAAGGGCGAAATGTTTGTCTAACCGATTTTTGAAGGTTTTGAGCAGTGCTGCGGTCAATAATATTGCTAGGCAGGCCATTCCATAAGTTTACTACTTGGTTGACAAATTTTGTTTTTTATTAATGGCAGTGAAAGGGCTTACAGTCATTCCCTCGTGTGTAATATGCATAATGGAATGTGAGGCATTCGTTTGTTCTATTACTCCTAGAGACCCTTCCTAAGCTGAATGTAATCTCTTAATGATAACCAGAAGATATTGAAGAATATAGTCTTAATACTAAAATGGTTAATTAAATTTATTATTGCCCTGCGCACCGCCGAATGCATGAACCATATTTATACTTTATTTAATAGTAATGTTACCCTACTGCCAGATGATTTTACTCAATCTAGTAAGCAAATTTCGGAATTAATGGGTTATATTTTATGGCGAAGGTGTTTTTCCCTCTCCCGCCTTCGGTAAGTATTTTTAATAATGTTTTGAGTTAAGTAAATGTCGACATCTAATTAAAATAGTTCAGATAAATTTCCTCTAATGGGTTTTTTCCCCTCTCACTTGGACCAGTATTGAGATGCAAATCCTTCGATCCCCTCTTCACCTTGGTTGAAGTATTCGTTTCCAAGTTCAGAGCCAAGTTGTTTTCTCTTTGTTAATTTTGTGTTTATATATTTGTTTGAGAAGGATTTTTATCATCAGCATTTAGGCACGCCTTTTATTGTCATCTTAGCATCATCACCATCGAGCATCATCATCATCATCATAATTATCTTCATTATCATCAACATTACCATCGAAGTATCCTCTTTATGTATGTCTCTTTGTTATAGCATCATTGTATCATCATCATAAAATTCAGTTACGCAGAGAAACAACAACTGAGATCCCTTCACGGCCTTGTTTGAAGTACGGTGTTTGTTTAGAAGTTCAGAGCCAAGTTTTATCAAGCAAGTTTCTTTTTACTAGTTTAATTTTATGTTTCGTGTTTCTTGTGTGTGTGTGTGTGTGTGTAATCATATGTTTCATAATCACTGGTATCATTAGCTTTTATCGTTATATTTCAAAATTACCATCATTATAAACATTGTCATCATCATAATTACCTAATTACAAATTATCATTGTTAATATTAGTCATAGTGTCACAATCATTATCATTTACATTAACATACCTTCTTAAGATTATTAGTATCATCAATGACATTATTTTCGTCACCAACATATCTTCTTATCATCATTAAAATAAATACCAACACATACTTTATGAGTCTTAATAATAATCCTATACAATTATATTTAGATACAAATCCTGAGATCCCTTCTTGACCTTGTTTGAAGAATTTGTTTCCCAATTCAGGCCAAGTTACTTCAAGTAGGTATCTATTTACATGTTTCCTTTCACAGGTTCTGTGATCCTATAGTGTTTGTTAGTGCCGGTATCCGAGTTGATCAATTAGTATTTTGTATTTACATTATTCATTACTGTCTTCTTTCTTTGTCTCATAATATTCATTAACATATTTATTATAATCATTAGCAGTACGCTTTTATACTCGTAAGTCAATATAGTCAGCAATGATGTATACTAATATTTATTATAATGATAATAATTATATATTAAATCTTTATAATTTTGTAATTTAAGGTTATTAATATTATTTTATTTGTATGTGTATTATTATTAATTATGTGAAATTTTTCTCACAATCATTATGATAATTAATACTATCTTAAGGGGGTAGTGCTTGATTTTTGGTCTATATATTTATCTATAAATTTAGTTTTTAGTTTGCTCTCTAGACCTCCATCAAGCTTTAAAAAAAAAAAAAAAAAAAAAAAAAAAAAAAAAAAAAAAAAAATCAAAAAAAACAAAACAAAAAAATCAAGACATATTTGTACATTGTTCAGTAGAAAAATGTACCCGCCGAAGGCCGGTTCCTTTTAAAAATCTCAAAACTAATATGCTAAATATCACAATTATTACCAGTAGCTCGTCATCATCATCATCATCATCACCATTATCAGTATCTCGTCATAATCATCATCATCATCATCACCATTATCAGTATCTCGTTATAATCATCATCATAATTACCAGTATCTAGTCATCCTCATCATTCCTAAGTGATCTACTGCAGGATATGGTTTCTCTCTAATACATTCAGACTAACAGCACGGGATATTACTTAACTTAGGAAGGATCTCTGACAATGAAATACCGGTACCGCAGTTAGTTCTTTAATTCCCAATTATTCCTGATTAGCCGAATAGAATTGCCTGTAACCAAAATAAAAAGTAGAAAGGTGTCATCTGACTTACAATAAGTAATAACCAAAATACAGAAGTAGAAAGCCGTTTTCTTACTGAAAGGGTTAGAAAATTTTAACGTCCCCTTGGTAAACACTATTGTCTACAATAAAAATGGTGAAATTACCCAGTTGCGAGTTCTGGCTATAAATAAATTTAAGGTGTACATTCATTGATATTCCGCACAAGGACACATTACCTTTCAGAGGTTATATCCATTCATTTGTATAATGTATATAGCTATGGGAGTAAGTTAGAGCAATGTGGGTGGAGGGTTATGATAGATTGATTAATATTGGATCGGTCTTTCGATTTATTTATTTATTTTATTGTTTTGGTCAATATACAGGAGGCGCTACAATATAGGTAGCAAAATTCTAATGGTAGTTTTGGGTTCCTATCATCATATGCTTCATTTCTATATACTTTTTATCCCCGGGGGAAAAAAAAAAAAAAAATCTTGGGATTTTTCATATATTTTCTTGGAATTTTTTGTTTTGGTCATTAACCCAACCAAAAAACCTAACCTAACCTAACCTAATAGCCCCCAAATACATTTAGGTTAGGTTAGGTTAGGGTTTTTGGTTAGGTTAATAAAAAAAAAAAAAAAAAAATCAAGATTTTTATTTTTTTCCCCCGGGGATAAAAAGTATATAGACATGAAGTATATGATGATAGGAACTCAAAACTACCATTATAATTTTTCTACCTATATTGTAGCGCCTCCTGTATATTGACCTTTTTTTTTCTTCTAACTAATCCATGGATAGTCTGTTTGGGTTCGCCGATTTTGCCTCATTAGTTATTAAATTTGTATACGTTTTAAGGCGTTTTGGCTCGTTAGTTTGGCTATAATAAGATGCAGGTAACGATTTAATTTTTCCAGGCGAGCTATTACAAACCTGCTAATTAAGAGAAAGTGACAGTTTTATCTTAAAGGAGTGTCATTTGGGGGGGGGGGGGGGGGGGGGGGAGGGGGGGGGGGGGGGGGAAGGGGGAGACTTTAGCTTACCGGGGTTCTGGAGAGGCGGGCTAGGGAAATCTTAAATTATGATAACTATTTGAAAACACGATAAGAACTTTCAACAATAATTTATCTTTACACCACATTAATACCCCTAGTCGTGGGAGTATCTTTACACCACATTAATACCCCTAGTCGTGGGAGTATCTTTACACCACATTTAATACCCCTAGTCGTGGGAGTATCTTTACACCACATTAATACCCCTAGTCGTGGGAGTATCTTTACACCACATTAATACCCCTAGTCGTGGGAGTATCTTTACACCACATTAATACCCCTAGTCGTGGGAGTATCTTTACACCACATTAATACCCCTAGTCGTGGGAGTATCTTTACACCACATTAATACCCCTAGTCGTGGGAGTATCTTTACACCACATTAATACCCATAGTCGTGGGAGTATCTTTACACCACATTAATACCCATAGTCGTGGGAGTATCTAGCGTTAAGCAAAGCACACTATTTCTCTTCAGTGACGTATTTGTATGTATCTATAATTTCTCTCTCTCTCTCTCTCTCTCTCTCTCTCTCTCTCTCTCTCTCTCTCTCTCTCTCTCTCTCTCTCTCTCTCTCTCTCTCTCTCTCTCTCTCTCTCTCTCTCTCTCTCACTCACTCACTCACTCACTCACTCACTCACTCACTCACTCACTCACTCACTCACTCACTCACTCACTCACTCACTCACTCACTCACTCACTCACTCACACGTACACACACACGTTATCGACAGCCACAACAAAGCCATACAACCCAGTGAACTAATTCAACACCAAGTCGATATCACTCTACCGTCCAGGTCATTTATAATACGTGTTTTTAACATTTTTACTTCGAGATATCCTTCCTAAGCTGAACAAATCGTCATACGGCAACAACTATGGCAAATTTGTCGTTTGTATAAGCCACTACAGGTTTTCCCTTCATTCACAGATGTTAATCCTTATTTGACAAAGTGTGATTAGTTACCGGCATATACAGTATGCCACTGGCAAATTTTAATGTTTATGATCTCCGCAAACATACATTTGTGATCGTCATTGTTTGAATTTGACTGTGTGTCTGTAAGAAAGAATTCACAGTAAGCAAGTGGACGGTTTTAGATGGAACTAGGGCAGTACCGGTACCCTCACAGTACCGGTACCCTCAATTGGTACAATCCCCTGCAGTCAAAGTTGGTACTAATATTAATAGTCAATACAGACACGCTGATGAAATATTTTGAAAAAGTTTCCTTTACACACATGCCCGAGTGGGTGTTTTCCATCACTCACTGTCTACTGTGTCAAGGTTATTATATAGTACTCTACCAGTTAATTGAACAGTCGATTGTAACTGAACAGAAACTATTGACTTTTGTTGAACATCCAATGATTAACCCACTTCAACTACTCAACCACTTCGACTCTTTGGCCTAATTCAACGTTCAGCCCAGTCCAATATCTTGACCTAATGCAATGTTGAGCAGTCAGCCCAATTGACCACTTGCGAGTTTCGGGCTATAAGGAAGTTGGAGCCGTAGAAATCTATAGTAAACAGAAATGCAAAAATAATGTAGGTTTCTGATAGATAAAGAGCATGTTGAATTGGATTTGATGTATGTATAAATTAACTACAACCGTATTTTATCTGGTAATTAGGATATGCTAAATATCGATGTCTAAAACTCCAACTTCCTTATTCCCTGAAACTCACAAGTGGTCAATTAGGCACAATACAACTACTTGGCCGATTTTGACATTGTAAAACACTTTGGAAGATTTTTAATTTTAGTTAATGACACTTGCTCTGATTATATCATCCCTTTACCATTCTACTTTCTTTTGTCATTCCCTTTCATAATCATATCTTCTCTTGTCTCCATATCACTCCATTCTTTATCATCACATTCTTGTTTATATTGTTGCATTCCCCTTTGTACATTGTTTACGAAATTTAACTTCTCTTTTTATTCACCTGCAGATCTCCTTCCACCAATATTTTCCTTTCCTATTTCTCTTCCTTCCATTTTGCAACCCTATCCTTTTGTTCCGTCCCATTTATGTTCTAATTCCTTTTCAAAATCATAGTCTTGTCTATATTCCCATAATCGTAGCCTATTCTCCCTTTTCCCGTCCTATATTTTTCCTTCACTTTTTCATTCATACCTGTTTAGAATAATAACCTCCTGCGTGTAATTAAATACATTTCACAATTGTATTCTCCCTACGTTCATTACTTTTCACAGTTGTGTCCTGCCTACGTCCATTACATTTCATAAAGTGTATCCTTGCTACATTTATTACATTTATTACATTTATTACATTTATTACATTTCATAAAGTGTATCCTTGCTACATTTATTACATTTCACAATCACATTTCATAAAGTGTATCCTTGCTACATTTATTACATTTATTACATTTATTACATTTATTACATTTATTACATTTCATAAAGTGTATCCTTGCTACATTTATTACATTTCACAATCACATTTCATAAAGTGTATCCTTGCTACATTTATTACATTTCACAATCACATTTCATAAAGTGTATCCTTGCTACATTTATTACATTTATTACATTTATTACATTTATTACATTTATTACATTTCATAAAGTGTATCCTTGCTACATTTATTACATTTCACAATCACATTTCATAAAGTGTATCCTTGCTACATTTATTACATTTCACAATCACATTTCATAAAGTGTATCCTTGCTACATTTATTACATTTCACAATCACATTTCATAAAGTGTATCCTTGCTACATTTATTACATTTCATAAAGTGTATCCTTGCTACATTTATTACATTTCACAATCATATTTTGTCTTCCTTCATTACGTTTCACAATTGTATTCTCTCGCGTTTATTACTTTTAGCCATCGTATCCTCCCTTCTCGTATTCCCATTCAAAATTGCATCCTTCCTTTCTCTCGTCCCCCTCTCCTGCACTGTAATAAATGTGTGCGTATAATAGAACACATCCCTGCAACATCACTGGTGCACAGTTTAGGAGCAGTAACCCTTTGAAGAGTGGGACGCATTTTGACAGTACATTCTGGCTTTGCTTTGATGATTTTATTTAGTTTAGGTAGGATCTGTTTGAATTATAAGGGTAAAGATTATCTCAATTAACCCTCTGGCTTCCATATACCCTTCCTAATCTGTAAACAAACGTGTAATAATAGCCAGAAAACAGAAATGGAATGCGTAAACGGTTCTTGAAAGGGTTATTTTGAACATTTTTTAGAACGCTTCTCTAATCTGGTACTATTTACGGAACACAATTATAATCAGAATCAATGTCATGAATGTGCTATATATATACTGGGAAGTAGTGTTCGAATAGGTACTCCAAACGAATATCACACACTTATTATACGTACCGTACCCGTTATGTGTGTGTTCTATATTGTGTTATAATGTATGTGTTCTATCATGTGGTATAGTGTATGTGTTCTTTATTGTGTTCAGTATTACGTTAAAGTGTATGTGTTCTATATTGTGTTATAATGTATGTGTTCTATCATGTGGTATAGTGTATGTGTTCTTTATTGTGTTCAGTATTACGTTAAAGTGTATGTGTTCTATATTGTGTCATATATTCTGTTATAGTGTAAGTGTTCTATAGTACACACACAAAGTACACCCACAAATCCTCTTCAGTAGCCTTTCTCTTTTAATCTCCCCTCATTTTCCCCTTCCCTCCCCTGTGGCGGGCTGTACACAATTATATGTCTAAACAAAATCCTCTCCTGCTTATCTTCTTTGTCTGTGGCGCCCTACAGTCTCTACACTCTCACTCTCTCTCTCTCTCTCATATATATATATATATATATATATATATATATATATATATATATATGTGTGTGTGTGTGTACAGTATGCAGTATATATACATTTATATACCAAACTTAATTGTACATTTCTGTATTTCTACTATGTCCTAAATTTGCCTTTTTTTCCCTTTCTATTAACTTTTCTCCTATTTCCCCATCTGTTATGTCTCTCTCCTTCCATATCTGTGTTCCTTTCTTTCATGCTGTAATTTCGTATATGTACACCATTCAATCCTTACTTAAAAGAGTACCTATTACTTTGCCTGTTATATTATGTAACCTTCAAGCATCGCCTATTACCGGTACTTTACGTATTACATATTTCTTTAACTATATTCAACCGTATATAATGATGTACTTTTAAAACACTGCCTATTACTTTACGTATTACATTACCTAGTATCTTACTTTTTTATGTATCCTTCCAACATAGCATATTTTCCTTACTTCATATCTTCTCTTTTTTACCCCTTTTAATATTCGACGACCCTGTTTTCACTATATTCTGGCTAACACGACACGATTTTTTTCTGCTATGGATGGACCTTCAGGAACCAAAGGGATAATTTGATTTTAATTAACCCTCCGACTCCCACAATTTCTCCAAAGAAAATCGCCTACTGATAGCCAAAATATATGGAAAATTAACGTATAGTGAGAGAGTTAACATTGTTAGTTTTATTTACCTTTATTCCTTTTTTATCTATTTGTTTTCTTGCCTTATATTAGCTTTGAATTCTGCATATATGATTTATTTTTTTATTTCCGTCCTAAATTGAATCAACTCGTTTTTATCTCGCCAGCACACACACTCTTTTTGTTTTTATCTCGCCACCACACACACATACACACTCACACACACACACACACACACACACACACACACACACACACACACACACACACACACACACACACACACACACACACACACACACACACACACACACACACGCTAACCATTCAAAATGTCATTAAGGCGATGTCACTCGAGCGCTCTTTCTGGCAATTTTTGAATAGCAAGTTTATTCTAGCAACTTCCTGAGCTTTCATTTTGTCCTGGTGACGGATAATATACTGACTGTGGATGATGGTTAGGTGACTGAATAGGAGCGTTCACAAAAGCCACGTTTCGACATTTTGTATCCGATGCGTTTGATTAATGGCTTGATATAGGCCATACTGATTTTCTAAAGCGTGCCAGGGCCAATCAGTTCGGTACAATTTAACATCTTACGGTTTCTTCCTCTTGAACATGGATGACCTCGTTCAGCAAATGTAAGCTTTTATATGTGTTTGATAAGCAACTGTGCTTCATCTCCTGCCATATATCATGTTGCTCGAACACCCTGGCATATCTTTGAGCTTGCCTATTGTGATAAACCTGTCAAATGAAAATTGCTGAAAATATTATGCTGGGAAAAGGTCTTGTGTGACACCATCGATATTCCCACTGTTGGTACTGCTGCTTCTTTGTTTATGTTAATATTAAAAATATTTCTTCTTGTACTTCTACTCTTCCTCCCTTTTCTTTGGTTGTTGTTGTTTGTGGTCTTGTTCCTTTCCTCTTCCGTATCTTCCCTCGTCCGTTTCTTTCTCCTCCTCTTCCACCTCTGTTCCCCTTTCTCTATATCACGGTCATAACCGATTCTAGGATAGAAAGTATCAGGAAAAAAGGTAACAGGAAAAAAAGTAACGGAAAGAAGGCAACAAGAAAAAACGTAACCGGAAAGAAAGTAACAGGAAATAAAGCATCAGAGGGTTGGTTTAAACCTCATCAACTCATAAAACCTATTTTATATACATATTATATACATATTATATACATATTACCAATAACAATATACCAATCCAATTAAATATATATGACACTCATGGCTCATTCATTTCAGAGTTTTGCTCAAAATTAATTTGCTCTCTGTTTCTGAGCTTATTAATTTGCTTACTGATTCGGAGTTTTGCTCCGAACATAATACGAGCCTACTTCAGATGAGTAGCTACACACATATTCCATAACAGCATGGAGGTCACAAAGAGTAATAAGGGTGGCACCAAGATTTGCTTTGAAGGATATATTTATACACGTTCGTGCACCCGGAAGGATTTATTTTTCACCATTATCATCATCATCTTCATCATCACCATCAATATATTTTCATCATCACCATCAACATAATCTTCATCATCACCACCACCATCAACATAATTTTAATCATCAGTATCATTTTCATCATCAGCATAAACATAATCTTCATTATCACTTCCATCATCTTTATCATTAACATCAACGTCAATTAATCATCATCAGTATCCTCATCATCAACAACATCATATTCATTATTATCATCATTATCTTCATCATCTTCATCAACAACAGCGTCATATTTACCATCACCCCCTCCTCCCCTTTGGGGTTCCCCAGGGATCGGTACTAGGACCAATTCTCTTTCTAATTTACATCAACGACATAGATGAGGGTCTCACCTGTACAATCTCAAAATTTGCTGACGATACAAAAATTGCAAATAGCGTACTCTCAAAAGATCAAGTTGACGATATGCAACACAATCTAGATAAATTGTCACATTGGGCCCAAATTTGGCAAATGAGTTTCAGTGCGGATAAATGTAAAGTACTACATATCGGATACCTAAATGAGAAAGCAAACTATTCGATGAATGGCACTCAGCTTAAGAATGTAAACAGAGAAACCGATCTGGGAGTAACAATATCGAGTAACCTAAAACCGAGTCAACAATGTTCAGAAGTTGTTAAGAAGGCAAACAAAATAATTGGCTTTATAGGCAGGTCATTTGAGCATAAACCAAAGACGTTATCCTAACCCTTTACAATTCCTTAGTCCGCCCTCTTCTGGAATACTGCGTTCAATGCTGGTGCCCTTATTACCAAAAAGACATAAACAAGCTAGAACGAGTTCAACGTAGAGTTACCAAAATGATACCTAGCCTAAAGAACAAACCATACGAAGAGCGTCTTAGAGAATTAAATCTATTTCCTTTAACCCAGCGCAGATTAAGAGGTGACTTAATTCAAGTGTTCAAAATCATCAAAGGCATCGACAATATGAACTGTAGTAAGTACTTCACTATCGACCAATCTAATTACACACGGGGAAACGGTTGCAAAATTATTGGTAAATCTTTTAACTCACACGAATCTAAGAATTTCTTCTTCAATCGAGTTGTCAACTTGTGGAATGGGCTTCCCCGAGACGTTATAGACTGCAGCACCGTTGATTCATTTAAACTCCGCCTAGACAAATATCTCTCATCAAACCCGCGACTGACTGCGTTTCTAATGAATAACTTTTTTTTATTCTCCCCTCAGTTACTAACCCATCTGTCCCCTACTAACTTCCTAGTCCTGCCACGGTCATTAGTTCCAGGGCAGTAGTTCCCTTTCCAATGTTCCCTTACCCACTCTAAACCACTGTTTGGACACTTGATCCTCAGTGTTTTCGAGGACAAGCAGCCTAGAAGGTCACTAGACCTGTTGTTGCTTGATTTCCTTTGTACTTCTTTGTACCCTACATCACCTCTTCCTGCTTTACCTGTATATTTGTCATACCCCACCTATATATTACCGTACTTACTTATCTTGTTCCTTTCCCATGTACTTCATTAGCCCCTTCCTGTTCCTCCTTTTCAAATATGTACTCCACTCCTTTTATGTCTTCCGGTTTTTCCCTCCTAACCCTTGTTCCTCATTTTTATCTGCACACTGATGGGCTACTCATTTTTCATCCATAGTATTACATTTACGACGCCATTTTGTTTACATTACTCTTGCCTCTTTTCTCAGGTTTATATCCCGGTGGATCACATACCCTGTATATGCTTTCATTAATTTCATTGCAGGTGTTTGGTGTTGTGGTGAAATTAATAAAAATATAGATTATATCCCAAAGATTACTGCATGTGGTATAGTCTATTGTTGTCCAGCTGATGGTAAATTGAACCTTTTATCATCAAATGTCATGATTCTTACTGGACAAATCTGATACTGCTATGTCTGTGCGTCATATTATTGCCAAGTTTTCATAATTAGCAACCTATTTCGCCACAAAATCATGATAATAAAGTAGTAATCAGAATGGAGAGATGGCAATTTAGTATCAGCTGGGAAAAATGGAGTTATAGTAGTAGTATTACTCTCTCTCTCTCTCTCTCTCTCTCTCTCTCTCTCTCTCTCTCTCTCTCTCTCTCTCTCTCTCTCTCTCTCTCTCTCTCTCTCAACCCAACATTACAACGACATTTTAATGATTTAAAGAAGCAAGTTAAACGACTGATCAATTCCACAAAAACAATATTTTAACAATGAACTAAAAAAGTGCAAAGGAAATACTTTGGCAACGTGGAAAATAGTAAGGGAAGTAATACCCAACAACAAGCAAAGTGGTAGAAACTGTCTATTTGAAAACACAAATGAAAAGGCTGAAGAGTTTAACAAGTTCTTTGCAAATGTTGTAAACAAAAAGCATTCGATGATACGCAATACGCAGGATATGGCAACACCGCTCCCCAACCCCATAATTATACCCACACCTCTTCCTCACCTCACTCAAACTAATACCACATTATTTCGTCCTGAGCCAGTCGACCCCAATACTATTATTCTAACCATCAAACATCTTCACCAAACTAATTCGTTCGGTTCTGATAATATAGCGCTCAAATTCATAAAAGACTCTCTTAACGTAATAATATATTATCTTAGTCATTATTAATACATCCATAGTCACAGGTAAATTTCCTTCATCCTGGAAACATGGCTAGTTACTCCATTGTACAAAACTGGAGACCCTAATAATACTAGTAATTATCGCCCAATTTCTCTTCTCCCAATTTTTTCTAAAATCATCGAGAAGATCGTTGCTAACCAACTCGTTAATTTCTTAGAAAACAATAACATTATATCAAACTCACAACATGGCTTCAGACCCAAACTCTCTACTGAAACAGCACTCACAGTTATCACAGACAAGATTTATGACAACACGGACAACAAACACATATCCCTCTTAACCCTCTGTGAATTGTCTAAGGCGTTTGATAGTGTAAACCATAATATTCTTATTAAAAAACTCCTACAAAATAACATTGACTCTTTCTGGTTCGAGGATTACCTCTGTGAAAGAACACAGTCCGTCCGCATAAATAATACTATTTCCTCCATAGCAAAAACCCCTTACGGAGTCCCTCAAGGGTCTATTTTAGGACCAATTCTCTTCATTATTTTTGTCAATGATATACTAAAACATAAAAAATTGCCTACTAGCACAATATGCTAACGACATACAGTTCCTTCACAGTGGTCAATTAAACGAATTCAATAATCTAATCACTAGATGTGAAGAAACTCTACGGATTGCAAATGCTTACTTCCAAGAAAATTGTCTATTGCTGAACACCAAAAAGACTCGGTGTATCTTCATAGGAACACGTCAAATCATATAAAAAATACCAAGCAACACCACCATTCAATTCGGCGATACCAAAATCCAACCATCCATCCACGTAAAAAACCTTGGTGTTCATTTGGATCAGTATATGACCTTCGACAAACATATAAGCCAAACAACAACAACAGTAATGGGGGCCATATTATACATAAATAGAACAAAACATTATTTTGATAAATCAACTCGAATCGCAGTTGTACAATCACTAGTATTAAGCATTCTGAACTACTGTAATATTATTTGGGGGACGTCTAATGCATCACTAATCACGAAGGTTCAAAGGTTGCAAAACTTCGCGGCAAGAGTCGCAGATGGTAAAGCTAGGAAGTATGATCACGTTACACCCATTTTCAAAGAATTACAATGGCTAAGCATAAAGAAACAAATTACTTTTAATTCAGTAGTAACTATTTTTTTTAAAGTCACCCACCACTACCCAGATCACTTCCTACCTCTCCCAACTGTTAACATAACAATATTACCTATAGTAATACAAGACAACGACACAATCTTTATGTCCCTAGAACCAAGACTGACTCGGGAGCCAGAGCTATGTCTGTAACAGGTCCTAAGTTATGGAATCAACTACCATCGGTTATCAAAGAGGCAAATACCGTACATGCGTTTAAATCAAAGTTGAAAAAGATTTTTTTTTTTTTTTTTTTTTTTCTATATTCCAACTTACTTCCTCTCGGGCATAGGCTGAGAGCCTTAACATTCGCCGCTTTACAATGAACAGTGAAGCCCGTGAGGTCTTGTTCCAGTCTAGGGAGTGAGACATGTGAAGCACGTAGAGTACAACGAGCACCTGCCATCTTGCCTTCACATGAGGCACGGTGCTCACTCATGGCCCGAAACGACCCCATCTCTGAAGCCACCTCGTTCCCGTGCTTCACTGTCTCACCCCCTACACTCGGACTCTCACACTTACACACACACAACGCCACCTGTTGAGCAGATACCTCACCATTAAATAATACATAATCTAAATATCGGGCCTCATTGTTCTCTATGGTAATATGATGTCCTATATATTCTTATTCCTATTTTATGACTATATATGTGGGTATTTCAATATAGATACATATAAACTATATACAGTCAAACAAATATGAATGTGTGTGTAAAAGTATGTAAGTCCACGCACATATTTATGCAATGTATATACAGTATTCAATATGTCCATATTTTGCAGTATATATTTATGAATGTATTCAAGTATGTATATATGCTTCTATTAATATCTACAGGATTGTATGCATATAAATGTAGATATATTGCATGGATATGTACTGTACGTAATGCGTATGTGCGTATCTATGTGTATGTATATGTATGTGTTTGTGTATATATACAGTTGTATCCATGTGAGCATGTATGTATAAGTGTGTATGTATGTATGTGTATGTGTGTATATATA
>CM064518.1:35005379-35027815 GCA_032716605.1 Paralithodes platypus | reverse complement strand
CTCGTAAACCGGTGTCACACGAGCGCTCTTTCCGGCAATTTTCTATGTGCAAGTATTTTCTCGTACTATATTGAGATTCTTTCACATTGAAATCGGGAACTAGATCGAAGTTAGATTATGTTTGGTAGCTGAATTCTTAGACAACTTAAATGTTCAAGCTACTAGACTACAATTGCACAACAAATTAAACTACGCTCGTGATACACCGCTTCCAAAGGAAAGACTGCTAGGAAACACAGACAAAAACTAGGAATCTCAATAAATACTGGAACACTGACAGCTTCTTCTCAAGTTGAATATACCGGTAGTCTAGAAATAAAGTTAGAATACAGCAAGATTTAGTTTTACAGTATATGACTGGAAGAGATTAATGCATTTATATTTTTCAAAGGCATAAATCAGTCCCTTTAACTAATATCAACAGATGAGACGCCACGCCTAAAAATGCCATGCCAAAGACAAAGACATCTCAATTTTTCACTATACATCCATCCACTGCAGATATAGACTTTAGAAGATTTGGACCACGACATTTATTCTCTCTTCCACCTCCCCCCCACCCCCACTCTCTCTCTCTCTCTCTCTCCTCCTCTCGCTTCTTCTTCTCTATCTTTTCACTTGAGATTAGCCTCTTCCATTTTCCTTTACTATCGGGCTTGCTATCCATATTATAATTAAGTCCTGGCCACCTAGCTGGGATCTTAAGGTCTGTGTGGCCAGCGTATATATGTCAATCTATATAAATCCCTCTGGAAAGCTCATGATGAAGAGGATCACTGGGGAGATCCCAAAAATGCTAACGTTTCGGAAATATCTTAATCCATCAGGGCTTAGGAACAATGAAAATACAGTTATATATAATTCACGTGAATAGAGAAAACTAAT
Source organism: Paralithodes platypus (assembly GCA_032716605.1). Classification (NCBI taxonomy): domain Eukaryota; kingdom Metazoa; phylum Arthropoda; class Malacostraca; order Decapoda; family Lithodidae; genus Paralithodes; species Paralithodes platypus. Next base: position 35,026,930 of record CM064518.1, on the reverse strand, counting down.
ATATATTACATTCGAAGTCAGGAAAGAAGTATGTCAACAACTAATGATATTGCATAAGTTAAAAATATTAATCGATATTATTATAATATATCTATATAATATATATATATATATATCTATATAAATATCTATATAGTTAGATACTGTATATGTGCGTGGTGTGTGTGTGTGAGAGAGAGAGAGTAGAACGAGAATGCGAGAGAGTCACCGAGAGAGAGAGAGAGAGAGAGAGAGAGTGTGTCTGTTCATATTAATGAAACAAACTGGAAAGAAACTCATTCATTGTGATTTATCTGTCTATCCTTTATTACTACCAATATAACTTCATAAACTTATAATATTATGGTCACTTAATTACCGTTTTCATACCTTCTCTAAATAACTTATTTTTCGCGGTTTTTGTTATTAGTCGACGGTAAATTGAAATCACCTTATCTTGATTATTCGATTTCGAGAACTTTGTAGCGATATATGTTGCTAGTTATGATAATTTGCCATACATATCCAGCAGAGACTTAGATTGATCAAGGCTTTGGGCCGAAACGTTACAGATTATTGCTACGGCTCAAACCTGTTTTTGGGGTAGTTTAGTTTCATTGATTCCATTAATTAGGTTTATTTGTAAGTTAATTGGTGGATTGGTGATAATATGAATTTCCTTGTCTACACATCGGGCATCAGGAGTTCAAATATTAATTGAATATTTTTCATTAAAAAACGAATCAGTACTACAAAATTCAGTTTTCCGCCAGGCGAGACAAAATAGACTATAGTGTTTGTTGAAGGTACACTCTTCTGGCAGCACCACAGTGGAAGGCCACAATAATAAGCATGACAGCCGTAGAGCAAGACATTAACTACCGAAAAGGGTGCCAAATGCTGTGAAACAGTTATTAATCATTACCCACCGTCGTTAGGGAATAAATTTTTTTTTTTTTTTTTTTTTTTTTTTTTTTTTTTTTTGAAAGAATATCTACAATGAAAGTGACCAAGTGAAGATAATTAATAATAATAATAATAATGAAATAACAAGGATGTTATTGAAATGAAGATATAGCTAGTAACGTGTATAGCAAAGAAAATTAAATAAACAAGCAATTAAAAACCCTAGACCCAGGAAGTAATTGTGTCATAAAAGGCGCCCTAAAAGGGGGCGGGGGGGGCGGAGGAGGGGGAGGGGGGGGGGGGGGGTGGGGGGGGCCAGGTGGGGTGTGGTATGGTGGATGCCAAGTGGGTGGGTGGGTGGGTGTGTGTGTGTGTGTGTGTGTGTGTGTGTTGGGCTATATGTTGTATGTGTGTGTGTGTGTTTGATGAGCTGCGTGCGTTTGCTTGCTGGGTTGTGTATGAGAGAGAGAGAGTTGGAGTTGGTTTCAATGTGTGTGTTTATATGAAAACGTTGATGTTCGTGTGTATGTATATGTGTGTGTGTGTATGTATGTGTGTGTGTGTGTGTTTATGTGATGCTTTTAATGTGCGTATGTTTATGTGAATGTGTTGCGATAGATAATTGGTACGCATTTCACTTTCGCTATATATTTCACACTCTCTCTCTCTCTCTCTCTCTCTCTCTCTCTCTCTCTCTCTCTCTCTCTCGTGTCCAAGCAGTGCCTATATGCCAGTGTGATAGTCCGGTCTTTATTGCTTGTGAAGGTGCTTGGGGTCTCTTAATGAGGTGAGTGAGTGAGTGAGTGAGTGAGTGTGTGTGCTAATGAGTGATTTTGTGCGTTCGCGTGATACTCCTTAAATGTGCATATCCTTATTCGTATCTGTGTATATCTGTATACTTGCATAATCATTTTCCAGTTAACACAATATAAAGCATTCTTGACACCATTTATATGCTTTATTATAATTTAGTGCAGATCAACTTAAGAAGGTCCCCCAAGAATCAAATGATACACAAACTATCTTGCGTAATCCCCTAGATCCCACTGACCCTTCCATTGCCGAGTAAAATCATATAACGTAAGCCAAAATAAGGAGAAGGAAGGCATCACAATATACTAAAAGGGTTAACAAATGGGATCTCTGTAAGTGTTTTATGTACGGTATATATACAGTATATATAATATATATATATATATATATATATATATATATATATATATAAATATATATATATATATATAGATATATATATATTATATATATATACAGTATATATATACATACACACATATTATATATATATATACAGTATATATAATATATATATATATATATATATATATATATATATATATATATACAGTATATCGCATTGTTTTCTTAATATAAGCTGGTGTTATTTTTTTGATTATCAGTATTTGTATGTATTTCTGTCTTTGCTTCCTATCTGTCTGTCAAACACACACACACACATTCACAAACACACACACACTCTCTCTCTCTCTCTCATTATTTCCTCTACTTAATTAGTGCAGGTTTTCACTCACTCATTTACTCCTGTATTTTTTTACCATTAATCTTAACATATTCACGCTTAGTTTTAATTCAACTTTCAACGTACATAACACACTTTTCAGTCACTTTTCTTTTGCCTATACTGGTTCCACTCTAAGAAGGCGAAAATGTGTTTTGTCTCAACTTGCCTGTTGAGTTGTGACAAGACTTAAGGGGGGGGGGGGGGGGGGGGAGAGAGAGAGTTTCTGGACCCCTTTCTCCATCATGTGTAATCTCATTTTGTTTTAGATTTTAAGATAATTAGTTTGACGATATTAAGACCTTTCGTGCCAGGAAGGTGTCGGCTTTCTACTGGTGAGCGACAGCGAGCTTGCAATATAGGAGGAACCGGGCTTTGGCCGGGGTCATTTTTCTGTTGGGGTATTTTGTAACTTTGATGGAGGTATAGAGAGGAAACTAAGAATAATTAATATCTATCTCTATCTATCTATCTATCTATATGCTCAGGCCCAATCCCCATTTTGGGGGTAGCCGACTCAAGACAGAGCAAGAACAGGGAAAACACAAAAACAACATAAAACAACAAATAAACACAGATAAAAAGCACAAACTCACACACATCCAGGTCACCCAGGAGAAGACCCAGAGACCATGGTCACCAAGGTCGTTCCAGCACTCCCCCGACCACCCGGAGAGGTTCCGATTTCGGCAGGCAGACATGCAGCGGAGCCAAAGCCACAAGCCCTCCCACCACACTTCCAGGCGCACCCTTCATATTAATCGTCTCCCAGGGCCAGGCGCCTGATGGACTAATATCTAGTCCAACTTGCGCCCGACCCCTTACTCCAAATGACCACGTGTTCACTCAACTATTCACAAGCATTCTCCATTCACTCCTGTCCACCACCACTTCCCCTGCCTGATCTATAGTCATTCCTCTATCATCCAAAGCCTTTCTTACACAGTCTCTCCATCTCAATGGGGGTCTTCCTGCCCTTCCATCTCCCCTTGTACCTGACTCACATATTCTCTTTGTAAGCCTTTCATCCCATTCGTTCAACATGACCATACCAGCTCAGCACCCTTCTGTCCACTCTGGCTGACAAATGTTCCTGCTGCCCCACTCTCCTACGTATCTCTTCATTCCTCAATCTGTCTCTACGAGTAACTCCACACATACTCCTCAAGCAGCTCATCTCCATCACATCCAGCCCTCTTTTCTCATTTTTCTTCAGAGCCCATGTCTCAGCCCCATACATCACTGTTGGCACAACAATTCCTTGATACAGTGCACTTTTTAGTTTCACTCCGAGATTTCTCGTCTTCCACATACTTCCCATTGCTCCGAAAACCTTCCTTCCTTCACACACTCTCTGTTTTACCTCAGCTTCCATACCTCCACTCCTGCTTATCGTTCCTCCTAGATATTTAAAACACTCTACTTGTTCCAATATTTCCCCATCCAGCCTCACATCTAGATTCACCCTATGCTCTCCCCTATTACACACCATTACTTTACTTTTATTGACATTCACCTTCAGTTTCCTCCTTCCACAAACCACACCAAACTCTTTGACTACCCGCTGCAGTTTCTCATCAGAATCCGCCACCAATGCTGTGTCATCAGCGAACAGCAACTGATTCAACTCCCAATCTCTACCATTCTTTCATACTAAACCCAATCCTCTTCCCATAGTTCTCCTTTTCACCTCCCTCACCACACCACCCATAAACATATTAAACAGCCATGGTGACATTACACAACCCTGTCGCAAACCTACCTTTACCTCAAACCATTCACTCAACTCACCATTTCCTACTCTCACACATGCTCTGCTCCCTTCATAAAAACTCTTAACTGCTTCTAACAAATTTCCTCCTATTTCATAAATCCTTAACACCTTCCATATTGCTTCACGGTCCACACGATCATACGCTTTTTCCAAGTCCATAAAAGCCCAAAATATCTCCTTATGCTTCTCTAAATACTTCTCGCATAACTGTCTTACTGCAAACTAATAATTAATATACATGTAAATATACCGTATACAAATTTCACCTTGAGTAACGAAATATGATACTGATTATGATGATTATAACGATATTACAACGATAGATACTTAACCTTTTCAGTATACGATAACACCATTTTCATTAATTATGGCAAACATTAGACGATTTTATTCGGATTATAGGCGCCTTTTTCGCACTCTAAACGGCTAACATTATCTCAATCATCCCTCAGAAGCCCATCATTCAATCCGTTTTGAGCAAAGTCGTCTAATGATAGCCAAAACATAATAGAGGAACACGCCATCGAATACTAAAATGGTTACCAGATGACTCAGAATGTTGGATTATGCTTAAGGGGCTAGTGGCTGTATATTTGGTCCATTAATTAATTATTAAACTTATTTATAACTTTCCTCGCTCGACTTCCATCAAGGTTAGAAAAACACACCCTAGACCCCTTTCAAGATAAATGTTTACATTTTTCGGTAGAAAAATGTCCCGGCCGAAGGCCGCTTCCTTCTAAAATTACAGGCTCGCTATCGCTCGCCAGGAGGAAATCGACACCTAAATTAGCACGAAAGGTCTTAATATTGACAAAGAAATGGGGCGAAAGATCTCAAATTCGCCAAACTAATGGAACGAATGTCTTAAAATCGCAAAACTAATATGCTACATATGAGGGAGAAGGGAGCCAAGAAAAAGCGACTACGTCCCCCTGAACTCTCAACGTGGGGGAAAGATGGTATGAACATGGTAATTAAATTGTCCATGTTAATCGACCCTTTCCAAGGAATATTGTTTGCGATAATCTAATAATTAACCGATGATGTCTTTTATAGTTGACTTCAGCTACATTGAGGCGATTTTATGAAGCTTACGATGGATATATGATAGCTGAGATAGTCTGTAGCCTATTAATTAGGAGACGCCCTTACTAAGCTGAAAAATACCGTATACTCGTTGTCAAGGGTATATCACTATCAATACAGTACATAACTTGATCGGATTCACCATGTTCATACCTTTAACTCTGAGCACTGTGAAAAGCCTGCATGCGATTTTGGTCAACTTAGGCCGGGTCAATCAGACTTAGAGGCTTAATTCTGAATATTCAACCCTGTAACACTATATGGTGCGACGTCTTGGGGGTTACTATGATATTTAATTTATTTTATTATTGAGACTTTTGATTGTCTTGCCATATTCGAGCAATGTATTGTTCAGTTTGCCCACCACACTAAAAATATCGCCTCCCCTCTTTCAAGCCAAAGAACGCCACCCAGATTCCCTTCAAGCTAAAAATTTTTGGTAAAAAGAATGTGCCCGATTTCCTCTAAATTCCAGGATCGCCATCGCTCACCCCAAAAAATATTGAAACTTGAATGAGGTGATGTGTCTTATAATACGCCAAACAAATGAGGTGAAACGTCTTAAAGTCTCCAAAAAGATGGCGTGAAACAGGGAAGGTCCAAAATGGCCCACCACGCGTCAGATAGGGTTAATAGTGGTCCTACCTAAACTGATTAAAAACATTTGGCAGTAACGTTGACAAGTATAGAACTCGTCTTGTTCTGTCTTATCAACATATCAGCAGGAAAAGGAGCACAAATCTTCGTCATGTTCACTGATATTTAACCAAATAAGAGACATAAAACTGCAGTGAGTCTTGACCCCGAGTTTGATGCTTTTATGTGTATTTATTTGTGTATATTTAGACTTAATTATTATATATTTATTTTGACATGCAATTGGACAGCTCATTAAAGTCAACCTCGCCATTGTCTCGTGTATACAAGAGACAAATAATGAGGCCGTATGTGTTGTTTTTACTGTGCCAGGGGGCTGTGTAAAAGCGGGTTCACACGAGTACTTTTGACGGCAATTACAATCAGCAACTTGATAGCGTCAAGGGGAGGCAGGCCGTTTTTCTGGACCCCCTTCTCCCTAATGTTTAGCCCCACTAGTTTTGAGATTATAAGACGTTCGGCTCATTAGTTTGGCGTTTTTTACACCTTTCGCCCCATTTCATTGTCAATTTTAAGATCTTTCGTGCCATTTAGGTGTCGATTATTTCCTGGCGAGCGATAGCGAGCCTGCAATTTTAAGAGGAACCGGCCTTCGGCTGGGAAATTTTTCTACCGAAAAATTTACAAATTTATCTTGAAGGGGGGTCTCGGGGGTGTTTTTCTAAGCTTGATGGAGGTCTAGGGAGGAAACTAACAAAATATATGAATAAATTAATTAATAGACTAAAACAAACGGTCAGCCTCCCCTTAAGCCTCATAGTAAACGTATACGATACCTTACCTTATGATACCTTATGATGTGTTCGCCACTCTTCTAGCGGCACCAAGGAGCGCGACGCCCCTCGTTATGGGTGGTGATTTGGTGCAGTAGACTGTTTGAAGCGACAGCTCGCTCCCTTGCGAGGATGGGCTCGTCTGGCACGTTTTGCAGTTCGACATCCAGGGCTCTCTTGAAGCTGTCTAACGAGACGTCCCTCATGTCTCTTACTCGCCGTGGGAGTTTGTTGAAGAGACGTGGGCCTCTGTGTGATAACCAGCCCTCTCGCAGAGAGCCCATAGCACCCCTGTTATTCATCCGGGGGATTTCGCATTCCCAGCCTCTCCTATCACTGAATTTCATGACTATCGGAGTATGTAGGTTTGGTACTAAACCCTCTGCGATTTTCCACGTGTATATTATTAGGTAACGTTCTCTTCTACGTTCCAGTGAGTACAGATTCAGTGCTCTTAAACGCTCCCAATAGTGTAGCTGTTTTTATCGAACTTATATGCGAAGTGAAATTTCTTTGTACACTCTCTACGTCTGCAATGACGCAGGCTTGCATTTTATTGTGGCTACTATTAGACGATTTTATCTAAAGTCCGACACAGACACACCATCACCTTTACAGAACACCATCACAGTCACCACCATCACTACTACCGCTACCATAATCTTCACCATCGTCACAACCGGTAATATAAGACAATAATACTCCTTAAGGGGACAGTAGTTATTTTTGTTTGGTCTATTAATTTATATATTAATATATTTTCCTCGATAGACCTCCATCAAGATTAACATTTAAAACACTCCTTAGAACCCCCTTTAAGATAAAGTTGTACATTTTTCGGTAGGGCCGATTATTTTTAAAATTACAGGCTCATTATCGCTCGCCAGGAAAAAATCGACACCTAAATGACACGAAAAATCTTGATATTGAAAAAGAAATGGGGCGAAAGGCCTTAAAATCGCTAAACATATGTGCCGAACGTCATAAAATCTGAAAACTAATTGGGCTACACATGAGGAAGAAGGGGGACCAGAAAACCGGCCCATCTCCCCATAACGCAATTGAAAAAAACAAAATATATATATATTGTAATGGTTTGGTTTATGTGTGTTTAGGACTTTTGGTTTCTATTTTGTTTTGCTAGAGAACCAAAGTTGGAATTTTGGAGAGAGGACATGCTTTTGAGCGTAACTGTACATAGACTTGTACTAATTTCAAGGTTATTACCAAAGAGATAAAACTAAATTAAGATATCATAATTGCTAGTACAAAGCCGCCAGCGAACTGTGACTTACAATTTAAGTTATAGTACTACCGTACATAGAGTAATAACCCTTTCAAGATACGAGGACGACTTTCTTTCTTCTAGCCTGGCTGTCAGTGGACGATTTTGTTTAGGAACGAATTGTGAGAGTCAGAGGGTAAATTAAGATAGATTTGACCTCTTTGATTCGTAGAGGGCCATCCGAAACTGAATAAAGTGCTTAATACCGGTATTTGCCAGAATAAAATGGAAACGCGTCTCGAACACAGAGTTGAAAAGAAAAAATCGCGACAAAGGACTTGTTATTTATTACGACTTGCAATTTAGGCTAACAGTCTAATTTTATTTTGTTGAGTTTCATTTTTTGTTGTATCCCCTCCCCCCATATCTTATAGACGAAGTGTACAGTGCGGGTCGTAATTTTTGGAATCTTCATGTCACTGACTTTGGTTTGTATAAGGAAATACCTTCATAAAACACCTGGACACAACATTCCAAACATAAATTTAGCTCGTAATCTTGTCAACACGATAATACAGTGTCTATTCATTTTGCTACCATTTTACAGCTTATGAAGGACTTGTAAGAGGTTTTACCCCTTTGCTTCCGAGAGGCCCTTACGAAGATATACACAGTTATTTAGTGTTAATTAGGTTTCCCAAGATAACCTACTCATTAGGGAGATCATAAATGCCTGCTTACGCCAGGATTATATTTACTGCTAGGTGTTCAGAGGCAACAGGTATGAGGACACTGATCATCCGTCTCGACCCGCTCGGAAATTAAACCTAGAACGTTTTGGCTGTCATCCAAGAACGCTAACAATTGCATCCAGCTGTCATAAATCAACCAAGACAAGACAAATTTGCCCAACTCTACTGTCACCCATGAATAACGGACCCAGGCTACCCCACCAAAAACATTGCAGTTCCTCACACATTAAGTCGTAATTACATACTCAATTAAAGAGATTCAGTAAATTGAAGCTCATTATTTCACGTGTATTCTTGCTGCTAACAATTATCGATTTTATGAAGCTTAAAAGTCATATATAAAAATCAAAAGGGTAAACAACACTATGAACTCATTAACTCGCTTCAGTTCCTCATATGCAACAAAACATCGAATTACGATAGCCAGACCATAAAGAAAACGGCATCATCGTACCAAAGTGGTGACATAAAATAGTCACAATAAAAACACCGCAATTACCCCAGGACCCGTCGTATAATTGAGTCTGCAATTAAAGAGGTCCTTAATGTGTTGTGCAAGGAGGGAGGGGGGGAGGCAAGGACTACTAATGGGGGACTAATTGCGATACCTTTCAAATACAGGTATGGGGGAGGGGGGATTGAAGGGGGTTGGAGGAGTGGGGGTTGAAGGAGGTTGGAGGTTTGAATGATTGGTGGGGTGGGCTCTGAATGTAATGGGGTTGGAGGTATGGAAGGTGAGGGAGTTGGAGTGATAGGGGTGGAAGGGGTTGGAGTTTGATGCGGGTGGAAACATAGGGGTTGAGGGGGTTAGAGGTTGAAGGGGGGTGGAGGTTGGAGGGCTGGGGTTGGAGTAAAGTGCCCTGTCCAATATAGAGGGATTAATGTTGCTACCTTTAATATAGTAAGAGGTCATTAAAGAGGGTGGGGACTGTGGGAAAATGAACGGGATACAGGGGAAGGTGGTGGGGGTGGGAAGGAGGTATTTGGGGATTAGTTGGAGGAGGGTGTAGGGTTGGCTTGAGAGTGTGTAATGCTGGGGTCACACATACACGTATATGCTCCCGTATGAAGGTTTATTGGTAGTTGGCAACCGAATACGTAAAACGTAAGGGCTTAGTACGCAAAACGTAAATTAAATTGTGTCTAGTCGTGGGGGTTGGTATGCATGGCGGGAGTAGCCACGCTGGTCGGAGAGGTGGTTGGTGCGGCCAAGGCCGCCCGGTATGTTTTGGATTTCAAATCAGATACGGGGCTCGCGCTCACGTATGTCAAAAGTCGGGAAATCCTACGTTTGACCGGGCGATCGGCTACGTCTGACGGGAGCAGCCCGCCCGGTCAAACGTAAGCTGCTCCCGTCAATCGTAAAATATTCCCGTCAAACGGGACAGTTAACGTTAGTCCGGGCGCATCTGGCAGCACCGCCGCACTGCGTGTTGGCGGGAAGACACGGCAACGTTGTACGGGGGGTATATAAGGACCAGCGGGGGACACTCCCGTCACACCTCTCACAACACCGGAGCAGCAAACAACAAGCCAACCCTGCCACCTGCTTGCCACCCTCTTCACCCTGCCCTGCCCTGCTTGCCACCCTCTGCACCCTGCCCTGCCCTGCCCTGTACCATGCATAAGAAAGGCGTGAAGAAGGCCAGGAAGGCTTCCCCTGCCACCTCGACGTCTGCCACCTCACCGCCTGCCACCTCACCTTTTGACCTCTCTCAGCCTGGCCCCTCCAGCTCTGACCCCTCTCAGCCTGGCCCCTCCAACTCACCGCCTGCCCTCTCGACGCCTGATGAAGATGAAGTTGTTATCGACCTCGGCCCCGATAGTGGAGAGCTCGAGGTTGAAGTGGATGAGAGTGAGGAAGACGAGGAGGAAGAAGAAGAACCTGCACCTTCCAACAGCGACCCTATGGCACCAACGTCGACGTAAATGAACTTGTAGTTGGAGTCAACAATTGCCATCAGGACAATGGAAAAAAACTTCTTGTAGTTGAAGTAATATGTGCCACCAAAGTTTGGGTTTCGGATCCGTATGTGTTTGCCATCAATGGCTCCTACACAATGCGGCAGATTCCATCGTTCCTCATAGCCGCTGGCAACCTCCTTCCATTCAGCAGGCGATTGTGGCGTCTTGATCTCCTGATCTCCGTAGACAGAAATGATGGCCTGGCAGGTGTCTGGAACAATTTGGCTGATGGTGTTGTGGGCAACACGAAAGTTGTATTGCAGGCTCTTATAGGAATCACCCGTAGCGAGGAAACGTAGGGTGATGGCCACCCGCAGACCAGGAGGAATGGGGTTCCGCCAGAATGTAGGTTTCCTCTGAATGAGGGGGGTGACACGTTCCACTATCTCATCAAATAGTTGTTTGTCTACCCGGGTGAAGTTTTTGTACAGTTGTGGACATTCTGTGGCCAACTCTTGCATCAGCTTCTCATAATGGCCATGTTCAGGCCTTCGTTGTAGATATGGCCACACCCACACTGTCCTCTTGCTCCTTTCCTTCTTCTTCTCTTTTTCATCTTCATGGATGTAGTTTGCTATTGCAAGCAGTTCTAACATTTCTATGTAGGAAATGATCCATTTAATGAGCCGAGTGTTATGCCTGTTCTCCGGTTTGATTAGGGAGTTCACCATCTTGAACTCCTCCAGGATGTATTCCGTGATGTTCTTCATGGTGCCGAGTCAGGAGTGGGAATGGGAACGTTGTGGCCAGCCCTGCCCTTTTGTAGTTCCCAGATTCCAACCCAGACCTACGTGGTTGACAAAGACTGTCTTTGTCTGTGTTTGGACAGAAGGGGTGTGCCTACGATTGTCCGGAAAAGGTCCACGTAAGTCCTACAAACTCCCAAGACGTACGGCCTCAGCTACGCAGGTCTTCTGGGGGCGTGGCCATGGGCGTGGCCTGTGTTCCCGCAAATCGGGCAGCCCAGGCGGACTAACAGGGACATGCTTACGCAAGTCGCAAGCACGTACGTAGTTCCATATGACTACATTACGTCTGACGTAACACTGGCCCCGTCACGGTACGTCTGTCGGGAAGTGTAATAGTCGTGGTCTATACGGGCGTACACGGCCGGACTACGCCCGTCAGAACACAAAATTGGCGATCACGCCTGACGGGAGCTGTCGGGAGCGATATACGTGAATGTGTGACCCCAGCATGAGGCTAGTTTGCAGGGACGTAGAACTTGTTTGAGGTGGCTTAAGAATAGTGAGATGGTAAGGAATACTTATAAATACAGTAGAATTAAGAGAACTGAAGGGGTGCAGAAAATGGTGGCTGGGACTAAGAGGACTTGAAGGTTGGGGGTGCGGGGGGGGGGGGGGGGGAAGAGAGAGAGAGGAGGGATTACTTGGAGGTGGCGTGCTGGTTTGAGGGACTGTAGGGGTGGCTTAGGGGGGTGGGGTGGAGTAATTACGACTGCAATTAAATCGGTCTATGGTGCGTTATTGAAGTGGTGAAGGCTTGCTAATGGCCCGTCCAACTAGGAGGCGTACTGTAATTATGCCACTTTTGAAATACTCTGTGTATGTGTATGTGTCCGTGTGGATGGGTGTGGCGTGCGTGTGCATGTATATATATGTGTGGGGGAGAGGATGGGGGGGGGGGCCCCCGACGGGTGATAAATGGGAATTTTGAGATAGGGTAATAGTGATATACACAAATGGTGAGCGATGGGAATGGTGAGATATGGTTATGGTGTGATATAGAAATGGTGAGAGATGGAAATGGTGAGATAGAGAAATGGTGAGAGATGGAAATGGTGAGAGATGGAAATGGTGAGATGGAGAAATGGTGAGATATAAGAATTATGAGATATTGAAATGGTGAGAGATGGAAAGAGATAATGAAAATATATGGCATGGAACTCTCTCTCTCCTCTCTCTATATATATATATATATATATATATATATATATATATATATATATATATAGTATATAATTGCTTTCAGCTATGTAAAGTTGTCCATTGGCTAACTAAAATTGTTTTAACATTTAAATACTTTCTGGAAAGGGTTTACCGAAGAAACAAACTGAAAACATAAAAACAGGATAATTGCTAGAAACTGGAATGACTGTTCTAAGCTCATAAATAAGCAAAGACAAACTAAATAATAGCTCTTAATGTTTCCTTTATTCCCGGTAACCTCTATAATCACCTCCCATATTCTTACCCCCCCCCCCCCTCCCTCAATTCGTAATTTGTAATTCACCTGTTTAGGAATACAGCTGTAAAAGTTACTTTAAAGAGTATTGACCCTTACAGCATTGAAGCTTATTTCAATTTATTATGGGTAACAATAGACAGTTTTACTTGGCTTTGGAAGGCCCTCTAGGAATCAGAAGCGTAAAGAATGTCACATTTAACCTCTGACCTCCAAAATATCTAAGCTAAATACAATCATATACTTAAAGGGTTAAGAAGGAAAGTCTCCTTATAATCAGAGAAACTTGTCGATGGAGTTCCGGAGTGGTGATAAGAATTGTTGTCACCAACTGTCCGGGCCCTATAACGAGGTGGGGCTTTAGAGATCAAGGTTGGTGAGGGGAAAATGGGCCAGGGAAATTGATATATGGCTGTGAGACAAATAACTATCTATCTATCTATCTATCTATCTATCTATCTATCTATCTATATATATATATATATATATACTGTATATATATATATATATATTCTGTATATATATATATATATATATATATATATATATATAGGAAGGAAGTCTAGGAAGGCGTTTTTGTTATCCTAGGGGACAAGCTAATAATAAATGGCTCGAAAATGGCAAAAAGCATGCAAAATCCTCATTAATAACTAAACAAAATATTATAATAACCGTCAAGACGTCGGATCAGATAGTGTTAAGGCGGCGTCACACGTGCAGATCATCAGCGTGTTTAGTTGCCAGTACCAGATGTCGGTTTGTGACCACAGATGAATACAGGGAAGGAATATCGCACAGGTCCATCAAAACACTCTAGCGTTAAGGGGAGATGGGCCGTATGTGTGGTCCCCCTTCTTCCTCATGTTTAGCCCCATTAGTTTTCAGATTTTAAGATGCTTGTCCCATTAGTTTGCCGACTTAAGACCTTTCCCCCAATTTATTTTTCAATATTAAGATCTTCCGTGCTATTAAGGTGTCGATTTTTTCCCTGGCGAACGATAGTGAGCCTGTGATGTTGGAAGAACCGGCCTTCGGCCGGGGAATTTTTCTACCGAAAAAATGTACAAATTAATCTAGAGGGGGGATCTAATGGATGTTTTGTTAAAGTTTAATGGAGGTCTAGGGAGGAAACTAAAATATATATATATATATATATATATATATATATATATATATATATATATATATATATATATAATATATAATTATATATATATGAAATAATCGACCAAAAAATAAACCCTTCCCCCTTAATTAAGTTAGTAGAATTTCCAACACTACAGACTTATTATTTTTCTGCATATAATGACAAACAAAGCATACAAATATAAACTATATTTCGATTGTTAATATCTGCTTTTGTCATTTCAATATATATACTGTAAGTAGGTAAAATAATATCATTTAATATAACCGTGTAATAGTTTTTTGTTCGATGATTGGAATATAGAAAACAAAATTATAATTAGTGTAGAATAAAAAATGAGTACGAGCAAGACTAGCTGGGTGAGTGAGTGAGAGTTGCTACGTGAGTGAGGGAGTGAGAGTTGCTACGTGAGTGAGTGAGTGAGTGAGAGTAGCTGGATAGGTGAGTGAGTGAGAGTAGTTAAGAGAGTGAATGAGTGAGACCAGTGTGTGAGAGTGAGAATATCTGGATTAGTGAATGAGTGAGAGTAGCTGGATAGGTGAGTGAGTGAGAGTAGTTAAGAGAGTGAAAGAGTGAGAGTAACTGGGTAGGTGATTAAGTGAAAGTAGTTATGAGAGTGAGTGAGTGAAAGTAGTTGTGTGAGAGTGAAAGTAGTTGTGTGAGAGTGAAAGTAGTTGTGTGAGAGTGAAAGTAGTTGTGTGAGTGAGAGAAAGTAGTTATGAGAGTGAGTGAGTGAAAATAGTTGTGTGAGAGTGAAAGTAGTTGTGTGAGTGAGAGAAAGAAGTTGTGTGAGTGAGTGAGAGTAGTTGAGTGAGTGAGTGAGAGTAGTTGAGTGAGTGAGTGAGAGTAGTTGTGTGAGTGAGTGAGAGTAGTTGAGTGAGTGAGTGAGAGTAGTTGTGTGAGTGAGTGAAGTAGTTGTGTGAGGAGTGAGTGATTGAAAGTAGTTGTGTGAGTGAGAGTAGTTCCGTGAGTTAGTGAAATGAGTTGTGTGAGTGAGTGAGTGAGTGAAAGTAGCTGGGTGAGTGAGTGAGTGAGTGAAAATAGTTGTGTGAGTGAGTGAGTGAAAGTAGTTGTGTGAGAAAGTGAGTGCAGTAGCTGGGTGAGTGAGTGCGAGAGTGGCTGGGAGAATGAGTGAGTGAGTGCGAGAGTGGCTGGGAGAATGAGTGAGTGAAAGCTATTGAGTGAATGATTGAAAATAGCTAGGTGGATGAGTGAGAATAGATGGATGAGAGTGAGAGTAGCTGGGTAAATGAATGAGTGAGTGAGAGTAGATGGATAAGAGAGTGAGTGAGAGTAGATGGATGAGAGTGAGTGAGTGTAGATGGATGAGAGTGAGTGAGTGTAGATGGGTGAGAGTGAGTGAGAGTAGCTGGGTGAGTTAGAGAGTGAGAGTGAATGAATGAAAGAGTGAGTGAGAGTAGATGGATGATATAGTGAGAGTAGCTGGGTAAATAAATGACAGAGTAGATGGATGAGAGAGAGTGAGAGTAGATGGATGAGAGAGAGAGTGAGAGTAGATGGATGAGAGAGTGAATGAAAGTAGCAGGATGAATAAGTGAGTAGCTAGGCGAGTCAATGAGAATAACCAGTCGACTAAGAGTAGCTGAAAATCTTTAAATTGTGTTACCATGGCAACTAGACGCCGTCCTCGGTAGTAAAGGCAAAATCAATAGGACGCCGAGTACCTTGGATGATAATTGGTGTGTAATTGTGCGAGACATTAATTCGACACACTTCTTGGACGCGAAACAAAATGTACTCTATTCTGTTCATTATAGATAGGAAAAAAAAATAAAAATAAAATAAGAGTAATCGAGCTAATTAATACACACCACTTATCATCAAGGTACTCGGCTGTTTTCATTAGAACGGAGAATTGGAACATTTCCCGCAGGATTGTCACAGAAATACAGAGAGCAGTTCAAACCCAAGTGGGATCTTACGGAAACTGTTCTGGGCGTGGGTGTGTAGGTGTGTGGGGGCGGCCGGAAGTATAGAGATAAACAAATGGTTAGATAAATAGATAAATAGGTAATATATATATATATATATATATATATATATATATATATATATATATATAGAGAGAGAGAGAGAGAGAGAGAGAGAGAGAGAGAGAGAGAGAGAGAGAGAGAGAGAGAGAGAGAGAGAGAGAAGCCATACTAGACCATTATTTCTGGTAGAGCTACAATCATAATATGTCTCCCTTCCATTGATCCCTACCCGAGTGGGGCTTACTTTCACCAATTGACCCTGACCTACCAATTTGACCCGAGGTGGAGCCGTGCTATTGTCAACTCTCATTTTCTTCCTTAGATGTAGGATTTATTACCAGAATTGCTTTATATATCGTATTTATCTTTTATGTATACGGCATAATTATACATGCTTAATGGTGGGGTCACACATTCACGTATATTGCTCCCGTCAGCTCCCGTCTGTTGTAAACGAAGGTATATTGGTAGTTGGCAACCGATTACGTAAAACGTAATGGCATAATACGCAAAACGTAAATGAAATTACGGCCAGTCGGGGGGGGGGGGGGGGGGGGGGACTCTCGCATGGCGCGAGTAGAAACGAGTAGCCCACGTGGGTCGGGAATGTTGTGGGTTCGGCCAAGGCCGCGCGGTTGCTGATTCGAGTCGAATGAATCAGGAACGTGGCTCGCCCTCACGTATGTCAAAAGACGGGGAAACTTACGACCGACTTGGCCACCACGGCCGTCTGACCGGAGCAGCCTTGTCAGACGTAGCAGCTACCCCGTCAGACGAGAGCTGCTCTCGTCAAATCTTAGAAAGTTCCAGTCGAACGTGGAAGTATACGTTAGTTTAGGCCGCATCTGGCAGAACCGCCGCACTGCGGGTTGGCGGGAAGACGCGGCACCGTTGTACGAGGGGACAACGGGACCAGCGAGGGACCCGCCAGTCACACCTCTCACCACACCGGAGCAGCAACCAACAAGCCAACCCTGCCACCCTCTGCACCCTGCCGAAAACAAATCGTAGCAGCGAAACGACTGCACCTATGGCTTTCATATTTTTACCACATGTACCTTACCCTTTAGGCTACCCACCACAAAAATCCCAAATCCCTCCTCCCACCCACTCGCTGACTGTCGGTCCCGTCAGAAGGAAAAAAAAGGAAAATCTGTGGCGGCGAAACGACTGCACCAATCGGTTCCATATTTGTGTGACAAGTCTCTTACCCTTCTGCCTTCCCCCCACCACACCCCCAACCGCTTCCCACCACCCACTTCTAGCGTATCCGTACGAAGAAAAGGAAAAAAAGGAAAATCCGTGGTGGCGAAAATACCTCACCAATCGGCTTCATATGTGTAACACAAGTCAATTACCCTTCTACCTTCCCTCAACCAACCCCAAAACCACCCTCCCACCCATACATTCCGATACCATAAAAGTCTCTGTAGTCTATAGTGTCTTTTCAGCTACTTTCGGGACCATCTGGGACCTGATTTCTGGCGAGGGGAGTGGTTTTTTTACCATTTCTCTCCCAACTTAATAGATTTAGCCAAAAAAAAAAAAAAAAAATCTGGCACTGGCAGAAGCACTCGTCAAAATTGGCTGGCACTCAGCGGGTAACTCCTCCAGGATGAATTCCTCGATGTTGTTCATGGTGCCGATGAAGGACTGGGAATGGGAATGGTGTGGCCATTCCTGCCCTTTTGTAGTTCCCAGATTCCAACCCAGACCTACGTGGTTGACAAAGACTGTCTTTGTCTGTGTTTGGTCAGACGGGGTGTGCCTACGATTGGCCAGAACCGGTCCAGGTACGACCTAACAAATCCCAAGACGTGCGGCCTCAGCTACGCCGGTCTTGAGGGGGCGTGGCATGGGCGTGGCCTGTGTTCCCGCAAATCGTGCAGCCCATGAGGTCGAACGGGGCTATGCTTACGCACGTCGCAAACACGTACGTAGTTCAATACGACTCCATTACGTCTGACTTAACACTGGCCCCGTTACGCTATGTCTGTCGGGAAGTGCAATAGACGTGGAAGAACGGGCGTTCAACGGCAGAAACTACTCGCGTCTTTACATAAATTGGCGATACGCCGGACGGGAGCAATATACGTGAATGTGTGAACCCACCATTACACATCACCCCAGTTTGCAGTCGACTTCCACAATTATGCACGGGGGGGGGGGGGGGGGGGGGGGGAGGAATTCTCTATTTCTATAACTAACTAACTAACTAACTAACTAACTAACTAACTAACTAACTAACTAACTAACTAACTAACTGACTGACTGACTGACTGACTGACTGACTGACTCACTCTCTCTATATATCTATCTAACCATATATTTATCTCTATACCTTCGGCCGCCCCCACACACCTACACACCCAAGCCCAGAACAGTTTCCGTAAAGATCCCACTTGGGCTTAACCTGTTCTCTGTATTTCTGTGACAATCCTGCGGGAAACGTTCCAATTTTCCTTTCTGATGAAAACAGCTTATCAGAAATCCTTTGCTATACACGAAGAGGACAACTTTTATTGTACGGTCTGTGTGTGTGAGTATATATAATATATATATACCGGGTATATATATATATATATATATATATATATATATACTGTATATATAACAAACATTGGGTGACCTTGTGTATGTTTAATGACAGTCTTTAATAATTCTCTAGCTGTGTTTAACCAATAGCAATCCTCCTCCATCGTCATCATTATAAGTTACAGCATATATTTGGATACGATAGTGCCATTAATCTTCATATTGCCTGGTATTTGAGTTAGTTTACCATTAATATTAATTAGGCTGCAAATATTAAAAGTTGTTTTGTCTCTTGAGGATAATTTGGCAAACTCATATGCATATTCCTCATGTGAGAAATAGTGTATACAGCACACACACACACACACACACACACACACACATACTATACATATATAATTGACATTCAAGAGAGATAGATATAGATAGATAGATAGAGATAGATAGAGAGAGAGAGAGAATAATGTGTGTGTCTGTGTGTGTGTGTGAGAGAGAGAGAGAGAGAGAGAGAGAGAGAGAGAGAGAGAGAGAACGGGTGTCGGAATGTTGTGTGAAAGTGAAGAAAGACAAGGATTGAAGATTGCTATAGTACATAACATACTGGAAATATTCTACCCAACCTCAGACAACTATACTTCATCCAGCTTAAGACGAACCTCTTATATTAAGTATCAAGAGGACAAAATAATATCGCCTTTAGCCTTTAGTCCACAGGTCCTTCCGAATATGATCAAAACTCGTCCAGTGATAATAATAATATATGGAAGAAAGGCGTCATCGTATGGAAAAGGTTTATTACTCGCCCATCCGACGCTCAGAGGGTCTATTATGGTATTTGTATTTATATATTATTGAGGGGTTTGATTGTGTTTACCACTTTCGAGCAATATATTATCAGTTTGAACTTGAACCTTTAAAAAAAATAATAATAATAATAATGAAAACAAAACCCTACCTAGACCCCATTCAATTTAAGAAAAGTTTCCCCCGATCTCCCTTCAAGCTAAATATATATTTTATTTTTACTGTAAACAAATGTGCTGGACGAAGGTCTATTTTCCTCCAATGCACGGTCGTTATTGTTCGCCCATAAACATTGGACACCAGTAATACTGTGGTAATACAGTAAATAACACTAACAAAACCATTACATAGGGCCAGTATACTGTATAAACAAATTCATGTTCCCCTTCCTCTCTCTCATCGACCTAATAGAGTACCTGGCCAGTTAATCCAATTCAAGCAAACTGTATTGGATTAAAGCCTGCGCCCCTGTGCCTTGGGGGCGGCCACCATCGGGGAATTGACGCTAAGTGAAGCCAGAATTGACTTGGGTGGGATCACATATAATACCGCACAGTTACAGACTACAACGCAACAGTTAAAGGTTTGAAAAAGCTATGAGAAGGATAATTACTGTGTCAATAAAATTTCTTTATATACAGTAGGTATATTGTAATAATAATTCCATTTCATATAAGGATAGAGAGGAAAATCACTCTACATACTCAAGGAGTTAATATACTCGTTAATATCCTTGATTTTGGGGCATGGTTCTATATCACATATTTACCCGGGATCAATATGTTGAGTACAGTAAAAGCTAATGTATACACACAAACAAATGTGTAGTCTCTCTCACTCACTCACTCACTCACTCTCTCTCTCAAAGTAGGGTGCGGTGAAGTAGGCGAACAAGTCCTCCCTACCCTGCACCCCCCCCCCCCCCCCCCCCCCCCCCCCCCCCACCCCACCCCCTTCACACACACACACATACTGAAGAAAGGCCGAGTTCCTGTCAAAGGCTGAACCTACTTTTACTTGGGCCCCTGTAATATGCCGAGAGTGGACGACTGCCGACATCTTGGCCCTTCCACTACCAGGGCGTATTTTGACATCATATTCCTTGTGACACTAGACCATTGTATACAGCTTAGGAAAGACCTCCAACAATGAGAGTGGAAAAAATATACTCCTTTGACTAGTACAAACCGTTTCTAAGCGTATACAAATCCACATGAATTCAGAATAAACTAAACGAATGTGTAATGTAACACTGAAGGGATTTATAGGACAAGAGATGATCTTTCACGTTAAATAATCATGAGGTAAAATAAAGGTAAATTTACACATCAGGCATATTGATAGCGACGTGCTTTACTATCCTTCTATATAACGGATACATTACTGTCAATATACCTAATTGATAAAGGTACGTACACTCGGATACCATAGTCTAGCCCACTCATAAGAATTCGTGGACCCTTTATGTTTTTCTTTATGCAATTATAACTATCTGGATTGATTTTTGGATAGAACGTGCTTATCAAAAAATATGATATATATTTTTGTAATTGATGTAAAGACAACTATATTCATCAATTCGTTTCCAGAGATATGCCCGAATATTTATGGGTGGGCTAGAGACTATGGTATCCGAGTGTACATTATAAATATCATTATGGACTATATGTCCTTTTCATACTCATATTTTTTTAGAGTGTGTCCCTTTTTATATTACTGACCTGGGACTTAATTGTAATAGTTGATTGTACGTTCAATTACGAAAATGTACTATAATAATGAACGACAAATGAAGCCGTTTATTTTAATTCTGAAACTGAGTGTCACCTAACCGGCTGCTAAGGAATGAAACTTTTCGCGCTAGTTAACACTATCACATACGACGTCTTAGGGTTATTAGGATATTATGTTTAAATATTATTGAACGTTTTTTATTATTGTTGCCATCTGCGTGCAATACATTTTCAGTTTGCCCTTAGACTAGAACACAAACGCCTCCCCAGACCCCTTTAAAACTAAGGAAACAGAAAACAAAAACGCCCCCAGACCCCTTTCATGCTATATGTGCACATAGAAAAATATCCCGGCCGAAAACTGATTTCTTTAAAATGCAGGAACGCTATCACCCCCCCCCCCCCCCAAAAAAAAATACAAATAATAATAATTAAAACTATAACAAAACGAAAGCTGAATGAGGTGGGAAGTCATA